>CM034147.1:822540170-823742352 GCA_019776745.2 Taxus chinensis
ACATAAAATACTTATGGAAAGCTTTTATTCATTTCTTTCACTCATTTCTTTATTTTTGGTATTGCAGGTTAAGGGAAGATGGAAGAGGAGGAAGCCATGGATGAGAAGGGGCAAGCTTGAGATGGATATACACAACCGAAATCCATCCTATTTTATTTTATTTTTTATCTATTTCCATTCTACCCTATTCAAGGGTTTTCCATTTCCATTTTGTTGTAGATTGTTTTAATAAAAATATCCATCAGGATATTTTTCATTTGCCCAAAAAGATTTTCCATTTTTTTACAATGCAACCCCTTTTTTTAACAAAACACTTACTTTAGATATATATACATGGGTATGCATATATCCCAAAATATAAAAAATACATGTATATGTATATGTATGTGTGTGTGTGTGTGTGTAGATATATATATATATATATACATACACTTGTGTGTTTGTGTGGGTGTGTGTGTCTACACACACACACACACACAAATCTATGTATATTAAAAATAATTGTTAATTACAATAGCCTTTGTTCACCAAATAAAAACGCAGACTGAGAAACATTGAAACCATGGCCACATGGTAAGTAAAATTCAATATTGGTTGGTGTGGGCTTGGCCCCCACCACAAAATGGTTTTTTTTAAATATTGAATGGGTTATGAGAAGGGGCACCGGCCCCACCCCAACCCACTACAAAAATCTTAAACAAAGGACGATAAACCATAGTAAATAAAATGTGGCCATAGGCCAAACTGCTAACTATCTATTTACATTTCAAGATTTTGTTTATTAAATACAAATATATATATACATATATATATATATTTTAAATATAAACATTTACATTATAAGATGTAAACTCATGTATTTATTGTTAGTAAAAGAACACTTATAATAAAATTAATAGATATAATGTTAAGATAAAATTGATAAAATGATAAGTTTAGATGGTCAATTGAGTCATTTAGAGTATGGTAACAAACAACATAGTAAACAAAAATTCTAACTACTCATAGAGAATGACAATAACACAACTACAAAAATCATTTATCCAATGAAAAATTTAACTAGTAAACTTTAAACCCTTCATTATCTCTTTCATTTCCTTCATAAGTTATAAATGAAAATTTTTGTCAACCATAATAAATGTAAATGAACTACACAATGTTTTTTTTTTGAAATGAAGGTATATCACAATTGGAAAACAATGAAACTAATTAAGTTAAATGAAATTCATATCCATTTCAACTCTATTCAAATTTTCCTTTCATCAAGACAAGGTAAAACTTGATAATTTGTTTTCACAAAACTTCCACATTTGAAATAATAAGTTTCTTATACAAGCACTCTTAAATAGAGTTCACAATATGAAAGGGGTTTCAAGTATTACAACTAATTTCTCTGAAGATTACAAATTACAATCATCCTCTCAAGTGGGGAGAAAGGAAAATGAAACAATCAAAACAAATCTATAGACAAGCCAAATTTAAGTCTTCAATATGCATGTCCTCTCCAAAATGGTAGCTCCAAAACTTGCTTTCTACAATATTCACAATGGGATCAAAAAATAAGGAAGTTGGAGTAGGCAATGCTCTCCACCAAACCTTAAATCCATTAAGAGGAGAAGTCATCCCATTAATGACCCTTGAGCCCCAACCAAATAACTATGAGGGATATTGAGCAACATTGACAAGTTTTAACAAAGTGGCTTCACAACAAACGTACATACAAGACATCCAACTCAACCAAAATAACATATCCAACAAGCTTACAAATTAAAAACAATAGAAATGTTTTATGATCAAACCAAATAGAGCAAGGGCTATGGTAAAACCACCTCCTTATGCTTCCCAAGTGAAGTGGGAGTCTCACCCTAAACCTCCAAGTGCACAAAAAAATCAACACAAAATCCTTTTCTCTCCCTTGCAAGTATGCAACAAATAACCATGATTTAATTTTCTCTCCCCATAGTGTGAGGCAGAAATGGAGAGAAAGAATAGAGATTGAATATCTCATATTATTCTATTAAACATAGAACTCACGTACAGTATTTATAGGAAAGGAATTGAACAAGACTCCCCTAAATGAATGGAGAGGTTACAAAATAGAAGGAGAGAATAATGGAATACACCTAGAAGGAGAAGATAAAGGGATAGAACATAATATAGACTCCTAAAAATATAGATTATTCAACGTATGCTAACATTCCCCCCCTTATTACATTATTCTTGTAGATGTGACCCCTAAAAGATTCAAATTTCACTTTGCCAATGGATTTAGTGAGAATGTCAGCAACTTGTGCTTCAGTAGGATAGTACTGGAGCTGAATTTGATGGTTCAAGATGTGCTCTCGAATGAAATGGTAGTCAATTTCAATATTCTTTGTTCGTTCATGAAAGACTAGATTCTACACGAGCTTCAACACACTCTTATTGTCACAATAGAGACTAGGTGAGTGGTTTTCACGAATTCCTAGGTCATCCAAAATGTGGCGTATCCATATCAATTCACACATAGCTCCTCGTGTGGCATGATATTCTACCTCTGTGGATGATATAGAAACAACATTCTACTTCTTTCTTATCCACGAGATAGGTCCATATCCGAGATGAAATATGTATCCTATAGTTGACTTCCTGTCATCAATAGATCCAACGTGGTCCGAGTTGACATATCACTGTAAGAAGAATTGATCATTCTTCTTATATTCTAGACCATAATTAGTTGTTCCTAGGACATATCTCAAAACATTCTTTGCTGCATTCCAGTGACATTTCTTTGGCTCTTGCATGAACCTGGAAAGATAGCTGACAGCATAGATGAGATCTGGTCTGGTATATGTCAAATAGATGAGCCCTCCAACAAATTGCTTGTAGAGAGTAGCATCTACTTGAGGTGAGTCCTGAAATCTTGAAAGTTGCAAGCCTTTTCCCATGGGAGTGGATACAGGTTTACAGTCAGACATTCTCTACATTTCCAGGAGTGTCTTCGCATACTTTTTCTGGGAGACAAAAATGTGATGCTCCTTTTGCCATATCTCCAAGCCAAGACAGTGATGTAGTAGCCCCAAATCTGTCATGTCGAAGGTTCTTTTGAGATCATTCTTTACAATATTAACCTGATCTTCTGAACTACCAGTGATCATAAGATCATCTACATAAACAACCAGAATAAAAATTTCTTTTCCTACCTTCTTTATATATAAATTTGAATATGAGGGGCTACCAGTGAACCCATGCTACAAAAGATGATTGTTGATCTTGATATACCATGCCCTCAGAGCTTGTTTCAGTTCGTAAAGAGATTTGATGAGACGACATACCTTCTTAGGATTCTTTTCATCAACAAATCCTTCAGGTTGGGTCATGTATACTTCTTCTTTCAGATCACCATTTAGGAAAGAACTCTTGACATCCATCTGTTGAAGTCTACATCCTTTCTGTGTTTCAAGTGCGCAAACTACTCTGATGGTCTTCATCTTCGCAGTGGGTGCAAAGGTTTCTTCATATTCAATGCCTTCTTTCTCAGCATATCCTTTGGCTACAAGTCATGCTTTATGTTTGTCGATGGATCCATCTACCTTATATTTTGTCTTGAAAACCCATTACAGCCTATCGGTTTCTTTCCTGTACTCAAATAGACAAGTTCCCATGTCTGATTTTTCATGAGCGAGTCATATTCTGTATCCATAGATTCCTTCCATTAAGTTTGACTGAGTGCTTCACGACCATTATCTGGCTTGGAGCTATTCATCACTGAACTCATGAGTGCAAATTTTACCTCATTTCTTATTTGACTCCTTGTTTTGACTCCGGATGACGTATCTGGGAGTTGTTGCAAATGTGAGTCCTTGATAGTGCTTTGTACCCACTTCGGATGAAAAATTGGCTGCTTTTGAGAAGAACTATGTTGTTGCTGTGAGGATTGATGTAGAGTCACATTCTCTAGTTCTCCAAGGTCAACAAATAGTTCTCCTGGAAGCATTTCTTTTTTCTGAGTAGTCTCCTTTGGCTCATCATCTGATTCAGTGGATCTTTTGTTGATACTATTGAGTCAAAGGATGACTTGTCACAAACCACATCCTGACTCTCGTATATTTTCTTTGTCTTAGGATCCATGAGACGATACGCCTTCGAGGTAGTATTGTAGCTAAGAAGGATACACGGGAGTGTTTTTGGCTCTACCTTCTTTCTCTTCTGAGCTGGGACATGCATGTATGCTATGCAACCAAATACTCACAAATGAGAAATTGATGGTTTTTTACCACTCCATACCTCTTCTAGCATCTTGTTCAGTAGAATCTTTGTCGGTGCCCTACTGAGAAGATATACAGCCATTTTTACTGCTTCAGCCTAATAGTGTTCTCCTAGCTTTGCAGTTGATAGCATGCAGCAAGCCATCTCCATCACTATGCGATTGTGACGCTCAACAATGCCATTTTGTTGGGGTGTGTAGGGAGGAGTCAAGTGCTGCTTAATGCCATGATGTTTTAGGAAGGCCAAGAACTTCTTTGATGTGAATCCCCCCCCTCAATCTGAGCATAGTAGAAGAAGTGGTTGTCCATACTCTTTAACAACACAATGATAGAAGTTTTGCAAGTGTTGAAGAGCCTCACTTTTCTTCTTTAGGAAATATGCCCACATCTTGTGAGAGTGGTCATCCATGAACAACTGGAAGTATTTGTATCCTGAAAACGAAGCAGGAAATGGGCCATTCAAATCGGTATGAACTACCTCCAAACACTTCTTGGCATGGAAGGTGCTCGGTTGAAACGGATCTCTATATTGTTTTCCTACAAAACAGCCAGGGTAAATAGGCAAGGAACTGGACAATTTGGGTAGTCCATGAACCATTGCTTTTGAACTCATCTGGTGCAATGAACTGACCAACAAGTGTCCATATCTAAAATGCCATAAGGAAGTTGATTCTATTGTTGAAGCAGATAAAGCTTTAGCAATAACCGTACCTTTTTTGGAGATTAAGCATGATTTAATGCCATTTTGAACAAGAAATTCTACCTTAAGGTGATGATTCAAGAGCTGAGTAACTTACAAGATGTTGCTAGTCAAGCCAGGAACATATAGTACCTTTGTAAGTGTACATTTTCATGGCCTGAGAGGAATGGTCACATTCCCTATTCCTTCTACAATGTACTCTTTGTCATCCGCTATCCGAACTCGATCTCCAGTTGGGTCTTTGTGTAGTGAGTCAAACAACTTCTTGTCACCTGACATATGCTTGCTTGCACCAGAGTCTATCAACTAGAATTTCCTTGTGGGTTGAGAAGTGTGAGAGACGAGTACAATATTCTTAGTATAATGGGCTCCTTATGATGTCTCCTCATCAGAGTCATCATCTTCTTGTTGAGCTATGAGATATCCCTTGTGCTTTCTCTAGCGGGGACGTCATTTGGACTTTTGAAAATATTCACGCCCGGATGTGCTTGTATGGCTTGAAGACACCTGTTTCAAGCTGTTATGGTAGTAGTGATCAGTGTCATGAGTATTGGTTCTACAAATGTGACACCATCTCTCTGACTTTTGATCTTTCTGTTTGGGTTGCACTGGATTTGGATTCTCTGGGGGACCTTTTTGATTCTTCTAGCCATAGTAAGGCTTTGTCCTGAGAATCCTCATGCGATGAAGTGATGGCCTCTTCCTGCTACAACAAATTCACAAGCTCTTCAAATTTCACTATTTTTTTAGACACATTCAGTGTCGTAACGAACAATGGGAATTGAGAAGGGAGTGCTCTCAAGGTAATTGTGATGAGAATTTTACCGTCCACTATTTCACCGAGTGCTACTAACTCTGATCTCAGCTCAATCATGCGATGCAAGAATTCTTCCACTTTCTCATTTGATCCCATAGAGAGGGTGTGCAACTTTGACTGAAGATGAAGTATCTTCAGTCTGATTTTCTGGCTTCATAAATGGTTGCCAACTTTTTCCATGCCTCCTTGGGTTTCTCCACATTCCTGAACATGCGGTTGCACATCGTCATTGATACTGAAGCATTATCAACATCAAGGCTTTAGCACTAGCCATGTCATATTTTATTAGTTCATCAGGGGGTTGTGGGAGTGGGCACAGACCCTATGAATAATTCCCCATAATCCTTCAAACCGAAGGATTGTCTTCAATTTTGTCTTCCAGGCTGTAAAATTGGAACCCTTTGAGTATTTGAGCGTCGGAAAGAAGTAACTTTTGATGCAGACATTGTAATAAAAAAATATTTATTTATTTGAAGAGTTTTTACAATTTTGACTTACTAACGAGAATTACTGGCTTGAATATGCTCGCAATATTCACGTGATGTGAGATGATGACACTTTGTAGGGTGTTCTTCTTCGTTGTCACAGTCGGCGTCGTATCCAGCTTCTAATTCTTCGCGTACTCACTTTGCTTGGCAGATGACATCAAAAAGAAAATATTCAAGAATTCCTTCTTGAAATAGTTTGTCGAATGCAAGATTGCCAGAATTTCGAAGCTCGTTCAACAGAGAAAAGTAGAACCCAGAGCTCTTACGAGCTTCTCCATGGTGTTCTCTGGCTGGTGAGTTGATATTTTGGCTTTCAGCTATGGCGACCGTGTTATTGACGCTCTCAATCGAGTTGTCTACACTTGACATTTGGCGTAGTGTTGAAGAAACTCCACGTTTCCAGTATCAAACTTCCTCATAGAGGGTAAAAAAAACTTTAGGCAGCAAGTGAGTTTCTTCTTATCGTTACACGTAGCTTTTGGTCTTACCACGCAGGTTGTGGATTCTTTTACACACCACCACACATGATAAAGATCTTCTTTCCATAGCATGCATCCTCCCTCCTCCATGCACTCAGGTATCTATCCACCCTAGTTTTCCATGTAGCTGTCAAGCTTTTCCACGTAACTTTATGTCTTAACGCAGGTTTCGGCAACATCTCCACACACAGTAAATGAACTCCACTTTGGTTACACAGGTCAGAGACAAAACTAAAGGATGCTTTTTCCTTTACACACTACAAGCCACTCCAATTTTTTTATGCCTCCATGTAGCAGGTGAAAAAAAAACCACTATTCAGCACAGAAAAAACAAGAAAAGAAAAATGCGCAGGTTACTTTTTTTTTCACGCAGGTTTCTAAATGCTCACGCTGAGTATGGTCTCTTCCACATAGCATGAAAATACAGAAAAATGGGGAGAGAGGTAGCTGATGTTTTTTTTTAGCGCAAAAAAAAACAGCAAAAAAAAAACAGATGCAGGAAAAAGATAGCAAAAAAAATCTCCACATTTTTTAAAAAACATTTTCACTTTTCTTGCGTAGATTTCCTCTCCATGCACCTTACAGGCCGCTGTAGCCTCCTTCCACTATAACTCTTCTTCCAGGACACCTTTCAGGGAGAAGCAAGATTAATATTCTTCTTACATGCATAGTGAAAGACAAAGAAAGCTCTGATACCAAACTGTGAGGCAGAAATGGAGGAGAAAGAATAGAGATTGAATATCTCATATTATTCTATTAAACATAGAACTTACGTATAGTATTTATAGGAAATTAATTGAACAAGACTCCCCTAAATTAATGGAGAGGTTACAAAATAGACAGAGAGATTAATGGAATACACCTAGAATGAGAAGATAAAGGGATAAAACAGAATATAGACTCCTAAAAATATAGATTATTCAATGTATGCTAGTTAACACATAGGTAAGACTCTCATTCACACTCCCACCAAATTTATACCTCAAAAAACTCCCTTTTCCCTCCCTAATGGTCCCATAATCCCTTATCCCACATCCAACTTAAGGCCTACTACCCAAAAAACACACAAACACCTTCAAAAGATAGGAATTTAACAAGAAAAACATTTCATATAAACTAGTAGAATAACCTAAAATCAAAGGTGGAGATCCTACCTCTCCATGAAGCTCCAAGAAAATTACACAAGCCTCTTCAATTCCAAATGAAGCAATTCCCAGATGCACTACAACAAGCTCCAAATCCAAAAGTGTACAAGAAGAGAAAAGAAAAAGTAAGCCCTATTCCAACCAAAAATCACCAATAAATAGAAACGGAATTAGAGGATGATGACGTTTCTTTATGTAGGATGCCACTTCATCATTCCTTTATCCCCACACTTAAGTTAACACACCAATACCAGGAAAATAAATGTTGTTGCTAGGACTATGACAACCCACATGGCTCACAAAATTGCACACGATGCTTTCAAAGGACTCAATAAACTGTGGTAGAAATAAAGTGAAATAATTTTCTCTCTTTTACACTCAAAAAAATAGTTAAAAAATCAAAAATAAGCTTCCCAACCCATTACTAGGGTTGTTGGGAAAATTTAAGATGCATGGGACAAGCCTTGGTTGTCTCACAAGCCTCCAAAAATGCCCTTCGAGTTAAAATACGAAATTTGAAGTTGGGGTGGAGTAAAAGACTTACAAATTAACATAAATTTTACTTACAACAAGGACCACCAAACCTCATCACAACTATTTGTCACATCCTAATTTGGTTAACTAAAAATAAGAAGGGTTTAACTGAATTAAGACATATTAACACATGTTAATAAAGTGACAATAATTTAAAATTTAAATACATAAAACATGAATAAAGCACATACAAAATTAAAGAAAGGGAAGACAATTGACCGCATCTCCGCACATGTGAAGCCAACCCCAATGGGAGACCTCCAACTAAACATGAAAAACACAAAACTAATCAAAATTACACAAGTTATCATAAGTTTGCCTCATTTCTCAACACCCGACATTCCTTCAGTGGTTGGTTCCCTACCACATTCGATGTATGTGATAAAATTCCTCCTCTCAAATAAATTTCTCTCTAGCCTTTCGGATGTATTAACAACATCGAGACAATATACATATAAAATTAATATTCATCATTCAACATTAGCAATTCTATTAACCATCAATATATCAAAATGTAACCATAACATCCTTGAGATTACAATTATCCTCAAAACATCTCAAATTATAACGTGTCAATATAAAATCCACATAATGAAAATCAACTTATATCGAACTGTCTAACATCACTATCTACTACATTGTAATAAAATGTATTAATCATAATGTTCAATAGTCCAAATATCAGTGAAATATATCATCTACCAATCAATGTATCATAATCAAAATGTCTGAATAACATTCCAATAGTATCAATATCAAGATAAAATAGTGGTGAAGAGGATTGGGCACTACAAGTTGCACGGTAGCATATTTAAAAATTAATTATTTATTCAGGTATAAATTGATATAAAACAATAAATAACATTTAATTAAATAATTTACAAATTAGAGAAATTTGAGATGCTTAAGGTTGAGATGAAAATTAAAATTTGAAAGTGGAGATAGGTAGAGTACCAAATCAAAAATCCATTATTTAGGGATCAGATGGAAGAATCAAGACATGAGACCCCCACCATAGAATTTAAAATTACATTTCAAGTCACGATCATATAAAATTTCACCTAAAATTCCACCAGAGAACTCAAGTTATAATCATTCCACATTACCCTCTTGGAGACAGTTTGGGAGTTAGTCAATTTTTAGGAGGACATGTGTCAACACCAAGAGCGTGGAGGAGATTTTATGTCACCGATGTTCCTGACATCTGGTACATCAACCTTATAAAAATGTGCCCAGCCCCCATGTGACCTCTAGGACCCTCATGTCACCTTCAAATTTGAGAGTTCAGCCCTCAAGTGCATTTTTAGAGTTCATATTCCCTGTCATTGGATCCAGGACACAATTTGTCCTCTTGCTCACCATGGAATTTGATTTCCCTCATGTCCCTAAGGTCAAGTACATCAAGGACAAAAAAATTCACCCAACTCCAACACAAAATTTGAAAAAAATTCTAACTGTATTGTGCTTCTTATTGCTTCTAACTGCTTCTCCATTACCAGAAGAAAGTTGTAGACAACACGAGTCCACCACTTCCCCATTTCCAAAGCTCAAATGAGCTTCACCACAGAAAAAAAATCCTCTACCCCATTGTAATACATAAGTCTTAGAATAATAATTCATCGAGATAAGAAGGATAAATGAAGAACAGAGAAGAAGTAAAGTGGAAATACCCATATCCATAAAATGAAGATTCGAGGATATCTTGCAAACCGGTGCATGGATTGACAAACTGTATGTTGATGAGTTATTCTCTCCTGTAGGCCATTGAAAACTCATATTCGAACTTCCAATTTACAGTAATGAATTGTCACGACAAATATATTTCACTTTCGGCTCCATGAAGAACAATGTTCAATGTCCTCTCAAACCGGTACTTAGATTGAAGTTTATCTTTTGCATGAAGCACTAGAAAAAAAAACCTATCGCTATGGAATTTATTTTATCACTAATGGAGAAAGAAACAAGACCTAAAAAATTCAAGCTCCATTAATGTCCACCATCACATGGTAATGGAAAAAATTAGTGAGCTACGTCTCCACTTCTTAGGGTTCCACAGGGAGAAATCACGTGAAATTTGGAGGGAATAATTGTTGAAAAATCTAGTTTCGTGTGAACTATTTTTCACGCCATGAAGTCCCTATTTTATAGGGATATGTAGGGTTGTTTATTTTATCAACATTCTTCCCTCTTCGAATAATTTTTCAAACTCCCAAAGACTCGGTGGGAGAAATCATCTAAACTTCAGAGGGAAGGGCCTAAAAAAATCTAGTTTATCTTAAACAAGATTTTCCACAATGATGTTTCCAATTTCTCAAGATATTAAGAATAAATTTTATAATATTATGTCATTTTAGATCTATACCCAAATCTTGCACTAGATATAATCTTTAATTTTTCATTTATGAGCTTTCTGGAAAGTGAATCATGATGAAAATTGGAGCATGAGTTCGTGATGAAGAGTCGAATCCAAAATAGTTCTTCCCATCACAAATAGAGGTCGTTATACCAATTTACTAAAAATAGCATATATTATACTTCCTCACATGGTATAAATGGATAGCCCCACTAAATTTCAATTTCGATCACTCACGACATTCAACAAAGGGGGTAAAATTGAAAGGAAGACAAAAAGTGTCTTTTTCCCCAAAATAGTAGGTCCTCAAATAACAACTTGTTAAAACTATAAATGTGCTAAAAATAGAAATATCTTGGGAACCAAGGAGGTTGGAATATGGTAGAATGTTCAGAAGGTGAAATGGGAGCAAGATAGGTGATATGTCCTAGAAGAGCAGAGCTTGGGCTCATACTCTAAAAATAGTAGGTTGCACTCATAGGGTAGTTTTAGAAAAATGGTACATTCAAAACTTCGTCACATCAGAGCATTCCATCAACAAGAATCATTGAACTTCATCAGGGGAAACATCTTCTCCTTTTCTCTCTAATACCTCTCCCCCAACTTTCTCTCCATTCATATGTTTTAATTCTTCATTGGGGTTTGTAGTTTTTCATATGTCGTAATGTTCCTAATGTAATAAGTCACCATTATGTTATAAAACGAGACTTAATATTCTCCTAAAAAGTTGAAAAGTTATAAGTTACAAAAGGACATATGAAAACCAATTGGCAGGTAGATGATAAGTCACCTCTCATTTTATAAATTGTAAATCCATTCCCATTTCAAAGGGTTGGTCATTAATTATGTAAGCTCAAGAGTGCATTCTACCTTGAGAGAACAAAGGAGATAGCCAAATTCTTCCTTTTCCCCACTCTCTATATTTCATCTATTCCCACACTATGTACAACTTGGTTTAAGAATTCAATACAAGAAGGAGTTTCTAGCTTTCTTTAACTAAGGAATTTCTTCATACTTTGTGATCATAAATTCCATTTGGTCTTGTTGCTATGCATAAAGTTTTTTAATCCTAATTTTAATGCATGGGATAAAAATTCTAATTGATGTATGCAAGAATTTGATTTTCTACCTGCAACATTATTTCTCCTATCTAATTTATCACTCCTCTTTCCCTCTCTACAGACAAAGTCCTAAGTGGAGAGTCCCTACTGGATCCCCATTTGAAAGGGAACCACATAAATCAAATTTTTCATGTGCATGCATATACGAAAGCTGCACCGATTAAGTAGAGGCACTTAGATTCCCAGAGCATTGACAAGAAATCCACTAGTTTGTCCACCTAAATTTTTTTCTCACCAAAATTTTTTGGCACCCACTGTGGGCCATATTTAACAGTATCTACACCCAAAATACAACCACAAGGTCAAAAAAATTCAAAAAAAAAATCATAAATTGAGTTTAGGAAAATCATTGCTAAAAGATGCACTTCTGATTTTCTAGATGTGACTTTTCACATTCTACAGTGTCTTTTCATTGCAAAGTTTTTCAATACTAGAACTTAAATAAGAATTTTCCGATGTAAGACCTAAAATATAAGAAGAAGAAAGAATGGTGGAATAAGAAGAAATACCTCTATCCATTGTTCTATGGTGAAGGAGTACAAGCCTGATTGTTCTTGAACCACCTCTTTATGATCTACCAATGGGTTCCTTCAAGAACTTGCCAAAGTTCAGAGGTGATACAACACAACATCCTAAAGATCACATTGCTTCCTTGATGACATCATGTGGAATTATTGGTGTTCAACATGAAGATGTTGTTGTAATATTATTCATGGAGACCCTCCAAGAAAAATTAATAGAATGGTTCTACATTTTTCCTTCCCAATCCATCACTTGTTGGAATGACATCAATAATGTGTTCAAGGAAATATTTAAATCAAATGAACAATGTTAGGATCTCTTAGTGTAGTTGGCTCAAATAAAGAAAGGAGAAAATGAAACCATGGGATACTTCATGGCTCCTGTTGAATGGTTGCTTTGTAGGACACCTAAAGAGGATTCACCATCTAAAAACAATGTCAAGAGATTTTCATCAATGCTCAATCAGTGGAGGTAGGCTTTATCTTATGAAGAGTTCAACCAAGGAATATTGTAAAAGCACAAACAATGGCCATTATAATTGATCACGATCTCATCCTCTTTGGAATGATTGAGAATCCGTCAAAGGGAAAGACCCAACATCATAGAGATAAGAGAATGAATCCATCA
This sequence comes from Taxus chinensis, assembly GCA_019776745.2. Classification (NCBI taxonomy): domain Eukaryota; kingdom Viridiplantae; phylum Streptophyta; class Pinopsida; order Cupressales; family Taxaceae; genus Taxus; species Taxus chinensis. The sequence continues at coordinate 822,553,204 of CM034147.1, forward strand.
CTATAAAACTTGGGAAATCAGATGGCATATTTGAAGAGGGAATTATTAGAATGAGTATATTCTTAAAGAAACAATAGAAATCAGATTGCAGGAGCACCCCAAAGGCTCACCTAGGAGGCCCCACCCATGAACGTAGATTTCAGGATTCTTGAAAAGGAAGAACAAATTGAACACGAAATTAAAGGTGGAAATTTCCTAGAAATTGATGAACTTTAGAATGCTACATAAATTAGGTTTTGCGAGTATTCTATAGGTGATTAAAAACATGAAGAAGATGCACCCAATTTTTCATGTGTGGTATTCACTTGCTCTCAATCTGAGAAAGGAGCACCTATCTCCATAGCTGCAAAGAAAAAGAAGGTTGTTGATCCTCCTAGGGCGAATTTGCAAAAAAATAATCAGTCGATTATCACCACTTCCATTTTCCATGGAGTATACATTTTTGAAGCCTGATCCTATGGCAAGTAAGAATACTCCCACTATTCCAAGTAAGTCCTTTGACGTCTCTTCTAATTCCAAATCCAAATCTACCCTGTAAAATCTAGTACTTTTAAATCTACTAGTGTACCTTTAAAAATAGCCTCCAGTCCTGAAAAATATACTCCTATTTCCAAATATGTCTAAAATACAAAAGTATTCCCTTCATCACCTTCACCCCTATATGGTCCTTTTGATTTCATATAATGTTTGCGGAGTCATCCTGCACAATTTGAGAGGTTCGTTCAATATATCATGAGTGGTATTACAACACCCAATGATGTAACTTCTAGGTCCAAAGCATGCTGCCAAACCCACCTACACCTCCCTCACAGAACAATGCTTTCCTTAAGCGCATCCGAGAATGACAAGGTCAATCCTTTTTACTTATCCCTTCTTATTGGAGAATATGTACTTAGCAATTACATATTAGGATTTGGTGCCTTAGACAACATGATGCCTTTCAAGGTTGCTAAGGCTCTCAAACTTACCATGACTCCACCTGCTAGGATCTTATTATTCGTTGGAGTTAAAAGAGATTGCACTTGTACAGGAAGGTTAAAGATGCACAGGTGGCTCTCACAAGATTTCAAGAAAAGAAAGTTTCAACAATGATTTTTGTAGCAAGACTTGCTAGCCTCGTTCGGAATGTTATTTTTTATAAGTTTCTACCGAGACTTGGGAGGTAAAATTCAGATGAATTTGTCATCCGTTAACCATACCTAGTGAAGGGATACATTGAGAAATTTCTTCTCAAGAATAAGATGAGGTATATGGTACAAAATTATGGAAGCCCTAAATCTAACATCTTGTACAAAAATAGAAGACCTATGAATAAATTTATGGAAACCAAGGAAGAATATTATATTCCCATCTTTATAGGTTGAGACATACCTTCCTGGAGAGATTTGGATTTTGAAAAATCATTAATGAGATTCAAGTTATGAGAGGGTACCCACGAATTACAAGACGATGCAAACCATGAGAAAGAGGAGATGGTTCTTGATGATTTTCAATAGAAAAATTAGATTATAAGATTATCCAAGGTGAGGAGTTATTCTCATTCCCATTTTGGGATTAAGATGATATCAGTCAGGCCATCTATGGAGAGAAAAAAATCATCTTGTGATGATTTCATGAAAGGCTTGAAAGGAATCTCTATACAATAAATGCTAAGAGTAGTAGAAGAAACAGAGGACCTAGATTTTGGTCTTGAAATCCTGATGTAAGATATGAATATGAAATATAACCATGAAGCTTATTTGGAAGCCTTAACCAATGTGAATTTTGGTCATATTGAGATAAGGAAATATGAAAAAAAATGATTCCGCTCTTGAGATAGTGGTTGATGGATGCAATAAGGAAATCGAGATTTTTTCTTTCCCATTTGAAGATGAAGACTCTTTCCATGATGAAGAAATTAAAGAAAGGATTTTTGAGACCTGTGAAGATGAATATATTTTTGATGAAGGATTGGTAGAGTGTAGCACTTCCCAAAATGATGAGGTAATCCATCTAGATAATTACCTTGAGCTGCATTCATCAAAGGCTTAAAAAGATGAGTTACATGAAACAACGAATCATAACTCTGTGCAAGAAATCTTGGGTGCAGTAGAAGTTTTGGAGGACCTCGAGCTAATTCTTGGTCTCTTCACTCATGTCATGGAAACATAAGACAAGTATGCTTTTTCCTCTAATCCTCTCATTAGTACTCAAATGCCTCATAGTAGAGTAGAGATAAAGGATGAATCTAATGTTTCTCATGGAGAAGATGTTAATGAGTATAGACTTAAGAATGAAATTTAATCAAAATATTCAAGAAATTTGAATGAAAATCAGCTTTGGGGAAGCAATGAGATGCTCAATGGAGAATTAACTATATGGATAAACACAGAAGGCAACTTGTACTATGAAACTGATTTCAAACAACTGTGAAGACAATGGAATTTCTAAGCAAAGGACTCAGAATCAAGAATCTCATATAATATCACTCGTAAAAAGTGTACATACAAATGTGTAAGACCCTCACTTTCATTAACAGCTAAGGCGAGGAGGCTACTTTCTATAACCAGTCAACAGCGTCATCATGGGTAACTTTTGAGGAACAAAAACTACTTCTATGAAATAGGGTTGTCCTCCACCTTATACTATAGGTTATTGTTACGTTTGGTATCCTTCCATTATATGTGTCATTTCCTTTCTACGTGCGTTGTGTGTTTTCCTTTCTTCTTGTTTTGTGTGTGTTTTTCTTCTCTCTCTCTCTCTCTCTCTCTCTCTCTCTCTTGTAAGTTGTACATGATTCCACAGCGCCTAATGCATAAAGCATTGGTCAACGAATTATATGGTATAAAATTGATATTATGGATTCCGATGTCATGTATTCACTATGCTCATTTAATCCCATGTTCCTAAGCTAGATCCAGCAGTTTTCATGTAAATATGCTACAGGAAAATTGGAAGTTTCCAAAAATGACAACTATAACCCTATACAAAAATTTTCATGTTTTATCATTCATAGGAACCCCATGTAAAATCCATAAGTTTTGTCATTCCCCTCTTTGATGTCATATTGGTCCCCTAGGTTATTTAGGAAAGTCAGTTTAATCACTCAGGTGATTTTAGGAAGTTCTAAAAAGATGTTATCTTTTGGCAATATTGGGAAGGGCTAACACTGGCCTTCCCAGGAATGGACTAACCCCATTGTAATGGAACACAAGGGGAAAAATAAACATGTAGGTGAATTGAATAAAATAGGAAATCATGGAAACTGATTTTGGAAGGTTTGGGGATGTTTTGAAAGACTTTGAGTAGTTTGAATACAAAATAGGATTCACAGGCCTAAGCAGTGCACAGGCCAAAAATAAGCTATTGATCTTCATAAGAAGATTCTGGGAGCTTAAGATGAATTTAGGAGTAAAATAAAACATCTCCAAAATATCTATTTCTAATACCTAAAAGATTATGAAATCATAGTTTTCACAACACCAAGGTGAATAGGGTTTGCGGATATTTTTTCTTAGGAACAAGTAGATTACGAAATAAAAAATCTAGTTTCTCAGTGACCAATTGGAAGAATCAAGGCATGGTACTCAATACCATTGGATTAAAAATTCGATTTCAACTTAGGATAATATAAAATTTCACCGAGGAAGATTCCATCGGGAGCACAAGTAATCATCATTCCAAACTACCCTCTTAGGGATAGTTCGAGAGTTAGTCAATTTTTGGGAGGACACACGTCATCCCCGAGAGCCTAGTTGGATTTTATGTACCCAACGCACCTAAGGCTAGGTACATAAACTTTGGAAAAATGTTCCCATCTCCCCTATGACCTCTGGGACCCTCATGTGACCTTCAGACATGACAGTTCAATGCCTAAGTGCATTTTTGGAGCACAAATTCTTTGCCATCAGATCGAGGACACTTTTCATCCTCTTTCTCACCATGGAATTTGATGTCCCTCACAACCTTGAGGGTAAGGACATCAAGATTTTTTTTTCCGTACTGTAACTCAAAAATTTGAATTATTTTCTAATTGTTTGGCGCTTGCTTCCTACTTCTAACTGCTTCTCCATTACAAGAAGAAAGTTGTAGAGAACACCAGTCCACCACTCTCCCATTACCAAATCCCAAAATAGGCTTCACCATAGAAATAAAATCCTCTACCCCATGGTTATACACAATTATTAGAATAATAATTCATCGAGATAAGAAGAAGAAATGAAGAACAAAGAAGAAGAACATTGAAAATCCCCATTGCCATAAAACGAAGATTTGAAGATATCTTCCAAACTGGTGAATAGATTAACAAACTATCTATTGTTGAATTTATTCTCTCTTGAAGTCCATTAAAAACTCATATACAAAACTCCAATGTGCAGTAAGGAATGTTCATAGAAAAATAATTTCACTTCCGGCTCCATGAAGAACAAAAGTTACATTTCCTATCAAACCGGTTGTCGGATTGAAGTAAAATTTCACGTAAAGTACCAGAAGAAAAAACCTATTGTAATGAAATTTATTTTTTCATGAAAGGATAAAAAAACAAGACCTATAAATTTCAAGCTCCATTAACGGCCGCCATGACATAGTAATGGAAAAAATCAGCAAGTTACCTCTCCATTTCGCAGGGTTCCAGTGGGTGAAATCAAGTGAAAATTGGAGGGAATGATCGTTGAAAAATATAATTTCACGCGAAATAGATTTCATCCCATGAAGTACCTACTTTTCAGTGTATGTAAGGTTGTTTTTTTTAGCATAATTATTCCCTCTTCAAAGAAATTTTAAAATTCCCGAAGATCCAGTGGGTGAAATCATCAAAAATTTAGAGGGAAGAGCCTCCAAAAATCTAGTTTTCACATAATGAATTTTCCAGTTTCTCAAGATATCAAGGAATAAATTTGTTATCACTATTATACCCTTGCAGTACCGTACCCGAAAGCTTTACTAGACATAAATTTCCAGTTTGTCATTTCTGAGCTTTATGGAAAGTGAATCATGATGAAAATTGGAGCTGCAAGTTTATGAGGAAGAGTCAAATCAAAAATAATTATTCCCCTCGCAAACAGAGATGTTTTTCACCATTTACTTAAAATAGCCATATGTTATACTTCCTCACATGCTATTAATGGTGAGCCTCATTGAATTTCAATTTTGATGACTCAGGACACTCAGAAAAGGGGTATAATTGAAAGTAAGACAAAATGATTTTTTTCTCAAAATAATAGGTCCTCAAATAACAACATACTAAAAATAGAAATGTGTTAAAAATAGAATTATCTTGAGAACAGAGGAGGTTGGAATATGGTAGAATGTTTAGAAGGTGAAATGGGAGAAGGACAAGCGATATGTCCTCGAATAGCAGAGCATGGTGTCATATTCTAAAAATAGGAGGTTGCATGCTCAAAGGGTAGTTTTGGCATAGTGGGACATTCAGAAATTCATCTCATTAGAGCATTCCATCAACAAGGATCATCAGAATTCATTAGATTAAACATCTTCTCCTTTTATCTCACCATTCCCTCTCCCCCTAAATTTCTCTCCCTTAAAATGTTATAATTCTTCGTTGTGGTTTGCAATTTTTCACATGTCCTAATTTTCCTAATGTAATAATTCACATTTATGTTATAAAAAGGGACTTAATATTCTCCTAGGAAGTTGAAAATTTTTAAGTTGCATAAGGACATACGAAAATCCATTGGGAGGTAGATAATAAGTCACCTCTCATTCTATAAAATGTAAAGTCATTACCATTTCAAATGGTTGGCCATTAATTTTTGTAAGCTCAAAAGTGCATTCTACCTTGAGAGAACAAAAGAGATAGCCAAATTCTTCCTTTACCCAACTCGCTATTTTTACTCTATTCCCATACTATGTACAACTTGGTTTAAACAATCATTACAAGAAGAAGGAATTTCTAAATTTCTCTGAATAAGGGATTTCTTGATAATTTGTGATCATAAATTCTAGTTGGTATTGTTGCTATGCGTAGAGTTGTTTCTTCCTATTTTTAATGAATGTGATAAAAATTCTAATTGATGTATGCAAGAATATGATTTTTTACCTGCAACATTAGTTCTCCAATCTAGTTTCTCACTCCCCTTTCCATCATCTACATACAAAGTCCTCTTTTACAGGTATCTGCAAGCTTTTCCGCAAGTTTAGTGGAGTGTCCCTGTTGAATCTTGGTCTAAATTTCAACACATATAGATCAACTTTTTCATGTTCATGCATATATGGAAGTTGCACCAGCTAAGTAGAGGGAATTATATTCCTTGAGCATTTGCAAGAAATCTGTTGGTGCTCAAAATAGTCTCGCCCAATTTGTGCCTTTGAAACTTTACTGATTTACATGGCCTCCATCATTTTCTCCTTCCCCGTGTTGTGCTTGGTCCGTCCTTGTGGCCATTGTTAATTGGTCCCTGGGTTGTAAATCTCTTAGGGATATGTATTTTGAGTCTCCCATGATTTGTTCAATTATAAACTTGGTTTCCCCCATGTTTTCAATTCTCCACGGTCAGGATTTGTCTGAACCTTGTCTTTTCTGCCCTAAGTACTTGAAGAAGAATGAATTGATGTGTCCCTGGGGAACATATTTGAGCCTTGTAACATTCCTAAACTTTCTATCCTTGAATAAAATTTCATTCTCTGGCTCAAATAATCAATTTTCTATTTTTTTATGGTTTGACGGGCACTTCTCCTAGTCAAATTTACATCCTACCATTGGTACGGGTTATGGCATGTTTTGGTTGGACACGTCCCAGTTGGATACTTAGAAAAATTTATAAAAATCCTCAATAAAAAATGTGTCCACGTGGAGGCACGATGCTCATTTGAAGATTTGCTTTTGGGGTTTTTACCTTAGAGTAGCGTCGGGAGGACACATGGAGGCTTCCGCTACTTTTCCCAGACTTAGCACAAATTTTTCTGTAGTTGGAGAAATTTGGTGGAATGGGACACATGGAAAGCTTGTGATCATTTAGGTTCTCCACTTTGGAAACCATCTTGAAGTTGTGCCATGGAGACACATGGAGGAACCACGCATGTTTAGGGACCGACCCTTGAGTTTCATTCTAAAGAAGTGCTAGGCTGACATGTGGAGGCCTCCCCTCACTTTGAATTTTATTTAGACTTTTCAATAACCAAAAGGAGACTACCTTGGAACATGACACATGGCGCCTTCCATTGAGCTTCAAGCATTAAGGAAAACCTTGTTAGTACAGGACATGTGCCAAGCTGGTACGCTCGTTCAAGGAATCAAATTTTTGAGACCTGCCTCAAGGTGTGCCATGGTGACATGTGGCAGTTTGAAAAGTCAAAACGGTGGGCCATCGGAGGTAACTTGGATTTTTTTACCGCTTAAGGATTAAAATTTCAAAATCGCCCACAATCCTGATGAAGGAAAAAGGTCAATGTTTTTCCCCAGTTAATGGCGGAGGTGCGGGATATCGGGGGAAATTTGGAAATATTTCCTTTTGGGAAAAAGGGGTCAAAATTAAAAAAGGAAGCATGGGTCTACTTCGAATCATATTAGGAACACGTGTCAGGCTCGTTACCAAGGGCAGAAGTATGGGGAAAATTTGGAAAATTTTTCCTTTTCCAAAAAGAGAGTAAAATGGTAGAATTTGAGTGCGGTTTCACTCCAATCATATTTGGACATGTGTTAGGCTCATTTCCTGAGGGCGGAGGTGTAGAGAAAAATAGAATTTTTTTTTCAATTTTTTCAAAAATTTGTAAGAAGTCAAGGGAAGCCCCTGGGTATATTTTGAATCCTAAATCTACCACAGTGGATGGCCCAAATTCAAAGTAAAGATCAACGATAGTTGTGAGTCTCAATCTGATTTTCCCCCCATTTCTCTAAAACACTTCCGGAAGTATGAATCTCCATGATTTCTTGGTCTTTTCTACACACCAAGCAGAAAAGGAAGTTAATTTTGACATCTGAATTTTGGTGGGAATATCTGGAAGGTTTCTTTTTCCATTAAAATGATTTGACTTTCATGCCCGATCAGATGTTCCATTTTTCCTCTCCCAAGCATGCAAGGGGCCAGATATGACAGGTCAGGGGTGGAAGTGGTTGGAAAATTGAAGGAAGAGTGATCTACCAGAGCATGGATTTGAATGCAGGAGGCATTCGATGAAATCTACACTCATCGAGCACCTTGAGATTTCTTACAGATTTGATTATGAGAATCACGAAAGAATCATGGTGAGCACTGGTGCATTTAACGTTTTTGTCTTTTAGGGAGAAGGGAATCTGTTGTAAATGCTATAAATGGCATTATTTTTTCATGCAAATGGTTGGGAGTTTTTGGAAAAGTCAGAGACTTATTTTTCTAGCAGAAAAAGTTAGACACATCCCATACCTTATGAGAAGCCGTATAAGAAACCTGTATATCTCTCGTTGTATCAAATTCAATCATGTCAAGGTGGTTGCAAGTGTACAGCCATTGAAAAGCTTTGATATTGTTGTGGAAACTCTTCATTGCTAGATAAATTTGATCAAACTTGATTTATTATGTGTTAATCTTGAGCAAAGTGTATTTATTTCATCTCTGAAAGCATGCAAGTAGTTTTTCTTGTTTCTGATACAATCTTGTACCAAAATCTAATCAAATCACACAAGTCTCAATCCTTGTGATAGTCTAGTGGCATTTGTAATTTCATTTCTTAGAAGAGCCTTCATATGGGAGTGAGATAAACAGGTTTAAAATCACTTTTCTTTCATTTTGTTGACAGATATTATCTATAAGCCTCTAGGTGTACCTCAGATGTCATTTGAATTGAATCTTGGTGCTTTATTGGATTCACTGACTCGATCCTTCATGACATAATCACATAGGTTGTGGGAAAGAGTGCTAACTTGGGCCTCCATTTGGGCACATATTCTAGTTGAAGAAACATTTCTAACTTTTGTGGCATTTTTTTGGCTGAAATCCTTCCATTTTTTATAAGTTGTCAAGGATCTGGTGAGTCAAGTACATCCTGTCTCCCCTCCCACTAAAATCTATTTAAAAAACATCCAATCATATCCATACTACCCCTGTTCTACTTTGTATACCCACACAAGACCAAAATCCATTTGCCAAAGTATGCAGGATAAATTAGGGTCTCAAATGTCTTTAGTAACCCTTTCCTTGTTGTGAGAGTATCTTCATGATCTGGAAGTGACAACTCGTGAGAGTCATATCTAGTGTGTTGATCATATTTTCCCCAAGGTCTTCTCTGCAAAATTTTATGCAAAATAAGGGTACTTGTATCTCCTTTCAAATAACAGAGGTTACAAAATAGGTTCTCTTACCTTGGTTAAAATACACAACCTAAAATAGTTAGGATAACATCATATCCTTTTAAGGTGCTACCCATCTCTCCACAAATCCAAGTAACAAAGGGATAGTCAGATCTCCACCCCAACTAAAAAAATGAAATACATTTATGATCTCTCTGCCCCTAAGCTCCATGTTGAATCAATGTTACTACTTGGCTTGAAAAGGAGAACAAATTTGGGTACCAACAAAATCCACAAGTTTTTTCCACCCGATAAATTTTCCCGCCAACAAGAAGAAACCTCAAGATTCCTATCCTTAAGGTATTGATTCACCAATATATTTTAATTTGACACCCCTTACTAATTGTCAAATCCCTATAAAGTCAATTGAAGTTTTTCTTCCAATCTCAGTGGAAGAAGAAAATGAGGAATGAAAGGTGGGGGATAGAAAGAAGAAGGTATGCACTAAATCTAAACCTTCCATTGTCTCAAGAAAGGCATGATCCCTTCCCAGTTGTGTTCTTTCATTGTTACATCTGGTTTGTAGCCTTGTTGTGTTGATGTTGTGTAGCTTGTTGTTTTTGTGATGTCAATGTCTATGAGCTTTTTTTGAGCTCTAGAATTGTTGTTTTCTTGTTGTGGTCTTGGTTGAAATATTTCTCTTATTGGGCTGATTTGATAAATCTATATTTTGATGTTTTTTTGTATTTCTAAATCTATAAATCTATCTTTTGAGCCTTGTTTTACAAGGGTGTAGTCCCTTTCAAAAAACAAAACACAAATCATATCAAATAATATAAGTGAAGAGATAATAATAGCTAAGTTGTGTAATGCCCACAAAATTTGTGCACGAATCCCAAAACCAAACAAAGGTTATAATAGAAAAATTATGGAATAATTTTGTTTTTTTTAATAAAATACGAAAGACAATAGCTAATACTTGGTTAACAAATGGTCCTCAAAACATTACTTAAATAATAATACTAAATAAAATAATTGATTTTTTTTAATGGTTGGGTTTAGAATATTTCATTCAAATAATCCTAAACTAGTTTAATATAGTGGCTCCTAAGGTCATGCAATAATTAAAATTTAAGTCCGAGTCTAAAATAACCCTTCAATTTACACAAGGCTATTAATTTAATTTTCCATTATAAAAGCGGTCTAAACTATTAAGGAAGAGAATTTACTAAAATCTCTCTAGGTCATGGTCTAATTAACTTATAAGTCGCAAAACAAAATAATAAAAAATATATACCAAATTTGAAATAATTTTCAAACCACATAAGTGGCCCCTTTCAAAATGTTTTCCATGTAATCAAATGATCATCTCACCAACCCCCATCTAATATTTGTAGGGGATAATATTCTCCCTTGGATGAAACCAATGTTGACCATTTGATGGGAATATTTCAAACCAACCCTAAAATCTATTATGGAAATATTTTTATTGATTTTTTCATTTTTAGTTTTGCAACGTAAGGGAAGTTCAAATAGGAGAAAGCCATGGATGTGAAGGGGCAAGCTTGGGATGGATATAACACAACCCAAATCCATCTAATTTTATTTTAATTTATTTTCTATTTCCATTCTACCCTATTCAATGGTTTATAATTTCCATTTTATTGTAGATTGATTTAATAAAAATACCCTTTTGGGTATTTTTCATTTGCCCAAAAGATTTTCATTTTTTTAAAGATGCAACCCCCACCTTTTTTTTTGTAGAACATACTTACTTTAGATATATATACATGGGTAAACATATATCCCAAAATATAAACAATACATGTATATATAAACACACACACACACACACACACACACACACACACACACACACACACACACACATGTATAAATATCTATATTAAAAATAATTGTTAATTACAATAGTTGTGGTTCACCAAAAAAAACACAGAGTTAGAAAATTAAAAACATGGCCGCATGGTAAGTAAAATTTAATATTGGTTGTTGGGGCTCGGTTGCCACCAGAGTACGGTTTTATTTAAATATTGAGTGGGTTGCGAGAGGGGACATTGCCCCCACCCTGCCCCATATGGTTTGGGGTGGTGGTAGTGCTGCCTCCCCCAACCCACGTACCCAAATCTTAAACAAACAAGACAGTAAAAACAATTTCTAACTACTCATAGAGAATCACAATAGCACAACTAATAAGATTATTTATCCCAAGAAAACTTTAACCACTATATTTTAAACCCTTCAATATCTTGTTGATTGAATAGACTAGAGGTAGCTATTTTATTTCCTTTATAAGTTATAAATGACATCTATTTTTTACCACAATAAATTTAAATGAACTCCACAATGTTTGTTTTTTTGAAATGAAAGTATATTACAATTGGAAAACAATAAAACTAATAAAATTAAAAGGAATTCATATCCATTTCAACTCTATTAAAATTTTCCTTTCACCAAGAAAAGATAAAACCTGATAATTTCTTTTCACAAAACTAACACATTTGAAATTATAAGTCTCTTAAACAAGCACTCTTAAAGAGAGTTCACAATATGAAAGGGTTTTCGATTATTACAAAAAAATTATCCCAATATTACAAATTACAATCATCCACTCAAGTGGGGATAAAGGAAAATGAACAAACTACAACAAAACTATCAACAAGAAAAAATTCAAGTCTTCAATATGCATGTCCTCTCCACAATAGTAGCTCCAAATCTTGTTTCCTTAAATATTCACAATGGGATTACAAAACAAGGAAGGGGAGTAGGAAAATCTCTCTACCCAATATTAAATCTATTAAGAGGATAATCCATCCACTTAATGGCCCCTAGCCCCAATCAAATAATTTTGACGGGTATCAAGGAACAATGAAAACTTTTAACAAAGTGGCTTCAAAACAAACATACATACAAGACATTCAACTCAACCAAGATGATATATCCAACAAGTTTACAAATTCACACCAATTCAAAGTTTGAGGATCAAAACAAATAGAGCAAGGGATATGGGATAACCAACTCCTTATGCCTCCTAAGTGAAGTGGAATTCTCACCCTAAGCCTCCAAGTGCACAAAACAATCAACACAAAATCCTTATCTCTCCCTTGCAAATATGTAACAAATAAAAATGATTTCATTTTCTCTCCCCATAGGTAAGAATCTCATTCACACTACCACCAAATTCATACCTCACAAAACTCCCTGTTTCCTCCCTAATGGTCCCATAATCCCTTTTCCCACACCCAACATAAGGCCTACTACCCAACGAATACACAAACACCTTCAGAAGACAAAAAAATTTAACAAGTAAAATAACATAATATCAAAGGTGGAGAGCCTACCTCTCCATGAAGCTCCAAGAAAATTCCACAATCCTCTTACATTCCAGACCAAGAAATTCCCAGAAGCACTCCAACAATCTCTAATTCCAAAAGTGCATAAGAAGATAAAAGCACAAGTAACCCCCATTCCAATCGATAATCACAAATAAATAGAAATGGAATGAGAGGATGATTAGGTGGCTCCATGTAGGATGCCACTTCATCATTCCTCCATCCCCAAACTCAACTCAACACACCAATACCAAGAAAATAAATGCACTTACTAGGACTATGACAACCGACGTGGCTCACAAATTTTCACACCATGCTTTCAAAGGACTCAATAAATAATTCCAAAAGTGCACAAGAAGATAAAAGAACAAGTAACCCCCATTCCAACAAAAAACCACCAATAAATAGAAATGAAATGAGAGGATGATGAGTTGGCTCCACGTAGGATGCCACTTCATCATTCCTCCATCCCCGCACTCAAGTTAACACATCAATATAAATAAATTAAATGAACTTGCTAGGACTGTTAAAACCCACATGGCTCACAAAAGTTCACACAATTCTTTCAAAGGACTCAATAAATTGGGTTAGAAATAAAGTGCAATAATTTTCCCTCTATTACACTCAAAAAATGGATAAAAATTAAAAAATAATCTTCCCAACCCATAGGTGGGGTTGTTGGATAAATTTAAGACGCATGGGAGAAGAATTGCTTGTCTCAAAAGCCTCAAAAAATTCCCTGCAAGTCAAAATACGAATTTTGAAGTTGGGGTGGAGTAAAACACTTACAAATAAACATAAATTTTATTTACAACAAGGACCACCAAACGTCATCATGACTATTTGTCACATCCTAATTTGGTTAACTAAAAATAAGAATGGTTTAACTTAATTAAGACATATTAACACATGATAATAAAGTGACAAGAATTTAAAATTTACATAAATAAAACACGAATAAAGCACATAAAAAATTAAAGAAAGGGAATAAAATTCACCCCATGGCCACACATGTCAAGTCACCCTCACATGGGAGACCTCCAACAAAACATGCAAAACACCACACTAAACAAAATTACACAAGTTGTCATATTTGGGTTCATTTCTCAACACTCGACATCCTTGTGTGGTTGGTCTACTATCCCCGCTGATGTATGTGATAAAATTCCTCAACACAACAAAATATATCTCTGGCCTTTTGGCTGTATTAACAACATCGAGACAATATACATATAAAATCAATATTCATCATTCAAAATTAGCAATTCTATTATCCATAAATATATCAAAATCTAACCCTAACATCCATGAGATTACAATTGTACTCAAAACATCCCAAAACATAATGTGTCAGTATAAAATCCTATTGATGTGTAATCACAACACCCCTGAATGAATGCAACTCGATGGGTTGAAAATCTCAGTGTGATTGCATAACATGGAGTTTTTCCCAAAGTGTGGGATTTTGTAATTGGGAAAGCTCTCGAGATGAAGGTTGGTTCCTATTTCTATGTTCATATGCACACATCCATATTATAGAGGATCTATCCTAAAATATACTCCAACTTGCCAAGGAGATAGGGTTAAGAAGAAGCAATAAATTAAACCTAATCTAACAGAGGTGATGCACCAAAGGAATGTTTAACATCTTCTTTTTCATTAAAAACAATCCATTAAAAAGCAATACAACCACCATGCATAGATAAATAGCATTGCAATGAAATATAAAAAGGATATAATGAACATAAGAGAGGGTTGAAAATCACCCACAAATAGGTATAATTGCTCCAAATATTTGATACAATACATTAGAATGGCCAAGAGGCAAAAACTTGCATTACAATTTTAATGGGAGGTTTGAACTCCACCAATCCACTTACAGACTAGAGAAGAAGGGACGTTGCAAAGCCAAATTTTCCAACCTTTTGAAAAATACCCCTCCCTACAATATATAGGAAGAATGAGAGAAGGATATGATAAGAATTTCAAAATCCTACTTCAACCACCCAAGAAATTCATTGAATTAAGCTGCAAAAATGATAGGTTCTACTACAAAACCCATGCCTTCTTGTGTTTTTCATGTTTGGGAAAGAAAGGAAGCTCATAATTCATTATTTTGGTACGTGAGAAGTCTAACACCATAAAAAATGGAATACTCTATTTCTTGATTTTGAATAACTAAGTCCTTTCTTGTACAAATCTGAGCTCCCAATCAAAATTTATGGCCATCTGAAGGTCAAGGTGTCATTCTACAAAAATTGCAGGTGGTTGGCTCTATCATTCTTCAAAGTTTGAAATGCATTCAATCTCTGAAATTCTGAAATTTGTACTTTCAAACATTTCCTTTTCATAATTTGAAACACTATCCATTCGCCAAATTTTCTTGATTGTCCTAAGAGTCCGAAATCCGAACCTCCAAAATCCTGAAACCTGAAAGTCTAAAATTTCAGACTTTCACACATTTCCATTTCAAATATTTAAACATTTTTCATCTGTCAACTTTTATTGGGAGTTTTGAAAGTCTGAAACCTGAACCCGTGAAACCTCGAAACCCGAAAGTATGAAATTTTGGACTTTAGGACATTTTTCCTTTTTAGAACTTTTTCAATGTTCATCACCTAAAGAGTTCCAAAACCTAAAGTTTCAAAACCCCAAATCCTTAATTTCCAAACCTTTGAAACTTAAAAGCCCACAATTCTTAAATTTTAAACTTTCAAAATTTCAAATTTCAGGCTTTTTTCTCGCTTTGAGATCCCTAAAATAGAAAGTCTGAAATTTCAAACTTTCAAAATTTCAGGTTTCAGAACTTTTCTGATCCCTTTCCCAAATTTATGCTTGAGAACTCCGAAACCTCGAAACCTAAAATTCCAAAATTTCAGAATTTTAGAATTTAAGATTTCATAATGTTTTCATCATTTTTTCAAATTTACGCCTAAGAGTTCCGAAACCCCAAAACTATGCTTTACTTGGTCTCCGAAAAGCTTCACCTCCGAAATCTGATTTTTGGAATTTTTAATTTATCGATTCTTTGAAATAGCTCGGGCTCCTGAGATTCCCTATAGTTTGCTTGACTTGTTTTAAATTTATATGCCCAATCCCAAAATGTAAGCCTCTATGTGAGTCACTCCTCCATTTTCGCTACATGCAAGTTTCTGTTTGTCCAATTTTTCAAAAGGGGAAAAATTGGATAGCAAATCCACATCATGAAAATCAACATATATTGAACTATCTAACATCACTATCTAGTGCATCATAATAAATGTAAACATTAGAATGTCAATATTCCAAATATCAGTGAAATATATCATCTACTGATCAATATATCATAATAAAAAATGTCTGTATATCAGTCCAATAGTATCGATATCAATATGAAATAGTGTCGAAAAGGAGTGGGTAGTTCATCCCTCTTCCCTTAGACTCGATTTCCTCTTAGAAGTCACTAGAATAGATGCGGAAATTGATCTCAAAAAATAGATGCATCCTCCCATGTGGCTACAATATCATTGTACCTATCCCAATGGACCCACACTTGGTTAATCTCATGGCCTCGTAGGAATAGGGTTTTGTCCTCTATACTATGCATAGGCTCTACTGACACCCTACCTCTTCTCCAGCACCGACAATGTGGTCCAATCTAAAACCTAAGAGGGATCTGGAATATATCTGCTAAGTAAAGAGACAATAAAAACATCGTGCACATGAGAAAAGCTTGGTGGAAATGATATACGGTAGGCTAAAGGACCAATATTCTCCAAGATATCGAAGGGAATAACAAATATAGGAGCTAACTTAAAGCCTTCTCCATAACCAATAGGGTTCTTATGAGGCCTAACATGAAGAAACATCTTTGTGCCCACCTTAAAACTACAACATGTCCCCCTCATATCTGCATACTTGTTCTTCCTATCCTGATCCTCCTAAAGCCTCTATCTAATCAAGACAACCTGATACTCCATATCCTATACTAATGTTGGTTCGACCTAAGAGAAAATTTGTCCTTTAACCTATCCCAACTCAATGGTGTCCTGCACTCTCTACCATACAATGCTTGAAAAGTATCCATGCCAATCAAACTCTGAAATAATGTTGTTGTCTGGAAAACTCCACCAAATACAAGTATTACTCCCACCTAGAATGACGGTCCATGACATACATCTGCAACATATCCTCCATGATCTGATTTACCCGCTTTGTCTGTACCCATCTATTTCTGGATGATAAGTTCTACTGAAGTTGATGGTTGTCCCAAGAATCTGCTACATGGTAGTCCAAAAATGAGAAGTGTACAAGGGATCATGCGGTAACGAATAATCTTCTACAGAATCTCATGCAATCTGATAATATCATCAAGGTATACTCACGCTACTACACTAGTTGTATAATTGGTCTTCACCAGAGAAATATGAGCCACTTTCTTCAATTTATCCACTATAACCATGATGATGTCATGATGGTATCTTGACATGTCAGTAGCCCGATAATGAAATCCATGGAAATGATATTTCATTGTCCAATCCAGTATGGCATGAGGGTAGAGAAGGCCAGTTGGATGCTGATGCTCAGCCTTCACTTTGTGACACTTTAAACTAGTGTGACACAAACTGAGCTACATCTCTCCATATACCTCACCAATGGTAAAG
This sequence comes from Taxus chinensis, assembly GCA_019776745.2. Taxonomy (NCBI): domain Eukaryota; kingdom Viridiplantae; phylum Streptophyta; class Pinopsida; order Cupressales; family Taxaceae; genus Taxus; species Taxus chinensis. Next base: position 822,570,402 of record CM034147.1, read on the forward strand.
CTATCTCAAAGTGGTGTGCCTCTTCTTCACCCCTAGATGGGTTGAATAAGGTGCATAATGAGCCTCTACAAAAAAATCTTGTCTCAAGTCCTCCATCTCTAGGAACATATATCTGACGTCTCTGTCTGAGAACATAATTTGTCTCTAATAAGAATCAATCAAACTTCCCCTCAAGGGGTCTCTGAGACTCAATATCTTGATCTAACTGCAAGGTAGAAGCTGTCATGAGGAATATGCTATAAAATACATCTCCACAAATTTATGCACCCACTGAAGTTTCCATTACCAAATGTCTTAATCTACTCAGAGCATCCTGCAATTACATTCTCCTTCTAATTCACATGTTGTTTCTCCATTTCTTACTTGCATAAAGCAACTCCATCGAACACCGACTGACAAGCATTTAGATTGGGTTGTATGAAGAGGTGGTGAATACTCAAGTGATCAATCTTGAGTATAAATATCTGGCCAAGAAGGAAGTGTCTCTATCAAACCAATGCATAAACAACTTTTGCAAGCTCTAGGTCATGAGTCAAATAATTACGCTCATTATCCTTGAGTATGCGAGACTCAAAAGCTACAACATGATGCTCCTACATCAACACACCTCCTAAGCCTACTGAAAGAAAGCATCTATGCAAACGAATAACTCACCCTAATGGTCCAGTTCTGTAATAATAAGTGTTTTCGTAAGGACATTCCTTCAGTGTCCTAAAGGCCTGGCTCATATTTATTTGACGAGAAGAAATTCTTCCTTTTATGTTGAAGGGAAGTGATGGGGTGCACAACTCAGAGAGAATTCCAGATACAAATATGCCTGTAGTATCCTACCAATCCCCATAAAACTATGTACCTCTAGTCACACTACTAGGTTGTTGGCTAATCCAATATGGCTCTAATGTTAGAAGGATTGACTGTGATACCTTCCATTGAAATTATGTGACCAAAATAATGCACCTTTGAATGAAATAATGCACACTTCTCCGAGGTTCCTGTAAAGTTTGCTACTTAGGAAGACAATGTAGAACCTGAAAAAGGTGCTCCCCATGCTCGTCATGTGTGCACGAGTAGATAAATATATCATCAAGGAACACGAGTACAAAGTTATCTAAAAATGTTCATAAACACCTCGTTCATCAAACTTATGAACACTACATGGTGAGTGATTGTCAGAACCGAATAGTAAAACAGTGAACTCGCAGTGGCCATATCTCATGCAGAGAGTTAACTTCTTGACATCTGCCTCTACAATCCTTAGCTAATGGTATCCTGACTTAAGATCAATCTTACAAAACATTATCGCCCCCTTCATCTGATCAGAACAAATCATCAATGTGAGGAAGGGGGTAATGATTCTTGATCATTACTTTGTTTAGTTGGCTATAGTCCACACAAAACTAAAAGGATCCATCCTTCTTCTTCACAAATATCAGTGGTGCACCCCAAGGGGATACACTAGGATGGATTAGGCCTTTTTTAAGAAGGCCCTCAAGCTATAACTTGAGCTCACATAGCTTAGGGATGTTCATCCTATAAGGAGTGACATGAGATACGCTCCACTCCTGGAACCAAATCGATGTGGAAGTCTATCTCAAATGGGGGAGGCATCCCTTGCAGGTCACTAGGGAACACAACCGAAAACTCCTAGAAAATGGGGTGATCGTCATGTAAAGGTCAACTAACCCCATCCTCTGACCTATCACTAACTGTGATAACATACAATTGACAACCCCGCCTCACACACTAATTCAGCTGCATAGTGGAAATAGTGTAGATAGAGATGGGTCTTTTAACACCAATCATCACTAACTCAACACCAAAATCACCTACACAATATATAATCTTATTCTACCAATCAAATCTAGCTCTGTGTGTAGACAACCATTCCATCACAAAAATCACTCCATAATAAGCCAAAGGAAGGACATGAAGATCCAAGGTCATGGTAAAGGGTCCAATGTCCACTACATAGTCCTTTACTAAGGAGTCTACTGAGATCATGACTCCAGAAACCATCTCAACATCCCACCTAAGGCCATGCCTAACTGCCACCAGCTTGCGATACTATACTAAAGATGGAGAAATGAAATAATCTGATGAGCCTAAGTCAAATAAAATAGGGGTAGAAATACGACCAATGCTACCTATGGCTTCGATCATCATGTCTTGGTGCTCTTCCTAGTGGTTCTAGACTGCTACATATATCATGTAGAGTCTAGCCATGTCACCAACTATAGGCTCATAAATAGGTGTGTTACCCTCATTAGCAAGGTTGTGAGGGTACCATCTCTAATGATGACCATGCACACCACATCCACGGATACTACCTAGTCCTCTCCACTGTGCAGATAGTCCTCCATGTGGCCTTGTAGTACGTGCTGAAAAAATTGATGATCCTATCATAGATATTTGTGTGTGTTTTGGTGGACATAATATCGTCGAATGTGCTTGAGGTTGAGCTTTTGGCCTGTTGGGCCCCATAGCTATAGGTCCAATACTACGCCCTTTTTGAGCATCATGGCGCTATGGATGTTGAAAGCATGGTCGAGTCTATTGTTGTTGCTATTGAGGAGGTGGAGGAGGCCTGAATGAAGACTGTGCTGAAGTGTGTCCACTTCTAGTAGGAGTAGGTTATCCCCTCAACCTAATATCTTGTAACTACTAAATGTGGCTCCTGACTCTATCATGAGCCTATTGAGTCTTCCCCCTAGTTTATTCTACAACACAAGACTTCTCCACTGCCTCATAAAGTTTCTGTGGAAAATTAATGTGCACTGCCCAACCTATGTCCAAAATTAGGCCCCTGATGAACCTGTGAACTCAAACATGCTAGTTCTACATGTAGTCCACATATTGAAGTAGATCCAGAAACCACCCCTCATACTTTTCTACTGTCATGGAGGCCTATTATAGGTCATGGAACTCATCGATCTACTTATGAATGAACCTCTTAGAAATATATCTGCACCTTGAAGAGCTCCTAAATGTTTCTCTCATAATGTACATGGACTTTCTACTCCTCAGTCCTCCAAAAAACTCTAGCTCGGTCTCTTAGAAGGTGAATGGAAACACGAGATTTGGTGTTTGTATAACAAGGGCATAGCTTGAAACATCCACTGAAGCTAACCAACCATGCCTCGAATTGAAAACCACCTGTGTCTCAATAAAAATGAGGCAAGTGTAACTTTAGTATCTCTCTAATGTGATCTACTATAGTCAATGTTCAACCTATAGGCCTCTCAACCTGATCATCTCTCCCTCTAGGGCTCCTAGAGATGTATCTATGCATCATAGATTAATCTCTGAGCTCCCAAGGAGGTGAATCATGTATAACTGAATCCACATGTGAGTTCTCTACCCTATCCTCTGTACTGTGACGTGAAGATGCATGAGCCTCTACTGTTAGATCTCTATCCTTCCTACTAGGTCATCCTCTTAAATATCCTCTGCATATAGCGGCATTAACATCCTGTAGCATCTAGAATGTGTGCGCTTAAAAATGGAAAGGGCGTGGTATCAATAGTCACTAGTTCAAAACCTGGAATCTTTATTTCATCACACCTGGATACTAGTTTATTATGACTGATGGAAAAACCAGGGAGAATCTCTGGGCATGATTGTGAGTTTGAGGCCATTTCGATGGAGAAAACTAGTGCGGATAATGTGAGCAAGGAGAAAGTCAAGTATCAAGAGGATTTCCAAGGGCAAAAGGTTACTGCGCAGGGTTCCGGCCGAGTAGGTGGAGCTTGGGCTAGGGAGGGAGTGCGGGATAGAATCAAATGGGACAAGGTGGAAACTGCTCTATGCCCTATTCCTAGGGATTCAAAAATGAAAATATTTCCAGAAGTTGGGATGCATGGAAGGAACAGTGAGTGGAACCAGGGGATGGAGATTTAGGCAACCATTGCTCAAGGCATCATTAGAAGGCATCTTATTTCAAAGAGGCACTATAAAACAAGGGCGGAAGTTCCTTGGGAATACATATAGCTAAAACCCAGGCATACTTGGTCGATATAGCTAAGGACATCCCTCCCCTCACTATAGAAAATCCAAAAGTTGAAGAATATTTCAAAAAATTAACACGAGATGCAGTGGTGGGCAGTTTTTTTTGTTGTCAATATTAGGGAAACTTAAGATTACCAGCAGTGTTTGACTAAGGGACCCTAGTTCTAGGGACATGCAGGTATATTCATCACTCCATGGTTGCCAAATATTAATCTGAATACTTATTCAGTGACGAAAACACCACTTTGGCTCAAGCTTCCTAACATTCCCTTACATTTGTGGTATGACCTGGAAGATATTGGAAATGCCTTGGGCAAATTTATAAAAGAGGATATGTATAGAACATATTCGGTCTTGTGTTCATTCACTTGAATTTGCATTGCAATTGATTTAAGAAAAGGATTACCTAATCAAATCAATCTTAAGTTTGGTAATTTTTGGAACATCCAGGTCTTAGATTATGAGAATACCACATTCCGATGTAGACTATGCAGAAATACAGGGAATTTTCAAGCCTCCTATCCCTTCAATAAGAATCAAAAATCTGAAAAAGAAAATGGATCAAAATCTTCAAACGGATGGGGTTATGTAAACTGATATTTTGTTTCTACGTCAAAATTTAAAGATAATTCATATAATCCTTCCTTCGATGGTAAAACAATGACATAAAAATGATACAAAGATGGGATTTCAAGAAGAAAACTTGGTTTGAGTTGGCATAAAAAGGGGACATACTTCAAAAATTTTGGAATCGGATCAGGAATCTATTTTAGGTAATTTGATGGTGTTGGAAAACCCCAGTGATCTTGCACTAGTTATCCCATCCAACCTTGTAAAAAGGAAATAAGTAAAAAGGCGTAAAAATAAACATGGACGCATGGCCAACATTGACGATTATTTTCCATCCCAGGGGGGCAAGTAATTTAATGATTTCTCTATCTTTGGTAAAGTTGGTATGCAACTATTTTTTGGCTATTTTTTATCCCTTTTTGTTTTCTAGAGGATTTAGCCTCTTTTTTTAAATAGGGAATGGGTCCCTTCAACCTACTTTATCAATTAAAAAACCTCCTGTAGCGTCTACAATATCTTAGGAAGAATAGCTACTAGCACCTGATTTGGGGGTGGTAGGTCTAGGTCTACATGTAGGAACCCCTCGTCTAGTCCACACCTCTTGCATGGACCAGGGTGAGAGTAAGTTTATAATCATCTAAGATTTTTTTTTCAGTTTACTAAATGTTCTATGTTTCAAAACATCATGCATAATTGTGTATACTAGGTTAAAAGTTACACTAAGTTTATTTGTTTCTATTTCATGTTTTCTTGTTGTACCTGGGGTCCAAGCGTTGAACCCATAACTCTGATACCAAGTGTAAAACCTGAAAAAATTTCACACAAAATCAAAACCGAATAAATGTTATAATAGACAAATTAAGGAATAATTTTTTTTTTTTTTTTTTTTTTTTTTTTTTTTTTTTTTTAATAAAAGACAAAAGAATGCTAAGTTAATCCTTGGTTAACAGATGATCATCACAAAATTACTTAAATAGTTATATTAAATAAAATAATTTATTTGTTCTATGGTTAGGTTTAAATTATTTGATTCAAATAATCCCAAATTAATTTAATATAGTGGCTCATAAGGTCATGCAATAATTAAAATTTAAGTTCAATTCTAAAATAACCCCTCCATTTACAAAAGGCTATTAATTTAACGAAGAGGGTTTACTTAAATTTACCTAGGTCATAGTCTAATTATCTTTGAAGTTGGAAAATAAAATAATAAAAAGGAAATACTAAATTTGAATTAATTCTCAAACCACATAAGTGGCCCCTTTCAAAATATGGCCGATGTGATCAAATGATCATCTCACTAACCCCCACCTAACATTCGTAGGGGACAATCTTGGCCATTGGATGGGAAAATTTTAAACTAACCCTAAAATATCTTATGGAAAGCTTTTATTCATTTGTTTCACTCATTTCTTCATTTTGGGTTTTGGAGGTTAAGGGAAGATGGAAGAGGAGGAAGTCATGGATGAGAAGGGGTAAGCTTGCGATGGATATACACAACCCAAATCCATCTTCTTCTTCTTTTTTTTAATTTATTCATTTCTATTTTACCCTATTTAAGGGTTTGTTATTTCTATTTTGTTGTACATTGATTTAAAAAAAAATCCATTAATGTATTTTTCATTTGCCCAAAAGATTTGCAATTTTTTTACAATGCAACCCTTTTTTAAAAAAACACTTACTTTACACACACACACACACACACACACACACACACACACACACACACACACACACACACACACACACACACACTTGTGTGTGTGTGTGTGTGTGTGTGTGTGTGTGTGTAGACACACACACTTGTGTGCTTGTGTGTGTTTGTATATATATACACACACATACACAAACACACACACACACACATGTATAAATATATATATTAAAAATAATTGTTAATTACAATAGCCTTGGTTCACCAAATAAAAACACAAACTGGAAAACACTGAAACCATTACTGCATGGTAAGTAAAATTCAATATTGGTTGGTGTGGGCTCGGCCCCCACCACATATGTTTTTCTTTTAATATTGAGTGGCTTACAGGTGAGGGGACCAGCTCCACCCCAACCCATGTTAAATATGGGTTTGGTTGGGGTGATTCCCCCTCCCCCAACCTACTACATAAATCTTAAACAAAGGTTGATCAACCATAGTAAAATAATGTGGCAATCGGCCAAACTGCTATCTATCTATTTAAATTTCAAGGTTTTGTTTATTAAATACAAAGTTATATATATATATATATATATATATATATATATAGATCATACATACATACATATATATATATATATATATAGATCATACATACATACATATATATATATATATATATATATATATATATATATATATATATATATATATATATATATATATATATATATATATAAATATATATTTTATATTTATCTTGAATAAAAACATTTACATTAGAAGATGTAATTACATGTATTTATTGTTAATAAAAGAACACTTATACTAATATTAATAGATATAATGTTAAGATAAGATTTATAAAATAAATACATTTGTAACTTATAAAAGTACATGAACATGTTTATAGATTGATTAGTTTAGATAGTAAATTGAGTCATTTAGAGTATGGTAAAAATCAAGATAATAATAAAAAATTATTCCTCATAGAGAATGACAATATCACAACTGCCAAGATTGTTTATCAAATGAAAATTTTAACGAGTATACTTTAAACCCTTCAATATCTATTTCATTGAATACACTAGAGGTAGCTATTTCATTTCCTTCATAATTTATAAACGACATCTATTGTTAACCACATTAAATTTAAATGAACTTTAGAATGTTTTTTTATTTTAAATGAAGGTCTATCACAATTGCAAAACAATGACACTACTTAAATTAAAAGGAATTCATATCCATTTCAACGCTATTTAAATTTTCCTTTCACAAAGACAAGGTAAAACTTGATAATTTATTTTCACAAAACTTCCACATTTGAAATTATATGTTTCTTATACAAGCACTCTTAAAGAGAGTTCACAATATGAAAGGGTTTTCAAGTATTACAACAAATTTCTCACAAGCTTACAAATTACAATCATCCACTAAAGTGGGGATAAAGAAAAATGAAACATTTACGACAAATCTATAGACTAGCCAAATTTCAAGTCTTCAATATGCATGTCCTCTCCAAAATGGTAGCTGAAAAACTTGCTTTCTTCAATCTTCATAATGGGATCACAAAACAAGGAAGTGGGAGTAGTAAACTCTCTCTTCCTAACTTTAAATCCATTAAGAGGAGAAGTCATCCCCTTAATGGCACCTTAGCCCCAACCAAATAACCATGATGGGTATTGAGTAATAATGACAACTTTTAACAAAGTCACTTCACAACAAAAATACATACAAGACATTCAACTCAACCAAGATAACATATCCAACAAGTTTACAAATTACAAACAATAAAAAGGTTTTAGGATCAAAGTAAATAGAGTAAGGGCTATGGTAAAACTACCTTCTTATGCTTCCCAAGTGAAGTGGGTTCTCACCCTAAACCTCCAAGGGCACAAAACAATCAACACAAAATCCTTATCACTCCCTTGAAAGTATGCAACAAATAACCATGATTTCATTTTCTCTCCCCATAGGTAAGACTCTCGTTCACACTCCCACTAAATGCATGCCTTAGAAAAATCCCTTTTCCCTCCCTAATGGTCCCATAAGCCCTTCTCCCACACCCAAATTAAGGCCTAGTACCCAATGAACACACAAACACCTTCACAAGACAAGAATTTAACAAGAAAAGCATTGAATAAAAACTAGAAAAATAGCATAATATCAAAGGCAAAGATCTTACCTCTCCATGAAGCTCGAAGAAAATTCCAAAAGCCTTTTCAATTACAAAACAAGCAATTCCCAGATGCACTCCAACAAGCTCCAATTTCAAAAGTGCACAAGAAGAGAAAAGAAAAAGTAACCCCCATTCTAACCAAAAATCACCAATAAATAGAAATGGAATGAGAGGATGATGAGGTTGCTCCATGTAGGATTTCACTTCATCATTCCTCCATTCCCACACTCAAGTAAACACACCAAAACCAAGAAAATAAATGCTCTTGGTAGGACTATGACAACCCACATGGCTTACAAACTTACACATGATGCTTTCAAAGAACTAAATAAATTGGGGTAGGAAGAAAGTGAAATAATTTTCTCTCTTTTGCACTCAAAAAATGGATAAAAATTCAAAAATAAACTTCCCAACATATTAGTAGGGTTGTTGGGTAAATTTAAGACGCATGGGACAAGCCTTGCTTGTCTCACAAGCCTCCAAAAATGCCCTCCAAGTCAAAATACGAATTTTGAAGTTGTGGTGGTGTAAAACACTTACAAATTAACAAAAATTTTACTTACAACAAGGACCACCAAACCACATCATGACTATTTTTCACATCCTAATTTGGTTAACTAAAAATGAGAAGGGTTTAACTTAATTAAGACATATTAAAAAATGTTAATAAAGTGACAAGAATTTAATATTTACATACATAAAACATGAATAAATCACATACAAAATTAAAGAAAGGGAAGAAAATTCACCCCATGGCCACACATGTGAAGTCATCCCCATGGGAGACCTCAAACTAAACATGCAAAACATCACACTAATCAAAATTACACAAGTCTATCAAATTTGGCCTCAATGCCCAATACCCTACATCCTTATAGGGTTTGTCCCTTAAGCCCTTCGAAGCATGTGATAAATTTTCTTACCAAATCATTCACACGTGATCTCTCAAACCATGAAGTTGTATTAACAACATCGAGACAATGTACATATTATTTAAATACCTTCTTCACCAGGATTCGACATTATGAAATGTCACTATTAACCATCAATATTTCATAATAAAATCCTTACCTCCTTGAGATGTAAATTTCTACTCCAGAGCAAGGGATTTCCAAAGCATAACGTCCACAGATATATAAATCGACATGATGAAAATCAACATCTATCGAATTGTCTGATACAGGTCACTACCTAGGTGCACTATAATAAGACGTTTGGGACCTCATAATGTGAATATGCTCCATAATAACAATTAAACTTTAATCATCTACTCCTCCATGTATCATAATCAAACTATATCATGAAGGTCAGTCCAACAATATGAGTTTTTTGCATAAAGTAGTGTCAAAGAGGAGTAACACATGACATGTTACACTATATTGTGATTTAAAAATTCACTCTTGAATTCACACATTATCTTGGGCATAAACCAATAAATCACATTTAATCCTAAATAATTTACAAATTATTTCAATAGGAGATGTTTATAGGTTGTGGATGAACCTTAAAATTTGAAAGTTGATTTAGGTATCTTCTTTCTTATAGAGTTAAGATACAAACTTCATAGTGAATCATAGTAGCTATTGACTATCTTGATAAATCTATGTGCACTCGTGGTATTCTTATGCAGTTAATGAACACTTATCTCTTAACATAACTATGAATTTATTTAGGACAGTACTACCTATGGTTTTGCATCTAATGATTACTGGACTGTAAATCTTGAATTCATTTCTACTTCAAACCATGATTATTCAAAAAAAAGGAAAATCTCATCGTTTCATAATTGATTTTACCATATCTACCAACAATTTATGAGGATTCAACCTTGAATTTTTTTTCCATGTGTTTAAATAAAGAATTGAATAGGCTAATTGCATTACCATTATATCACAATTGACATGACTTAAGACCGTATAAATGTAGCAAAATGTCCATCTTGTTATTGAATGATTACTAGAATTTAACAGAAGTGAGTTGATTATGCTATAATTCACGACTCAATACTTGCAGTGTTAAACCCTATGAAGTAGGTGTATTTGACACATACATGTTTTGAATTATTATGTACTCATGATACACAATATTATAATTCTACTTCCTTCAATGTAATTACATTGTATCTCAGAGAATTTGAAACTTTCAATTACCTATGGCATTTTTTATTTTTACTTACCATGACATTAAATATGATGACTAATTGACATCAATTTTTTCATCATAGTACACAATTTCACAATGACTTAACATTTTTATTCAAAATTCTTACACTCTTAGCAATAATTCATGGAGACCTTGCTAACCTTTATGCAGACTAATGGATAGGATGAATTCAGTCATTGAATCAATTTAGACAACATTTGACCTATTTTCAACATAGACATTGTAGCATCATGTACACAGTTTATTTACATGAATACTCAAGAGATAATTTTAAATTTTTCAATAAGTACTAAGAAAAACATTCCTTGAATTGTACATAATCAATCATTGTCAATAATGGGAAAGTAGTTGATCATCAAATACATGTCTGAATAAAGTTACTGGTCACAAGAACATTCCTTGGATCTTTCAAGTATTCAGGTTCCTTCTAGTGAGGATCTTAGAAAAAGTACTAACCCATGCTCTGTAGATTAGTCTCAAAGCAATATGATTATTCATCAAAGTAATATGAATGACTTGTCTCACATTAGATTCATTTCATTCTCTTTGAGCCTTGTATTTCTTGCTAGATGCATGAATTCTACTTATCTTGTAATTCTTACATCACCTGATTAGAATACTTGTAAAAAATGCTATGATGGATTTGTAAATTTGACACTTATCTTATCCTGACTATCAATGAATTAGTTATTCATGATTGACACTTGGCTGCAATCTCAAAGTGGCGTGTATGCGATCTGACTCAACACTTTATGATATCTCGATCTGATTTAGTATTTCCAATATTTAATCTCTAACACACTCTTAGGATTGGTTCTTCATTTTGTATACAAGGATTGAAACCCATGGGACCTAGGATTCAGGTATGCTTTCTTTTTGAATTCGTCAAATATCTCTAGGAGGTTGGTTTTGATAACAATTTTTATGTAAAGTAGTCCAAGTTTGTTATAATTGAAGACATTAAACTTGCAGTTCATGATTCTACATGGGTATGGAATGAGATATCCAAAAATACATAGCACTCTTATGACACAAGATGAAACAATACATAGAATACTTGTCCAATCCTGACTACAATTATATTCATAATATTTGATTAATACCTCTTGACTACTTTTTTATCCACAAGCCAATTGTTTGGTTCATAAAGGCAGTATTGAGTTATGTGGAATTTATAAGTTTACAGTTGAATCGATACACTATTATTTTCTTTATCATGCACTAATATCCCTCCATGGATGGTCAAAATTCAATGACATTAAAAGGTCCTTCATTCCTTAGCTCTATGTCCACAATAATGGATCTAAGACAAAACACTAACAGTTAATGTGTTCTTTAAATACATGAATACACCGTTTGGTTGAGTGATTGATTACAGGATCTTCTATGAAATAATTTTCCCTTGGTCATCCGAAAAATGTATGTTATTATATGAGAATGGACGTAGATCTCTTTCAAATTATGTGCAATACACTTTTTATAGGTTCTTCTGTTATAATCCTAATCGTGTCTTATCACCTAATGACTTTATGTTATATCTATTCATTCCATGAAAAAATTGTTTAAATCACGGCCCGTGTAATATTCTCATACATCTTCAAGAAACCATTTTGTCCTTCTAGCCCAGTTTTCAAGGATATCAATAACCAAGTTACATGTAGGTCTCATGCAAGTAGAGGAGCCTTTTCATTTAAGGATTTTGAAAACTCTGTCAAAGAAACTTTATAGGTTCAGCATTGTATCGAGAAATAGAGGTAATCTTGAAGTCTTTGGGATGTGTAGAGAGGTTGAAATCAAGCCCTAAAATTGGCTAAGTATAGAGAGTTAGCGGAAGTTGTCTAGCATTCAAATCTTTCTACTTCCAACTATTGAAACCTCAAGAGGTAGACTCGATTTTTTACCCGACAATCTTTCACAATGTCCCAGTTTCAAATTTGTGGTTCTTAATTCTTTTAGTTTTAATTCCTCTAGGGTGAACTTATTAATTATGACTTCAAGATTTACTTTAACAGGTATCTTCATATGAAGCTTTCAAACGTCAGCTATGATACTTATCTCTCTAAGTTGCTTCCAGAGAATACTTATACACCCATGTTTGTGTTTCCAAATGAGTGCGGACCTTCCAAGTTGTTATAGGTCCAATTTTAGAAAACCAATAGGGTCAGGATATTAATTGCTGGAAAGTATAGGCAGACTAAGAGAAGGGTGAATCAATTCTCAACACGACGCTATTTACATACCATTCAATTTCCTTGAATTAGGTTATCCAATGACAACCAGAAGATCATTCACATGCAATAAAAATGAGAGTACACATATAAAGTCTATATTTAATATGGGAAACCCTTAAAGAGAGAAAAAACCATTGAAACGAGAGAACTATCTTGGAAACAAATGTAATGTAAATGTTAGAATGATTTCATGTTGTGAATCCACTCAACTTAGAGCATAAACTCTAATATTTCAGTCAAGATGCCACATGACATTTAGAAAGATTAAAATTTCATGGAAGCTTAAAACTCCCAAAAACTCAACCAAACTTAACCTAGATATTCTATAAGCTACCCCTTACAAAGAAACATCAACTCAATCTATGCTAAGCATTCACTTAGAATTATTTACAATGTTTTGATTATTTCTCTTGTGTTGTCTCTCAAAACAAATTGGTATAACATAATATTAAGTTCTCATAAGCTTTAGTTTATAATTAAACAATTTAGAATATATTCTATATTATTAATTATTTAATATAAACTTTAGGTTATGTTTTATTAGTTATCTAATAACTAATTTACTTAAACTAGGGTACAATCACCATCAATTATTTTGTTCAAGACACTTGGGGTCATTTAAATATGGTCACAGATCATATTTGTTTTTCACTTTGGGTTAATCAGGAGAGAAGTGAGGGAAGAAGATTTACAAGACTGTAATTTTTTCTCCATAAATGGAATAATATTTTCCGTGGTTTTTAACCCTTTGAGAGTTTTTCCACGTTATATCTGTGTCTAATGTGGTATTTAATTTATTGATATTATTTTATGTTTATAAAGTTGTTTATGTATGTTTAAACATTATTTGTTATATTTATTTAATACAACTCTAACATGGTTCTAGGTTAGATTAATTAATTTAATTTAATTGTTTCCTAAGGGTTGTAACCCCCCCTCTTAATTCGACACACACACTTACAACCTCTTTGTAGAAATTACTCTGATCTAGTACATAGATTACATGAAATAGCTACACAGATAATAATTTAAATCAGCGACTCTACATTATATTTTTATTATTCATTCACTATTTCATTACACTCCATTATATAGGAGATGTAAGATAACAATCTTTACAACAACATTTGTCTTCATATACAACCTTACACCCATATGGTTTCAACCTCTCACCAATATAATAATAAAACAATACTAATTGTTTTATTATTCTAACTTACTAACTTACCACACACTAACCACATTTTACATTTACTATTTACATTTACATAGTAAATGTACTTTCACTAATTTACCATAATAATAATTACACTTGTAATTATTATTCACCCGTACATACAAATGGAGCACTAAGATGTATTTCCTAACATTCCCCCCTTAGTGTGAACATGGGGAAAACTTGCCTTTGTACATGTACTTACTTTTATGATTTGATGATTTTATAGGATGATCATAAACGTAATAGATAATTTCTCACAGGGTTGACCATAAACCGAAAATGATGGTTTTGCAATTGATTTGACCACAAACCAAATGATCAAGCCATTCTGGTCCTCCTTGCATAGGGTTTACCTGAGCAACCGTAATTAATGGTTTTACAACTGGTTTACCACAAATTAAAAATGAAGGTTTTCAAGTGGATTTACCTAGGACCACATCATGATCCGCCAAGTACTATTATTAGCCCTCATCACATCTCCCTGTAGGGAATAACATAGGAAATTCTGCTGAAACCTCTGCTGGTCATAAATAGAAAATACCAGAAATATAGAAAACTAGAAATGAAACATTGATATCATGTATCCCCCCTCAATGTCATAGGAAATCTCCTTTATTCATTGCAAACCACGATAGGAACACTGGACAACCAAACACTCTGTCTGAAATACAAAGAAACAATAGGAACACACTGTATAAAAAATTCAACATCGTTGATATGGCCCCATCGTTGGTGATTGACGAGAGGTTGTTGGATGACCTCCAACCTCCTGAGCCTCCTTCCTCCAAGAACTACACTTAGTATAGAAATTATTCATAGTTATAGTCAATTTCATTTGTTATTTGTTCATCTCTAGTTTCCCATTCTACAATTTTGCTTACATCTGTAGGTGCTTTTTCTTTTCCATCTACTATCCTCCATAGCTTTTTATTCATTAACTGCATCTGGATTTTTACTCTCCATGTATGGAAGTTCGGCCCATTAAATTTATATAATGGTGTATCCATTTTATTGAATCTAAATATCCAAAAAAAATTGAATGTAGATTTGAATTACCTTTGATTCTCTGATTTCTTCAAAAAAATAGTACTGATCAATTTGCTGTATAGTAAATTACATGTTTCTCCCAAACTACGAAATGGGTTTTACTAAAATATTTACTGTAGCTTTCTGTATAACAGATCATTCCACGTGTAACATTTTAGAGAAACTTAGATCGCGAAACAAAAGTTACGAGATCTTCTTCGAGACAGATTTAACCTGATCTGGTACCAAATGTAGAAATTAATCTGATCTAATACACAGATTACATGAAATAGCTACACAGACAATAATTTAAATCAGCAACTCTATATTATATATTTATTATTCATTCGCTATTTCATTACACTCCATTATATAGGAGATGTAAAA
The DNA here is from genome assembly GCA_019776745.2 of Taxus chinensis. Taxonomy (NCBI): domain Eukaryota; kingdom Viridiplantae; phylum Streptophyta; class Pinopsida; order Cupressales; family Taxaceae; genus Taxus; species Taxus chinensis. Next base: position 822,585,836 of record CM034147.1, read on the forward strand.
TAAAAATCCTTACAACAACATTTGTCTTCATATACAACCATACACCCATATGGTTTCAACCTCTCACCAATATAATAATAAAACAATACTAATTGTTTTATTATTATAACTTATTAACTTACCACATACTAACCACATTTTACATTTACTATTTACATTTACATAGTAAATGTACTTTCACTATTTACCATAATAATAATTACACATGCTTAGTTTATTTTCTTGCATCTCCTCAACCCTGTCTCCTTGGTAGAATAGAGTGGATTTAGAATAGACCCTCTGCAATTTAGTTGTGTGCACTTCAATAGAGGAATAGGAACTGGCCTTAATCTGGATAGATATCTTAACTCACAAGGTCCCACACTTTGAGAGATGCTCCATGTTGTGCAATCACAATGAGAGTCTCGATCCCATCTTATTCCAAACATTTAGGGGTGTTGTGATTCTGAACTAACAGTTTTGGCACACCCAGTGGGACAAAAGAAGTCTCCATATTTATTGCAATTAGATTGATGTGCAATTTTTCACGATTGTTTATATTTTAAGAAGATTTGAAGTTGCACATCTTGCGAATCCAAAAAGCACATAATCCATTGGTTTCAAGAGTCCAAGCTTGTCAAGTTCATGAGAAGGATACAAAACAAGGCCAAGAACTAGAGAAGAGGGACTATTTGTCTATCTACACTTGTCCCTAAATAGAAGGATAAGGGGAATAAGAGCCTAGAGGTCTCCATCCCCACCAAGAATTTTTTTGTCAACGCCTCCTCCTACTAGGGCATTCATTCAATCAGCAAGGGTTCTTAGGCCGATTAGAATGGCACAACCACCCAATCCTTATGTAAATTTCACTGGCAGCTGACCACTCACCCTCAATGCACAAAATCTAGTGCCATTAGGAGCATTAAAAAGCATCCCATATTTATCTGGAGAAAACCGGACTTCTCCTAGTGACCACATTCAAGACATTACAAATGTCTATTGCAATCCATGAGATCACAAAGATGGAAATTACACTCAAGTTTCTAGCCTCTTCACTTAAGGGTAAACCTTCACAATGGTTCAGGAGTCTAGCAGTAGGAACTATTCACACTTGGGATCATTTGTACAGAGCTCTCCATGACCAATTTGGAGAAAAAGGGGATAACTTGTCCTTGTTAGAGAATTTGACAACCATCAAGAGGGCCGCTACTGAGAAACTGACGGATTTCAACTTCATATTCCAAAGGACTTGGGACAAGGATACCATTGGCTATAAGGCCCAATATATGAACGCGATTTCTTATAATTTCTTAGAGCTCTAACTTCTTTTATTGCTTTAATGATTCATTGAATGGGAGGAACAACCTTACTTGTAACTGATATCATTTTCATAGGAGATGAAGATTGTATAATTCAGGCTAGCAAAGTTTCTCCTAGGACACCTATGCCTCTATACCCAGAATTAGGAGATCCAAGCACTAGTCCAGACACACACATTAGCTCCTATACCTACTCCTAGGAATAAAATTTCAGACTGAAGCCCCCACTTCATCCTCTAACACCTCAAAAGAGCTTCAAGAAGCGATGAAATAGCTATCAGAACCTAGGGAATGAGTTATAAACTATCAAGAGGCAACAAGCCCAAATTTCTAGGCCATATCAGCCTCAATCTCATTATCAGGCAATAGACCCCCATATCAGCAAAATAGGCCACAGGCTTAGGCTTGAAATCAAAATTAAAACCAAGGACAACCTCAAGTTGCTAGACCTTTCAGGTCATATGATCCAAATACATCTTCAACATTAAGGGCATTGGTTCCAACATAAAATGATGTGGCCCAAGAATATGATTTTTGTTTTCCATGAAATTTTCCACATAACCAATCAATGTGCATTCAATGGTGTACTAAACCATTCCTTGATGGTACAAACCATTGGTGTGTCTCAATAATCTAGCCAAGAAGAAAATCAGCAACAAGGAGCTCAATAAGAGGCACATCCAAGCGAAACTATGTTTGATCAATTGGCAAGCAAAAGACTTCTTTGGAATGAATCAAGACCCCTTAGTAGAGTGTAGTTGCCAATACACGTTCCAATAAAAGGAACATTAGAGAAGGAAAATCACCAAGCTCAGGTAATCCTCAACCCTCCATTACTCAAAAAGATATTGGCACTTAAAATGAAACTTCTAATATGTAGAGTCAGTCCAAGCCAACTTCTAAACCCACTCAGACACTGGTTGTAATGAACCATGTGCAAGAGAAAAATGTGCCAATAAAGGGGAAGAAAATGGATATCTCATTTAATATCATTGAGAAAATGAAGAAGGCAAATGTTAACATTTAAATGTGGGATTCATAGGCCATTCCATGGCTAGAGATATATATTGCAGATTACTATGGGCAAATGGTCAAGCTCAAATAGGCTCCTCTAACTAGCAAGAGAAATTACTTACCAATGCATCTCAACCTGAGGAAAACCATGGAGGACAATAAGGAAAGAATCTAAAGCCTCCTCCATTCTATCCTTCATTGATCATTGGGGACAAATTGGTACATAATTGCATGATTGATTCAGGGGTAAGTAGTTCTGTAATGCCAAAACAAATAACGGATCAACTAGGTCTCCAATACAAAGTCATCTCTAGATGGGTAGTGCAATTGCATGAGACAACACTGAAAGCTATTGGAATCATCAAATATTTTATCCTCACACTCCATGCCTACCTTAATGTGACAGTATTGCAAAAACATATAAATCATAGACTTGCCACCCTATTTTGCATTGTGTTTGTCAAGATACTTCACTACTAAGATTGGAGGCTATTTGTCTACTGATTGGTCACACATGATTTTTAGAACAAGGTTATGGAGCTAAGGCCACAATCAGGTCTAATCCCATTACACATTACCATATTGAGTCTTATGTACCCAGCCCAATCAAAGCCGATTTTTTAGTCTTTGATTAGGAGGACCTCCCAAGAACTTGTGAGACAGATACCAAGGTGGGGTGTATCCCAGACTTGAAACTTAACAAATGGGAGAATAATATACATGCTTTTGACCCCTATAAAGAGATGGAGGAGTCTAAGCTAGGAGTCTACTATTTGCATGAGGAAAATCAGCGTCTTCTTGACATCATTAAGCTAGACCACAAAGATGACAATGAGGTATGGCAGTTATTCTTTGATGGCTCAAGAAGTAGGCAAGAAGCCAGAGGGGGAGCTACACTTGTCTCACCTAAAGGTATGAAATACTAATAAACCTTCCATTTCTAAATTTACTTGTTCAAACAACAAAACAAAGTATGAGGCTTTGGTTCATGGACTGCATTGGGTAACGAAATGAGGAATCAAGAAATTGCAGGTGTTTTAGTGATAGTGAACTAGTTTCTAATCAGGTCTCCAAGGACAAAATTCTACCAAGAAAGACATGTTAAATGAGTTAAAAGAACCGGGTATGGTACCACATTGAGGATTTTGAAGAATTTAGCATCAACTCCATCCGGAGGAAGAAGAATGTAGGCAGCATACAGACTGACAATAGTTGGGGGTAGCATTTGACATTGTGGAGAGCATCAAGAATGATAAATTTTAGCCCTATATCAAGCTGGTTGTAAGGCCAGATGTCCCAGACAATAACACAATTTGGAAAGTTTTTGAAAATGATCGACAAATTGTCAACTTTCTACAAGAAGAAACTTAGTTCTCCTCCAGGAACCAAGATAAACTGGAACAACAGTATGGTGATCAAAGTAGTGTAGCTGAGGACCAACAAGATACCAAATGGTCTTGTCCACTTTGGAATCAATATTTAACCCAAATGGCCAACTCCAAAAAGAGAAGTAAAATATTTAGGAAAAGGGTGAAGATTCAGAACCCATTTTCATAGAAGAAGGCAAAACATTGTAGATTGACAAGCTAAGTGCTCAAAAAGAAAAATATGAATTTGTTCAACTCTGTCAATAGTTCCCCAGATGTATTTTCTTTGACTTATAAATATTTAAGAGGTTTCAACCCAAGGTCTGGAAAATCACACCATCGAGTTGGATCCAAGAGCTAAGCCTTTCAGATAGAATCAAAGGCCAATTAATCCCCACATCGAGCCTCTCATGAGAAAGGAACTGAACAACCTAATTAAGTCCAGTATCATCTTTCTTGTCAATAATTCGAGTTGGGTTGCTAACTTGGTGCCTATGAGGAAGAAAAATGGACAAATCAGGATGTGTGTGGACTATTCATGATTTAAACAGAGCATCACTTAAGGATCACTACCCACTTCCATCAATGCAACAGATCTTACAAGTTGTAGCTAGTTCTGAGAGGTTTTCATTGTTAGATGGGTATTCAGGCTATAACCAAATAATGTTAAACAAGGAAGATCAATTAAAGATAGCCTTCACAACCAAATGGGGTACATATGCTTATAAGAAAATGCCATTTGGACTATAAAATGTTGGAGCAATATATCAGTGAGCTATGGATATGGCATTCAAAGGAATAATTAACAACATAGTCCTGATGAATCTAGATGATATCATTGTCTTCTCAAAGGATTTTGTAGACCATCTCTTTCACCTTAGATCAGGCATTTTCAAAGATGTAGAAGGTTCGGGGTGTCATTAAACCTAAATAATTGTGTGTTCTTGGATCATGAAGGGAAATTTGTTTGGCCACATTGTCTCAAGAGAAGGATTGACAATTGATCCTAAAATGGCTGAAGACATCTAGACACTTCCATTGCCACAACATAAAAAGTCGCTCCAAAGCTTCTTGAGGAGGGATAAACTTTTTTTGTAGGTTTGTACCTGATTTTTCTACTCTTGTGAAGCCTTTAACAATGATGTTAAAGAAGAGTCTTGCATTTAAATGGATCCAAGCAGATTCTAGAAATAAGAACCTATTAAGGATTATCAGAAGGAATCTTGATGAAAATACGAGGACTTGAACATTACAAGGTTCAAATCATCTCTATGGGAAGATAGGATCACATCTAAAATATCCATAGTGAGCTCATCATAAAACCTTCTATATGGAAAAGAGGAAGTATTGCCCATCTTATTTGAGTTGCCCGCTTAAGATCTCATGAAACAGTTGGAGCTGGCCAAGTTTGACCCTATGGAAATTAGGTATGCAGAGCTGATGGAGGTAGGGGAGGTAAGGCAACATGCAATGAAATTCATTGAAAAGGATCAAGCATTGATAAAAAAGTGTTTCAACACGAAGGCAATAATGAGGAACTTTCAAGAAGGGGAATTAGTTCTAAAATTGGATGCAGATCGGGAAAAGCAAGGAAAGCACTCTAAATTTTATGCCATATGGAGCGGCCCTTACATGATCACAGAGTGAAAGAGTAGCAATGCCTTCCAGCTGGTTAGATTGGTTGGTGAATAACTAAATATCCCAATGAATGAGATCCATATCAAACAATGCTACTAGAAATGAGGTTCCACCCTGTAAATATTAGTATAGGATTTTAGTTTCCCTAAGTGTGGGGTCAAAGCATATAACTGTGTCCCACTTTTTTGTAGTTTTTGGACTTTCAGCAAACTATGTCTGACAACTAAAACATGACCAAACACATATAAAATGACCAAACATGCATTTTTAAGAGGCTATAAATACCAAGGTCCAGGGCATCCAGAATTTTACCTGATTTTTTAAATTTTTATATTATTTTTTAATTATTTATTTACTAGTCAAATTTTAAAATATTTATGGCCACAAAGTGGGACACACTTGTATGCTTTGACCCTGTGTATGCACATCGTTTGTTGTAGTGTAAATATTAGTATAGCAGGAATATTCCTGTGTGAATCACCAAATTGTTATCTCTAATTTGTCCCCCACAAAATTGATCAAACACGGCCCGTGTAGGAAGAAATTCAAGAAACGGTTCCGTCAAACGAGTCCATGCTTCAAATCTAATAAAAATGTTACAATAAGGTTCTAAATTGGTGGAGCATGGTTGGGGAAGGAAGTAAACAGTGTCAAAGAAACCAAAGGTTCAAAGGAAAAGAAATGGAGAAGGCTGAAAGTCTTTGGGCTTTGCAAATAACTCAGAACAAGGCCCAAAATTGGATAAGTATAGAGAGTTAGCGGAAGCTGCCAAGTGTCCAAATGGTGAACTTCCAAATATTGAATTCAAAGGGGTAGAATCAAACAAGCAGCCAATATCCATGTGTCCCAGGTGTAAAGAGGGGTAGATTCAACAACTAAAATTCAAAAAATTAGGTAGGGAGGGCCTAAAAAGACTAAGTATAAAGGTGATAGCGGAAGCTACCATGCGTAAGCTCAACACATCTCCAAAGGTAAAATCCTGAATGGGTTTCCAAATGAGTGCTAACATTCCATGTGTCCTAGGTCCAATAAAGGAACATGGTCAAAGTTAAATAGTAAAAGCAAAGAAATACTAGTGGAGGGATCCAAGTGTCAGCACAGTGCTACTTCAAGAGTAAAAATTGAGGGAGGTTTCAAAACAAGCTCCAAGCCTCCGCATGTCCCTAGTAAGATGTATGACCTTGTTCAGCAAAAGAACTGAGCCAAAACATGAGGAAGCTAAGAAAGATGCGGAAGATGCGACGTGTCGGCCCAGCACAACTTTAAAAGAAAAATCCAAAAGTAGTCCCCCAACACGCGCTAGTCCTCCACATGTCTAGTTTCTAAGAGACCCGTTTTGATAACTGGTTCCTTTCATTTTGTACCAGCCTAATTCAAATTTTAAATGGGCATATCTTTTGACTCAGTGCTCGAAATCTAACAAATTTGGCACTGTTGGAAAAATATCGACCTCATCTACACCATGGAGATCTCAAACTTTAATTTTTAAGAAGTTAGGTTGGTAAAAAATGGAAAGACATCTTTGTGCCATTAATTTAAGATCTATTTTCTCCAACAACAAGATTGGATTTGATCAAATCCGTCATTCTTCCTCCTTTAAGGTGCCAAACAAGTGATCAATGAATACATGATAGATTTGGGGTGGAGTTGCAGGAGGTGTTGATGGCTAGTGGTTGAGCTTCAAACTAGTTTTCACACCTCTCTCTCTCTTTCTTCCCTGTGTGCTGAATCTATAAAGACATGGTTGGGGCTCATTATAAAAGGTTAGACATTTTTGTTTTGTGCCCTCCCTTATTTTTCTCGCAAGAGGATTGATGGAGCTTTCCTAACCTCTCATTCACATTGTAATGCATGTTTTTCTTCTTGGCCACTGTAATATACTGTATCAACTTGTGAACAATAATTTATATTCCTCTAGATGATTCTCGACCATCTCATATATTCGTTGTTGTTTTTCTGATCTCTTATTGTATTTTGGTCATCTATGCATGGTGTTTGTATTGTATTTCCGTGGTATGTGTTAAAATTCAAAATGAGTCTCTAACATTCCTTTGACGCATCACCTCATTAGCTTAGTTTATTTTCTTGCATCTCCTCAACCCTGTCTCCTTAGTAGAATAGAGTAGATTTAGAATAAACACTCTTCAATTTAGTTGTGTGCACCTAAATAGAGGAATAGGAACTAACCTTAATCCAGAGAGCTCTCTCAACTTACAAGGTCCCACACTTTGAGATATTCTCCATATTGTGTAATCACAATGAGATTCTCAACCCATCTAGCTACAGACATTCATGGGTACTTTGATTCTGCACTAACAATTTACATGAACTAAATTTTGTTTCCTCGAAAAATATAAAACTTTTTCTAAAGATAATTGAAATCAAATGTAGTTTTCCCACCTTTTTGAATGTGTTTATTTGAAAAATAAAAATAAAAATATGGATATATGCATTGAAATGTTTGTAAACAAAGACCATATATGAAACTTTTATTTTTTCAATAGATTTACATGAAGTTATGCAAATAATTCTAGATAACTGCATTCAAGATATTACAAAAGGTTACTAATAGGTAAGCAAAACACATTAAGAAAAACATTGTTTAGGTTTACAATATTTCTTCAAAAGTGTTTCACATCTTAAACTTAAAATTTGTAGGAGGTACTGTTATCCCAATTTTTCTCCCCTAGAAAGATTGATCAAACATGACCCGACACAGAAGAAAATCGGAAGGGTCGATTCAGTCGTGCGAGCCCACATTTCAGATTCAATAGTCAGGGGGAAGGCGAGCTCTAAAATGGAGGAGAAGGGTCAGCTCCTAGTTTTTGGGAGCTTCGGATGGAGTTAGGAGTAAAATGAAATAGCTTCAGAAAGATAATTACAATCCCTACAAGATGATGAAATAATATTTTTCACAACACCTTGGCACATTGTGTTCACAGGTAGTGTTTCACAAGCACAGGTAGAGTACCAAATAAAAATTCCCCTTTTTAGGGGATCAGATGGAAGAATCGCGACATGACACCCCCACCATTGAATTCAAAATTCCATTTCAAGTCAGCATCATATAAAATTTCACCGGGATCCCAAGTTATCATCGTTCCAAGTTACCCTCTTAGACACATTTCGAGAGTTAGGCAATTTTTGGGAGGATGCATGTCAACACCAAGAGTGTGGTGAGATTTTATGTCCCCGATGTTCTTGATGTCAGGTACATAAACCTTATAAAAATGCACCCAACCCCCATGTGACCTCTAGCACCCTCATGTGACCTTTAATTTTGATAGTTCAACCCCCAAGTGCATTTTTTGAGCTCAAATTCCTTTCCATTGGATCGAGGACACAATTTTTCCTCTTTATCACTGATGTAAGTTGATGTCCCTCACGTCCTTGAGGTCAAGTACATTAAGGAAAAAAATGCACCCAACTCCAACTCCAAAATTTGAAAAAAAATCTAACTATTTTGTGCTTCTTGTTACTTCTAATTGCTTCTCCATTACCAAAAGAAAGTTGTAGAGAACATGAATCCACCACTCCTCCATTTCAAAAGCTCAAAAAAGCTTCACCAGAGTAATAAAACCCTCTACCCCATGGTGATACACAAGTCTCAGAATAAAAATTTATCGATATAAGAAGAAGAGATGAAGAACAGAGAAGAAGAACAATGGAAATGCCCATTGCCCATAAAACAAAGATTCAAGGATATCTTGCAAACCAGTGCACGGATTGAAAAAATTTCTCTTGTTGAGTTATTCTCTCATGTAGGAAATTAAAAAATCATATTAAAACCTCCAATTTGTAGAAAGGAATTCTCACAGAAAATAAATTTTACTTCTGACTCCATGAATAACAAATTTTGAATTTCCTACCAAACCGGTAGTCGGATTGAGGTAAAATTATGCGGGAAGAACCAGAAGTGAAAACCTATCAAAATTTCCTCCATGACATGGTAATGAAAAAAATCAGTGAGCTACCTCTCCACTTTTTAGGGTTCTAGTTGGTTAATTCACTTGAAAATTGGAGGGAATGATCGTTGAAGAATCTAGTTTTGTGTGAACTAGTTTTTTACACCATGAAGTCTTTTTTTAGGGATATGGAGGGTTGTTTTTTTTATCATCATTCTTCCCTCTTCGAATAATTTTTCAAATTTCCAAAGACCCGGTGGGAGAACTTGTCTAAACTTCAGAGGGAAAGGCCTCCAAAACTCTAGTTTCTCTCAAACAATTTTTTTACACAATGATGTTTCCAGTTTCTCAAGATATGAAGGACTAAATTTTTATCAGTATTATGCCCTGGTAGCTCCATACCGAAAACTCTCACCAGATATAAAATTTCATTTTTCATTTCTGATATTTCTAGAAAGTGAATCATTATGAAAATTGGAGCACAAGTTCATGACGAAGAGTCGAATCAAAAATAGTTATTCCCATTGCAAATAGAGGTCGTTTTAACTATTTACTAAAAATAGCATATATTATACTTCATCACTTTCTCTAAATGGTGAGCTCCACTGAATTTCAATTTCCATAACTCCAGATAATATAAAAAGGGGTAAAACTGAAAGGAAGATAGAAAATGATTTTTTTTCCCAAAATACCAGGTCCTCAAAGAGTAACCTGCTAAAACTAGAAATGTGCTAAAAAATGGCAATATATCAGGAACAAAGGAGGTTGGAATATGGTATAAGGTTCAGAAGGTGAAATAGGAGCAAGACAGGTGATATGTCCTAGAATAGCAGAGTATGGACTCATATTCTAAAAAATCAGGTTGCACTCAAAGGGCAATTTTGGCATAATGGGACATTTAGAAACTTCGTCACATCAGATTCATTCCATCAACAAGGATCATCGTACTTCATTAGGGGAAACATCTTCTCATTTTCTCTCCATTATCTCTCACATAACTTTCCCTCCCTTCATATGTTTTAATTCTTCATTGGGGTTTGCACTTTTTCATATGTCATAATTTTCCTAATGTAATAAGTCACCTTTTTGTTATAAAAGGGATGTAATATTCTCCTAGGAAGTTAAAATTTTATAAGTTGTACAAGGACATATGAAAATCCATTGGGAGGTAGAAGATAAGTCACCTCTCATTCTATAAATTGTAAATCAATTCCCATTTCAAAGGGTTGGTCATTAATTCCATAAGCTCAAGAGTGCATTCTATCTGAAGAGAACAAAGCAGATAGCCAAATTATTTATTTCCCACACTCTATACTTTTCCTCTATTCCCACAATATGTACAACTTGGTTTATGTAATCAATACAAGGAGTTTCTAGATTTCTTTGACTAAGGAATTTCTTCATACTTTGTGATCATAAATTCCTTTTGGTCTTATTGCTATGAATAAAGTTGTTTCCTCCTAATTTTAATGCATGTGATAAAACTTCTAATTGATGTATGCAAGAATATGATTTTCTACCTACAAAATTAGTTCTCCTATCTAATTTTTCACTCCCATTTTCCTCTCTACAGAAAAAGTCCTCAGTGGAGTGTCCCTATTGGATATGCATTCGAAAGGCCACCACAGAAATCTACCTTTTCATGTGCATGCAATATACAGAAGCTCCACCGATTAAGTAGAGGTACTTAGATTCCCAAAGCATTGGCAAGAAATCCATAAGTTTGTCCACCTGAAAATTTTTCTCGCCAACAGTTTTTGACACCCACCATGGGCCATATTTAGCAGTATCTGCAACCAAAATATGACTACAAGTGATTTTTTTTTTATAAAATGAGTTTAGGAAAATCCATTACGGAAAGACGTACTTCTGATTTTCTAGACGTGACTTTTCACATTCTATAGTGTCTTTTTCATTGTAAATTTTTTTAGTACTAGAATTTGAAGAAGGATTTTCTGAAGCAAGAGCTGAAATAAAAGAGGAATAAATAATGGTAGAAGAAGAAGAAATACCTCTATCCATTTTTCCATGGGGAAGGAATACAGGCTTGCTTGCTCTTGAACCCCCCTCTTTATGATCTACCAATGGGTTCCCGCAAGAACTTGCCAAATTTAAAAGGAGAAAAAAAAATAACAACCTAAAGAGCACATCACTTCCTTCATGACATCATTGTGGAATTATTTTGATGTCCCAACATAAATATGTTCCTGTAAGACTATTCATGGAGTCCCTCCAAGGAAAAGTAGTAGAATGGTTCTACCTCTTGACTATGCAATCCATCACTTGTTGGAATGACATCAAGACTACATTCAAGGAAAGATTTAAATCAACTGAAGAATGTCAGGATCTCTTATTGCAGTTGGCTCAAATAAGAAAGGAGAAAATGAAACCATGGGAGACTTTTTGGCTTGTTTCGAATGGTTGCTTTGCAGAATACCTAAAGAGGAGTAACCATCTGAAAAAAAATGTCAAGATATTCTTCGTCAATGCTCAATCACCACAGGTAGGATTTATCCTATGAAGTGTTCAACCAAGGAACATTATAGAAGCACAAAGGATTGTTGTTAAACTTTATGATGATATCATCCTATCTCGAAAGATTCAGAATCCATCAAAGGGAAATACCCAACATCATAGATATGAGAGAACCAATCCATCGCTGAAACAATTGCAAATGAGATGGCATATTTGAAGAGGGAATTATTTGAATGAGTATCTTCTTAAAGAAACAAAAAAAAATCAGATTTTGGAAGCACCCCAAAGGATCACCTTGGAGGCCCCACCCATGAACGTAGATTCCAGGATTCATGTAAAGGAAGAAGAGCTTGAACAAGAAAGTGATGGTGGAAATTTCCTAGAAATTTATGAACTTGAGAATGGTAATCAAATAAGATTTTGTGAGTATTCTGGAGGTGATTAAAAAGATGAAGAAGATGCACCCAATTTTTCATGCATGGTATTCACTCGCTCTCAATCCAAGAAAGGAGCACCTCTCTCTGCACAATTGCAAAGAAAAATAAGGTTATTGATCCTCTTATAACAACTCTGCAAAACAAAATAATTAGTCGATTAACACCACTTCCATCTGCCATGAAGTCTACATTTTTTAAACCCGATCCTATAGTAAGTGAGAATACTCCTACTATTCCAAGTAATTCCTTTGATGCCTCTTTCAATTCTAAATCAAAAAATACCCCTATAAAATCTAGTACTTTTAAAGCTACTAGTGTACCTTTCAAAATACCCTCTATTCCCTAAAAATCTACTCCTATTTACAAACATGTCCTAAATAAAAAAATAGTCCCTTCATCACCTTCACCCCTATTTGGTCCTTTTTATTTCATAGAATATGTGAAAAAATCCAAATTAAAAATTACTAAAACTGAATATTTGCGGACTCATCCTGAACAATTTGAGAGGTTCATTTGATATATCAAGAGTGGTATTCCAATACCCAATGATGTAACTTCTAGTTCCAAAGGCATGTTTCCAAACCCATGTATGCCTCCCTCACAAACCATGCTTTCCTTAAGTGCATCTAAGACTGACAAGGTCGATCCTTTTTACGTGTCCCTTCTTATTGGAGAATATGTACTAAACGATTACATATTAGGCTTTGGTGCCTCAAAAAACATGATACCTTTTAAGGTTGATAAGGCTCTCAAACTTACCATGACTCCACCCAATAGATCTTATTATTATTTGGATTCAAAAGAGGTCCCACTTATAGGGAAGGTAAGAGATGCACATGACGCTCTCGCTAGATTTCAAGACAAGAAATTTTTAACAATGATTTTTTTAGCAGACGTGCCAACCTTGTTCGGAATGTTGTTGCGTAGAAATTTCTACCGAGACTTGAGAGGTAAAATTCAGATAAATTGGTCATCTGCAACCATACCAATCAAGGGATACATTGAGAAATTTCTTCTCGAGAATAAGATGAGGTATACAGTATAAAATTACGGAATCCCTAAATCTAACATCTTGTACTGAAATAGAAGATAGATGAATCACTTTATGGTAACCAAGTAATAATATTATCTTCCCATCTTTATAGGTTGAGACATACCTTCTTGGAGAGATTTGGATTTTTAAAAAGCATTGAGGAAATGGTTATTGATGATTTTCGAGAAGAAAAATTAGCTTATATGCTTATCCAAGATGAGGAGTTATTCTCATTCCCATTTAGGGATGAATATGATATCAGTCAGGCCATCTACGAAGAGAAAAAATCAGCTTGTGATGAGTCCATAAAAGGCTTCAAAGAAATCTATGTACAAGAACTATTGAGACCCAGAGAAGAAACAAAGGACCCTGAGTTCAGTCTTGAACTCCCGATGCAAGATACGAATATGAAAGATAACCATGAAGCTGATTTGGAAGCCTTAACCAATGTCAATTTTGGTCATATTGAGATAAGGAAATATGAAAAAAATTATTCCGCTATTTAGATAATGGTTGATGGATGCAATAATGAAATGAAGATATTTTCTTTTCCATTTGAAGATGAAGACTCTTTCCATGATGAAGAAATTGAAGTAAGGAGTTTCGAGACCTATGAAGATGAAGATATTTTTGATGAAGGATTAGTAGAGTGTAGCGATTCCTAAAATGATAAGGTAATCCATCTCGATAGTTACCTTGAGCTGCATTATTTAAAGGCATATAAAGATGAGTTACATGAAACAACGAAGCATAACTCCATGTAAGAAATCTTTGATGCAGTAGAAGTTTTGGAGGACCCCGAGTTGATTCTTGGTCTCTTCACTCGTGCCATGGAAACACAAGACAAGTATGAGTTTTCCTCCAATCCTCTTGTCAGTACTCAAATTCCTCACAGTGTAGTAGAGATAAAGGATGAATCTAATGTTTCTTATAAAGAAGATGTCAATGAGCATAGACCAAGAAAAGAAAGTAACTCATAATATTCAAGAAATTTGAACAAAAATAAGCTTTGGGAAAGTGATGAGATTCTCAATGGAGAATCAACTATATGGATAAACACGGAAGGAAACCTGCACTATGAAATTGATTTCAAAGAATGTGAAGGCAATGGAATTTCTAAGAGAAAACCTAAGAATCAAGAAGCTCATGTAGGCTCACTCCTACAAAGTGTACATAAAAATATGAAAGCACCTACCTTTCATAAACAACCGAGGAGAGGAGGCTACTCTTTATAACATGTCAACGGTTTCACAGAACATCATCATTCATTGTTCCCTTTTCATGGGTAACTTTTGAGGAATAAAAAATTCTTTAGTGAAAGAGGGTTATCCCCCACCTTATATCATAGGTGATTGTTAGGTGTGTTTTCCTTCCTTTGTGTGTTTTTATTTCTTCTTGTTTTGTGTGTGTTTTATTCTTCTTCTCTCTCTCTTATAAGTTGTACATGATTTGATAGGGCCCAATGGATAAAGCACTAGTCAACAAATTATATGGTCTAAAATTGATATTATGGATTCCCATGTCATGTCTTCACTATGCTCATTCCATGACATGTCCATAAATTAGATCCAGCTATTGTCATGCAAATGTGCTACAAGGAAATCAGAAGTTTCCAAGCACTGAAACTATAACCCTATGCCAAATTTTTCATGTTTTATCATTCTGAGGCACACCAGGTCAAATAAACCAATCCATTCAGCCACTATTTGATGCCAAATTTTCCCTTTAGGTGATTTTAGGAAGTTCTAAAAAGATCCATCTTCTAGAAATATTGTGAAGGGCTATCACTGGCCTTCCCAGGACTGGATCAACCCCCAAGGAATAGAAAAGAAGGGAAAAATTCAACATGGAGGTGAATTTAAGAACTTATGAAATCATACAAATGATTTTGGAAGGTTTGGGGAGGTTTTGAAATACTTTGAGCAGACTGAATAAAAAACATGATTCACAAGCCTAGGCAATGCACATGCCAAAATAAGCTACTGATCTTCAGAACAAGCTTCTAAGAGCTCCAGATGAATTCATAATTAAAATTAAACATCTTTGGAAATATAATTCTAATCCCTAAAATATGATGAAATCATAGTTTTCACAACACCTTTGTTCATAGGCTTTGCAGGTAGTTTTTCTCAGGAACAAGTGGAGTACCAAATCAGAAATCTACTTTTTCAGGGATCGGTTGGAAGAATAAAGAAATGAGACCCCTACCATTGTATAATAAATTCCATTTCAAGTGAGGATAATATAAACTTTCACCAAGAAATTCCATCGGGAGCTCAAGTTATCATCGTTCCAAGTTACCCTCATGGAGACAGTTCGAGAGTTAGTCATTTTTTAGGAGGACACGTGTCAACACTGGGATCCTGGTGGGATTTTATGTACCCGATGTACCTGAGGTTAGGGACATCCACTTTTGGAAAATTTTCCCATCTCCCATGTGACCTATGGGACCCTCACATGACCTTCAGATTTGACAGTTTAGCTCCCAAGTGCATTTTTAGAGGTCAAATTCCTTATCGTTGGATAGAGGACACCTGTCATCCTCTTTCTCACTGTGGAATTTGATGTCCCTCACATACTTGAGGTTAGGGACATAAATTATTTTTTTTTCCCAACTCCATCTCCAAAATTTGAATTTTTTTCTAATTGTTTGGTGCTTCTTGCTGCTTCTCCATTACAAGAAGAAAGTTGTAGAGAAAACCAGTCCACCACTCTCCCATTACCAAATCCCAAAATAAATTCACCATAGAAATAAAATACTCTACCCCATGGTGATACACAATTCTTAGAATAATAATTCATTCAGATAAGAAGATAAAATGAAGAACAGAGAAGAAGAATAGTAGAAATCCCTATTGCCATAAAACAAAGATTTGAAGATATCTTCCAAAATGGTGCACAAACTGATAAACCATATGTTGTTGAGTTCTTTATCTCTTGAATTCCATTATAAAATCTTATTCAAACCTCCAATGTGCAACAAGGAATGCTCACATCAAAAAAAATTCAAATCTAGCTGCATGAAGAACAAAGTTCAATTTCCTTTTAAACCGGTTGTCTGATTGGAGTAAAATTTCACGTAAAGCACCAGAAGCAAAAAAATATCGCAATGGAATTTATTTTTTCATGAAAGGAGAAAAAAAAAAAAAAACCTATAAATTTCAAGCTCCATTAATGGCTGCCATGACATAATAATGGAAAAAATCAGCAAGTTACCTCTCCACTTCTCAGGGTTCCAGTGGGAAAAATAAAGTGAAAATTGGAGGGAAAGATCATTGAGAAATATAGTTTCATGTCAAATAGGGTTCGTGCCATGAAGCACCTACTTTATAGTGTATGTAGGGCTGTGTTTTTTATCATAATTATTGCCTCTTCAAAGAAATTATAAAATTCCCAAATATCCAGTGGTTGAAATCATCCAAAATTTAGAGGGAAGAGCCTCCAAAAATATATTTTTTCCATAATGAAGTTTCCAATTTCTCAAGATATGAAGCACTGAATTTTTATCAGTATTCTACCCTTGCAGCTCCATACCCGAAGCTTTACTAGACATAAATTTTCATTGGACATTTCTGAGCTTTCTGGAAAGTGAATCATGACAAAAATTAGAATGCGAGTTCATGAGGAAGAGTCAAATCCAAAATAGTTGTTCGCGTTGCAAATGGAGGTTGTTTTCACCATTTATTAAAAATGGCATATGTTATACTTCCTCACATGCTATAAATGGTGAGCCCCACTAAATTGCATGTTTGATCACTCAGGACAATTAGAAAAGGGATAAATTTGAAAGTAAGATAGAAAATGACTTTTTTCTTAACATAACAGGTCCTCAAATAACAACCTTCTAAAAATAGAAATGTGCTGAAAATAGCATTATCTCGGGAGCATAGGAGGTTGGAAAATTCTATAATGTTTATAACGTGAAATGGGAGAAAGATAAGTTATATGTCCTAGATAAGTAGTGCATGGGCTCTTATTCTAAAATATGAGGTTACACTCAAATGGTAGATTTGGTACAATGGGACATTCATAACTTTGTCGCATCAGATCATTCCATCAACAAGCATTGTTAGACTTCATCAGGGGAAACATCTTCTCCTTTTCTCTCCATTCCCTCTCCCCCAACTTTCTATCCCTTAAAATGTTTTGATTCTTTGTTGGGGTTTGCAGTTTTTCATATGTCCTAATTTTCCTAATGTAATAAGTCACCTTTATGTTATAAAAAGGGACTTAATATTCTCCTAGGAAGTTGAAAATTTTTAAGTTGCACAAGGAAATATGAAAATCCATTGGAAGGTAGATGATAAGTCACCTCTCATTGTATAAACTATAAATTCATTCCTATTTCAAATGGTTTGTCATTAGGTTTGTAAGCTCAAAAGTGCATTCTACCTTGAGATAACAAAAGAGATAGTCAAATTATTCCTTTACCCCACTCTCTATTTTTACTCTATTCCTGCACTATGTACAACTTGGTTTAAACAATCATTACAAGAAGAAGGAAATTCCAGCTTTCTTTGAATAAGTGATTTCTTGATAATTTTTTATCATAAATTCCATTTGGTATTGATCCTATGCGTAGAGTTGTTTCTTCCTATTTTTAATGCATATGATAAAAATTATAATTTATGTATGTAGGAATCTTATTTTTCACCTGTAACATTAGTTCTCCTATATATTTTCTCTCTCCCCTTTGCATCTCTACATATAAATTCCTCTCTTGTAGGTATCTGTAAGATTTACCGCATGGTCAGTGAAGTGTCCCTGTTGAATCTCAATCCAAATTCCACCACATAAATCAAGTTTTTCATGTGCATGCATATACGAAAGTTACACCAGTTAAGTAGAGAGACTTAGATTCCTTGAGCATTTGTAAAAAATCCACAAGTTTTTCCACCCAATAAATTTTCTTTCTAAAAATAAGAAACCTCAAGATTCCTATCCTTAGGGTACTAATTTACCGAGATATTTTAATTTGACACCCCTTGCTGAGGGTCACATCCCTATAAATTGAATTGAAGTTGTTCTTCCAATCTTAGTGGAAGAAGAAAATGAGGAATGAAAGGTGGTGGATAAAAAAAGAAGGGATGCACTAAATCTAAACCTTCAATTGTCTTGAGAAAGGCATTATCTATGTCCAGTTGTGTGCTTTCACCATTGCATCTAGGTTGTAGGATTGTTGTGTTGCTGATGTGTAGCTTGTTGTTGTTATGATGTCAATGTCTACTAGCTAATTTCAAGCTGTAGAATTGCTGGTTTTTGGCTGTGATCTCGGAAAAAATATTTCTCTTATTGGGCTAATTTGATAAATCTAGATTTTGATATTTTTTGTACTTCTGAATCTATAAATCTATCTTTTGAGTCCTATTGTACAAGGGTATAGTCCCTTTCAAAAAAGTATTTGCTAATAATAAAAAAACAAAACATAAATCGTATCACATAATATAAGTGAAGAGATAATAATAGTTAAGTTGCGTAATGCCCACAATTTTTTTTGCACGAAACCCAAAACCAAACAAAGGTTATAATAGAAAAATTATGGAATAATTTTGTATTCTTTTAATAAAAGATGAAAGAACGCTAAGTTAATCCTTGGTTAACAGATGATCATCAAAAAATTACTTAAATAATAATACTAAATTAAATAATTGATTTGTTTTATGGTTAGGTTGAAAATATTTCATTCAAATAATCCTAAATTAATTTAATATAGTGGCTCCTAAGGTCATGAAATAATTAAAATTTTAATCCAAGTCTAAAATAACCCTTCCATTTACACAAGGCTATTACTTTAATTTTCAAGTATAAAAGGGGTCTAAACTATTAAGGAAGAGAGTTTACTAAAATATCCCTAGGTCATGGTCTAATTAACTTAGAAGTTGCAAAAGAAAATAATAAAAAATAAATACCAAATTTGAATTAATTTTCAAATCAAATAAGTGGCCCCACTCAAAATGTAACGCATGTGATCAAATGATCATCTCATCAGCCCCCATCTAATATTTGTAGGGGACAATCTTTTCCCTTGGATGAAACCAATATTGACCATTGGATGCGAATATTTCAAACCAACCCTAAAATATCTTATGGAAATCTTTTATTCATTTATTCATTTTTGGTTTTGTAGGTTAAGGGAGGTTCGAAGAGGAGCAAGCCATGGATGAGAAGGGGCAAGATTGCGATGGGTATACACAACCCAAATCAATCTAATTTTAATTTATTTTATTTCTATTTCCATTCTACCCTATTCAAGGCTTTGAAATTTCCATTTTTTTGTAGATTGATTTAATAAAAATACCCTTTTGGGTATTTTTCATTTGCCTAAAAGATTTGCATTTTTTAAAAGATGGAACCCCTCTTTTTTGAATAAAACACTTAATTTTGATATATATACATGGGTATACATATATCCGAAAATATAAAAAATACATGTATATATAAACATACACACACACATATATCTGTGTGCATAAATATGTATATTAAAAATAATTGTTAATTACAATAGCCGCAATTCACCAAATAAAATGCAGACTTAAAAAATTGAAAACATGGCCGCATGGTAATTAAAATTTAATATAGGTTTGTGGGGCCTCTACCCCGACCAAAGTATGGTTTTATTTTAATATTGAGTAGGTTGGGGGAGGGGACACCTCCCGCCCCCACCGCCCCCACCCCCGCCGACCCTGACCCATATGGGTTGGGGTGGGGGCGGTTCCCCCTCCCCCAACTCACTACCCAAATCTTAAACAAATGCCAATTAGCCATAGTGAAAACAAATGTGGCTATAGGCCAAGTCATTGACTATCTATTTACGTTCAAATTTTTTGTTTATTAAATACAAATTATATATATATATATATATATATATATATATATATATATATATATATTATGTATTTATTTATACATAGGTACATATATAGATTTAAATATATATTTATATTTATCTTGAATATTAACATTTACGTTATAAGATGTAATCACATTTATTTGTTGTTCATAAAATAACACTTATAATCAAATTTATAGATATAATGTTAACATAAGATTGATAAAATAGATACATTTGTAACTTATAAAATTACAGGAACATATTTATAGTTTTATTATTTTCGATAGTCAATTGAGTCAATTCGAGTATGGTAACAAACAAGACAATAAAAATAATTTTTAACTACTCAAAGAGAATCACAATAGCACAACTAATAAGATTGTTTATCTGAAGAAAATTTTAACCACTATATTTTAAATCCTTCAATATCTCTTTCATTGAATACACTAGAGGTATCTATTTCATTTCCTTCATAAGTTATAAATGACATCTATTTTTTACGCCAATAAATTTAAATGAACTTCAAAATGTTTTTTAAAAAAATGAAAGTGTATCACACTTGGAAAACAATGAAACTACTTAAATTAAAAGGAATGAATATCCATTTCAACTCTATTAAAATTTTCCTTTCACCAAGAAAAGGTAAAACTTGATAATTTATTTTCACAACACTAACACATTTGAAATTATAAGTCTCTTAAACAAGCACTCTTAAATAGAGTTCACAATATGAAAGGGTTTTCAAGTATTACAGAAAATTTCTCCTAGTATTGCAAATTGCAATCATCCATTGAATTGGGAATAAAGGAAAATGAAAAAATTACAACAAAGCTATCAACAAGAAAAATTTCAAGTCTTCAATATGCATGTCCTCTCCACGATGATAACTCCAAAACTTGTTTTCGTCAATCTTCACAATGGGATCAAAAAATAAGGAAGGGGAGTAGGAAAATATCTTTGCCCAACCTTAAATCCATTACGACGAGAATCCATTCCATTAATGGCCCCCGAGCCCCAACTAAAGAATCGCGACAAGTATTGAGCAACAATGAAAACATTTAAAAAAGTGGCTTCACAACAAACATACATAAAAGACATTCAACTCAACCAAGATGACATATACAACAAGTTTGCAAATTAACACCAATTTAAAGGTTTCAGGATCAAACGAAATATATCAAGGTCTATGTGAAAACCACCTCCTCATTCCTCCCAAATGAAGTGGGAGTCTCACCCTAAGCCTCTAAGTGGACAAACCAATAAAAATAAAATACTTATCTCTCCATTTCAAGTATGTAACAAATAACCATGATTTCATTTTCTCTCCCGATACGTAAGATTCTAGTTCACATTCCCACAAAATGCATGCCTCACAAAACTCCTTTTTCCCTCTCTAATGGTCCCATAAGCCCTTCTCCAACACCCAACTTAAGGCCTACTACCCAACGAACACACAAACACCTTCACAAGACAAAAAATAATTTAATAAGAAAAACATTGCATATAAACAACTAAAATAACATAATATCAAAGGTGGAGAGCCTACCTCTCCATAAATCTCCAAGAAAATTCCAAAATCCTCTTCAATTCCAAACCATGAAATTCTGAGAAGAACTCTAACAAGCTCCAATTCTAAAAGTGCACAAGAAGATAAAAGAACAAGTAACCCCCATTCCAATTGAAAATCACCAATAAATAGAAATGGAATGAGAGGATGATGAGGTGGCTCCATGTAGATTCCACTTCATCATCCCTCCATCCCTGCACTCAACTCAACACACCAATACCAAGAAAATAAATGCACTTGCTAGGACTATTACAACCCACATGGCTCACAAACTTTTACACACTTCTTTCAAAGGACTCAATAAATAATTCCAAAAGTGAATAAGAAAATAAAAGAACAAGTAACCCCCATTCCAAAAAAAAACCACGAATAAATAGAAATGGAATGAGAGGATGATGAGGTGGCTCCATGTAGGATGTCACTTAATCATTCCTCCATCCTTGCACTCAATTCAACACATCAATACCAGGAAAATCAATGCGCTTTCTAGGACTATGACAACACACATGGATCACAAATTTACACACCATACTTTCAAAGGACTCAATAAATTGGGGTAGAAACAAAGTCCAATAATTTTCTCTCTTTTACACTCAAACAATGGATAAAAATTCAAAAATAAGTTTCCCAACCCATAGATTGAGTTTTTAGGAAAATTTAAGATGCATGGGAGAATCCTTGCATGTCTCACAAACATCCAAAAATTCCCTTCAAGTCAAAATATGAATTTTGAAATTGGGGTGGAGTAAAACACTTACAAATCAACGTAAATTTTACTGACAACAAGGACCACCAAACCTCATCATGACTATTTGTCACATCCTAATTTGGTTAGCTAAAAATAAGAAGGGTTTAACTTAATTAAGACATATTAACAGATGCTAATAATGTGACAATAATTTAAAATTTAAATACACAAAACATGAATAAAGCACATACAAAATTTAAGAAAGGGAAGACAATTCTCCCCATGGCCACACATGTGAAGTCACCCTTCCATGGGAGACCTCCAACTAAACATGCAGAAAACCACACTAAACAATATTACACAAGTTTTCATATTTGCGCTCGTTGCTCAACACCCGACATCCTTCTGCGGTTGGTCCCCTATTCCCTTCGATGTATGTGATAAATGTCCTCAACACAACAAAATATCTCTCTGGAATTTCAGATATATTAACAACATCGAGACAATCTACATATAAAATCAATATTCATCATTCAACATTAGTAATTCTATTATACATAAATATATCAAAATCTAACCCTAACATCAATAAGATTACAATTCTACTCAAAACATACCAAAACATAATGTGTCAGTATAAAATCTTGTTTATGCGTAATCACAATTCCCCTGAATGACTGTAACTCGATGGGTTGAAACTCTCATTATGACTGCATAACATGGACCTTTTCCCAAAGTGTGGGACTTTACAATCGAGAAAGCTCTCCAGATGAAGGTCAGTTCCTATTTCTTTATTCAGATGTAAACATCCATATTGTAGAGGATCTATCCTAAAATATACTCTAACTTTCCAAGGAGACAGGGTTAAGAAGATGCAATAAATTAAACCTAATTTGATAGAGGTGATGCACCTAAGGAATTTTGAACATCTTCTTTTCAATTAAACAAAAACCATTAAAAAGTAATACAGGGTAAGTCTAGCAAGTTGGGGGACAAAAAAGGGGTCATAAGTGGACATCATATCGCAAATAACAACATAATATCAACTTGTAGGGATTATTAGCAATGCATACACTCAAAATTAGACTTCTAAACTACTAATTTGTTTAAAAATTTGACAAGTTTAGCCATATTAAACACTCAAAATTCAATGACTTGGTTTTCTTTTTTTAAAACACATATGATTGTAGTCTGTTTGCCCACGATTTGGATGAACAAAAATTGATATATATTTTTTTCCTCTAATGAGAAGTTGGATGCCACTATATATCTTGGGATAGATTTTATTTTGTATTTTTTTGAGCAATATTTTATTATTATTTTTTTTTTTTGTGAAAGTAGTCTGAAAAACATAAAGAAAACAGAGCACTTTTTGTTTACCTGCCATAACTTTATCAAAAAATATTGAAATCAAATAATTTTTTTTCAAACATGTATATAATTTTACCATGGTTGGTATGGTATATATTTTATCACATTCTGACAAGTGAAACAAAATTTTCAGTCTTAAACATAGACATAAACATTCACGGGAAAAAATGTCTTAAAGACCTATTATTAGTAAAAAATTATAAAATGATATTTTTCCTATTGTATTCATTTAAAAATCAATATTACTATAAATATAAAAGTCTCCCTTATGGAATGGTACAATTTTTATGACATATTTTTAACTTTTCGGCATGCTTTAAGTCCGCGGAAGACTAAATTTGATGTTTTGTTATTTTTAATGTAAAATTAAGGATTTGATGTCCACTTAATTGTCCCCCAACTTGCTGCACTTACCCTACAACCACCATGAAAAAATAAATAGCATTACAATGAAAGATCATGAGGATATAATGAACATAAGAGAGGGTTGAAAATCACCCACATACTTGTATTATTACTCCAAAGATATTTGATAAAATACATTAGAATGGCCAAGAGGCACAAACTTGCATTACAATTTGAATGGGAGGTTTTCACTCCACAAATCCACTTACAGACCAGAGAAAAAGTGAGGGTGCGAATCCAAATTAACCCATCTTTTGAAAAATACCCCTCTTTACAATATATAGGAAGAATGAGAGAAGGAGAAGAGAATAATTTCAAAATCCTACTCCAACCACCCAAGAAATGCATTGAATTCACCTACAATAATGATAGGTTCTATTACAAAACCCATGACTCCATGTGTTGTTCGTAGTTGGGAAAGAAAGGAAGCCCATAATTCGTTATTTTTGTAGGTGATAAGTCTAACACCCTAAAAAATGGTACATTCTATTTCTTAATTTTGAAAAACTTGGTCCTTTCTTGTGCAAATCCAAGCTCCAAGTCAAAAGTTATGGCCAATTTGAAGGTTGATATATCATTCTACAAAAATGGCGAGTGGTTGGCTCTTTCATTCTTCAGAGTCCAAAATGCATGCAACCTCTGAAATCCTAAAATTTGGACTTTCAGACATTTCCTTTTTAGGAAGTTGAAATACTACCCATTCACCAAATTTTCTTTATTTTCCCGAAAGTCTGAAACCTAAACTTCAAAAACCCCAAAACCTGAAAGTCTAAAATTTCAGACTTTCAAACTTTCAAACATTTCCATTTCAGAGACTTATACATTGTTCTATCCGTTAAATTTTCTTGAGAGTTCTCGAAGGTCTCGAAACCTTGAAACCTGAAAGTCCAAAATTTTGGACTTTCAGACATTTTTCCTTTTCAGAACCTTTTCACTTTTCATCACCTCGAGAGTTTTGAAACCCTGAAACCTGAAATTCTAAATCCCAAAAACCTAAATTTCCACACCTCCGAAACTCAAAAACTTGAAATTCTAAAATTTCAAATTTTCAAAATTTTAGATTTCAGGCTTGTTTTCTTGCTTTGAGATCCCTGAAATCCTGATACCAAATGTCTGAAATTTCAGAACTTTCAAAATTTCAGGTTTGATAACTTTTCTGCTCCCTTTTCCAAATTTATGCTTGAGAACTTCAAAACCCTGAAACCTAAAAATTCGAAATTTCAAACTTTCAGAATTTAAGATTTCGTAACTTTTGCATATTTTTTTCAAAGTTACTCCTAAGAGTTACGAAACCCCGAAAATATCCTTTAGGTGGTCTCTGAAGATCTTTACATCTGAAATCTAATTTTTGGATTTTTGCATTTATTGATTCTTTCAAATAGGTCGAGATCCTGAGCTTCCCTCTAATTTGCTTGAACTCTTTTAAATTTATTCACCCAATCCCAAAATGCAAGCCTATATGTGAATCACTCCTCCATTTTAATTGCAAATTCAAGTTCTTTTTTATCCAATTTTTCCCGAGGGGAAAAATTGGATAACAAATCCACATTATTAAAATAAACATATATCAAACTGTCTAACATCACTATCTAGTGTGTCATGATAAAATGTAAACATCATAATGTCAATAGTCCAAATATCAGTGAAATATATCATCTACTGATCAATGTATCATAATAACAATATCTAAATATCAGTTCAATAGTATCAATATCAAGATGAAATATTGTGGAAAAGGAGTGGGCACTACATCACCCTTCCCTTAGACTCAATTTCCTCCCGCAAGTCACTAGAATAGATGAGGAAACTGAGCTCGTAAAAAATATGCATCATTCCATGTGGCTATAATCTTGTCATACCTATCCCATTGGACTCACACATGGTCAATCTCATGGCCTCGAAGGCCCAGGGTCTTGCACTCTATGATGTGCATGGGATCCACTGACACCTTCCCCTGCTCCTGCACCTACAATGTGGTCCAATCCAAAACATGAGAGGGATATGGAATATATTTACTAAGTAAATACACATGTTCTTTTTTGTCCAATTTTCCTGAGGGGAAAATGTGGATAAAAAATCCACATCATGAAAATCAACATATATCGAACTTTCTACAATCACTATCTAGTGCATCATAATAAAATGTAAACATCATAATGTCAATAGTCATTCACAACAATATTCCAAGCATACACAATGATAATGAATCCCTGCAAGAACATAATAAATAGACACAATATTCTTATAGAAAGATCAAAGGGGCAAGAATAATGCAAGAAAACACAGCAGGGGAAAATACATCCACAAACTGGTATTTTATTGCTTCATGATATGCACAGTTCAATCTATTACAAGATAAGGGCCTGGATCACCATGCAAGGAGTCCACTACAAGGGCCTGCAACACACTGGCTTCACAAAGAAATTTTGGTAGAGCTTTGCTACCCAAAAACTCTCTCCTTTTTTACAATGAGCCCAACACTCCAATTTATAGAAAAAATGAGAAGGAGAAGAGAAGGGAAAATGGAAAATCCCGAAATCTGTCCTTCAACCACCTGTAAGAGACATTAAATTGAGTGGAATGATTGTACATTACTTACAAAAGGCTCCCCATACTGTCCCATGTGCTGCAGCAGAGAAAGAATGATGACCATACCTCTTAATTGCATTCCCAGCTACCAAATAAAACACTGTTCTGAATCCGGCCACGTTTTCTTAAAAAACTCAATCAATTTCTGATCAAATCTAGAATTTATTGAATTTTTTGCATCGGGCTCGGAACCACGATTCCAACGGTACCAATTTTGTGCTATTTCGTTGAGAAATGCAAAAGTTATGGCCTTCTGAGTGCGGGCAGCTATTTTGGGCCTGGCAGGCGTTTTCTGTCATTTGACGGGAATGGGCATTAACTGACTGGAGCCGAATATGTTTCCAGAAAGTCCAATTTTGTGAAAATCGGAGCTCGGAGTCAAAATTTATGGCCGTTTGAAGTTCCACGGGTCAAACGTTGACTTTTCTTCTCTGCCTTCGGCCGCTTCGGCTTTTCGCATCCCACGCGTCCCTTTGTCCCATTTGTCCCATTGCTGAAGTTCCCTGTTTCAGCCGAACCAGCCGGTTCACGTACTCACGGCCTAGATGCCCCATTTGATTTCGGACCGTTCAGAACAAATTTTCCCGATTCGCCCGGTTCGGTCGGTTCGCGTACTTTTGTCCCGCGCGTCCCTGACTGAAAGTTCTCATTTCAGCCGATCCGGCCGGTTCGCGTACTTCATGTACCTTCGGCCCAACTATTATGGGCTTCCTTGACTCATTTCGGCCAATCTGGCCAGTTCGCGTACTAATTGCCTAGATGTCCCAGACTGCCTGTTTCAACAGTTAGTCAATTTTTTCAACTTTTCGGCCAATTCAGATTTCTGCGTCCCGCGCGTCCCTTTGGCCCGGATGTCCCAAATGCTGCGCAGATTGCCTGGCAACCTTTCGGCCGGTTCACGCCCAGATGTCCCAACTGTCCCAAGGACCACCTGGACTAGGACTTAGCCATTTTTTGTGATTTTTCCTAGCCCGAGCTTGTTTTTACAATTTTTTCACATTTTCTCAGAACTTGCTCTCTTCTTCTTGGACAGGGGAGTTAGAAAAATATGAGGGGACCCTAAAAACATTACTTTTCGCCCTAAATCAATATAATTGCTTGGGACTACAGAATTTGACGCATGTTATCAAAATTACCTTGAGGGGTGAATTTTGGATAACACATGTGACAAAATTTTGGTGGCAATGATAGACTGCAGGCAAAAGGAATGATATGCT
This sequence comes from Taxus chinensis, assembly GCA_019776745.2. NCBI lineage: Eukaryota > Viridiplantae > Streptophyta > Pinopsida > Cupressales > Taxaceae > Taxus > Taxus chinensis. The sequence continues at coordinate 822,613,675 of CM034147.1, forward strand.
CCAAGGTCTTGAATGGAACCACAAATCTAGGAGCTAACTGAAATCCTTTTCCATAATGGATAGGGTTATTATGAGGCCTAACATGAAGAAACATCTCCATGCCCACCTTAAATCTATGATATGTCCCCCTCAGATCGGCATACTTTTTCTTCCTATCCTAAGCCTCTTGAAGCCCTTATCTAATCAAGACAACATTTTGCTCCATATCTTGTACTAATGTTGTCACAAGAGAAACTTTGTCTTCATACCTATCCCAACTCAACAGTGTCCTGCACTTTCTGCCATATAATGCCTAAAAAGGATTCATGCCAATCAAACTCTAAAAAAATTTATTGGAAAACTCCACCAAATACAAGTACTCCTCCCACCTAGACTAACGGTCCAGGACATACATCCGCAACATATCCTCCATGATCTAATTTACCCACTTTGTCTTCCCATCTATTTCTAGATGATATGTTATATTGAAGTTGATGGTTTTCCCAAGAATTTGGTGTATGGTATTCTAAAAATGAGAGGTTTATAAGGGATCACGGTAACAAATAATCTTCTACAAAATCCCGTGCAGTCTAACAATCTCATCAAGGAAGACTTTCACTACTGCACTAGCTGTATAGGTGGTCTTCACCAGAGAAAAATGAGCCACTTTCATCAATTTATCCACCCTAACCATGATGACGTCATGTTGTTATCATGACGTCGGTAGCTCTATAATGAAATACATGGAAATGATGTCCCATTTCCACTACGGTATGGTATGTGGGTAGAGAAGGCTAGCTGGATGCTAATGCTCAACATTCACTTTGCGACACTCTAAATAGCATGACACAAAATGAGTTACATCTCTCCATAGACCTATCTAATGGTAAAGCTATCTCAAAGAGGTGTGCATCTTCTTCAACCAATGACGAGATGAATAATGTTCATGATGAGCCTCTACCAAAATATATTATCTCAAGCCTCCATTTCTAGGAACACATATCTAACCTCTATGTCTGGGAAGCCCATATGTCTCTAATGATAATCCATCAAACTTCCCTTGAATGGGTCTTTGAGAATTAATCTCTGATATGGTTACAAGGTAGAATCTGTCATGAGGAAGTTACCATAAAATCCTGCTCAACAAATCTATACCCACTGAATTTTCCATAACCAAATGTCTGAATCTTCTCAGAGCATATTTAACCACATTCTCCTTCCCCTTTACATGCTCTATCTCAATTTCAAACTCACAAAGCAACTCCATCGAACACCGTTGACGATCATTGATATTGGGTTGCATGAAGAGGTGGAGAAGACTCAAGTGATCAGTCATGAGTATAAATCTCTTGCCAAGAAGGAAGTTTCAACATCGAACCAAGGCATGGACAAATACTACAATCTCCAAGTCATGAGTCAGATAACTGAGCTCATTATATTTGAGTTTGCGAGACTCAAAATATATCACACGGACTTCCTACATCAACACACCTCCTAAGCTTACCAAATAAGCATCTGTGCAAATGAAGAACTCACCCTAAGGTTCCGGTAATGCAAGAATAAGTGTTGTCATAAGGCACTCCTTTAATTTCCTCAAGGCCTACTCACATTTATTTGACCAAATGAACTTCTTCCCTTTCTATTGAAGGGAAGCGATGGGGTGCGTAATCCAAGAGAATTCCTGAACAAATCTCCTTTAGTATCCTGCAAACCCAATGAAACTGCACATCTCGGTCACACTACTAGGTGTTGGCTAATCCAATATTGATCTAATCATGGAAGGATCGACTGCAATAATTTCCATCTACATGATCTGACCCAAATACTATACCTCTGAAAGAAATAATGCACACTTCTCCAGGTTCTTGTAAAGTTGTTACTCATGAAGAGACTGCAGAACCTGGCAAAGGTGTTCCTCATGCTCATCAAGCGTGCATGAGTAGATAAATATATCATCAAGGAAAACTAGTAGAAAGTGATCTAAAAACTTCCTAAAGACCTTGTTCATCAAATTCATGAACACTATGGGGGCGTTCATCAAACTAAATGACACAATAGATAACTTACAGTGGCCATATCTCGTGCGGAGAGTAGAGTTAAATTTTGGAAATCTTCCTCTACAATCCTGATATGATGGTATACTAACTTAAAATCAATCTTACAAAACATTGTGGCCCCCTTCATCTGATCAAACAAATCATCAATGCGATGAAGGGGGTAACGATTCTTGATCGTTACTTTTTTTAGCTGATGATAGTCCACACAAAACTACAAGGATCCATACTTCTTCTTCACAAAAATTAGTGGTGCAGCCCAAGGGGATACACTAGGATGGATTAGGCCTTTTCAATGAAGGCTCTCAAGCTACAACTTCAACTCACATAGCAAAAGGGTGTTCATCCTATAACGAGCACGTGAGATAGGTTCCACTCCTAGAACCAAGTCAATGTGAAATTCTATCTCAAATTGAGGAGGCATCCCTGACAGTTCACTAGGGAACACAACTAAAAAATCATGGAAAATGGGGCTATCATCAAGTGAAGGTCAACTAACCCGATCCTTCAACCTATCACTAACTGTAATAATATACAATTGTCAACCCCGCCTCACACAACGCTTCAGCTACATAGTGGAAATATTACAAATAGAGCTTGGTCTTTTAACACCAATTATCACTAATTTGACACCAAAATCACCTACACAAGATATAATCTTACTGTAGTAATCAACTCTATCTCTATGTGCAGAAAACCATTCCATAATAAAAAACACTCTGTAAGAACCCAAAGGAAGTACACAATGATCGAATGTCATTGTAAAGGGTCCTAGGTCCACTACACAATCCTTGACTAAGGAGTCTAGTGAGATCTTGGCTCTAGAAGCCATCGCAACATCCCACCTAATGCCCTGCCTAACTTCCACCAGCCTGCGATGCTCTAATAAAGATGGAGAAATGAAAGAATCTGATGAGCCTAAGTCAAATAAAATAGTGGTAGAAATACCACCAATTCTACCTGTGGCCTTGATCCCCATACCCTAGTGCTCTTCCTGGTGGTTCTCAACCACTACATATATCATGTGTTTCCTAGCCATGTCACCAACTAGAGGCTCATAAACAAGTGCCTTACCTTGATTAGCAGTGTTGGGAGGGAACTATCTCTAATGATGACCATGCACACTGCATCTATAGCAAGTACCTGGCCCTCTCCGCTATGTAAATACTCCTCCAAGTAGCCCCGTAGTATGTGCTGAAGAACCTGGTGATCTTGTCATACATCTCTGTGGGTTTTGTGGTGGATGTAATCCCGTCGACTATGCTCGAGGTGGAGCTTCTCTCTTATTGAGCCCCCTAGCTAGAGGTCCAAAACTACTCCCTCTCTAAGCATCATGATGCTATGGAGGTCATAAGGGTGGTTGAGTCTATTGTTGTTTTTGTTGAGGAGGTAGAGGAGGCTAGAAGAAAGACTATGCTGAAGCATGTAAACTTCTAGGGGGAGGAGCTTATCCCCTCGATGTACTATCTTGTAACTGATGATAGTAGCTTCTCACTCTATCACAAGCCTGTTGAGTCTTCCCCTTGGTTTCTTCTATAATATAGGACTCCTCCATGGCCTCAGAAAGTCTCTGTGGAAAATGAATGTCCATTGTCCCACACAAGTCAAAATTCAAGCCCCTGATGAATCTACAAACTCAAACATGCTAGTTTTGCATGTATTCCACATATTGGAGTAGATATAGAAACTACCCCTCATACTATGTTACCATCATTGAGGCTTATCTTCGGTCATTGCACTCATCGATCCACTCTTGAATGAACCTCTTGGAAATATATATGCTCCTCAAAGAGCTCCTAAATATCTGTCTTAGAATGTACATGGAGCGTCTCCTCCTTAGTCCTCCACAAAACTTTAGCTCCATCTCTCAAAAGGTGAATGGAAAAAAAATATTTAGTGTTGTTATAGAAAGGGCATAGCTTGAAACATCCACTTAATCTAACCAACCATGCCTTGGCTTGAAAACTACCCATGTCTCAAGAAAAATGAGGTGGGTATAACTTTAGTATCTCTCTAATGTGATTTGCTAGAGTCGATTGTCAACATATAGGCCTCTTAACCTGATCATCTCTCGGCCTAAGGATCATATACCCATCTTTGTGCATCATAGCTTGATCCCTAAGCTCACAAGGAGGTGACTCATGTGTAACTGACTCCACATGTGAGTTCACTTCCCTATCCTCTGTACTGTGATGCAAAGGTGCATGAGCCTCCACTGTTGGCTCTCTATCCTTCTTGTTAGGTCATCCTCCTAAATATCCTCTTCATATAGTGGCATTAACCTCCTATAGCATCTACAATATCTCAGGAAGAATAACTACTACTACCTAATCTGGGGGAGGTAGGTTTAGGTCTCTGTTTAGGAACCCCTCGTCTATTCCATGTGTCTTGCATGGACCAAGGCGAGAGTAAGTTTTTAATCATCTAACATTTGTTTTCAATTTACTAAATTTTTTATGTTTCAAAACATTATGCATAATTGTGTGTACTAGATAAAAATTTACACTAACTTTATTTGTTTATGTTTCATGTTTTCTTGGTGTGCCCGAGATCCAAGTGTTGAACCCATGGCTCTGATTCCAATTGTAACACCCATACAATTTTCACACAAAACCCAAACCGAATAAAGGTTATAATAGACAAATTATGGAATAATTTTTTATTTAATTTTTTAATAAAAGATGAAAGAACGCTAAGCTAATCCTTGGTTAATAGATGATCGTCACAAAATTAATTAATTAATAATATTAAATAAAATAATTTATTTGTTCTATGGTTAGGTTTTAATTAATTCATTCAAATAATCCTAAACTAATTTAATACAGTGGATCCTAAGGTCACGCAATAATTAAAATTTAAGTCCACGTCTAAAATAAACCTTCTATTTACACAAGGCTATTAATTTAATTTTCTAGTATAACAGGGGTCTAAACTATTAAGGAAGAGAGTTTACTAAAACCCTCCCCACCTCCTAGGTTATGGTCTAATTAACTTAGAAGTTGCAAAAGAAAATAATAAAAAATAAATACCAAATTTGAATTAATTGGTAAACCAAATAAGTGGCCCCTTTCAAAATGTAACATTCGTAGGGGACAATCTTGGCCATTGGATGAAACCAATATTGACCATTGAATGGGAAAATTTCAAACTAACGCTAAAATATCTTATGGAAAGCTTTTATTCATTTCATTCATCATTTCTTCATTTTTCTTTTTACAGGTTAAGGGAAGCTGGAAGAGGAGGAAGCCATAGATGAGAAGAGGAAATCTTAGGATGGATACACACAACCCAACTCCATCGTATTTTATTTTATTTTTTATCTATATCCAATCTACCCTATTCAAGGGTTTGTTTGTAATCTTTTTCCATTTTTGTAGTAAGCATTGTTTTAACTAAAAATACCGATTTGGGTATTTTTCATTTGCCCAAAATAATTGTCTTTTTTTTTACAATGCAACCCTTTTTTTTAACAAAACACTTACTTTAGATATATATACATGGGTATACATATATCCCAAAATATATAAAATACATGTATATATAAACATATATATATATATATATATATATATATATATATATATATATATATACATATATATATATATACACACTTGTGTAAACTTGTGTGTTTGTGTGTGTGTGTGTATACACAAACACACACATACACATGTATAATTTATAGATATGTATATTGAAAATAATTTTTAATTACAATAGCCTCGCAGTTCACCAAATAAAAATGGTAGACTTGAGAAACATTGAAACCATGGCCGCATGGTAAGTAAAATTCAATATTGGTTGGTGTGGGCTTGTACCCCCCAACCACAAAATGTTTTTTTTTTTAAATATTGATTGGGTTACAAGAGAGAGCACCAGCCCCACCCCCACCCATATTATATATGGGTTGGGGTGGGGGTTGTGCTCCTATCCAAATAATATAAATCTTAAACAAAGGCCAATAAGCCATACTATAAAAAAATGTGTCCATAGGCCAAACCGCTAACTATCTATTTACATTTCATGGTTTTGTTTAATAAATACAAATATTAATATTATATACATATACAAATATATATACAAAAATACACACACACATACACACACACACACACACATATACACACATATATATATATATATATATATATATATATATATATATATATATATATATTATACATATGATTTTATATATCTTGAATATGAACATTTACAATATAAGATATAATTACATGTATTTATTGTTAATAAAAGACCAGTTATAATAAAATAAATAGATATAGATGTTAAGATAAGATTGATAAAATAGATACATTTCTAACTTATAAAAGTACATGAACATATTTATAGATTGATTAGTTTAGATAATCAATTGAGTCATTTAGAGTATGGTAACAAACAAGATAATAAAAAAAAATCTAACTACTTATAGAGAATGAAAATACACAACTAATAAGATTTTTTATCCAATGAAAATTTTAACCAGTATACTTTAAACCCTTCAGTATTTCTTTCATTGAATACACTATAGGTCAATATTTCATTTCGTTCATAAGTTATAAATGAAATCTATTATTAATCACAATAAATTTATATGAACTTCACAATGTTTTTTTTTTTTTAAATGAAGGTATATCGCAATTGGAAAACAATGAAACTACTTAAATTAAAATGAATCCATATCCATTTCAACTCTATTCAAATTTTCCTTTCACCAAGATAAGGTAAAACTTGATAATTTGTTTTCAGAAAACTTCCACATTTGAAATTATAAGTTTCTTATCCAAGCACTCTTAAAGAGATTTCACAATATGAAATGTTTTTCAAGTATTATAACAAATTTCTCCCAAGATTACAAATTACAATCATCAACTAGAGTGGGGATAAAGGAAAATGAAAAAATTACAACAAATCTATAGACAAGCCAAATTTCAAGTCTTCAATATGCATGTCCTCTCCAAAATGGTAGCTCCAAATCTTACTTTCTTCAATCTTCACATGGGATCACAAAAATAAGGAAGGTGGATTAGAAAATGCTCTCCACCCAACCTTAAATCCATTAAGAGGAGAAGCCATCCCCTTAATGAGCCCCAACCAAATATGAGGGGAATTGAGAAATAATGACAAATTTCAACAAAGTGGCTTCACAACAAATGTACATACAAGACATCCAACTCAAACAAGGCAAAATATCAAGTTTACACATTCACAAACAATACAAAAGGATCAAATAAAATAGAGCAAGGGCTACGGTCACCTCCTTATGCCTCCCAAGTGAAGTGGGAGTCTCTCCCTTAGCCTCCAAGTGCATAAAACAATCAACACAAAATACTTATCTCTCCCTTGCAAGTATGCAACAAATAACCATGATTTCATTTTCTCTCGCCACAGGTAAGACTCTCATTCACACTCCCACCTAATGCATGCCTCACAAAAATCCCTTTTCCCTCCCTAATGGTCCCATAAGCCCTTCTCCCACATCCAACTTAAGGCCTACTACCCAATGAACACACAAACACCTTCACAAGACAAGAATTTAACAAAAAAAATATTGCATATAAACTAGTAAAATAACATAATATAAAAGGCCGGAGAGCCTACCTCTCCATGAATCTCCAAGAAAATTCCACAAGCCTCTTCAATTCCAAACCAAGCAATTCCCAGATGCACTCCAACAAGCTCTAATTCCAAAAGTGGACAAGAAGAGAAAAGAAAAAGTAAGCCCCATTCTAACTAAAAATCACCAATAAATAGAAATGGAATGAGAGGATGATGAGGTTGCTCTATGTAGGATGCCACTTCATCATTCCTCCATCCCCACACTCAAGTCAACACACCAATACCAAGAAAATAAATGCTCTTGCTAGGACTATGACAACCCACATGGCTCACACAACTTGCACACAATGCTTTCAAAGGACTCAATAAATTGGGGTCGAAATAAAGTGAAATATTTTTCTCTCTTTTACACTCAAAAAATGGATGAAAAATTAAAAAATAAGATTCCCAACCCATTAGGTAGGGTTGTTGGGTAAATTTAAGATGCATGGGACAAACCTTGCTTATCCCAAAAGCCTCCAAAAATGCCCTCCAAATCAAAATACGCGAATTTTGAAGTTGGGGTGGAATAAAACACTTACAAATTAACATAAATTTTACTTACAACAAGGACCACCAAACCTCATCATGACTATTTGTCACATCCTAATTTGGTTAACTAAAAATAAGAAGGGTTTAACTTAATTAAGACATATTAACAACATGCTAATAAAGTGACAATAATTTATCCAATTTAAATACATAAAACATGAATAAAGCACATACAAAAATTAAAGAAAGGGAACACCAATTCACCCCATGGCCACACATGTGAAGTCACCACGCCCCCCCCACCGTGGGAGACCTCCATACTAAGACATGCAAAACACCACACTACATCAACATTACACAAGTTGTCAAATTTGGCCTCGTTACTCAACAATCGACATCCTTCCGTGGTTGGTCACTTATCCCATTCGATGTATGTGATAAAAGTCCTCTACTGACAACAAAATACCTCTCTAGCCTTTCGAGTTGTATTAAGCAAAATTAAGAAAATATACATATAAAATCAATAATCATCACTCAACATTAGCAATTCTATTATCCATCAATATATCAAAATCTAAACCTAACATCCTTGAGATTACAATTCTACTCAAAACATTCCGAAAAACATAACGTGTCCGTATAAAATCCACATCATGAAGAATCAACATATATCGAACTATCTAACATCACTATCTAGTACATTATAATAAACATAAACATCATAATGTGAATAGTCCAAATAGAATTGAAATATATCATCTACAGATCAATGTATCATAATCAAAATGTCTGAATATTAGTCCACTAGTATCAAGATCAAGATCAAATAGTGTCAAAGAGTATTGGGCACTACATGTTGCATGGTAGAGTATTAAAAAATTTATTATTTACTGAGGTCTAAATTGATATAAAACAATAAATAACATTTAATTAAATAGTTTACAAATTAGAGAAATACAATATGCTTAAGGTTGAGATGAAAATTAAAATTTGGAAGTGGAGATATGTATCCACATTCAAAAGAGTTAAGATAAAAATATGAAAGGAATATAGTAGCTTTGTTCGAGAGGATACGTATGTGGTATTCTTATGCATTGGATATAATTGTTGACATATAAAAAAAAATTGAAGATAGTGTTAACTTGGTTTTGATTTAAAAATACATCACTTAAATTTATTAATTTTAACTTCAACAAATTACAAAATAGAAATTTTCTCATTTCATAATTGTGTTACCATATCTACAAACACTTTAAAAGAAATAAAGTACTTTTTATTGCATGTGTTTAACAAAAGAATAGAATAGAATAATTGCATTACCATTTTTCACAATTTACATTTTTATTAGTGTAAAAATGTAGCAAAAATGAAGACTTGATTGTGAAACAAAAAATGAACACAAAAATTACTATGCTATAATTTTCATCAATGCATGCGGCGTTAAAAACAATAGGTTTATTTAGACAAAAATGATGAGAAAGATGATGATACACAATATGATAATTCTACTTACATCAATATTATTTTGTATTAAAAGTTTAAAACTTTCAACTACCTATGATTTTTTATTTTTATATTTTGAATTAAAAATGTGGGAAAATCGGCGTCAATTATTTCATCATAGATTTATTTTTAATGATACATTTTTATTCAAAATTTAAATTTCCAATAATTTTTGAAAAAATCACATTTTAGTATAATGCATAAAATTTATATTTTATGAAAATATTTTTTTTACCTATTTTCAACCTAAATCTCCAAAACATGTTAACATTAAATATATTTAACTTTATAAGAATATATAGTCAGAACATTAATTTCATAATCAATCATTGTAATAAGGGTAAATATAGTCAATTACATGTCTAATAATGTTTGGTCACATGAAATGCTTCGTAATATAGGCTCTTCAGTGAGGATTAGATTTGGTACTAAAAATGTCTCAAATTAGTCTAATTCTTATGATTGTTTGGGGTATGAAATCACTTGTCTCATATTAGCTTAATTTTTCTCTTTCTTCTTTTTTTGGGGGGAGTGTATGAAATCACTTATCTTGTATTTCTTAAAACAAGCTTAGAAAATTTATAATGCTACGTGATTTGCATAATCAATACTTCCTTTATTCAAATTCAAGGATTATTGTTCATATATTTCTCCAAATGAAATTTGAATGTTTTCACATCACTCGTCATTATATATGTTGAACTGGGATGATTCTTCTTTCTCACACAAGGATTGAAACACATGGAACATTGGCTTCAGATATACTTTAAATTTAAATTCATCAAAGATTTTGGATGTGTCTATCTTTTATGTGTAGTGATCTTGAGAGGAAGTGATGATGCACTTAATTTAAGTGTATTATATATATATATATATATATATGAATATTTTTGTTGATTTATGATACAAGATGACCCAATAATAAATACTAGACCAATTCAAGATTAAAAATTCATATTTAAAACTAATGACTACTACACATTAAGGGTACATAATCGAAAGGGGCATATAGGTTGCATATCAAGCCTATCTAGATGCATTAAACCTACTCTTGGTAAAAATTCAAGGAAATTAAAATGTATAAATTTCTACAAATTTACACTATGGATCTAAGAAAAACCCAATGTGATCTCTAAAAATTGAACACCATATTTGAAAATTTTACATGATCTTTATGAAATCATTTTAAATGTCTCCCAAAACTCTATGTGATATCTTAAAATGAATGTTATCTCTTTCAAATTGTGTGTAATAACTCTAGAATTAAATGTTATAATTAAAAAGCATGTAAAGTATCTACATGAACTAGATTTTGTATCCTCGAGAAATATTAAACTTTCTCTAAAGAGAACTAAAATCAAATGTAGTTTTCCAAACTATTTGAATGTGTTTATTTGAAAAATATAAATTGAAATATGGATATATGCATTAAAATGTTTGTAAAAAAAGACCTTGTATGACACTTTTTTGTTGAAAATAGATTTACATGAAGTTGTGAAAATAATTCGAGATAACTGCACTCAAGATATTACCAAAGGTTACTAATAGGTAAACAAAACACATTAAGAAACAATTTTTTTAGGTTTAAAATATTTCTTTGAAAGTCTTTCATGTTTGAAACTTCTAATATGTAAGAGGTACTGTTATCCAATAGTCAAGAGGGAAGGTGGGCTCTACAATGGAGGATTAGGGTCAGTGAAGGATCAAACAACGTCAAAAGAGGCTAGAGGCTCTCAGGAGGAAAGCGAGGAAAGGCTCGAAGTGTTCGGACTTCACATATGATTCAAAGTTGGCCTAAATTAGTTAAGTATTAAAGAAATAGGGCAAAGCCAGTAGAAGGTGCCACGTGTTGACTCGGAGTAACTTTAGAGATAATGTCCGAAGGCGGTCCCCCAAACTGGCATCGGCCCTCCACATATTCAAAAGGAAAAGAGGGGGACAGAGCTGGCCGTTTAAATAAACTAAGTATAGAAGGGTCAGCGGAAGCCTGCACATCTCGCGTCTATGCAACTTCAAAGGAAAAATATAGGGGCAGGTCCCAAATGTGAATTAAGCATCCACGTGTGAAGGATCAGACATATGTCCCTACTAAATAAAAGGGACACATGGACATGTTTTAGGTTAACATAGGAATGCAGGCCCTTGAAGGATTTTTTGTAGAAAGTGAGCTGACAGACTTGGGGAAGATTTTTCACCAAAGTTGAAAATGCGGGCTGGCAGGCCCGGGGATGAATTTTCACCAAATATGAAGTTGTGGGGTTGTGGTGGAAATTTTTTCCCAAGTGTAAATATGGGCTGGTGGGTCTGCGGAGCATTTTGGAATTTTTGCACCTTTTGTAAAATGGCACAGTTTGCAAGTGTGGGCCCGCGAGCCCTAGGAGGTTCATTCGACAAATGTAAAAGTGAATTTTGGGCCAGCAGATCCATTTTGCAGAATTGGTTTTTCACCATTTTTGTACGGAATCGATCCAAAATATTCAAATGAGCATAACTTTTGATCTAGTGCTCAAAATTCAACAAATTTACTACCATTGGAAATGCCTCAACCTCGTCTATGTCATGGAATCATGAAACTTTAATTTTCACAAGGTTAGATGGGAGAAAAATGGTAAAACATATTTCACACCATTAGTGTATGATCTGATTGCTTCAACAACCAGATCAGATTTGATTTGATCCACCATTCTTCCTTCTTTAACAAGCCAAACAGACATAGAGGGGAAAACTTGAAATATTATGGGTGGATTTATAGGGGTATTGATGGGTGGTAGCTAAGCTTCCAAATCAGATTTCCCACCTCTTTTCTTCTCCTCTCTTTGCTTCATCTATAAAGGTAAGAGCTTGGATCATTAAAAAGGGTAAGACATTTTATTTTTGCACCCTCCGTTTTTCTCTAGTCTGTGGACAAATTCATGGATTTTAAACCTTCTATTGAGACTGTAATGCAAGTTTTTTTGCCTCTTGGCCATTGTAATGCTCTGTATCAATTTGTGAAAAAATAATAGATGTCTGTGGATGATTATAACCCTTTGTTATGTTCATTTCGATTATCTAATCTTTCATTGCAATATTGGTTATCTGTGCATGGTGGTTGTATTACATTTTAGTGGTTTGTGTTTGATAGAAAAGCATGTGTTCAACATTCCTTTGGTGCATAACCTATATTAGTTTAGGTTTAATTTCTTGCATCTTCTTAACCATGTCTCCTTGGTAAGTTACAATAGGTTTTAGAATAGATCCTCTACAAATTTTATGTATACACTTGAACAAAGGAGTAGGAACTAGCTTTCATTCAGAGAGATATCTTTATTTCAAAGTCCCACACTTTAAGAGATGCTCCATGTTATGCAATCACACTAAGAGTCTGAACCCATCGAGTTGCATACATTCAAGGGTGTTGTGATTTTTCACTAACAGTTTTGGCATTCCTGGTGGGACCAAAAAGTCTCCATTTTTACTGCAGTAAGATTTATGTGCACTTGTTGTAAGTTTTCATCTTGTAACGAGCTTTGAAATTGCACATCTGGTGACCACAAAAGAGGTAGAGTCCACTGGTTTTAGCATCCTAGGCTTGGCAGATTCATGATAGGAATTCAGACTAGATCAAGAACTAGAGAAGAAGGATTCTTTGTCTATCTACTCTTATCCCTAGATAGAACAAGGAGAGCAAGAAGATCTCAAAGGTATCCAACTTTACCAAATAGAACTTTTTCAACACCTCCCCCAGGTAGGCCTTTCATTTAATAAACAAGGGTTCTTAGGGAAATCATAATGGCACAACCACAACACAATCCCTATGTCAACTTCATTGGAAGCATCCCACTCACTCTCAATGTAGAGAATCCAGTTCCATTACAACATTGAAGATCATTTCATATTTCACTGGAGAGAACCAAAATACTCTTAGTGACCACATTCAAGACATTGAAAATGTTTGTGAAATTCATGAAATCATTGAGATGGACATTGCAGTCAAATTTTTAGCCTCTTCATTAAAGGGTAAATCTTTATAATGGTTTAGGAGTCTAACAGTAGGATCTATTCAAAATTGGTACCATCTGTGCATAACTCTTCACAATCAATTTGGAGGGAAGGGGAATAACCTATCTCTATTGGAACAATTGACACCTTTAAGAGGGCTCCTATTGAAAAGTTGACATATTTTAACTTCATATTTCAAATGACATGGGATAGGATTCCATTAGCCATGAGACCCACAGATGAAGGTGCTTTCCTATACATTCTTAGAGATTTATACGATGATATTTCTATAATGATTCAATCCATGGGAGGTGTAACCTTATCTACAGCCTATAACATTTCCATTAGAGCTGAAAATTATTTAATTCAGGCTGGTGATATTGCACCTAGGCCACCTATTCCTATATATTCAGAACTAGGAGCTCCAAGCACTCTTCAAACATGCACATTAGCTCCCATACCTGTTCTAAGGAATTAGAGTTCATCTGAAGCTTCCACCTCATCTTCTAGCTCCTAAAATGAGCTCCAAGAAGTCTTCAAACAATTGAAGATCCTAGGAAACAAGATAGTGACTATCAATAGACAACAAGCTTAGAGTTCTAGGCCATATAATCCTCAAACTCAGTATCAAGCTAGGCCCCCATACTAGCGAAATACACCACCAAGTCATGCCACAAATAAAAATTTGAACCAAGGAAAACCTTAAGTTGTCAGGCCATTTTGACCATATAATCCACATGCAGCTTCAACATTAAAAGTATTAGTTCCAATACAAAACAACATGGTAGAGGAGTACAACTAATGTTACCCCTGTAGTATACCCCATTTTCAATCAATGTGTTTTAATGGTGTAATAAATCAGGCCTTGTTGGTACAGACCGTTCATGTGTCCTAATAACCTAGTCAAGAAGAAAATTGATAGCAAGAGGCTCAACAAGAGACTCATCCAACTGAAACTATGCTGGTTAATTAGAAAACAGAAGACTTCTGTGAAGTGAACCAAGCCCCTTCTCAAAGTGTAGCCACAAATACACAGTCCAAAAAAAGGAATATTGGAGAGTGGAGAATCAATAAATTCAGGTAATCCACAACCCTCTATTACCCCACAAGGTATTGGCAATCAAAGTACAACTCCCAATGTGCTAAGGTCATCCCAATCTACCCCTTAGATCAGCTCAAGTACCAGTTGTAACAACCCATGTGCAAGAGAATAATATGCAAGGGAAAGGGAAATAGAGGGATAGCTCATCTCCATTTAACATCATTGAGAAGATGAAGAGGACAAATGTAAACATCTCAATGTGGGAGTCATTGTCTATCCCAGGAACAAGAGACCTATTGTAAGATGCTATGGAAAATTAGCCAACATCAAATCATTCACCGAATTAGCAAGATTAATTTCTTACAAATGAAGCTCATTCTGAAGGAAATCATAGAGGAAAACAAGGTAACAATCTGAAGCCTCCTCCCTTATATGTCTCATTGATCATTGGAGACAAGATAACGCATAATTACATAATTGATTTGGGAGCAAGTATCTCTCTAATTTCAAGACAAATAGATGATCAGCTAAGTCTTCAATATGAATTCATTTCCAAAGGTGTGGTACAATTATATGGTACATCAGTAGCAACTGTTGGATTGGTCAAATATTTGAGCCTCTACATTGCATGTACGTCCCAACGTGGCTATCTTGTAAAATGGATCAGTCATAGACTTACCACCACACTTTCCATTGTGTTTGTAAAAATACTTCACTATTAATATCAAAGGTTATTTTTGTATTGATTGGTCACACATGATATTGATAACAATATATGGAGCTAAGTCTATAATCAGATATGAGCCTATTGCAAAATTCCATATTGTGCCTCATACACTGAGTCCAATCAATGCAAATTGTTCAATCCCTTGATCAAGAAGATTATCTAGAGCACCCATGAATCTGATGTTAGTGTAGAATCACAAGCACCTCGTGAATGTTGAGCAACCATATGGGTTGATACTCTTAGTGTGATTGCACATCATTGAGCATCTCTGAAAGTGTTGGACATTACGAGTAGAGAGAGCTCTCTGGATTAAGTTTGGTTCCTATTCCTCTGTTAAGGTGCACACAACTAAATTGCAGAGGGTCTATTCTAAATCTACTCTATTCTACTAAAGTAGACAAGGTTGAGGATATGTAAGAAAATAAACTAAGCTAACGAGGTGATGCACCAAAGGAATATCAGACACTCATTTTGTAATTTAACACAAACCATTGAAATGCAATACAAACACCATGCGCATATGACCAAACTGTAATAAGAGATTAGAAAAACAACAACAAATACATGAGAGGGTCAAGAATCATCCACATGGCATGTATATTATTGTTTAGGAGTTGATAAAATATATTGTACAGTGGATGAAGAATAAAAACTTGCATTACAACCCTAATGAGAGGTTAGGAAAGCTCCAAAAATCCTCCTGTGAGCAAAAGAAGAAGGAAGGGCACAAAATAGAAATGCCCAACCTTTTACAATGAGACCCTGACCTAGTCTTTATAGATTCAACACAGAGGGAAGAATGAGAGAGAGAGGTGGGAAAACTAATTTGAAACCCAACCACTGGCCATCAATGCTTCCTGTAAATTTTCCCGAAATCTGTCATATCTGCATCAATTACTTGTTTTGTGCCTTGAAGGAAAAAGAATGGCAGCATCAAATCAAATCTAATCTGCTCGTTGGAGTAGATAGATCTTTTAATAATTGCACAAAGATGTATCTTCATTTTTTTCCCACCTAAATTCTTAAAAATGAAAGCTTCAAGTCTTTATGGCATAGACGAGGTCGATCTCTTTCGAATCGGTGCCAAATTTTTCATGGATTTCGAGCACCGAGTCAAAATGATATGCATATTTAAAAATTTGAATCGGGACTTGTACAAAATGGCAGGAAAGTAGTTATTAAAATGGGTCTTTTTGACACTAAACACGAGGAGGGATGTTACATGTTTGGGGACCACTTTTGGATTTAAATCTTTTGAAGTTACACCAGGCTAACATGTGGCATATTCCGTGGCTTTCTCAGTTTCCTCTTGTTTTAGACTAACTCCTTTTTCTTGGCGGGGCCATACATCTGACCAGGGAAATGTGGAGGCTTGGCTCTTGTTTGGAAACCCGTCCCTAAATTTTGCTTTTGAAGTTGTGTCAGGATGACACTTGGCTCCCTCTACTTGACTGTTTCTGATTTGACTATTCAGACCCAACCCTATCCCCTTTTTTGGACCTGGGACATGTGGAAGGTCCGCACTCATTTGGAAACCTGCTCAGGATATTACCCTTGAAGGAGTCTCGGGTTGACACGTGGAAGCCTCCATAGTATCTTTTAATTTTACAAGATTGCTCTTAGTTGTTCAGGCCCTGAACACGTGGTGAGGTAGCACTCATTTGGGGGATCACCTTGTGGGTTGTGCCTTTGAAATTTCGCTGATGCAACACGTGGCACCATCTGTTGGCTCTCTATAATTAGTCAATTTTTGGACCCACTCTGTCCCATTTTTAAACTTGGACTATTTGGAGATCCCACACTCATTTGGGTCTCCACTTTTGGATTTACCTTGGGAGATGCGCTAAGATAACAAGTGGTAGCTTCCACTACCACCTTTATACTTATTCTTTTTAGGGCTTCCCTGCCCACTTTTTTGAATTTTACCTATTGAATTTTCCCCTCTTTGGGCCTGGGACATGCGGAGACCAGGTACTTGTTTGAGTCTGCCCCTTTGGATTCAATCTTTTCAAGTGCACCCTTTGAATGCCAGGAAGCTTCCACTAACTATCTATACTTAGCCAATTTTGGGACTCATTCTGAGTTATTTGCATGGCCCGAAGACTTTGAGAATTCATCGTTTCTTTTCCTTTGAACCTATGGTTTATTTGACATTGTTTTCTTCCTTCCCTGACCATGCTCCTCTAATATAGAACCGTTTTTTTGAAATTCTTTCCTTCACGGGGCCGTGTTTGATCACTTTTTTCAAGGGAAAAAATAGAGATTAAAATTTGGTGACTTGAAGGGGCATCTTCATGCTAGACGAAGAGATCAGTTGACTTTTTATATCCATTGGGCATGGAGTCATGATTGGTGACCTGAAGTTGATACTATTCTTCTGAAAATGGACCTTTTAGAGCCCGATTTTAGTTTCTCTACATTTATTCTATTAGAAAATGACAAACTGTTACAAGAAACTATGGGTCTCTTCATCATGAATACTAAAGGGTATAACACATTAACTTAGAGGCACATTGAACTATTTAACGACACAACCTAGAGGAACAAAGAACATGTGTCACAACACTTAGGGAAATAAAGCCTACACTACAACAAATAATGTGCATATGAACTTAGGGAAAGTAAAATCCTATACTAATATTTATATGAAGGAACCTCCTTTCTAGGAGCAGTATTTGAGATGGATCCCACTAACTAGGATCTACAATTCTTCACCATCCAATCTAATCAGCTTGAAGGCATTGCTACTCTTGAAATTTTTGATAATGTAAGGGCCACTCTAGATGGCATCAAATTTGGAGTTCTTTCCTGGATTTTCCCGATCTGCATCCCATTTTAGAACTAAGTCCCCTTCTTTAAAGGTCCTCGTTCTTTCCTTCTTGTCAAAACTCTTTTTATCAATGCTTGATCCTATTCCATGACTTGCATTACATGCTGTCTTTCCTCCCCTACCTCCATTAGCTCTACATACCTAATTTCCATAGGGTCAAACTAGGCCAACTCCAACTATTTCATTAGCTATAAACCAGGAAACTTCAATGAGATGGGTAGTACTACCTCTTTTCCATATACAAGATTGTATGGTGAGCTCACTTTGGATCTTTTGGATGTGATCCTATAAGCCCATAAAGCTCATTTGAGCCTTGTATGCAAAGTCCTTATGATAATCCTCAATAGTTTCTTATTGGTGGACTCTACTTGACCATTACCTTGAGGGTAATAATTTGATGAGGTTCTAAGATACATACCATTCTTATTTGCCCATTTAGTGATCCTTGTACCAAGGAATGCCAATGTATTATATGATATAATAGTGCCGGTGACTCCTAACCTAGTGGCTATTCCTTCATAAAAATCCAAGATGTTGGATTCATTTGCTTCTTTTAGTGCAACTTCTTCAGTCCACTTGGTGAAATAGTCTGTTGTAGTAAGTATCCATTTGTGGTTTTGGCTTGAATTTGGGTTAATCACCCCAATGAAGTCTAGTCCCTGTTATACGAATGGTTGGTCCACTGAAATGGGATGAAGGGACAAGGCTGCTAGCTTCTCCTTTCCTATGAAGAATGCACATTTTTTACACTTCTTGACTGATGAGTAGCGGTCCCTTAACACTGTAGGCCAATAATAACCAACTTTCATGATCTTGAGAGCTGTTACTCAAGGGGAAAAGTGACCTCCTGCTTCTCCATTGTGGAATTCGTGCAACAATCTCTCAAATTGGCTTCTCCCAATGCACCTCAATAGAACACTATTAATATCTTTCTTAAAAAAGACACCGCCAACAAGCACATATGGGATAGCCTGCAGTTTGAAGTATCTTCTCTTTACTTTGCTCCATTCTGGGGGCACAAACCTATCTAAAGGTAATTCACCAAGGTTTGGGTCCAACATAGAGCAGGTACATCATTAACCGGTTGTTCTTGATCATTCTATAGAAATAGGAAAACCTCATTTTTACCCACTGACTTAGCCTATTGCTTAGAGGAAAGTTTTTCACACATACCCTTGCCTCGAACTAGTTTGGTCACCTTGATCTCAATGTCATATTCCATTACCTGAGTGATCCAACCTAATTTCTTCTCATTCAAATCCTTATTTAAAAGGAAGTCCTTAACACCAGAATGAGATACTAGTAGTTGAATCTTGTTATTTAAGACCAAGTGTCTGAACTATTTAAGCTTCTACTAACAACAAGGAAATGTTTTTTAATGAAAGAGTATTTTACCTCATAATCCTCCAAGATATGGCTGAAGAAGGCTATGGGTTTCTCTAAACCTTCATTATTGGGGTCGACCAAGATGGCTTAGATGATGTCTGATCCTCCAAAATCATATAACATGAAATCTTTAAAAAAGTTTGGGTTAATAAGAGTTGGGGCCAGTGATATTGTGAGCTTGATGGCCTCAAAAATTTATTTTCCTTCTGTTCTCAATTTAAATGCAAGACTCTTCTTTAACATCATTGTTAAAGGCTTCACAAGAGTAGAAAAATTAGATACAAACCTTTGAACAAAGTTTATCCTCCCCAATAAGATTTGGAGATACTGTTTATGTTGTGGTAATGGAAGTGTCTAGATGGATTCAACCCTTTTAGGATAAATTACCAATCCCTCTCTTGAGACAATGTGGCCCAACAATTTCCCTTCATGAACCAAGAATGCACAATTTTTTGGGTTTAATGACACCTAAAACCTTCTACATCTCTGAAATACCTGTCTAAGGTGAAAGAGATGATCTACAATGTTCTTTGAGAAGATAGTGATATCATATAGATACTCTAGGACTATGTTGTTAATTATGCCTTTGAAGGACACCTAAAATTGGTTATCCAATTTAGTGTCCCACGTGCACGTTTGTCTTCGCGGGTAACCTGGGGCACGTTTACATCACCACTTCTCCCTTAGGGTATTAGTTAATATTTGATTTAAAAATCTATCCTAAGTTTAATTCACCCCATTATGTTTTACCCATACATAATTAAATATTAACTATTTAATTATACTTTTTACAAATATCTTAAACCACTTATCTACCCCATATCAGTTCATATCCTCCCATATCTATTTTATCCATCTATTCCCCCTATTTATCCTCCTACCAAAATAAGCAATGGGATATTTCCCGTATTTGAGGTGGAAGGATCACTTCATCTTTCCAAAAATCATCCCTTTTGGCCATTTCAGGAGTCTGTTCCCTGATCGGTGCCGATTTCATCTCGGTCGGTGCCGATTACAAATACAAGGCTACTATTCAGTTCTAGTTAGACAGAAAGAATGACAGAGAGTTTTGAGCATCAAATCTGAGCATTATCTATCAAGTGAGAGTGAATTATATCCAAATCAATCCCTGAGAGGAGTACTATTACTCTTCTCCTACCACATTGACATTGTGAGCTTCAATCGATCTCTGGGTGATAATGTTCCTACATCCAGTGTGGGTGAAGCCTTGTCAGTATCCCTACGGCTCTTACAGATCTAGTGAGCATCGACGATCTAGCTTCCGCTATCTATTTCTCAATCTTCCTATAATTTTCCCCAAGTCGACGGTTATTATACCCAGTCGACACCGATTCTCTCTAGTTGATGCTGACCTATCACAGTCGACGCCGATTCTTCTCAATCAATGATGATTTTCCTAATCGAAACCGATCTACCTGCAGACACGTAAAATAATTAAGGGAACACAAATCCAGCATTGTTTTCACACTTTCCCATTTTTTATTGATTTATGTCTGCTGTTTACTTTCCTGTCTGTCATTTTTAATCAGAATATAGACATTTAATACATCTTTTATCATGTATGCTTCTTTCCTTAATTGAAAACCTGGACTGACATCCGCTGAGGGAACTTATCACTTTTCGGACCCAATTTTTGGGCAGTCCACCCAAATATCTTTTAACGTGGCCTTTTTCTGTCAAGCATCTGTGTCTCCTAGGTTTCATGGATGTACTTTGTAGGATCACTCGTGTGCACTAGTCTTATCTACATCGGCTTTCTTATTTATCTACATCTTCAGATCTTGTCTTATCTATCGGGTATCGATTTCATTTGAGTTTTTCAAGGTTTTTGGGTTTAGTTTGGTACATTAACTTGGATAGGTAACAAGTGCATAAATTCTTGATCTACATTCTAGCACACCAGGTGGGACCTAACCAAAGTCCCTTATTGGTAAGTTCATTTCTTTTCCAGTTTTGAGCTTTTGTTCTGTTTCTTCACTACTTTTCGTTAGTTCTCCGTAACATTTCCTTCCTTCATTTTGGTCTTTCTTATTTCACTTATAATTTGGAAGTTAAAGTTTCTTATTTCTCGAAAAACTAAATTCCAATTCCTATTCCGAAGATCAATAAATATTTCATTTGATTTCAAAATTGCATTCTTGATCCATCTTCTTTTTGCAAAATTGTTATTTTATTGAAAGTTTTCTAGTTCTTTAAATATAAATTTTCATTCTACTATCATCTGGATATATCTTTCTTGATTTTTTGGGTGTTTGCTTAACCTTTTCTTGCAGAGCACATTGCTTGTTCATGGGATTGTTTGAGGGGAAGAGCTCAACAACACACTTTTTGAAGTCCACACACCTTGGAGAGCTAAATCTACAGGTATTCCTCTTTTACGTTGTTTTCTCCTTTTTAAGAACTTAAAAAGAACTTGTTTGCTTGTTTTCTATCACATTCAAACATTTCAATTTTGGTACTTAAAAAGAATTTAATCGCATTTGGGAAAGAATTTGTTTGACATGTCTTCATCGAAATCCAACACTTCATTCTTAGTGCTTAAAAATAAATTTTCCTTTGTCATTTCTGCTATATGCTATTCATCTAGTTTTCTAAATAGGCTGGAAAAATTAATCAAAATCGGTAGTGACACTATTTGATTTTTATTTTTCACCGTTGCACACAAAGCCAAAATCACTAGGTATAAAGCATCAAAACAAAAATTCCTCCCCTGGCATCGCCTACTTGGAAGTGACATCCAAGAGGAAGATTATACGCGGTACTCGGGCCGCGCTATAAATTCACGGAAGTTTTGGTATATATTGCCAAATTACCAGACTCCCTTATCGCAACACTGTGTGAAGTGCAGGGGTAGGCCCCTATATCAAGCCACATATTGGTCTTTTACTAAAGTTCCTTCAGGAATCCTCACCAAAAGATTCCCCAAACCATCCTTAGTTTGGCTATCTAAGTATTTCCCATTCTAAAAAGCCTTCCCTAATATTTTCTTTCTTAAAAGCAGGAAAATTTAAAAGAGATAATCACCTACGCTACTTGAATTGTCTGTAGATTAGTTAGGTCAATCTTCTTTTTCTATATTTCTTCTTGTTTATGACGGTCATCACTCAGTTACAATCTAGAAAAATGGCTCAACTGGCCCCTTCTTCATCTGAGATCACCACTAGTGTGGATGTTTCGGCACCCCTTGGGTCTTCCTCGGGACCGCTATTAGTTGGTTCCCAATCTTGGTCATATAATCCTTTCTATCAACCTAAAGCAATCCCATCATGTCCAGCTTCCCCCAGTCCTTCAGAAATATCATCTGCTTCTGATATACAGTATGTTCCTTGTGGGGATCCTGAATTTTAGGCACTCCTTGATCACAATCCGGTAGCCCTTATGGACTATATAGTACATAAGTCTGTTCGAATATCTAATCAGGGACCACCAATCCAGTAAGTTTACAATTATCCTCGTGAACCATCCTAGGATTTTGTAGAACAGTTAGCATCCTTTTTCTCACCTCAAACCATGGAAGAGGGTGGCGCACCTGTGCCTCCTTTTTCTCTTCCACCGACCATGTCGACTAGTTCTCAAATAGTCTTACCTATTCCTAACGTTGCAGTTACATTGACTATTCCACAACCTACTTCTAAGAAGTCCTCTTCTTTGTCTATAATGAGCGCACCTGCGCACCCACATATTACTGTTAATTCTTCTATGCCATCCATTGTGTCCAAGGGTCAGTATCTCTTTATGAATCAACCCCCTTCTATGAGTCAGTTTGTTCTTGCTTCTCGTCCTCCAGTTGGTCTTTCTTCCAATGTTCCAGCAACAGTGACATTCACCCATCCTCTAGCGTCGAAGCCCTTAATAACCAATTCGGAAATCAAAAGCCTCATTCAGAACTTGTTCCCCACCATGTCCAATCAAATCAATACCCATGTTCCTCAATCCATTATGATTCAGTCACCAAGTGTAGGAGCCGACCAATCATAGGCTCCGTCTTTCATTTAACCACCTTTTTCTCAACCACTTGTCATCTCACAACCTTTTTATACACAGGCTCCTTCACAAAAAATACCTCGCCAGGTGTCACCCAGAACACCTTGTTATTCCTCTTATCATCCTGTTAATCAACAGATGAATCCCCCGTTGATGCCTCAACAAAATCCACTATTCACTTCTTATGTAGGACATACCAGTATGCCTCCTCTTCAATCTAACATGGTCCAAATTCTTTTCAAAAAAATTGTAGACTTTGAAGCCTCCACCAAAGGGGCTCGTCCTTCATACTCTTTTGAAGAAGTGTATAATGAACCCATTCATCCATCAGTGGCTTTTAAGCCTTATCCTCCCCAATGGGAACTTCCTAAGTTCTCAAAATTTCATAGTCGGGAGGATCCTCAATAGTACCTGTGAGCATTCAAACACACTTGCTACCTGATAGTCCAGGATCAGGAGCGTATGCTCCGTACTTTTCCTATGTCTCTAGCAGGGCCTGATTTATACTAGTACAATAACATTCCTCAAGATTCCTTTTTTTCTTTCTCTCAATTGGCCTAGATGTTTGTTGAAAACTTTTCAATAAACATCGCACATAAGATCTCGATTACATATCTTTATAACATTCGTCAATTTGATGATGAGTCTATTAAAGACTTTGTCGCTCTTTGGAGAGGGATAATAAACGAATTATCTTTCTCCCTTCCTCAATCTCAACAAATCGAGTTGTTTACTCGATATTTTACTAATCATATTTCTTGCACTTTAAGGATCCAAACTTTTCATACATTTGAAGAAGCCTTTATGATGGCACGTAAACTCGAGTCCTATGCCATTGAACAAGGGAAGTTAAAAATTCACTCTAAATCTAAACCAGATTTTTCTTGGTTTACAAAAACAAACCCTTCTGCTTCTAACAAAGACAAGAATCAGGTGTCTACCAATGCTATCATATTAAAAACATCATGAGCCGACAACACTTCTAATCAAACACTGTGGAGAGACTCCTCATCTTCTCGAAAAGGACCCCTTTCATCTAGATCTTTTACTTCGTTGGGGGAATCATATGCTTCTATCTTGGAAAAAATGTTGGAAGCTCACATGATCGAACTTCCCCTATTAGAAATTTTGATGAAAACCAAGAACGTCCATTCTGGTATAGGGAAAATGATTTCTGTCATTATCATAGAACCAAAGGCCATGACATTGAACGATGTCAGACCTTCAAAAATCTTGTCTAGAAATTCATTGATAAAGGTGAGCTCATTTTGGATAACCCAAATGCTCCCCCAAATCAGGCGCTCGATGTTTTTAAACAACCTTTTCCCAATCATTCCCTGAACCATGATGCTTCAGAGTCTCAAAAACTAAACACTCATACTATTAACTTCATTTCTATTGAAGAATATTATTCTAAACGTAAGTCATCTATGAACACATCGACTGAATCAGAACCTCCGGCCACTCTACTAATTGCCAGGATTCCACCATCTTTAGACAGCCCATCTTTGAATATTCCAACATTGTTAGAGACAGATTCATCTCCCTCTGCCTCTTTATTTGATATTCCATCTATGCCCGAGACAGTGTCATCTTCATCTGTCTCATCATCAGATATTCTTTAGATTCTCAAGGCATTTACATCCCTTCGAGCTTCCATTGTGAATACATCTACTTCTGTTTCTCCCATTTTTACTGCGACTATGCCATTGGTAAACATACCTATAGTTGTACCAAATTCAACAGAAGCATCTTCGATTTTGAATCTTCCCATTTCCTTTCCCGCAGTAGTTACACCCACAATTACTGTATCAAAAGTATCTCCCTCGTAAGGAACTGCTCCTTCGTCATCCACTTCTTCCATTACCGATACTATTTTTCATATTAAGGTAAAATCTAAAGAAATAGCACTAGCACCTACACTCTCGGTTTTTGAACTTAAACTGAGATAGCTAAAGTCTAACATTACATCATCAATACCTCCTCATCTCCTTCCCCCAAAAAGGCTACAATCAACTTATGTGGTTGAGGTTGTCACCATCCTTGAAAAAGGAAAACCCATATTTCACACCATTAAGACTCTTGGTGCCTTGCCTAAAAATTTCTTTCTGCGCCTCATAAAAGATTGGATTTATCAACTGGGAAGGCATCTTCTTCTATAATACCATCGGAACCATCATCTTCTTCTTCTACAACACCTTCTTCACTGGTGCCTTGTAAAATGAATTCACAGACTAGAGAGGCATCACCTCTTTTATCAAGACCATCATCTTTGCCACCAAAATCCAAGGCACCCTCTGTTCCTCCGATCAGACCTATTTTGGGAGCTCCTCCCTCATCTAAATCAGCATTGTCTAAATCATCATCTATTTCGATCAAGCAACCTTCCCTATCTCTGAAGACCACAACCCTTGTCACATCTTCATCTTCTTCAAAATCTATCTTAGGAGCTCCTCCTGCACAGAAATCAATCATGCCTCACTTGCTTCCATCTCAAGTGTCCAAGGCTACTTCTCCTGATGTCTGAAAAAGTAAAATGATCCCTAAAAATACTGTCAAACCAGACATTCAGGTTATTTTACCTTGGCAGTCCATGGAGGTAAAAGAGGCACCTCTATCATCTCTGTCCTCATCTTTGTATACCAGATTCTATACCGAAATTCTTCGCCAACTTATCCAATCTTTATCCATATCCCTTCCTCTAATCAAACCCTAGAATCCTAAAGGAGGAAAACCTTCCTGGTTCAACTCTGATTTAATTTTTGCTTACCATCGCACTCCAAGACATGACACCGAGGTATGTAAAGCCCTTCAATTTATCATTAACAGTCTTTTGGAATAAAGCGATCTTGTGCTGGAAGAAGAGGAGGAACAAGTATCTCCTGTCATCTCAACCACATTTGAGCTTCAACAATCTACTCAAGCCTCTATTTCTATTAATTCCACGTCAGATGGTCTTCCACCTTCTCAAATCGACATGATTCATATCGCCACTATAACACAACAGTATGATAATCTATCATCATCTACATCTCAGCCATGGGTTGTCATTTCTGCAGCCCCTAAAGGCATTCCTTCTTCCACATTAGCCTCGAGACCTAGGGTCTCTATTCGTGCTTCACCTTGTGCTCAGATTCCCATGTCAGTAGAGGAGAGTGTTATGAAACAACTTACCCATGCTCTCGTCAAAATTTCTCTTTTTGACCTCATTCAATCATCTCCATAGCATCGCTAGGATTTGATTGATAATTTTCACCGTATCGTAGTGAATTCAAATGAGCCCCAACCTTTCGAGATGATTGTTAGATTGAATAAACCATCAACCTCTTTTTTTTTTGAAGATTTAGAAATTCCTTCCATTTCTTCCGAGGATTTAGAGGCTCCCCTCTTTATCATACTTCAAATCAACAATACTATGTTAAAACACACTATGATTGATAGTGGTTCTGCACTCAATGTCATTTTATTGCACACATTCGAGCAACTTAAGTTACCAAAGAACGTAGTGTCACCCCTACCTTTCACCTTTCAATCATTTAATGATCAGTTGGCAGTTACTTTAGGAACTATCATCCTACCCATTCGAGTAGGTAAGAAGCCGCTTCATGAACTCTTTTACATTATTGTAGGGAAATTCCACTACAATATGATCCTCGGACACTCCTAGATTCGTGCAATGCATTGTGTCCCATAAACCCTCCATCGATGCTTAAAATATCAGTATGAGGGAAAAATCTATACTCATCCAGGAGATCCTTTTCCTTCTGCACAATGCGACATGACCATAGGTTCTTCCCCTCTAAAGGATAATGCTTGTTCTCCTAACAAGGCTTCATCCTCTTCCATACCTACAACAAAATTACCAGATTTACAAAATCTAGAAGAGACGTTGCAACATTTCTCACTAGGAGAGCTTCCTCTTCTTTCTTTTGACACCCATCTCAAACCTAATGAGTATGGTAGACCAAACAAACAACCTGAATATCAGTCAGGTCTCGGTCACATCATCACCATTGGTCTACCCAATAAACAAACTAACTTCATTTACGGTGGTCTTGATACACCTCACTATCACCCAGATTCTCCTCCTAGGGCCAAACCCTATTCAATAGGGTTTGATTGTCTACAGAATCCCATGTTTGTAAAAACTTATTCATATCGATGCACGTGGAAGGGTTTTGGCCTGGGAAACTATGAACAGGGTGTGCATGACCTCGCATCCATTCCAACTCTCAAACCACATCAAAAATTTGGTTTAGGATTTAAACCACTTTCAAAATCCACCATCACAATTGTCGATGAGCCTCTTCCCATTGAGGAACCATCTTCTCTTGCTAGGTTGCAAGCATCACTTGATGTGGATGATGCCATTTCCATCCTGTCTAACTTTTTTTTTAGTCAATACCATTTCCTTAGGGCCACTGACCTATAAAACTAATAACAAATCCACTTCCATACCATTAGTCTTCCCTGAAATAGTTGGAGACGACTCTCCTACTATCAACACTATCCACTGTGTGGATGATGATTCTGTCGTCACCTATTTGGGGGTAGAGGATTCCTATCTTCCAAAAACCATTCCTTCTAACACATCTATGCTTCTTAACGAAGCCACTTTCGATCTTAATATAGGGACTTCTAAAGACCCTCGCATCATTAAGGTCGACCAATCTCTTAATCCATAGGAGTTAAGAGACTTTACCACTTTTATTTCCAACCATCATCAAGCCTTCGCTTGGTCATATGAGGATATGCCAGGACTTGATCCCGATATCGTTGTCCACAATATCGTTACTCTTCCTAACATCAAATCGGTTTAAGCAAAAATTGCGTAAAATGTACCCTCGAGTAGCCCTTCTTGTTAAAGAAGAGTTGTAACGTTTGCTTTCTAGTAACTTCATCCAATCCATTGATTATCCACAATGGGTTTCAAATGTAGTACCTATAACCAAAGCTACTAGGAAGATTCGAATTTGTACAGACTTCCAGGATCTTAATCTTATTTTTCCAAAAGATGATTTTCCTCTACCTAATATCGACCAACTTATGGATTTAACGACAGGTCACAAGATGCTTTCTCTTATGGATGGTTTCTCTAGATATAATCAAATTCTTATCACACTAGAGGACTAGCATAAGACTTCCTTCATAACCCCTTGGGGGACTTTTAGTTATCACGTCATGCCTTTCGGTATTAAGAACACGGGAGCAACCTATCAATAAGCCATGACCTACATCTTCCATGATCTCTTACACAAAATCGTGGAAGATTACGTCGATGATCTCCTCAGTAAATCCAAATGCCGTCAGGATCATATTTTCACTCTTGCACCTCTCTTTGAGAGGTTCATTCACTTTTTTCTTTGCCTAAATCCATCCAAGTGCATGTTTGGCATTCTCACTGGTAAACTCTTAGGCTTTATCATTTCGATTAGGCGTATTGAAGTGGACCCCTGCAAAAATAAATGCTATCCTTGAGATTCCTACCCTTTCTAACTTAAAGCAACTCCGCGGTCTTCAAGGACACCTTCAATCAGTATGTCATTTTATCTCACAACTATCGGACCATTGTCAACCTTTTCATCATCTCCTCCGTAAGAATGTTCATTTTGAATGGGATGAGCATTGCCAAAAGGCCTTGATGATCTTAAAGATTATCTTCTTTCCCCACCTATGCTTACACCTCTACGCGAGGTTGAGCCATTCTATCTTTATATTTCTGTGATGGACCATGCTTTGGGAGCCATGATCTCACATTGAGATGCTAACGGTAAATAACGGACCGTCTATTACATCAGTCACACTCTCCATGAGTATGAAACACATTATTTCAAAGCTGAAAAGCTGTGTTGTGCTCTCTTCTTTGCAACTTCTAATCTTCATCACTACCTCCTCAATCACAAAACTTACATTGTCACAAGTGTCAATCCACTCAAGACAATGCATGTGAAGCCTTATCACAATGATCGTATCACTCGTTGGCTCATGCTCATGACACAATCTGATCTCAAATTTATTTCGCAAAAATCTATCAAGGGTCAGGTCATTGCAGATCAATTAGCTGATGCTCCTCTTCCAGACACTCAAGTCCCCATTGCTCAATTCCCCAATGAATATATCCAACAAATTTATTTTTTTCTTTCTCCATTTAAAGTAAAACTCTTCTTTGATGGATCCAAATGCAAGCAAGGGGGAGGTGAAGGTTTCGTTATGATTCCTCCTTGGGGTGCACCTATCCTAGTCTTACACAAACTTAACTTTGAGTGTACCAATAATATGGCTGAATATGAAGCTCTTGTTTTAGGTATTCAAAATGCCATTAATCTTGGTGCCCACCATATCAACATCTTTGGTGACTCTAAACTCATCGTTAATCAAGTCACGGGTTTCTATCAATGCAAAAATGATATCCTTAAAAAATATCACGATATCGTTCTCTTTCAACTCCAATCTTTTAATAAATTCACTATCCAATCTATTCCTCACACTGTGAATTGATTCACAGATACAATGGCTTCGTTATCCTCACTTATTCCACCTTTTACCGAAGACTCATGACTTTATGTGGCTGTGCAGTGAGTAGATCAACCATCTCATCTTAGGCAACTGACTTCAATCAATGCCATCACAACCAATACTCAAGATGAGTGGTATCAACACATCATTGATTATCTATCTCATTCAGCACTTCCTCCAGATCTAACTTCCAATGGTAGAAGATATTTTATCCTACGCGCTAATCGCTATTACTATTCTAGGTGGAGTCCTCTACAAACATGACTTTGATGGTATTTTACTTCGGTGCCTCAAAACCCTTAAATCATCTAAAGCTATCTAGGAATTCCATGATGGTATCTGTGGTGGACATTTTAGTGGTTTGGCTGTAGCTAAACACATCTTACATTTAGGCTATTATTTTCCTTCTCTTAATCGAGATTGTTGTGAATACACTAAGAAATGTGTCAAGTGTCAACAACATTCCAATCTCACACATATCCCCAGTCAGGAATTGCAACCTGTAGCGGATTTGTGGCATTTTTCACAATGGGGTCTTGATCTCTTCAGTATCATCAATCCCCACTCTTCACAGCATCATAATTCTATCATTACTACTACATAATACTTTAGTAAGTGGGTGGAAGCTATTCCTCTTTCAACCAATGCTAAACCCATAGTTGATTTTGTCTATCAACACATCATTTGTCGGTTTGGTGTTCCACACAAACTCATCACAAACAATGGTAAATCTTTCAAAAACGTTGATTTGCAGAACCTCTATGATGCTTTCAATATCAAACTCATCTTTTCTTCTCCATACTATCCCCAAGCTAATGGCCAGGTCGAGGCTTCCAATAAAAATTTGTGTAATATCCTCACAAAGGTAACTAGTCGAGCTGGTAGGGATTGGAATTTACATATCCCTTTTGCTCTCTAGGCTTATCAGACTAGCATTCATACTCCTATGGGTGCTACTATCTTCTCTTTATTCTATGGGTCAGAGGCTATTCTTCCTTTGGAAGTCCATATCCCATCTCTTCGTGTTTCTCTCAGAGAATTTGACTCTGATGAGGACTATTGTCAAAATCGTCTAGCGCAGCTTGAGTTTCTAGATGAGCGGCATCTCAAAGCTCTTGAGCATCATAAAATCTATCTTGAGTGTGTCAAACATGCTTGTAATAAGCACTTGCAACACCATTACTTCAAATTTGGTGATCTTGTTCTTAAAGAAAACCAAAATGTCACTATGCTAGAATGGAGTCAGTGTGGTAAGTTTTCTCCTAACTGGATGGGTCCATACATAGTCACTCATAAATATGGGTTTGGGGCTTATCATCTATCCTCCATGGATGGTGTACCTGAAATGGAACGTCTTAATGCCTTGCATCTAAGGACCTTCTATTGTTAAAATCTATCTTACACAATTTTAGTTGCAAAAAAAATATTTCATCCATCTAACAACCAGTCATATATTTTCATGGTGATTCGGAACTATGTGGTTCTCCACATTATGTCTTTTCTACCTTAAATATGAGTATCATGGCTCTACTCATGTCATTTTTCTTATGGATATGTTCCTCCTCCTAGTAGAGACACCTTAATCACTTCTTCATCTATCCTAAGTATCTATCTTAATTGAATCTACTCAGGGCATGAGTACGTGATTTTTATACATTTTCTTCCCCTCTATCTTATCTATCTGGTCTACACTCAGCTTCTTTCAAAACAGGTCCAAAAGCTCAAAAAAAAAAGGTGTTATCCTAAAAATTCCCAAAAGATAGACTAATCCCTCAAAGGAAAACTATCTATGCATTTTCAAAATGAATAAAAAGATATAGACCATGCCCTTGAAGGATGGCTACATTCAAAATACAGACCGTTCCCTTGAAGGACGACTATTCGTTTATTTCTTAGCATCATTGAAAGACTTCCCATATCGATCAGTCTTTCTATATCTAGCAAAATTCCCGCATTGATCAGTTTGCTCTTCTGTCAAAACAAAAATCACGAAGCTGAGACATAAGACCTTTTGTTGATCATATAGAGAACCCTATTTTCCCAACGTGAGCATGTATTCTGTCCTTTGTAAACTTTGAAAAGATAAATACTTACTTCTCCTTCCATTTACCTTCTAGATCTGGTTTGCGACTAGCTAGTGTCGTGTTTATTTTAACCTCATATATGGCCTTGTATGCATGGTCTTTTGGTTTCCTATCAAAGTCTCTATTTATGGTCGGTTAGGGGCCTAACTTATCTATTATCTAGTTGTATTTCCTATATTTCTAATCAAGGTCATTTCATTACATCCTTTTCTCTCACAGAGAGTATTTCCCATTATTATCTGTTATTCATCCAATTAAATTGACATTTAACATGTTAATTTAGTCAAAATCTATCATCTATCTATATTCATCTTATCTACTTTGTCCACCAAAAACATATCAAAACATGTATTATCAACACATGTGGATCTACCTATCTATTTTTATCAAAATTGAATTAACATCTTAAACATATCAAATCTATCAATCACATCTATCCATCTATCCATCAAATCATCTAAAAACGGGTACATCATAGTTACACTACATATATCTATATCTAGTTTTCATCAAAATTAAATCCACATTTCAATCACATCAAATCACATCACATCTATCTATCCTCTATGTCTATGTCCATTAAATCACATCTGTTTTTCCTCTATCAACATATGTCTATATCCATCATAATTATGCTACATCTATCCATATCTATTAAAATTAAATGCATGAGTACAATCATATGACACAGAAAAATGATGAATCTATATATATATACATGAGTGTCTCTACAACAAAGAATGGATGGCTTTTAATCAAGCCATCTATATCATACATCAAAATGCCTTCAAATCGAGGCTACATCAATATGTCGATACAAAAATATAACACATATATATCATGAAATCTGATAGGTGGAAGACACTATCTCCTCCACCCTTCTCTAGTCCAGGCTTGTCTCTCCTGGCCACCACCTATCGAGATAGAAGCACCTGCTGCTGGGGGCCTGCTGCCACCTCAGTCTCTCCCAGTTCTCCCTCCCTCTAATGCACCACTAGCTGCAACTATCGCTGATCTCCTCCTCGCACCGTAATGGGGCACATCAGGGGCATGTTGTGCTAGGGCGTCCTCGTAGTATCTCACCTCAGTAAGGAGAGACTGATAAGTACTTAGGCTCACCATACCAGGTGCTTGTAATCGTGCTGCTGGTGCTACTGGTGGTGGCCCTCCTACAGTTGTACCCTGTGTCCCAGACTCTGACATAGTACCTTTATCACCATATTTGGCCCTGAGGGCCTCTTTATGCCGATGGTAGCGATCCCTCTGCTGGATCTTTTTATCTCACTCCTGACAAGCTATGTCTCTCTCCAGTACTAGGGCATCTCTATCCTCTGTCAGAGCTCTGATTTCCTTGAGGGAAACTTGGTGTGTCTGCACTAGGGTGGCATGCTCTCCCTCCAGCCTCTAAAGCACTGTGGCTATATCCTCCTCGTCGGTGTCTATAGATGCTGGCAGGTGTTGTGGTAACTCTGTCGAATACCATGCCGCATAGCTATCATCCACTCTGACATCATCATTATTGTCTATGGAAGGTGGGGCCTCCCTCAATGGATCTACCGAGATCAAAATCGACAGATTAGTCTCTCTTCTATCTCACTTGTATGGCCTGTAGGTGGTCAAAAACTATCTGAACTAGGCCGAACTGTCTTAGTACCTGTATAAATGGGACGCACTCCCACATATCTGGCCTATGGACCATAACCACCCTGCTCCTTCTCAACCCCACCAGGTGAGCCTCCTGATTGGCCCATGTCCGATAGACCCGAAAGGGTCTCCAAATGACCTGCTCTGGTGTCAGCATCCTGAAATGCTCAACATACCACTCCACAGATCTCCTTGTATCTCCCAGGGTCATGTCAATCTGCCCATCACCAGAATCCATAATTAATGGCCCCCACTACTACTGGCATCCATGGAATCCCAGATGGCCTGATCACTGCTATGTGCTCATATGCCCAACAATGGAGCACAAAACTAACATCGATGTCTATCCTACTACCGGTGGTGTAAATCCATAGCTCATAATAGATCTGAGCTATCAAGGTATCAAAAAATGTGAACACATGTCTGAACTGTAGGATGTCACAAACACATTCTAGTAATAGCAATGGAAATCTCCGACCTCCTGAATCTGGTAGAGAAAAATAGCAGATTGCCATCTGAATCAGTACTATCCTTCTACTCCTAACATCATCCTATCTGTAATGAGAGACTATCCTCACCACCCCAGACACTATCTCTGAATCATCCACCCTATCCCCATATAATCATCCTAGGGCCCTCTGCTGCTGCTCTCATGGAGTAGTCTCAATCAGGTCCCTGGTGATTGGTAGCCTCAGGATCCTATATATATCCCTCGTGAGTGATGGTCATCTCACCTGTCCTAAACCAAAAAGTGCAATTCCAGCTGTCCCATCATCGTACTAGTGCTCGCAGAAACTCTACATCTCACGGGACTTATCGGTAGTACCGCAAGCCCCCGAGCCTGGCTAACTCTAGGTGACGTTAATCCGTTGTCAGTCACATCATGGAGAATGGTCTCTAGAAGCTCAGGAATAACATCTCGCATATGCAAAGCCTCTCATTCCTGCATCACATGGCACCTATGAATAGTGTTAGCTACTCATCCACATCCAAATATCACAAAAAAATACATTCTATCAACTTCTTAAATCTAAACATTGCAATCGATGTCGATTGAGTCAAATCGACATCGATCTTATTTAGTCGATGAAAATTTTAACAATCAAACACCGATCTAACTAAATCGACATTGATTTTAACAATAGACACCGATCTAACTAAATCAGCGTCAATTTTAAAAATCAATGCCGATTGCAAGGCCAAACGCCCCACAATGCTCTAGCCCCTCATTTATCTATTTTTTTCTTTAAAAATAAAATAAAAAATAAAAATAAAAATAAATTTTTTGGCATCCTAATATGTTATTTCATGATAAAAGTATATAAGGAGGTTTGGGTGGATTCACTTACCCCTGGTTGTGTCCTATTCCACTTTTGACTGCTCCCAGAAGCTTCCATGTTGCTCAAAACATATTTTTGACTCTCTCTAAATCAATCGTCACGGTCTAAATAAATCGTTCACATTTTATTTTTGCATATTTATATGGGCTCGGTATGGTCGGCACCGATTTGTGTGGTCATCACCAATTTTTGTGGTCGGTGCCAATTAATCTAGATCAACACCGATTTATACCTATTGTGGCCGATTGGTTTCACTTTTGCTTCTTCACCTCGCCTTCTTCCATCTCCTAATCTTCTAGCCATAGTGTTGATGCTTGGCTTATTTATCTGGTCATTATTGTGCCCTGAGTGTTGGCTTTTGGCACATAATTTCGATATTATCACCTATTTCGAGCCTGCTCCCTTTACATGGGGCACTCACATTTTTGGTAGCTTAGAGTTAACGGGTCTGTAGGTACTAACGTCGTCTGCTTTGCAGACCGTCTGGTTGTCTCTACCAATGTGTCTCTCTTTAGGTGCTAACTATTTTTCAGCCCTCCTTACACTCACGGGTCTATAGGTACTAACGTCATCTCATGCGGAGACCATCTAGTCTGTCCTACCAATGTGAGTTTCTTAGGTTGCTGCCATTTTTATTTATTTTTGTGTGTCATTAATGATCAGATATACTCCAGGCATCTAGCTGGGGCATCCTACATTTTCATCTACCTTTTTCAAACTTGGGATCGGTTTGCTCATTTAGGGCCCATCCCATCCCTAGTTTGAGGGGGATCACACCACTCATCACTTTTTCTTCCATTCTTCAAACTCCTTGTTTTTGTCTCACAACTTTGCTTATCGCAAGTTACTTGACAAAAAGGGGAAAAATGTAGACACCTAAAATTGGTTATCCAATTTAGTGTCCCCTGCGCGCATTTGTATTCTCAGGTAACCTAGGGCACGTTTACATCACCACTTCTCCCTTAGGGTATTAGTTAATATTTGATTTAAACATCTATCCTAAGTTTATTTCACCCCATTATGTTTTACCCATAGATAATTAAATATTAACTATTTAATTATACTTTTTACATATATCTTAAACCACTTATCTACCCCATATCAATTCATAACCTCCCATACCTATTTTATCCATCTATTGCCCCTATTTCTCCTCCTCCCAAACTGAGCAGTGGGATATTTCCCATATTTGAGGTGGAAGGATCACTTCATCTTTCCAAAAATCATCCCTTTTGGCCATTTCGGGAGTCTGTTCCCTGATCGGTGTTGACCGGTACTCGGTCGATGCCAACTTTTTTGAGCGACGCCAATTTCATCTCAATCAGCACCGATTACAAATACAGGGCCAAAATTCAATTTCGGTTAGAAAGAAAGAAGGACAAAGAGTTTTGAGAATTAATTTTAAGAATTATCTATCAAGCGAGAGTGAATTCTGTCCAAATCAATCCCTGAGAGGAGTATCGTTACTTTGTTCCTACCACATCAACATCGTGAGCTTCAATCGATCTCTGGGTAATGTTATTCCTGCATCCAGCACAGGTGGAGCTTTGTCAGTATCCCTACAGCTCTTGCAGATCCAACGGAGATCGATGATCTAGTTTCCACTGTCTGTTTCTCAATTTCCCCAAGTCGACGCTGACCGTACCCAATCAATGTCGATTCTCTCTAGTCGACGCCGACCTATTGCAGTCAACGCTTTTTATTTTCAGTCGACACTGATTTTCCTATGGATAGATAAAATAATTCAGGGAACAAAAATCCAGCATTGTTTTCACACTTTCCTATTTTTTATTGATTTTTGTCTACTATTTACTTTACTGTCTATCATTTTTAATCAGAATATAGACATTTACTTACATCTTTTATCATGTATGCTTCTTTCCTTAATTGAAAACATGGACTGACATCCTCCGAGGGAGCTTATCGCTTCCTAGACATGATTTTTGGGCAGACCACCCAAATATCTTTTAACGTGGTCTTTTTCTGTCAAGCATCTGTGTCTCACAGGTTTCTTGGATCTGCTTTGCAGGATCACTCGTGTGCGCCCATCTTGTCTACATTGGCTTTCTTTTCCATCTACATCTTCAGATCTTGTCTTATCTATTAGGTATCAATTTCATTTGAGTTTTACATTATTTTTGGGTTTAGTTTGGTGCATTAACTTGGACAGGTAGCAAGCGCGGAAATTCTTGATCTACACCATGTCCATAGCTCCTTGAAATATTGCTCCAACATTTGATAGTCCAAGTGGAATTTTCTTATAATCATATGTACCCCATTTAGTCATGAAGGATGTCTTGAATTGATCTTCCTCTTTTACCATTATCTTGTTATAGCCTGAATACCCATCTAACAATGAAAACCTCTCAAAACAAGCTACAACTTGTAAGATCTATTCCATTGACGGAAGTGGGTAGTGATCCTTAACTGATGCTCTGTTCAGATCATGAAAGTCCACACAAAACTTGATTTCTCCATTTTTCTTCCTCATAAGCACCAAGTTAGAAATCCAATTCGAATGCTTGATAGGAAAGATGATACTGACCTTGATTAGCTTGTTCAGTTCTTTTCTTGTGAGAGGCTCAATGATACATATGGGAACTCTTGATAGAGTTGAACAAATTTAGATTTTTCTTGTTGAGCGATTACCATTCTAATCTTAAATGCTTTCCTTCTTCTATAAAAATGGGTTCTAAATCTTCACACTTTACTTGAAGAGTTGTCTTCTCTTTTCAAATTTGGTCATTTGGCTTGAATATATATTCCAAAGTGACAAGACCCTTTGTTAGCTTGTTGGTCCCTAGTTGCACTACTTGATCACCATACTACTGTTCTAGTTTATCTTGATTCCTGAAGGAGAACTAAACTTCTTCTTGTAGAAAGTTGACAATTTGTTGATCATTTTCAAAAACTTGCCAACTTGTGTTATTGTTTGGGACAACTAGCCTTATAACCTACTTGATATGGGGCTGAGATTTATCATTCTTGATTCTCTCTACAATGTCAAA
Source organism: Taxus chinensis (assembly GCA_019776745.2). Classification (NCBI taxonomy): domain Eukaryota; kingdom Viridiplantae; phylum Streptophyta; class Pinopsida; order Cupressales; family Taxaceae; genus Taxus; species Taxus chinensis. The sequence goes on from CM034147.1 coordinate 822,651,867, forward strand.
TGCTGCCCCAATTGCTACTAGTGTGTCTACAACTTCATTCTTCTTCCTTGGGATGGATTTGATGTTGAATGCCCCAAAATCCTCAATGAGGTCCCATACCCAGTTCTTCTAACTTTTTAATAGGTCGTTGTTGGTAGGATTTTGTCCTCAGACCTGATTAGCAACTATTTCACTGTCACTAAACACCTGCAAGTTGTTGATTCCTCATTTCCTTACCCAATGTAGTCCATGAACCAAAGCCTCATACTTTGTTGTGTTGTTTGAACAATAAAATTGGAAATGAAAGGATGAATAGTATTTCATACCTTTAGGTGAGACAAACATAGATCCTCCTTCGGATCCTTACCTACTTCTTTAGCCATCAAATAATAACTACCATACCTTGTTGTCATCTTTGTGATTTGGCTTAACGATGTTTGGAAGAGGTATATTTTTTTCATGCAAAAAGTAGGCTCCTAACTCAGACTCCTCCATCTCTTTATAGGGGTCAAAATCATGTCTCTTGTTCTCCCACTCATCGAGGGTCAAGTCTGGGATACACCCCACCTTGGTATTGGTCTCACAAGTGCTTGGGAGGTCCTCTTGATCAAAGAATGAATAATTGGCATTGATTGGGTTAGGTATATAAGACTCAATATGGTAATCTACAATGAGATCAGATATGATTGTGGCCTTAGCTCCATACATTGATCTAAAAATCATGTGCAACCAATCAAGAGACAAATAGCCTTCAATATTAGTAGTGAAGTATGTTGAAAAACATAATGTAAAATGGGGTGGCAAGTCTATGACTGATATGTTTTGCATAATCATATCTTTGATGACTCCAACAGTTGTCACTGATGTCCCATCACATTACACTAACCCTATGGAGATGAATTCATATTGAAGATCCAGTTGATCAGCTATTTGTTTTGGTAATACAAAAACACTTTCCCCTGAATCAATCATGCAATTATGTACCAATTTGTCCCCAATGATCAATGAAACATAGAATGGAGGAGGCTTCAAATTCTTACCTTGTTGTCCTCCATGGTTTCCCTCAGGTTGAGCTACATTGGTAAACACTTTCTCTTGCTGGTTAGGGGGCCTATTTGAGCTTGACCAAATGGCCATAGTAGTCTACAACAGAACTCTCTATCCTAGAATGGTCAGTGACTCCCACATTGAAATGTTCACATTTTTCTTCGTTAATTGTTGAATGATATTAAATGAGCTATCCTTTTTTTGCCCCTTTCCTAGCACATTTTTCTCTTGCACACGGGTCGTTACGACTGGTGTCTGAGTGGGTTTGGAAGGTGGCTTGGACCGACTCTACATATTGGGAGTTGCATTTTGAGTGCCAATATCTTGTGGGGTAATGGAGGGTTGAGGATTACCTGAGTTTTGTGATTGTCCCCCTCCAATATTCCTCATCTTAGACCGTGTATTGAGATCCATGCTATTGATTTTCTTCTTGGCTAGACTCTTGAGACACACCAATGGTTTGTACCATCAAGGCTTGGTTTAGTGCACCATCGAAGAACATTGATTGGTTATGTGGCTGATTGTATGGGAAACACCAATAATATTCTTGGTCCATGTTGTTTTGTGCTGGAACCAATGCCCTTGATGTTGAAGCTGTATTTGAATCATATGACCTGCAAGGTGTAGTAGCTTGAGGTTGTGTTTGGTTTTTATTCTGATTCGTAGCCTAAACTTGTGGACTATTTTGCTAATAAGGGGGTTTGGCCTGATACTGAGCTTGAGGCTGATATGGCCTAGAACTCTAAATGTGTTGCCTCTTGATAGTTACTAACTCATTCCCTAGGTTCTGAAGTTGTTTCATCACTTCTCGAAGCTCTTTCAAGGTGCTAGAGGATGACGTGGAGGCTTCAACTGAACTTTGATTCCTAGGAGTTGTTATAGGAGCTAATGTGGGTGTCAAGCTAGTGCTTGGATCCCCTAATTCTGGGTATAGAGGCATGAGTGGCCTAGAAGCAAGTTTGCCACCCTGAATTAAATAATTTTCAGCTCCTATGGAAATGTTACAAGTTGCAGGTAAGGTTTTGCCTCCCATTCACTGAATCATTAAATAAATATCAAAATTTAGAGCTCTAAGAAAGTATAAGAAATTACCTTCATATGTGGTCCTTACAACCAATGGAATCCTATCCCAAGTTCTTTGGAATCTGAAGTTAAAATCTGTTAGCTTCTCATAAGGGACCCTCTTGATGGTTATTAAATGCTCTAACAAGGATAGGTTATCCCCTTTTTCTCCAAACTGGCCATGGAGAGCTCTACAAAAATGGTCCCAAGTCTAAATAGAACTTGGTGCTAGACTCTTGAACCATTGTTAAGCTTTATCATTAAGTGAAAAGGCTAATAACTTTACTACAATGTCCATCTCAGTGATCTCATGTATTGCACAAACATTTTCAATGCCTTGAATGTGGTCACTAGGAGAAGTCTGGTTTTCTCTAGTGAAATATGGGATGTTCTTTAATGCTGACATTGGGAATAGATTTTGTGTATTAAGGGTGAGTGGGTTGCTTCCAGTGAAATTTACATAAGGATTGGGTGTTTGTGCCATTTTGATTGGCCTGAGAATTCTTGTTTATTGAATGAATGGCCTACCAGGAGGAGGCATTGACAAGGTTCTATTTGGGGGATAAGTGTAGATAGAAAAATCGTCCCTCCTCTCTGGTTCTTGACCTTGACAAGCTTAAAATGTTGAAACCAATGGATTATGTCCCTTTTGGAGTCATCAGACGTGTAACTTTCAGATCTTCTTAAAAGCTAAAATCATAGAAAGTGCACATCAATCTTACTGCAATAAAGATGAATACTTTTTTTTCCCACCAAGCATGCCAAAAGTGTTAGTGCAAAATCAAAACACCCTTGAATGTCTACAACGAGATGAGTTGAGACTCTTAGTGTGATTGAACAACATGGAGCATCTCTCTAAGTGTGGGACCGTGTGAGTTGAGAGAAATCTCTGGATTAAGGATGGTTCCTATTCCTCTGTTTAGGTGCATATAACTAAATTACAAAGGGTCTATTCTAAATCTACTCTATTCTACCTAGGAGACAGGGTTGAGCATATGTAAGAAAATAAACTAAGATAATGAGGTGATGCACAAAAGGAATGCTAGACACTCATTTTTTAATTTAGCATAGACCAGAAAAATGCAATACAAACACCATGCACAGATGACCAAACTACAATAAGAGATCAGAAAAACAACAATGAATACATGAGAGGGTTAAGAATCATCCATATGCATATATATTATTGTTCAGGAGTCAATATAGTATATTTCAGTGGCCAAGAAGAAAAAATTGCATTATAACCTGAATGAGAGGTTATTAAATCTCCATAAATCCTCTTGCGAGAAAAATAATAAGGGAGGGTGGAAAAAAAAAATGTCCAAAACTTTACAGTCAGCCCGCGCCTTATCTTTATAGATTCAGCATAGAGGGATGAAGGAGAGAGAGAGGTGAGAAATATATTTCAAAACCCAACCACTGGCCATCAATTCTTCCTACAAAACTACCCCAAATCTTTCATATGTACATCAATTACTTGTTTGGTGCCTTGAAGGAGGAAGAACGATGTATCAGATCAAATCCGAATAGGTTGTTGGATAAGATAGATCTTGTATTAATGGCATGAAGACGTCTCTTAATTTTTTTCTCTCCTAACTTCTTCAAAATTCAAGTTTTAGGTCTCTATGGCATAGATGAGGTTGAGACCTTTCCAACGGTGCCAAATTTTTCATATTTTGATCACTGAGTCAAAAGATATGCCCATTTGAAAATTTGAATCGGGCTTGTACAAAATGGTGGGAACCAGTTATTAAAATAGGTCTTTCGGAAACTGGACAAGAGGAGGGCTGGTGCATGTTTGGGGATGAATTTTGGATTTTTATTTTGAATTTACACCAGGTTGACATGTGGCAACTTCCATAGTTTTCTCATTTTCCTCATGTTTTGGCTAATTCCTTTTGCTCATCAGGGCCATACATCTGACTAGTGACACTTGGAATGCTTGGCGCTTATTTGGAAACCCACCAAAAAGTTTACTTTTGAAGTAGCGTCAGGCTGACACTTGGCTACCTTTGTTAGCATGTCTCTTCTTTGACTATTCAACCCCAACTTTGTCCCTTTTTTGGACCTGGGACTTGTGAAAGGTATGCACTCATTTGGAAAACTACTTAGGATTTTACCCTTGAAGGAGCGTCAGGTTGAAATGTGGAAGCCTCTGCAGTCTCTTAGATTTTTCAACAGCCACTCTTACTTTATCAGGCCCTTAACACGTGGCCAGTTGGCGCTAGTTTAGGGGATCACCTTTTTGGCCGCACCTTTGAAATTACATTGATGCAACATGTGGTGTCATGCGTTGGTTCTCTATACTTAGTAAATTTTGTGCCCACTTTTTCCCATTTTTTAACTTGGACTACATGGAGATCTCGTGCTCATTTGGGTCTCCACTTTAAGATTTACCTTTGGAGATGCTCCGAACTGACACGTGGCAGCTTCCACTAGCACCTTTATACTTAGTCTTTTTAGGCCCGCTCTGCCTGCTTTTTTTACTTTTAGTTGTTGACTCTACCCCTTTGGATTCAATATTTGGAAGTGTGTCATTTGGACACTGCTAGATTGTGGTAACTCTCTATAGTTAGCCAATTTTTGGGATCGTTCTGAGTTATTTACAGAGCCTAAAGACTTCGAGCCTTTACTGTTTCTTTTCCTTTGAACCTATGGTTTCTTTAATACTATTTTCTTCCTTCCCCAACCATGCTCCTCAAATTTATAACCTTCCTATAAAATTTTTATTGGATTTGAAGTATGGGCTCGTTCAATAGAACCATTGTTTTGAAACTCCTTCCTGCATGGGGCGGTGTTTGATAAGTTTTTTCAGGGGAAAAAAAGAGATAATAGTTGATACTAAAGTTGGATATATTCCAAACTTGACCCTTGATGAATGGGAAAACAAGAGGCATAATTTTGACCCTTAAAAATAAATGGAAGAATCTGAATTAGGGGTCTATCGCTTCCATGAAGATAATCATCCTATTCCTAACATCACTAAGCTAGACCACAAGGATGATAATGCATTATGGTAGTTATTATTTGATAACTCAAGAAGTAGACAAGGTGGAAAAGGAGGAGCTATGATTTTTTAACCTCAAAGAACAAAGTATTACTCATCTTTTTGTTTCTAGTTTGGTTGCTCAAACAACATAGCTAAGTATGAGGCTTTGATTCATGGGTTTCATTAGGCCAAAAGGATAGGCATTAAGAATCTACAAATATTTAGGTGATAGTGAGTTGATTGTGAACCAGGTCAGAGGACAACATGGTTCAAAGAATGACCTACTAAGGAGCTATAAAAACTAGGTATAGGATCTCATAGAGTACTTTGAAGCTTTCAACATTGTCTCCATACTCAGGAAAAATAATGATGCAGCAGATAGATTGCCAGCAATTGGGGCAACGTTTGATGTTATAAAAAGTAAAAAAATTGATAAGTCTTAGCCCCATATCAAGGTGGTTATAAGACCAGATGTCCCAGATAATAACACAAGTTGGCAGGTCTTTGAGAATGATGAGTTCTGGTGCTCAAATTAATCTCACCCCGTTTGTTCTAAAAAATCTTCGATATGCAGGATCTATCGTATTTTCTATTTCCCTAAATGGATGCTTGAAAAATTTTCTTCATTTGTAAACTATTGAAAGATTCTTTTCCATGGTCGTGGATCACATTGTGCCATGTATCATTTACAAATTCTTTTTCCCTAAATAAAAATTCAATTCTAGGTAGAAAATAGTGATTTCCCTACATTTTATGGTTTGCCGGGTGTGTTTTCCCCGTCAATTTATATCTCAGAATCTATAGCTACGTGGTCCTTTCTGATTAGATGTGGCTCGACGGGATATTTTAAAACTCTAAGGCCCACTTCAACTCAAGTCTTGTGCATGTGGAGGGTCTGCACTCATCAAAAAATTCACTTCTTGGTTTGACCTTTGGAGTTACGCCAAGAAGAGACATGGAGGTTTCTACTGGCCCTGCACAGACTTAGACATTTTTTCATGCAGCCGGTGTAGCTTTGTCATATCATGGACAAGTGGAGGGCCGATGATAATTTCAAGATATTTCTCTGAGTCCTACCTTAGTAGTTGTGCCAAGGAGACACATGGAGGTTTCCACTAGGTCCTCTCTATACTTAAAGTTTTAAAGTAACTTTCTAAGGCCTAGGACAAGTGGAGGGCCTGCGCCTATTTGGGGAGCTGCCCCTATAATTTACTTTCGAATAAGCACCAAATGGATACGTGGAGGCTTCCATTGGATCCTACCCATAATTATACTTTTTCAATGACCGAAGAAACTTTTTCAGACCCTAGGCACGTGGCACCTTCTGGTGTCCCTAAAATTCTTTCAACTTTTTCGAGCTGAGAAATGTCATGAGCCCATGCTTGTTTGGGGTCTCTGATTTTTGTTACCATATAAAAAGTGCACCAGGGAGACACGTTGAGGTTTCAACTAGATCCTCTCTATACTTCAACTTTTCAAGAAAATTTTTAAGGCCTGGGACACGTGGAGGGCCCGTGCCTATTTGGTGACCTGACTTTGAATTTTATTTGTGAAAGAGCGCCATCGAGACACATGGAATTTTCCACTCACTATGCCCATGCTTGGACTTTTCAATGGCTAAGGAAACATTCTAAGACACTAGGCACGTTGCACCTTCCATTGTCCCTAAAAATATTTCAACAACTTTGTCGGGCCAAGACACATGGGGCACCATATCAAAACTGCGCTAGTGACACATGTGGAGGCTTCTGCTAGCTCCTTGTATGCTGATACTTTTCAAAGGCCAAAAGGTAATTTTATAAGGTCCAGGGCATGTGGAAGGCCCACGCATGTTTGGAAAATTTCCAAGGAAACACGTGGAAGACTCTAATCTAAAGTTCAGAAAAGGGAGAATCAATGGTTGTTTTGCATTTCATCTGATTTTTCTGCCATTTTGGCTCCAAGACTCCTGGAGATGTGAATACGCATTGTGTTTCATCATTGTTTGATGAATTTCCTTACCATTTTGTTCTTCAAAGTGCAATTGAATTGATTTAGAGCTTAATATGTGAGTCTAAGGATTGTAGGGGTTGATATTTTGAAGTTGGAATTGTTCAGGAACTTTCAAAAACATGAATTACTAGAGAATATTGATCCAGAGAATATTGATCCAGAGAAAAGTTACAAGTGCAAAGAATGTAAAACGTGTTGCCAGAGGAGATGACTGGGAGCCCCAATTAAAAAAATGTTGAAAATCTTGGCAAATGATTCACTTTTTTGAACAACTAGAAACTTTTTGTTACAAACCTGTTAAACGTCACTTTCTGAGACAAATTGGTAACAAGCAAAGGATTCCTCGAATATTATTCTTTTTGGGGAGAAACTTTGGGATGAGTGAGTGAGTGAAATGTATAAATGTAATGAGAATACTCTTGTAAAGGGTCAGGTGTTAATTTTTATGAGAAAATTTGAGAAAGCTCATCTTCCTGAGAGACCATCTGAGAAACCTATTAATATATTATGTTTTAGATTTGATCATATCAAGTTAGTTGCAAGTGTACAACCACTGACAAGCTTTGAGACTGTTCAAAGAAACTTTCCCCTACTGATCAATCTAATCATTTTTGAATTAATATGTGTTAATCTTGGGCAAATTTGTGTCTACTTTATTTCAAAATGTCTACAAGTAGTTTTTCGTGTTTCTATTACAATCTCATGTTAAAATCCCTCTTAATAACATAGGATCTCATCCCTGTGATAGTTTAGTGGCATTTTCAATTTCATTACAAGAAGAGCCTTCATCCTATAATGAGATAAACAATTTAAAATCACTTTACTATCATTTTTGTTAATAAATATTGTCTGTAAGCCTTTGAATGTATCTTAGGCATGAGGAACGAGGGGTCTTTAATGTTTAATTGAGTCTTTAGCTCGAGCCTTCATGTTAAATTATCAAAGGCTGTGTGAAACCATGTAAATTTGGGCATCCATTCATGCACATCTTCTGGTTGAAGGAATATTTTAGCTATTCTGAAGCATTCTGTCATTTAGTTTTCCAATTGTTGTGAAGGTTCTCAAAGATCTAGAAAAATTAATTTTTTCCTGTTTAATCCCCCACCAATTATTATTCAAAAAAATGAATCCTACTTGAACTACCCTTGTTTTCCCTGTATGTCCACAAATGAATAAGCATAAGAAATCAGGATTTCATAATGTCTTTAGTAACCTTAACCCTGTTTAGAAAATATCACCATTCTTTAGAAGTGACAACTCGTGAGAGTTAAATTGTGGTGCATTGATCATATTTTCTTAAGGTTTGCTTTCAAATTTGTGCAAAGAAGTATATCATCATTCTCCTTCACAAACAAAGGTTACAAAATGGGTCTTTTCACCCTAGTCGACAAGCACAACCTAAAGTAGTGAGGATAGATCAAATATTTAATGAAGGTGCTATCCATTTCTTCGATGCCTAAGTGACAAAGAGTAAGATGAATCCCCTCCCCAGCTAAAAAACAACTCATAATATGATAGTCTCATCGATCCTCAATAAAATTTTCATTCATAGGGTTAACAACTTCTACATAATGGTCTACCTAAGGTTTCCACCCAAAAATTGCGAAATTGTTTAGGACTTCATCCTTCTCTTAGATTGGCACCGTTTTCTGGGACATAAAATGAAGGTGTGGCCAAATTTTGAATAGCATCAACAATGCATATAGTCCTTGGCTAAATACTTCGTGCAATTTCTTGACTCCATTGGAAATACGCTCTTCATGACTTGACATGATGTGTCCAAATTCTGTAAGCACTTTCATGAGCAAAGTTATGGAAGTCATGTCGTGTGATCATTGTGGGAAAGTTTCTGTTCATTTTTTATACTAGATATTACATCGGATGCAATCTTGAAGGGAGGGAGTAATGTGATGGATCAAATCTACTTGAATCTCACAATGAATCTATGATATGTTCAATAGATATTTACCTACTTATGAGGTCTTTTATAATATGGGATCATACTGTGCTCTTTTTCACAACTACTGTTAAAGTCCTTAGTTGAAAACTCCATGTTGACCTAGAATCCTATTTGATAAATGCTTGTCTTAACCTTTGTCAGGTCTGATCATATTATCACTAATGCTCTTATACGAAAGGGTGAGATCTGAAGAATAGCTTCATTCATTAGAGTCACTACCAGACTCACTTGACTTACTCTAAACAACTCTCCTAGCTAAACTCAGAATGAACCCAAGTCAACTCTAGACTAGCTCACTAAGCGCAAATCAGATTAGATAACATGAAAGAGCTATCAATGGTGGAATCTAACTTGACCAATGAGTTGATGATGACCATACTTCCTCATATTGAATTATGAATCGGGTAGTATTTTTGTAGATCTTTCGAATCCATCTCCAAATAGTTTATTGTCTCTTCATTTGTATTTGAATGATATTTTTGTTTCATTTTATCCCTATGTTCTCCAAAGCTTATAGGATCTTCCAAGAAACAGCTGTTTTAGAGAACATTCATTCTGAGGAATTGCATTCTAGTGCCCCACAGACCCCTCACTCCTCATCATTCCTTTTCTCCTATAAGATCTCCTCCACAAAACAATATGGCCCCAGTCCCCTATCTATACCTCACATGTTTTTGTGAACACTTTTTGTCATATACATTTCAGAGGTATGGATGGCTATCCAAATGTTGTACCCTAAGATGTTAGAAATATTTTGGAACTTCCTAAATTTTGAGGATATAATGTTATTACTTGTGATCAACACTTAATGACTTTTTATCAATATGATGGAATACTTTGAGATCAAATTTTAGGATGTGTACATAAAATTATTTATTCATACTCTAGCGGATGAGGATGCACTGTGCGACATATTATAGGAATCTTTTCCAGACAACACCGCATTGATTCATAGTTTAGAAATTTTTAAAGATTTTACTTATTTTAAGAGTAACTGGTGATATAATGGACCCTAGGTTTATTTTATCATATTTTTAGATATATTTAAGAATAATCTTAATGATATATAGATCAGGAACTTGCCACAGGCGGTACACTAAGACCCTAAATAGTGCTAGTTGTATATACTTTCAGGCAAAGTGATGTATAATAATGTAAATAAGCCACGGTAAATGATTTTTGATAATTATGCATGACATAATTATTAGAAAAGATAAGAACTGACTAGAACATATTAGGAAGGCATTCATAAATAGCTATTTATGCATTTATTATATATTTTATGAAGACTAACCTATAAGCACTTTTTTAAGAGAGAAGGTTTCAATATGATCAGATCAAGAGAAGCTTCAATCAAGTAATTGTTTTCATGTAGAAGAGGTTAAGAAAACTATTGGCTGGAGTTAATCAAGGAAATAGTTCTAGAAACTGGCTACAGGGACCCAGAAGGGGATATGGATTTAGTTCCCAAGGTCAAAATTTTCAAATAAAAGGCTAAAAAATATTTTGTAAGTCATCCCAGAGGTGACCATAGATTAGATGAAAGACCAAAAAAGCTTGTGGGTTAATCTAATATTTTAAGCCCCAACCCTGTAGAATTCATTGTAAATATGGTACCTACATCATTTAAATGTCAGAGTTGCTGCTGTTGAAGAAGCCAATGTAATTGAGTGTTGTTGTTGGTACCTAAATTTATTCTCTCTCAAATTATGAAGTAGCATCACCAGTACCTGACAGGAAGCTTAGAGACAAATTAGATCATAATGAGTTGTTTCATAGCTGGGGATGGAGATCTAACTGGCCCTCTATCACTCAAATGTGGAGAAATGGATAGACACCCTCAAGAGGATTTGATCTATCCTCACTATTTTAGGTTGTTCCTTTCAACCAGGGTAAGAGGACCCTTTTGTAGCTTGTTGTTTATGGAGGAGATGGAGATATCCTTCCTAATGAAGAGGTTAAGGAGACCTTGAGAGAAAATATGATCAATGTAACAAAATCTAACTCTCACGAGTTGTCACTCTAGATAGTGAAGATATTTTCTAGGCAAGGTTCAGGCTACTAAAGACATTTAAAATCCTTATTGTTTCTACGTGCATTTTGGTAATCGAAATTATGCATTTGTACACACACTAGGATAAATAGGGGTAGTACAGGTAGGATTGGTTGTTTTAATGAATTCTAGTGGGAGGTGAGGAAGGATGAACTTGGTTCACAAGATCCTTGAGAAATCTTACAAAATGAAAGGTTAGACCAATAGAATGCCACATAACAGATAGAATGTTTCTTTAACCAAAATATGTGCTTCAATGGAGGCCCAGATTAGCAGTTTTTTCATACAATCTATGAGATTCTAACACGAAGGCTCGAATTATAGAACCTAACAAAACATCAAGATCTAAGATCAAATCATGCCTGCAGGGTACACCCAGAGGCTTACAGATAATCTCTATGTCAAACAGATGAAAGAGAAGTTATTTTAAATCATTTATTTCACTCCCAGATGAAGCCTCTTCTGAGAAATGAAATTGTAGATGCCACTAAACTTGTCACAAGGATTGAGACCCTATGTGATTGAATCAAATATTTTAATACAAGATTGCTATACAGAAACAAGAAAAACTATTCACATACATTCAAAAAATTAAACAAACACATTTTTCTCAAGATCAACACATGGAATAACTCAAATTTGATTAAATCTATCAGCAGGAGGAAAGTTTCTATAACAATCTCAAAGCTTGTCAATGGTTGTACACTTGTAACCACCTTGACATGATCAGATTTAACACAAAAGAGATATACCAAGCTTCCTCAAATGGCTTCTAAAAAAGATGGGCTCTATCAAGCTTTCTATTGGTAAAAATCAGTTCAAACTGCTAACACTCAAACCATTTGCATCAAAAACTTATGTACGAATTTATAACAATTTACATAGAGACCCTTTCCCCCAAAAAAATCCTAGACCTTGAGTGCTACCAGTGCTTGCCATGATCATGATCATGATTCCCATGAATCAGATCTGTAAAAAGTTGCCAGGTGCTCGACGGGGTAGATCTCGTCAAATATCTCCCACATTCAACTCCTTCCTCTGGTAGATCACTATTTCTTCAATTCACCAACCACTTCCACCCCTAATCTATCAAATCTAGCTCTGTTCATGCTTGGGAGAAGAAAATCAGAAAATCTTATCGAGCACGATAGTCAGACCATTTTAATGGCAAAAGACATCTTCCAGATCTTCCCACCAAACTCAGTTATCAACATTAACTCCCTCTCTTTGCTTGGCATGTAGGAGATACAAAGAAATCATGAAGACTCGCGCTTCCAAGTGTGTTTCATTAAAAATGGGGGAAAATCAGGTTTAAATTCTCAGTTGTCGTTGATCTTTACTTTGAATTTGGGCCATCCACGTGGAAGATTGAAACTTAAAAAATAGACCCAGGGGTTTCCTCTAAATTTTTACAACTTTTGGAAAAATGGAAATATTTCACATTTTATTCCACATCTCTGCCCTTAAGAAATGAGCCTGACATGTGTCCCAAGGTGGGTCCCTAAAGAACAACGGATAAATTATGCCATTCGACCCTCTTTTTGGAAAAAGGAAAATTTTCCAAGTTTTCCCTGCAACTCTAACCCTTCCACTTCAAGTTTCCAATTTGGGGTCCCAGCGGAACCGCACTTCCTTTTTTACTTTTATCTCTTTTTCCCACAAAGGGAAATTTTTTGAAATTTCCTCCGAAAGCCCGCACCTCCGCCATTGCCTAGAGCAAGCTTTGAACTTTCTTCCATCAAGCTTCTGGGCCATTTTTATATCTTAACACTTTTGAGAATAACAGGAAAAAATTCTAAGTTTCCTCCAATGGTCCACTTCCACGCTCCTTTCGACTTATCAAACTGCCACGTGTCACTATGGGTGCACCTTGAGATGGTCCCAAAAAATTAAGACCTTGGATAAGCGTGAGCTCACCACGTGTCCTGTCCTAGAAAAATTAGTTTGAAGGCTCAAAGCTCAATGACAGGTGCCAAGTGTCATGCTCTAGGGCATTATCCTTTGTTCATTGAAAATTCCAAGAAAAATGCAAAGTGAGTGGAGGCCTCCAAGTGTCCTCCTAGCACTTCTTTAATAGATTCTGAGTGAGCGTGAGCTCACCACGTGTCCCTATTCTCCACCAAACTATTTTAGCTACATTAAATTTATCTAAGTCCATGGGCAAAGTAGCGGAAACCTCCACATGTCCTCCCAGATGCTACTCCAGGCCAAACCAAAAAGTAGATCTTCAAATGAGCGATCGTTCCTCCACGTGGACACATTTTTAAGTTGAGGCGATTCATAGAAATTTTGAAGTACCTAACTAAGTCGTGTCCAATCAAAAGTTTCCACATCCCCTGTCAATGGAAGGATGTAAATTTGACTGGGAGAAACACCTGTCAAACCGTAAAATACAGAAAAATTATCATTTGAGCCCGAAAATGAAAATTTCTCCAATGACAAAGAATTTAGAAATGTTACATGGCCCAAATACGTCCATCAGAGATACATCCATTCATTTTTATTCAATTATTTAGGGCAAAAACGAAGAGGAAGACAAATCTCAGCCATAGAGAACGGAAATTATGGGAGAACCTGAGTTCTTAGATGAACAAAGAACATGATACCAAAATTACAGACCTTTTCCGAAGGAATAAAGAAACAAGGAGCAAACGATGGACCCATAAGTGATCTATGACCCATGAACAGATTAAAAACTGACAACAAAGATTAACCAGGCACAACACAGGGAAAAATAAAGTGATAGAGGCCATAAATTGATAGATTCTCAAAGGAAAATTTGGGCGAGACTATTTTGAGCACCAACATTGGCTCTGACTCGGGGATGGGCACTCCCTATGAGTGCCACAAGAAAAAAGGTAGACCAAGTGCCAAAATATTCATTGGGAAACAAAGTCAATTTATAGAGTAGAGAAACAGAGCCATCTCCAAAAACTAAACAAAGAAACCAACAAAAATAGGTCCACGTGGACCAAAATGAACAAAAAAAAAAATACAAGAGACAAACAAAAAACTATACACAATCTCAAATGCCTACCATTAACAAGAAATTTGAGTAATTCACCATAGAAGTCCTTGAGAAAGAAGGTATGCTCACCAATCCTGATATCAATGGAGTAAGGGCCCATCCATAATGAGTCAAACTTGCCATGCTTGCCCTTATCCTCATGTTTGTTATCCCATAGAATCACAAGATCTCCATCATTGAAGGCCATGGGAGTGACCTTCTTGTCAAATAACTTCTTCAAAATTTCTCTAAAATTTACATGACTCTAGTGGGATGACCTCCTATCTTCATCAAGTTCAACAATCTGGGTAATTTGAGCATCATAGGGAACTATATCTTGATCCTCCAACTGTTTAATGAAGTGATATGAGGATAATTGCATATGTAGGGGAAGCATGACCTGATTTTCATACACCAACTTAGATATTATTTCCAGTGGCTCTTTTAGAAGTGATCCTATCTTCCCAAACAACAAACTTCAATTGTTCACCCCACATTCTCTTGTTTAGCTCCAAGGTTCTTCTGATAATATTCAACAAGTTTTTGTTACTGGACTCATCTTTTCCATTTCCTCGGGGATTGTAATTGGAGGAATATGTAAAGTTGATCCTATACTCCTTGCACATTTCCATCATAGGTTTAGCTCTAAAGCTCATGGCATTGTCAAAAACAATCTTGACTGGCACCCCAAACCTACAAATGATATGGTTCAACAGAAAATACATGAAAATTTGGTGTGTTGTTCTTTTGGTGGGGATTTTTTCCACCCACTTGATGAAAGAATAAGTGGCTACAAGAATCCACTTATGGTCAGAACTTGAAGGGTCTAAAATCTCAGGAATGAAATCCATTTCCCATTGCTTGAATGGAGCTTCAATTGATATAGGTTGTAAAGGAAGGGAGCCTAAAGCTTTCAGTATTTTAGGGAAGCACTAGAAACTCTCACATCTTCAAACCAAAAGAGTTGTATCCAAAAAGAGATTTGGCCACTAATATCTAGCCATTGGGATCTTGTGTGTTGTGAATCTTGCAGAAAAATGTCCCCCACATACTCCTCTATGGAGATCAGCAATTATCTTGGGGGCTTCTTCTTTAGTAATGCATCTTAAAAGGACTCCCTATGGTTTCTTCCAAGCCAACCCATCATCAGTAATGACATATTTCTGGGAGGCCAACTTAAGATCCCTTTTTTGGTTCTTACTTAAATGCTTGGGGTAGTATAACTATCTAAGATAGAAAATCACATCCTTGTACCACTCAGAACTCATCAACCTTTCAAAAACACCTACCCTTTCTTCTTCTACCTGATTTACCTCAATAGTTTGCAAGCTTTCTCTCAGCCATAAGCTTATCCAAGCCCAAACCTCTCACCAAATTCGTGGTTTGGATATCCATATCATATTCTTGTAACTTGTTCACCCACCTACATCTTTTGCATGAGACCTCCATCTCTGACAAGATGTCCTTCACCATGGTGTGGGGAGCATAAGCAAATAATTTAGAACTTACGAATGTAAGGTCTGAAAACCTTTGTTGCTTTTACCAAGGCAAATGTCTACTTTTCCATGATAGTGTACTTCATCTCAGCCCCCTACAAGGCCTTACTGAAAAAGGCAATTTACCTCTCAGCCCTTTCATCATCCTTCTGCAACAAGACAGAAGTAATAGTGTTCTCTAAAGCAAAGGAAAACAGTTGGAAAGGCTTCTTATAATCTGGAGCAGCCAAAATAGGGGCATGTTTTAATGCCATCCTTGATTCAACTAAAGTCTTGGATGGAAGACTTCCTCCCATTTGATGACCTAGTCTTTCTTCAGCATGGAATTTATTGGAATGGTCAACTAAACAAAGTTTGATATGAATCTTCTGATGAAATTTATCTACCCAAATAACGACTGAATTCCCTTATTGGTTCTTGGGATTGGGACCTTTCTGATGGCCTCTACTCTTTCCAGATCAATCATCACTCCTTGTGACATAATCTAACCAAGAAACTTTTCCTTCTGCAATCCAAAATGGCACTTATTTGGATTGAGTGAGATGTCATATTCTCTACATCTTATCATCATCTTCTCCAAGTGTAGTACGTGGTCACTTCTCTTTCTAGAAAACACAGTCACTTCATCTTGGTAGACAGCAATAAACTCATTGATGTAACCAGCAAAAGCAATATCCATTGCTCTTTGGAAGGTGGCTCTAGCATTCATCAGACCAAAAGGCATCGTGACATACATATATGTTTCCATAAGGAATAGTAAAGGATTGTCTTGATCCTTTCTAATTCCTTCACCACAACTTGGTTATAACCAGAAAAACCATCCAAGGTAGAGAGAAATTTAGACCCAGTCACTAACTACGACATGTTCTCCATATTTGGTAAAGGATAATTATCCTTCATTGATGCTCTTTTTACATTCCTGAAGTCTGCAAAAATAACCTGAGATCACCATTCTTCTTTCTTATTGGTAATAGGTTTGTAACCCAAGAAGAATAGCTAGTGGGTTGAATAATCCATCCATCTCTCAGCTTCTTCAGTTCCTCTTGCATCTTGAGAGATAAGAATGGGCTTGATTGGCCTCTGTTTCTACCTAAATGGTTTTACATTAGACTCCAAGGAAATCTCATGCTAAAACAGGTCCTCTCTATATGATTTTAGTTTAAAATAGGTCTAAGCCATGCAATCTTGGTATTTCTTCAACTATTGGATGTATGACTGCTTCTCCTCCTTACTGATATTTCTTCCTAACTGATATTTTTTCCTTCACTTCTCCTTTTTTCCAAGGTCATGCTCCTCAATATCCATTGAGGCTGCCATGCATATGTTAACAATGTGTTCAACATTATCAAAATTAGAGTCAAGAGCAACCAGTCCTCTAGGAATGGTATTGGTTTTTAGGCGGATGATGCCCTTGCCAAATAAGGTTTCTTTTCCTTATTTTGTACATACCATTGGCTCCAAATCAATGCATTGATCAACAAACTCTCCCTTGTTCTGTAGAAATCTTTTGATCTTAGCATAATCATCAAAAACCTTCCAATGTTTAATGTTGTCAGGTACAAAAGGTCTTGTCAATACCTCATCATCATATTCACAATATGGGGACATCATACAATTGTAAAACTGAGACCCCAACACTGCAAGCTTGTCTACTAAGTCATTGAATTTCCTATCATGATGCACTATGTTGAATGAATCAAACATCTTAATAAGATCTCGCAACTAAATGTTTATACTGTTTCATTCGTTGATTCTTTATGACATACAATTTTCTAACTTGTTTTACAATTAGTTCTTAGTCTTCTTTGACAATGATGTCCTTGAAACCATATTTCCAAGTAAATTCTTAAACCCAACAACAGTGTCTCATATTCAGCAATGTTGTTGGTGCACTCCAACTTGAATGTGAAGGAAAAAACAAATTTTTCCTAACTAGGAGAAAATAGAACAACACCAGCACCATTCCCAAACGTGGAGCAAGCTCCATCAAACAATACAGTCAAAGGAGATCCCGCTTGTTCAAGACACCTACATTCCTCAATATTATTCTCCTTTTCCATTAGAAAATCTTACAAGAGTTTTCAGCATTAACATTTGTGTACAATACTTCATAGGATGCATTGTTGGGATCCTCAATAAAATGCAACATTTTCTTCTCCATACAACCTAACAAGTCTGGCTTCAGTTGGAATGGTGGCATAGGACATATCCATTTGGACATTGCCACCAACACCAGTAGCCAATTTTCTTGACAGTAGCATGCCTCACTTGGATGGGCAGTCAATGATGACAACATCAAGATTTAAACTATTTACCTCAATAAGCTGCAAGTTGCACCACAAAACCCTTCACACATGCCACTACTAGACACTTCTCTAGAATCCATGGCAGTGCACTTCCCACATAGCTGCTGTCACTTTGATATTCAGCTCATTCATGACTTCCAAAGGCATGACATTACATGATGCCCTTGATTCAAACAAGTAGTTGTGCAGCAGTTTGTCCTTAATGATCAAAGTGGTGAAGAATGGATCCACATTCATCTGAGATTCCACCAAGGATGTCCCAAAATAGACCGCAAGTGGTTCACCTAGTTCCTCCAATGCTGGTGGTGTTTCTAATTCTTGAATGATTGGAGGAGTGTCCACAATATTTACATTTTTGCCTAGGGTAGTCTTCTCTTCTTTCAATACCAAGTATTCAAATACTCTCTTTTTGTGCTTAGGAATCCTAAGCAAGTCAACAATTCAAATAAATACTTTTATTTGACTTAAAACTTAGGCAATATCATATGGGAAATTCTTTGGTAAAGCCAGTATTGAAAGGAAATCCAACACACTCACTAGGTGCTACATGATCTTTGATAAGTTGGGCATGAGGAGGGACATGATTTTTGTTTAGAACTGCAAGGATCTTTTGGAAGATGCCTATTTCTTAGGAGCCTCTTTAGGAATGTTTGAAAGTAAAGGAGCTTTTGGCTTGGTCTTGAGGCCATGTCCCTTTGATATCCTTACTTCTTGTGTTATATTCCTTCTCTTGAGCAACAACAACATTCATCAGTAACTGTTTATCCTCCTCAGATGGAATTCCTCCATCATACTTCCTTATCATTAAGGCCATTAAATATTCAAATTCATTATTGGGAAATTCAAAAGTGTGTATAGTATCTACTTCTAAAATATGAGAGGGAGGAAGAATAGGTACCCTATGAATGTAGTCCCAAAAAGAAGCAACAGTCCGGGAACTTATCACCTCAGTTGAAGTTTCCCCTTGTTGTAACTTTGTGGAACAACCCATCATGTAGACATCATCATCATCATCATCAGACTTCTTGTTGTTGTTGTTGGTCTTCTTCAAAAGGAGCATAAGGCATGAAACATTTGTCTCACCAATCAATGACATTTTTCTCCTCCATAATAGCAACTTTGGCAGCTAAAGGATCAAGCATCATTTTGTTTTCCCTACCTTGGGGCTTCCTGTTTCAAAATCCAACAGGTCGTTTTCCTCTATCATCATATCTTTGGTGATTTGTAAACCTGTCTTTTCCTTGTTTCTTGTGTTGACCTTGTGAGTTCTGAACAATTCCCTTCTTAGCCTGGGCTAGTTCATAGCAAATTTCCTTGACAGCCCCTGCCAAAGTTTTCACAACCTCCTCCAAATCAGCACCCTTTCTTGTTTGAGGATTTTCTGGGTTAACCAGCTTTACACCATCCATTTTTGGAGGCTTTCCAATTACCTTGATGTTTTTCTCTATTTCCATAGCCATGGTGAATGCTTGCCTAAAATTTGTGGGGTTCTTGTCTCTTAAGTAATATGGAACCTTTTCATCAAATGTATCTGAATATTTGATCAAACATGACTCATCACAAGGCTTTATCCTAACAGGAAATCTCCTCAAGGTATTATTAAAAATTGTGTCGAAATCATGTACAGACTCATTAGGATTATTTTTTATGTTTTCAAATTATATCAAAAGAAACCTAGGGTCAGCTCTATCATCATACTGCAATCTAAATGCATTACTCATATCAATCCAAGAATCAATAGAGTTATCTGGAAATTCTTTATACCAATCCCTGGCATCCTCTTTCAAGGTACGAATAAACAAATTGATATATACATATTCATGTTCAATCTCAAATTCTTACATCATATTGATAAAAATCTTTAGATGCTGATCACTAGTAATAGCATTGTTCCCTTGGAACTTTGGCATTCTATTACTCATATCTTGACGAACTAAATTTGGATAACCAACCATTCCCACAAAATTTATAGGTCCAAAAGTGTTTACAAAAAATGGAGGTATTGGGTGGGGGCCTGACCATACTATTTTGAGGAGGTTACCTTGTAGGGGTGACAAATTTGATAAGGGGCAGAGGGTCCTTGGAACACAAGAGTATAATTTTCAAAATGGGTATCCACCAAAGGCCTTACTTCTTAGAAATCCTTATCAACCTTAGAAAAGATAGGTGTAGAATGTGAAGCAAACCTTTCAAAATCAAATGAAGGACCTTCTCCAGCTAGAGAATTCAATTCCATAAAGAGGCTACCTAATTTAGAGTCACTTGAATTACAGTAGTCACTAATAGGTTGATCACTTTCATCAATGAAGATCCCTCTTCTTGTCTGATCACTTTCCCACACCTCTCCAGGATTTTCTTCCTTCTGATTTTGCTTTTCCTAGCTCTCGAAATAATGTCCTAGTAGGATCGCTAGAAAAGAAAGATCTTCTTCCTTCTAGCTTTGCAAATATTAGTTTAAAATATGACTTTAACAGAGTTTAAAGACACTGGTACTCATTAAAAATCATATTAACATAGAGTTGCCACTAAGGATTTCCACCCTAGTTGTGAAAATGTACTAAATATGATCTACTCAAATGTTTGTTAATTCTAGAAACTAGAAATGGAAAGATTATAAACTTTCTTTACCTAGATTTATCAAATGAAAGCTAGTGCACTAGGTGTGAAAACTAAAATAATTGCACATAGCACTTGGAGCATACAAGAAGTGTTTTACCAGGGTCTAAATTTGAGTTGTAAGTCCCTGATAACGGCACCAGAAGCATGTTATTGATGGGCTAGATGGATATGAAATAGCAATAAATCAACAAATCGATCACATCAACTTAAAAAATCCCCGGCAATGGCACATACAATAAGTGTTTTACCAGGGTCTAAATGTGAGCTGTAAGTCCACTGACAACGGTGCCAGAAGTGTGTTGGTATCCAAAATGATTCTCCCTCAAAGTTCTAACAAGCATTACTAAATTGACAAGAAACTTAGAGATAGATTAGATCGTGATGAGTCATTTTGTAGTTGGGGATTATATCTAACTAGCCCTCTATCACTCAAATGTGGAGAAATGGATAGCACCCTCAAGAGGATTTGATCTATCACCGCTATTTTAGGTTGTGCCTTTCAACCAGGGTAAGAGGACACTTTTGTAGCCTATTGTTTACAGAAGAGATGGATATATCCTTCCTAATGAAGAGGTTAAGGAGACCTTGGAGAAAATATGATGAATGCAACAAAATCTAACACTCACGAGTTGTCACTCTAGACAGTGGAGATATTTTCTGGGCAAGGTTCAAGCTACTAAAGACATTTAAAATCTTGATTGTTTCTACATGCTTTGGTAATGGAAACTATGTATTTGTGCACATACAGGAAAAACAGGGGTAGTACAGGTAGGATTGGTTGTTTTAAATGAATTTTGGTGGGAGGTGAGGCAGGATGAACTTTGTTCACCGGATCCTTGAGAAATCTTACAAAATGAAAGGTTAGACCAACAGAATGCCACAAAATAGCTAGAATGTTTCTTTAACCAGAATATGTGCTTTGATGGAGGCCCAGATTAGGACTTTTTCATATAATCTATGAGAATATAACACAAAGGATCAAATTAGAGAACCCAACAAAGCATCAAGATCTAAGCCAAATCATGCCTAGGGTACACCCAGAGGCTTACAAATAATCTCTATCAAATAGATAAAAAAGAAGTGATTTTAATATCATTTATTTCCATCCCAAATGAAGGCTCTTCTGAGAAATGAAATTGTATATGCCACTAAACTATCACAAGTAATTGAGACCTATGTGACTGAATCATATTTTAATACAAGATTATAACAGAAATAAGAACAACTACTCGCATACATTTAGAAGTTAAAGCAAACACATTTTTCTCACAAGACAACATAGGATAACTGAAATTTGATTAAATCTATCAGTAAGGGAAAGTTTCTATAGACAATCTCAGATCTTTTCAATGGATGTACACTTGCAACCACCTTGACATGATCAAATTTAACACAAAAGATATATACAAGCTTCTCAAATGCTTCTAAAAAATATGGGCTCTATCAAGCTTTCTATTACAAAAATAAGTCCCAACCCCTAACACTCTAACCATTTGCATGAAAAATTTGTGCCATTTACAACATTTACAATAGAGACCCTTACCCCCCCCCCAAAAAATATAGATATTAAGTGCTACCAGTGCTTGCCATGATCCCGATCGCGATTGCCAGAATCAAATATTTACAAAGTTATCCAGGTTCTCGAGGGGGTAGTTCTCATCGAATATCTCCCGCATTCAAATCCTTCCTCTTGTAGATCACTTTTTCTTCAATTCGCCAACCACTTCCACCCCTAATCTGTATCAAATTTGGCTCCTTGCGTGCTTGGGAGAAGAAAAATGGAAAATCTGATGAAACACAATAGTCAGACCATTTTAATGGTGAAAGACATCTTCCAGATCTCCCCACCAAACTCAGATATCAACATTAACTCCCCTATCTGCCTGGACGTGTAGGAGATACCAATAAATCATGAAGAATCACACTTCTAGGCGTGTTTCAATAAAAAAGGTTGGAAAATTAGATTCAGAGCTCTCCGACTGCCATTGATCTTTACTTTGAATGGTGGGAAAATCCACGTGGAAGATTCAAACTTAAAAATAGACCTGGGGGTTTCCTCTGAACTTTTTATAACTTTTGGAAAAATGGATAAAGTTCAAATTTTGTTCCGACATCTTTCCAACCCCAAGAAATGAGCTTGACACATGTTCTGAGATGGGTTTGAGAGGAACCGCTGATAAACTCTACCATTTGACCCTCTTTTTGGAAAAAGGAAAATTTTCCAATTTTTCCCCACGTAGCTCTTGCCCTTCCGCTTAAAGTTTCCAATGTGGGTCCCAGTGGAACCACACTTCCATTTTTTTAAAGTCTTTTTCCCACAAAGGGAAAATTTTCCATGAATTTCCTTCTGAAAACCTACACCTCTGCCATGTTGACTGGAGCAAGCTTTGACCTTTCTTCCATCGGGCTTATAGGCCATTTTTGATATCTTAACCCTTTTGAGCATAAGAGGAAAAAATTATAAGTTACCTCTGATGGTCCACTTCCCCACTGCTTTTGACTTATCAAACTATCCACATGTCACTATAGCACACCTTTAGATGGTCCTAAAAAAATTGAGACCTTGAATGATCGCATGGGCTTGGCCATCGAGTCCTATGGCCCGGTAAAAAATTTGTTTGAAGGATCAAGAAGCTCAGTGGAAGGTGCTAATTTTCATGCTCCAAGGTAGTCTCCTTTGGTCTGTTGAAAATTCCAAGCAAAATGCAAAGTGAGCAGAGGCCTCCAAGTGTCCTCCTGGTGCCTTCTTTAAAAGACTCTGAGTGAGAGTGGGATCACCATGTGTCCTTGTTCTCCACCAAACTATTTTAGCTACATAAAATTTATCTATGTCTGGGAAAAGCAATCAGAAACCTCCACGTGTTCTCTCGGACGCTACTCCAAGGCTAAGCAAAAAAGTATATCTTCAAACGAGTGTCATTCCTCAACGTGGACATACTTTTAAGTTGAGGCAATTCGTATAAATTTTGAAGAACCCGGCTTATCCGTTGCATCTAACCAAAAGGTGCAACGCCCCCTATCAATGAAAGGATGTAAATGTGACTCGGAGAAACACCCGTCAAACCATAAAATTTAGAAAAATGATCATTTGAGACTGCAAATGAAAATTTTTCCAAGGGCAAAAAATTTAGAAATGTTACAAGGCTCAAATATGTCCATCAGAGACACATCCATTCATTTTTCTTCAAGTATTTACGGTAGAAATGATGAGGAAGGCAAATCTCAGCCGTGGAGAATGGAAAATATGGGAGAACCTGAGTTTTTAGATGAACAGATAACGGGAGACCCAAATTACAGACCTTTTCTAGAGGAACAAAGAAACAAGGAGCAAACCATGGACCCATAAGTGATCTACTACCTATGAAAAAATTAAAAATGAAAATAAAGATTAACCAGGCACAACATGGGGAAAAATAAATTGATAGATTTTCAAAGGTAAACTTGGGTGAGAACTATTTTGAGCACCAACAGGTGTGATAGATGCTTCTTTCCACATGCCCCATGTGATGAAGACAATTAAATTGAAGAATATGATGATCACACTGATGATGATGTGTGCATGATGGGGTGATCTACAAGCTCACGTTAGGGAGCAACTTCGACTAAATTAATTAGTGCTTGAATTGCTATATATTTTCTGGGATTGCATTCATCGAGTATTAACCCCTCCTCCCTCTCATACTGTTAAAATAGATATGGTACAAGATTTTGAATTGCCTACTAATGATTTTGAATACTTAAGGGAATTAATGATTAAAAATTATGATGGAGGAATCCCCTCCGAGGAGGATAGGCTAGTTGTTAATGAATGTTGTGGTTGCCCATGAAAAATAATATAACACTAAGAGTAAAGATGTTAAAGGGGTAGGGCCTCAGGCCAAACCAAATATTCTAGTTCTCACCAATATCCTAAAATAAAATCCTAAGAAAGATACATCTAGAAAATTACTTTGTTTCCCCAAACTGAACTGGTAGTCCTACCCATGCTCAGACCATGAAAAATCCTTTACTGTCAGATGAGTTTATCAATCTTCCTCCAAGTGTTTCCTTGCCCAAATACGTTCCTTATGAAATGTAGCCAAAGTCTTGAGTCAGATCAATATTTCTGTTTCAATTATTGAGTTGCTTAGGATTCCTGAGGACAAGAAAAGATCCTTTGAATATTTGGGAATGAAATAATAAAATATTACCCAAGGCAGAAATGTAAACAATGTTGAGACTTCTCCTACCATTGCAGAGTTGGAAAAACCCCAAGTACTGGAAGAACTAGGTAGGCCACCTGAAGTATATTTGGGAACATCCTTGGTTGATTCCCTGCTAAATGTAGATCCTTTTTTCACTACTCTGATCATTAGGGATAGGTTTTTACAAAACTATATGTTTGATTTTGGAGCATCGTGTAATTGTATGCCTCTTGAGGTCATGAATGAATTAGCTATCAAAGTAACAATAGCTTATGGAAAGTGCACTGCCATGGATTCCAGAGAGGTTCAAGTGCTTGGATTTTCAATGGTTTGATAGTGCAACTTGCATCATACCTAGGCAAGAACATAAAACTAGATGTTGTTATTGTTGATTTCCATGTCAAATGGGGAATGTTGTTGTTATGAATAAAATGGGCTGCTAGTGTGGGTGGGAGTGTGCAAATGGATGTGTATTTTTCCACTATACCTATTGAGGGAAGCCTTATAAAGTTGTATGGTTAAAATAAGATGCTACATCTCATTGAGGATCCCAATAATGCTTCCTATGAACGGTTATACATTGACATTTATGCTAATAACTGTGTTGGATTTTCTCATGGTAAAGAGAAATTTTTTTATCAATGCAAGTCTCTTAAACAAGTAAGTTCTCCTTGGAATTTGTTGTTTGATGGGGCTTCCTCTAAATTTGGAAATGGTTCTGGTATTATTCTGATATCTCCCGGACTAGGAAGAGTTTGTTTTTTTCTTTTAAACTCAATTTTTAGTGCACTAACAATATTGTAGAATATGAAGCACTGTTAGCGGCTTTAAGAACTTGCTTGGAAATATGGTGTTAGAGACATCATTGCTATAAGAGATTCAGAGCTAATTGTCAAGGTAGGTTAGAAAACTATATGCAACAAAAAATCAAGAGAATGAAGCATTATAAGCATGCAGTCTGGGATTTCATTGAAATTTTTAACTCCTTCAACATAATACATCATGATAGGAATTATAATACTCTAGCAGACAAATTAGCCGTATTGGGGTCCAGATTTGAAAAATTGTATTGTATCCCCCTATTATGAGTATAATATTGAGATATTAACTAGGTCATCTATTCCTTACAATGTTAAAACAATAGCAAGTGTTCGAAGATGATGCCCAGGTGCAAAGGTTTTTCCAAAACCCAGGAGACTTTTCTGATCAATGTATAGATTGGGAGCCAATGGTTTGTGCAGCCGATGGAAAGGAGACTTTATTTGGAAAAGAAATCATTCAATTGAAGACTAATACTATTCCCAGAGGTTTGATAGAGCCTGAATCAAACTTTGATAATGTTGATTACATTATCAATAGACACCTGTCAGCCTCTAGGGATGTAGAAGAGCATAACCTAGGCATGTAGGATAAACCACGTATGATCAGGCTAGGTAGAAATTTAAGTTAGGAATAAAAGCAGTCTTATGTCCAATTGTTGAAGAAAATACCATAACTTCTTAGCATGTTCTTATTCTAAAATGAAATCATAGAGAGAGGATCTTTTCCAAGATGAAATTCCCTTTGAAGCTTATGCCAAGTTGTTTAGGCAGAAACAAATGGCCAGTGAATCCACTCCTTTCCCTGAATATGCAAGAAGAATTGACAAACATTTAGGGATGGAGGAATCATACAGCCCACAAGGTACTCAACATGGGTTGCAAACTTCGTACCTATCAGAAAGAAGAATGGAGATATATCAGGTTATGTATGTACTTTACAAACTTGAATAGAGCATCAATGAAGGACAACTACCCTCTACCAAATATGGACAATATGTTATTATTGGTTATTGTTTCAGAATTGTTATCCACCTTGGATGGTTTTTATAGATATAGCCAAGTAGTTGTGAAGGAATCAGGGTGAATCAAGATTTCCTTTACCACTCCTTGGGGAACATATGTATATGTCATAATTCCATTTGGTCTATTGAATGTTGGAGGCACTTTCCAAAGGGAAATGGATGTAGCTTTCTCTGGCTATATTAATGATTTAATTGTTGTATATCAAGATGATGTGACTGTTTTATCCAAAAAAAGGAGTGACCACCTGTAACACTTATAAAAAATGATGTTAAGATGCAGGGAGTATCATATTTCACTAAATCATAAGAAGTGCCATTTTCGAGTTCAAAAAGAAAATATGCTTGGACACATTGTGTCAAAGTATGGGGTCATGATTGTTCCTGAAAGGGTATAAGCCATTAGAAAAGTCCCTATACCAATAACTAAGAAGGGAATTCAATCCCTATTGGGAAGATTAATTTTATTAGGATATTTATCTCCAAATTTTCTGAACTAACTATCCCAATCACTAGAATGCTGAAGAAAGATCAAAGTATCAAATTGGAAGAAGTAGCTATTCAAGCTTTAGTTGGGATCAAATAAGCATTAAAGAATGCCCCTATTTTGGAAGCTCTAGATTATAATAAGGCTTTCCAAATGTTTACTTTAGCTTCAGAAAGTACTATTGCATTTGTGTTGTTGTAGAAGGATGATGAGGGAGCTGAAAGACCAATTGATTTTTTCAGTAAGGCATTACAAGGAGCTGAGCTAAGTTATACTATCATGGAGAAGTAGGAATTTGATTTGGTAAAAGCAAAAAAGGTATTTAGGCCATAGATTTTGAGTTCCAAAGTCAATGCTTATGTTACCCACACCATGGTGAAAGATATCCTATCAGAAATGGAGGTTTGAAGAAATTGATGTCGTTGGGTAAAAAAATTGTAAGAGTATGATATGGACATCCAAACAACAAAATTGGTAAAAGGTTTGGGCCATTAAAAAATTATGGCAGAGTGAAATCTATAGACAATTGAGGAAAATGAAGTTGAAGAAGAAAGGATGAATGTCCTTGAAAAAATGATAAATTTTGAATGGTATAAGGACATCATTTTTTATCTCAAATATCTACAGTACCCTAAACATTTGAGCAAGAATCAGAAAAGAGAACTTAATTTATCTTCACAAAAATACGTCATTACTTATTTTGCGTTAGCTTGGAAGAACCCTGAGAGAGTTCTCTTAAGAAGCATTACTAAAAATGAAGCCCCAAAAATAATTGATGATTTCCATGGAGGAGTTTGTGGGGGGCATTTTTCAGTGAGAGTAATAACCCATAAGATATTAAAGGTTTGTTACTGGTGGCCAACTCTTTTCAAAGATACAACTTTGTTAGTTAGGAAGTGTGATAGCTGTCAGCACTTTTCACAGAGATTAAAAGCTTCAGCATCCCTCCCATAGAAACCTATATCAATTGAAGCCCCTTTTAAGCAATGGGGGATTAACTTCATTGGGGAGAATTCTAATCCTTCAAGTGTAGGCCATAACTGTATACTAGTGGCCACATATTACTTCACTAAGTGGGTGGAGGCAATCCCCACCAAGAAGGCAACTCACTAAATTGTCATGGATTTTATTATAAATTATATCATTTATAAATTTGGTGGTTATGTGCCACAAATATGGGATCAATTTGACATATGCTTCCAATTATAATCTCCAAGGAAATGGACAAGTAGAGTCTAGTAATAAAATATTTTTAAGATATTTAGAAAAAATTTGGGGTTGAACAAAAGGAAGTGTGGTGAGCAGTTGAAGTTTACTATTTCGGTTGATCAAAACACTATTAAATGTGCTACTAGAAAAATCCCATTTGGGTTAGTGTATGGAACTCAAGCCTTTTTTCCCCTACATATTCAATTATCTTCATTTCAATTTCTTCAACAACTGGAAGATAAAGATGTTAGTCCCCTCTTATGCTCACATCAATCAGATTGTTGAGTTAGATGAAGAAAGAAGGGCATCCCATCAAAGGTATGTAAAATTTAGAAAGAAATTGAAGAAGTTTTTTGATAAGAAGGTGACTCCAAGAGATTTTAGTGTGGGAGAGCTTGTGTTATTATGGGATAGCAGGCACAAGGATAAGGGAAAACATGGAAAGTTTTATGCATTGTGGATGGGCCCTTATTCAATTGACATTTGAATTGGTGAACATACCTTCTTCTTAAAAGAACTAGATGGGGAATTGCTTGAACTTCCTATTAATCGAAATAATTTGAAACATTTCCTTGATTGATTTCCCATAATCGAGGTGCACACCATTGTATAGTGTATAGTCTTTAGGTTCAGGTTCTTCTTTTGTGTTTTTCTATATTGGTTCATCCTGGTCCCCGGTGACCAGTTTGTGTTGGTTTCTTAGTTCGTCTTGGGGGAGTCAGTTATTATCTTTCTTCTCTGCAAGCTTGTTCTTTGAATCCATTGCCCAATGGTTTATTTCTGGCACTTGGTCTGTTATTTTTTCTTGTGGCACTCGCTGGGAGTACCCATCCTCGAGTCGTAGCTGATGTTGGTGCTCAATTTTATCTCGCCTCATTTGCTCTAAACATTATTCAATCTGCGGGTTCTGTCATAATTTATATTTCCCCGAATAGATGCGTGAAAATTTTTCTTCATTTGTATGCTATTTAAAGATCCTTCTCCATGGTCGTGGATCACATTTGGGCCTTGTATCATTTCCAAATTCTTTGTCCCTAAAGAAAAATTCAATTTTAGGCACAAAATGGTGTTTTCCTTGCATTTTATGGTTTGATGATTATGTTTTCCCTATCAATTTATATCTCATCATCTTCAGCTACATGGTCCTTTATGATTCGATGCGGCTTGGTGGGGAATTTTAAAAATCTAAGGCCCGCTTCAACTCAAGTATCTTGTTTATGTGGAGGGTCTGCGCTCATCTATAAAATTTCACATCTTTGTTTGAACTTTGGATTTTACGCCAAGGAGACACGTGGAGGTTTCCACTGGCCATGCCCAAACATACACATTTTTTCATGTGGCCGGTGTAACTTTTTTAGACCATGGACACGTGGAGGGCTGACTTCTCATTTGAGGATCTGACCTCTATGTCCTACCTTAGTAGTTGCACTAGGGAGACACGTGGAGGTTTCCACTAGGCTCCTCTCTTTACTTAAAATTTTCAAGAAAATTTCTAAGGCTTGGCACACGTGGAGGGCCCACACCTGTTTGGGGAACTTCCCCTGTAATTTACTTTTGAAGAAGAGATTGAAGGGACACTGTGGAGGCTTCCGCTTAATCCCACCCATACCTAGACATTTTCAACGACCGACGAAATGTTCTCGGACCCTAGGCACGTGGAAGCTTCCTCTGTCCCTAAAATTCTTTCAACAACTTTGATGGGCCAATACATGTGGTGATTCCGCACTTGTTTTGGGTCTTCACTTTCAAATACTATATCAAAATTACTCCAGTGAGACACGTGGAGGTTTTCTTTGGCTCCTCTATATACTTAAAATTTTCAAGAAAATTTCTAAGGCCTGGGACACATGGAGGGCCCGCGCCTATGTTTGGGTACCTACCCCTAAATTTTATTTGTGAAAGAGCACCATGAAGAAACGTGGAAGTTTCAACTCACTCTGCCCCATACTTGGACTTCTCAATAGTCGAAGGAAATATTCTCGGACCCTAGGCATGTGTCATCTTCCACTGTCCCTAAGATTATTTCAACAACTTTGTTGGGCAGAGACACGTGGTGAGCTTGTCACTTGTTTGGGGTCTCCACTTTTTGGCACCATATCAAAAGTGCACCATTGAGACACATGGAAGATTCTGCTAGCTCCTTTTATGCTGAGAATTTTCAAAGGCCAAAAGGAAATTTTCTTGGGCCTAGGGTACATGGAAGGCCCGCACTTATTTGGAAACATGCCTCTGTACTTCACCTTTGTTGTTTTTCTAATGACACATGTGGACGAATCTAATCTAAAGTTGAGAAAGGGGAGATTCAACAGTTGTTGTGCATTGCATCTAATTTTGACTACCATTTTGGCTCCAAGACTCCTGGAGATGTGAATACGCATTGTTTTTCTTCATTTTTTGATGAGCTTCCTTGTCATTTTTATCTGCAAAGTGTAATTGAATGGATTTAGAGCTTAATTTTTTGAGTCCAAGGATTGTAGAGGATTATATTTTAAAGTTGGAATTTCTCAAGAACTTGTAAAAATTTGAATTACCATAGAAGCTAGATGCAAAGCAAATTTTCAAGCGCAAAGGATGAAAACGTGTTGCTAGAAGAGTTGGCTGGGAGCCCCAGCTTAAAAAAATGATGAAAATCTTCGCAATGATTCAACTTTTTGAACAACTAGCAAGCTTTTTGTTGCAAACCTATTAAACGTCACTTTCTGAGACAAATTGGTAACAAGCAAAGGATTCCTCAAATATTCTTCTTTTTGGGAGGGAAATTTGGGATGAGTGAGTGACTGAAATGTATAAATGCAATGAGATTTTTTTGAGAAATCCCATCTTCCTAAGAGACCATCTGAGAAACCTGTTAATCTCTTATGTTTTAGATTTGATCATGTCAACTTGGTTGGAAATGTATATCCATTGAACAAGCTTTGAGACTGTTCAAAGAAACTTTCCCCTCCTGATGAATCTAATCAAATTCGAATTAATCTATGTTAATCTTGGGAAAAAAATTGTCTTCTTCATTTCAAAATGTCTACAAGTACTTTTTCTTGTTCCTATTGCAATCTCATGTGATAAAATCCCTCCGAATCACATAGGATATCATCCTTGTGATAGTTTAATGGCATTTACAATTTCATTATAGAAAAAGCATTCATCGTGTAATGAGATAAACAATTTAAAATCACTTTACTATCATTTTGTTGATAAATATTGTATGTAAGCCTTTGAGTGCATCTTAGGCATGAGGAATGAGGGGTATTTAATGTGTAATTGAGTCTTTAGCTCAAGCCTTCATGTTGAATTCTCAAATATTGTGTGAAAACATTTTAAATCTAGGCCTCCATTTATGCACACCTTCTGGTTGAAGGAATATTTTATCTATTATGAAGCATTGTGTCATTTAGTTTTCCAATTATTCTTAAGGTTCTCAAAGATCTATGGAAAAATCAAGTTTATCTTGCTTAATCTCCCACCAAAAATTATTCAAAACAATGAATCCTACCTAAACTACCCCTGTTTACCCTCTATGTCCACAAATGAGTAAATTCTTCTATCAAAATATGCAGAAGCAATTGGGATACCATAATGTCTTTAGTAACCTTAACCCTTTTTGGAAAATATCACCATTCCTTAGAAGTGACAACTCATGAGAGTTAAATTGTGGTGCATTGATCATATTTTCTCAAGGTTTCCTTTACAATTTTTTGCAAAGAAGGATATCTTCATTTTCCTTGACCAACAGAGGTTAAAAAGTGGGTTCTCTCACCCTAGTTGATAGGAACAACCTAAAGTAGTGAGGATAAATCAAATTCTTAATGAAGGTGTCTATCCATTTCTCTGATGTCCGAGTGACAAAGAGTCAGATGAATCCTCTCCCCAGATACAAAAAAACTCATAATATGATCTATCTGTCTCTCATTGTCTTTCTAAATTTGTGATGCTACTTCTTTTCCAAGGGAGAATCATTTTGGATACCAACATTCTAAAAATTATCAATTTTCTACCCGAAGAAGCTGAGTTCTCCTCTAGAAACCAAGACAAATTGGAAGAGCATTATGGTGAAAAAGTGGTGCAACTAAGAACTAACAAATTACCAAAAGGTCTTGTAACCTTGGATTCAATCTTCAACCTAAATGATCAATTCTTGAAGGAGAAAGAAAATATTCAGGTAAAGGGTGAAGATTCGTAGCCCATTTCCATAGATGAAGGAAAAACATTGCGAATCAGTAAGGCAAGTACCCAACAAGAAAATATGAGTTCTTTCAAAACTTTCAAGAATTCCCAGATGTCTTTGCTTGGAATTTTAAGGATTTAAGAGGTTTCAACCCAAGGTTAGAACAACACAATATCGAGCTAGATCCAAGATCCAAGCCTCTTAGAAAAAGGTAAAGGCCAATAAACCCTCACATCGAACCTGACGTGAGAAAAGAGTTAAACAAGCTAATTGAGGCCAACATCATCTTCCCTATCAAGCATTCAAGTTGGGTTGTAAACTTGGTGCCTGTGAGGAAAAAAAATGGAGATATCAGAATATATGTAGACTTCCGTGATATAAACAAAGCATCAATCAAAGATCACTACCCACTTCTATCAATGGAGCAAATCTTGTCGGTTTTAGTGAACTCTAAGAGGTTTTCATTGCTAGATGGATATTTTGGCTATAACAAGATAATGGTAAAAGAATAAGATCAGTTCACGACAATCTTCACCACCAAATGAGGTACATATTCTTATAAGAAGATGCCATTTGGACTGTCAAATGCTAGAGCAACATTTCAGCGAGCTATAGACACGGCATTCAAACGATTAATAACCAAGATAGTTCAGGTGTATCTATATGATATCATCGTCTTCTCAAAGAATGTTGCAGACCATCTCTACCACCTTCGGCTAGTATTTTAGAGGTGTAGAATGTTCAGAGTCTCATTGAATCCAAAGAAGTTTGTATTCTTGGCACATGAGGGAAAATGTTTGGGCCACATTACCTCAAGAGAAGGGTTAACAATTGATCCTTAAAGGGTTGAAGCCATCCAAACACTTCCATTACCACAACACAAGAAGTATCTCCAAAGCTTGTTGGGGAGAATAAACTTTTTTCACATATTTGTTCCTAATTTTACCACTCTTTTTAATCCTTTAATGATGATGTTAAAGAAGAGTCTTGCATTCAAATGGACAACAAAAGGAAAAGAGAGTTTTGAGGCCATCAAGCTCACAATATCACAGGACCTAAATCTTATTAACCTAGACTTTTCAAATAACTTCATGTTGTATGCTTTTAGAGGGTCAAAAACAATGTCAGCTATCTTGGTTCAGCCTAACAAGGAAGGATCAGAACAGCCCATATCCTTCTTCAATAAGAGATTAAAAGATTATGATGTAAAGTGTTATTTCATTGAAAATCATGTCATTGCTATCATTAGGATTTTGAAGAAGTTCAGACACTTGGTCTCGCACAACAAGATTAAACTGCTAGTGTCTCATGTTGGTGTTAAATATTTTCTCCTAAACAAGGAATTGAACGAGAAGAGAGAAAATTGGATCACTCATGTAATGGAGTATGATATTGAAATCAAAGTGACCAAACTAGTTCATGGGAAGGGTTTGTGTGAGAAGCTCGTTTCCAAGAAACAAGATAAGTCAGTGGATGAAGAAGAGGTTGTCCTTCTACTGCAGAATGATTAAGAGCAGACATGTAACGATGCACCTATTCCATGTTGGACTCAAACATTACTTCATTATATCCAAACAAGTTTGTGCCCTCCAGAATGGAACAAATCAAAGAGGAGATACTTCATATTACAAGCTATCCCATATGTGCTTATTGGTGGTATCTTGTTCAAGAAGGGTATCAATAGTGTTCTATTGAGGTGCATTGGGACAGGACAAATTGAGAGGGTGTTGCATGAGTTCCATGATGGAGAAGCAGGAGGGAAATTTTCTCCTCGAGTAACAGCTCTCAAAATCATGAACGTTGGTTATTATTATCCTACTGTGTTTAGTTATTGATACTTATGGATCAAGAAATGCAAGAAGTGTGTATTCTTCACATGGAAGGAAATGTTAGTAGCCCTGCCCTTTCATCCAATTTCATTAGATCAGCCATTCATGTAATGGGGACTAGACTTCATCGGAGTAATTAACCCAAAATAAATCCAGGGGCACAAGTGGATACTCACAGCGACTGAATATTTCACCAAGTGTCTTGAAGCAATGGCACTTAAGGAGGAAAATGAAGCCAATATCTAGGATTTCTATGAAAATATAGCCACTAGGTTTGGAGTCCCTGCCACTATCAAATAAGATAATGCATTGGCATTCCTTAGTACAAGGATCACTAAATTGCTTTTCAATAATGGTGTTTACCTCAGTACTTCATCAAACTATTACCCTCAAGGTAATGGCCAAGTAGAATCCATAAGCATGAACCTACTAAGAATTATCAAAAGGACTCTTGATGAAAATAAGAGAAATTTGCACACAAATCTCAAGTATGCTCTATGGGCTGATAGGATCACATCCAAAATGTATACAAGAAGCTCCCCATACAAGTTTGTATATGGAAATAGGTAGTATTGACCATGTCCTTGGAGCTTCCCACTTTGGAGCTCATGAAGCAGTTGGAACTAGCCATGTTTGAACCTATGGAAATCAAGTATGCAAAGATAATGGGATTAGAAGAACCAAGAGAACATGCAATGTAGATCATAGAGAAAGATCAAGAATTTATCAGGAATAGCTTTGATAAGAAAGAAAGAACAAGGACCTTTCAAGAGGGGGACTTAGTTCTAAATTGGGATGTAGATCAGGAAAAGCTACGAAGGCATTCCAAGTTTGATGCCATTTGGAGTGGCCCCTACATTGTCACAAGATGTAAAAGTAGCAATGTCTTCCAAATGGCTAAGTTGGATGGAGAAGAATTACAAATTCCAGTCAATGGGATCTACCTCAAACACTGCTACTAAAATGAGAATTTCTCACCCCTGTAAATATTAGCCTAGTTTTTCAATTTCTCCAAGTGTGTATGCACATTATCTTGTTATAGTGTAGGTTTCAATTTCCCTAAGTTCTGGTGTACATGCTCTATTGCTTCTGGTGTATGCTTGTTTACAGTTCATCTCACTCGTGGAAAAGACTTGTGGCCACAAGAAATTAAATTTGTAGAGTATCCATATTGGAGTAGGTCTGGATGTTTTAATTGCACTCCAACATATCAGGTTTGTAGAAAATCAAATGAGGGAGAATTTTCTAGGTTTTAGACAACTCTCTACTCTCACAGATATTGAATCGAAGATTTTATTGCAAAGATAAGAGTACATGTAGTGGAAGGTAGATATAGAATAGTTTTGAAATTACCACGGAGACTCCATGCCCAATGGATACTTCCAAGGATACTAGTCTCTTCATGTAGTAGGAAGATGTCCCCATGATTCGCCAAACTTTTATCCCAATTTTTCCCCCTGGAGAAATTGATAAAACACGACCCCACATAGAAGAAAATTAGAAGGGTCAGTTCAGTCATGCGAGCCCACATTTAAGATCCAATCGTTAAGGGGATAGGTGGGCTCTACAATGGAGAAGAAAGTGGGTGAAGGATTAAACAATGTCAAAGGAGGCCAGAGGCTCTTAGGAGGAAAGTGGGGAAAGGCTCAAAGTTTTAAGACTTCACATACGATTCAGAGTGCGCCCAAATCAATTAAGTATAAAAGAAATAGGGTAGATCCAATGGAAGGTGCCACGTGTCGACTCGGCACAACTTAAGAGATCAAATTTGAAGGTGGTCCCCCAAACTGGCACAGGCCCTCCACATGTCCAAAAGTGAAAAAGGGGGATAGAACCAGATGTTTAAATTGACTAAGTATAAAAGGGTCTCCGGGGAATTTTGGAACTTTTATCCTTTCCCAAAATGGCACAGTTTGCAAGGGTGGGCCCCCAAGCCCGAGGAGGTTCATTTTCCAAATGAAAAAGTGAATTTCAGGCCCACAGATCTGTTTTGCAAAACTAGTTTTTTTCCATTTTTGTAGGGACTTGATTCAAAATATTCAAATGAGCATAACTTTTTATACAATGCTAAAAATTAAAAACAATTGGTACCATTGGAAAGGTCTCAACCTTGTCTATGACATGAAAGCTTGAAAATTTAATTTTCACAAGGTTAGATGGGTGAAAAATGGTAAAAATTATTTCTCTCCATTAATGTATGATCTGATTACTTCAAAAACTAGATCAAATTTGATTTGATCTGCCATTCTTCCTTCTTCAACATGCCAAACAGACAAAAAGAGGAAGACTCTACAGATTGTGGGTGGATTTGCAAGGGCATTGATGGCTAGTAGCTGAGCTTCCAAATCATATTTCTCATATCTTTTCTTCTCCTCTCTTCATTTCATCTACAAATGTAAGAGCTTGGCTCATTTTAAAGGGTTGGAAATTTTGGTTTTGTACCCTCCCTTCTTCTCTGGTCTCCAAACAAATATGTGGATTTTGAACCTTCTATTGAGACTGTAATGCAAGTTTTCTTACCTCTTGGCCATTGTAATTCACTGTATCAATTTGTGAAGCAATAACACATGTCTGTGGATGATTTTAATGCTCTCTTATGTTCATTGTTGTTGTTTTATCTTTCATTGTAATATTGGTTATCTGTGCATGGTAGTTGTATTACATTTTGATGGTCTATGTTTGATAGCAAAGCAGGTGTTCAACATTCTTTTGGTGTATCACCTCTATTAGTTTAGGTTTAATTTCTTGCATATTCTTAACCCTATCTCCTTTGCAAGTCAGAATAGGTTTTAGAATAGATCCTCCACAAATTTTATGTATGCGCCTGAACAAAGGAATAGGAACTGGCCTTCATCTGGAGAGATTTCTCAATTTTAAAGTCCCACACTTTGAGAGATGCTCCATGTTATGCAATCACACTAAGATTCTCAACCCATCGAGTTGAAGACATTTAGTGGTGCTGTAATTTTGCATTAATAGGTACTTAATTTTACTTAAAACACATGGTATATATATATATATATATACCATGTGTTTTAAGTAAAATAAACTACCTGTTAGTTCTTAAAATGCATGAGGCATATAATTATGCACTTTAAATATAATGCATTCATATCTTACTCTTAGTATGCATGAGGCACCTAATTATATTCAAATATAAAGCATGCACATATCTTATTTATATTTTCAAGAAGATCCTATATATACTTCAACTATGAGGCATATGTACCCTATACTCTACATAATATAAATATATAAATCATTCTACAAAATAGTAAAATCTATAATATTAAATCAATTCAAAATTACTATTAAGTGAACTCATCATATCTTCAAATAGAGAAAGAGATACATGACATCTATAATTGTGAAATAATTAGATTGAATATATTGATAAAGTTATTAACTTCTATGATGTATCTACCTCCCAATTGCAATATATCATCTAGTGAATGCTCTCGACTTCTATGAATGCTATCTATAAAATTCTTCAAAATACAAGTATTTTCTTAGTCATTAGTGAATCCAACAAAAACATGTGATATAAGATTATCGAATATATATGTTTTTAACATGAGTGTGCACAATTATCACCCTCTATAAATTATAATTTGGATTATGTTACAAGAGTTATCTCTATAGTAGTGTAACTTGGAAGTCTCATAGCTATAGTTATTTTAATTTAGCTATCACATATAAAATAAATTCCTCTCCTCCTATTACCATCGA
This sequence comes from Taxus chinensis, assembly GCA_019776745.2. Classification (NCBI taxonomy): domain Eukaryota; kingdom Viridiplantae; phylum Streptophyta; class Pinopsida; order Cupressales; family Taxaceae; genus Taxus; species Taxus chinensis. The sequence continues at coordinate 822,689,817 of CM034147.1, forward strand.
CATGAGAAAGGTTACTCTTACAAATCCATTATGAAGCAAAACATCCTTAATTATATATGTTATACAAGAAAGATATATACTTTTAATGGATACTGAGGAGCTAAGGAATTTGAAATACTTTACTCATTTCATATCTATAATTGAAATTTACACTCCATTTTTATGAAACTAGAACACATTATTATTTCTTTTAATATCACAATCGTATTTATTTTTCTATAAATATAATGGTGACTATTTAATGTTGTTGTCTTTCTTCTTAATGATAAAATTGTGATGATAATGTTTTTCTACAATATATTAGATCCCACAATGTATAAGTAGGATTAATGAAAATCAATATTTACTATTTATGAATTTATAGTAGACCATAATCACATAAACTATCTATCACCCATATTTTCAGGCCTAAATGTTCCTTATTGCCACATATCTAAGACTTGATCCTACATTTAAAAAAATTTGGCACTCACAACTTACCATTAAGTGCCCACTTCCCTTCGACACTTTTTACTATTGATTTCGATATTGTTGACTATACTATGGACATTTTGTATTATTTTGACTTAGCATGATGTTAGATGTTAGAGATACTGAGACTACTGTTGGATTCGATTCATAGTATGATGTGTGAGGATTATTAGAGACCTTTTTTTATTGATGATGATATGTTGTTGACATGGCTATATATTTCAGACATGCAATATTTTTCTCATATTAAGTAGACCTTCACAATTGACCTAATTTTGTGATCCTATTGATATTTATGAAATGTAGAATGAAGATGTTTTTAGAAATTGTAAATGATATCGCTAATTGCCTAGATGATGATTTGATTCATATGTAGATGACTGTGGATTTATATTAAATATGTTATCTTGGATTTTTGATATAGCCACAAGGCCAAAGGAGCTATTATGTGTTTTATAGGTAAATATATTCACAAAAAACAATGGGGGAATTGGAGACCAACCACATTGGGACGCTAGATGAACTCAACAAGGGTCACCATGGCAACATGTATTTTGTTGAGTGTGTGTTTGAATTGTTTTTAAGGGATCCCCATGGGGGGGATTACCTCCAATTGTTACCAAGGGGGCTTGTGTGTTACTCTTTTAGTTTCCTTTATTTAATTGTGTATGTGATTTTTAGTGATGTATTCTCCTTTTATTAATTACTTGATTTGTGTCTAGATTAGTAAATTAATCTTTTTACCAAACTAAATATTGGATGGGTCAAAAGAATTCATTTATTAGATTATATGGCTCTTGGGTTATGTGTTTTTAGTTGAGTTCTTGTGATCTTGTGTGTTGTACACTGTACCCCTTCATAGAAATTAGAATTTGGCCTTAACAACCAATTTTGAAGGCTTGTGGGAAAAGTCTAACTTCTCCCACACCTCTTAAATTGCTATACCAACCCTAACTATGGGTTCGGGGGTAAAACATATACCCCATTATGTTTTTTGGGAAGACAAAAAGGTAAACTATTATTGCACTTTCTTTCATGTAATTAAAGTTTGTCCTTAGGGGGTGTGGGCTTGGATTGTGTGTGTAAGTAATTTGTCATTCCTCTCACCCACTAATTTATTGTGCATTGGGGTTGAGGTTTGACTTATGATGTGGATTTTAGGATGAGTGATTTGGCATCCTACATGGAGCCACCTCACCCTCCTCTCTCCCTTTTCTATTTATTCAAGTTCTTTTGCTTGTTTGGGGGTTACTTCATTTCTTTGTGCTCTTGCATTTTTGGGGAGTTAGAGGATTTTAGAGTGCTTGTGGATTTTTTGGAGCTTATTGGTGATTTTTTGGTCTTGAATAATATTGGTGTGAGACTCTTGCATCAAGCTCTACCATGGAAAGGTAGGAGCTAAACTCTTGTTAAATGCTTTCTTTTAATTTGTATACATATGTGTGTGTTTTTGAGTGTTTTAGTATGCCTAAGTGTGGTGTAGGAGGGGAATATGGGGATATTACATGTTGGGAGGCATAAGGTTTTATTTCATATTTTGGATGGAGTTGGGTTGGGTGCCCCATCTTTGACAAGAAAATGCTTGCATTTTTTACTTGGTTATTTTGTTGAGGGAGTCATAAGAGATTGTAGAGAGGCATAAAAGAATGTGGGAGACATAAAAGGTTCATGAGGGAGGAATAAAAGTGTGTAGGGGTTTTGACATGTTTATTAGAGGGTGTTAAGGTGGGCACCCATTTCCCATTGGGAGACATAAGTGACCTGCCTATAGATCTTGCTCCTTTGGCTTTTACATTTTGAAGCCTTGTTTATTTTGTTGATTTCCTTCTTGTGATTGTAGTTTTGTTTTTGTTTTGGTTTGGTTGTAAAATCTTATATTATGATGTGGAAGCTTTTTTTTTATCATGAGTTGAATCCTTTTTTCATTGCAATGTGGTTGGGGTTCGGGGGCTAATGAGGAGGATGAATTCTTCTCCTCATTGGAATTATTGGTTCGGTGGAGAGTGTTGCCTCTCCCCCTTGTTTCTTGTGATCAAATGAAGCATGGTGGAGATCTCTTGTTGTTGTCCTCAAGAAATCCTTGCTTGTGATAAAACCTTCTTGTTATTCCCACTCACGGTGGAAGATTTTTAATATTGTATTTTGTTTAAAGGAAATGTTATATTGTAAGTTGTAATATCATTTAAATAAGTTTATTGAAGAGATGTATAATTTCCTTTCTCTTTAAATTTTGGTATAGAAAGAAAAGAATCAAAATGGAAATCTTGTGTAAAAGTTTAGTTGAAAGTTGTATTGTGAGAAACAAAGTTTATCTTCATTGTGAAGTTGTGTTATTGTAAATGAGAAAGAAGGAATATAGAAGTTGTAAGATGTGATAATGTATGCATAGCAAAATTGAATGTAGAAAAAATTTGTTGGTAGTTATTTGAAGAAATAAGTTGTAGTGAAAATGGAAAGAGGCAAAAAATTTGAAGTATAATTTTATGTTGGAATGTTGCATTTTTTAGTAAGGAAAAATAACAATATTATAAGTACATTTAGATCCTTTCCACTATTGGACTTGAAGGAAAATTTATTGAACGAAATGAAAATGATATTGTACTTGTTGTTACGAATAAAATAGAAAATGCTTTTAAAATGAGTAATTTTAACTATAGAATGAATAAATGGAACTAAATCTTATAACTGGAAACTTTAAGCATATAAAATCAAGTTCAAAATGAATTTTAGAACATTTTATTGACTTTAATTTTTTGAGAAATCTCGTAAATGAAGGTTCTATTTCTAAGAAACAACACTTCCTCCTTGTGCAAAATGGAAGTCTCAGAATGGCCACTCAGGAAAGAAGGAGGTTCCTGAATCGTCACCTAGGTTGGGAGGCGGTCCTCGGATTGACAGCCTACTCTGGTTGGCAGTTCTGTCACTTACGATGGAAATTCACAGATCCTCGCCTGTGTAATTTTTAACTTTTAATAACTAAATTTTATGCTTGTTAAAATTTAGATGAAACATCCTACAAACAAATAAGGGATAAATATCATGGTTTTAAGCAATGAAATATTGAAACGGTGGATGCAAAGTACACAAACTTGTATAGATAAATGGGAGTAGGGTTTGCCCCAAATGGAGAACTCTAAATACAAATAGTTCTGAAATAAAACCAGATTTGAAAAAGGAAATCCCTTCAATCCTTAAATGAAATAAATTACAATGATAAATCTACAATATAAACTAATCTAATCTTGATTCTTTTTAGACTCCTCCATATTTCTTCCTCCCTTATTCCCATGGCTTATATTTCTCCAACCTAAAAAATAGACAAAAGAAAATAGACCAAATGAGGAGATTAATGTAGGAAAAGGATTTAATAAGAATGCATAAGGATATTTAGGTTTAGTTTGGAACCCTAGGATCTAGTGGCCACAATTAAATTGATCAAAGGGTTGAGGATCAACCCTACATTAATTTGGTAGGAGTATATTTTTTAGATGGTTTAAATAAAAATTAAAGCTATGTGTAGATGGCTGAATGGGGCCATTTAAACACATTGATGTGAAAAGTAAGTGATCTAGTTCCTAGTATGTTTTAGAAAAATAATGAAATAGACATTTAAGTTATTTAAATAATGGAATTATAGTAACTAAGTTCAAGGTAAAGTATTAAGGTGGGAATGTTAGTTGTGGAGGAGTAAAAACATTAAACCATGTAAATTAAACCTAGTTAAATGTTAATTAATTTACCTTAGAAATAAATTAAGATTATACAATCATTTAACCTAGACCTAGTCCATCAATAGCAAGGTTGAGATTATTGGTGAAAAATTAAGTTAATGCACACTAAGGGTTGACACCCTTATAACCTTTTAACTAAAAAAAAATAGTCGTAATATTTCAGGTTAAGTGTTTGGGGTTTTAGCCTATTCCTAAAACGTCATTTTTATGGGTGTTACACTTGGTATCAAAGTCATGGGTTCAAATCTTGGACACTTGGGCACACTAGAAAACATAAGACATGAAAATTTAACCTAGTGCAAATTATTTTGTTTAAAACCTAGAAAACCACACTATTTGGTAAATTGTATAATATAGTAAACCTAGAAAGCTTAAACAAGACCTAGAATGATGAAGTAACTCTCACCTTGGTATGTGCAGGAGGTGCGGACAAGATGAGGGGTTCTTGCACGTAGATCTAGATTTTCCACCCCCAGATCAAGCTGTACCAACCCTTCTACCTCATATTTTATAGATGCTTCAAGACATCAATGCCACTATATGCATAGGGTCATTATGAGGATGAATTTATACACAAGATATGGAGCCATCAGTTGAGGCTTGAGTCGGCTAGGACATAGTCACCACAACAGAGACATGAAGACATGATTTTAGGATATAGGGATGGATCATAGAGCCTTAAGAAGAGAGAGGAGCATGAAGAGAGATATAGGGCTCATCAGACGTCAGCTACAAACCAAATTAAGGATATCTTGAACCTATGACCATATCACTATTCTGTAGATACAGGTGGTTTTTAGGCAGAGGCCTAGTTGGTGAGATTGTGCAGATGCTTCATGCTCTTCCCTTGTACTAGTAACATGAAATATTGTGTTGTGATCCATCTTCTGAGGGATGGAGAAAGATTCTGGTGGAGGATTGAGGATCAGAAGTTCAATAATGACTCAGAGATAGTTACCTAGGAGCTATTTAAGGAGTGGTTCAGGAGAAGGTATTTTCCCATGAGGTTTATTCTGCAGTGGATAGATGAGTTCCACGATCTCCATCAGGCATATATGACTGTAGCTTAGTAGGAGAGACGATTACTTGACCTACTCTAGTACTTCCACTATACATAGGATGAACATGTACAAATTCATAGGTTGATCAAGGGCCTGAAGTTGATAAGTGTAAACAATTAAATTTGGTAATTTAACAATTGATAATATAGTATTTAATCATGACTTATTTGTTATATACTATTGCGCTCTCCTCATTCTAGAAATGAAATTTTACAGAAATAACCATATCAGTTTCAATCAATCTGTTATAGTTGATTACACTTAAATAAAATACTCTTACACAAAAAACATTCTAAATGTTATGAATAGAATTGGTAATTATTCAGTTTTCATTGTATTCCAACATAGGCAATGTTTTTTATGTCCTAAATTTCATTCCACTTCTAGTGTATTTCAGGTTGTAAAAAAGGTTTGCTTTAGCCAAAGATACAACATTTATGTTTTAATATCTTAAAAGATAAAACCAAGAGTTTAAGCAATCTCGTGGGGTATAAGATGCAAAAGATTTAGTTTAATGTAATACTAATGTTTGCAAATACCTAAGGTGACCAAATTATATAAATGAAAAACAGAGTGGCTAATGCCCCTCTAAAGGAAATAGAGCTTTGATATTTAGCTTTACCACATCTGCTATTAATCTCGGAGATTTTTTTTTAATTACTCTAAAGATCATTATGTATACCATAATTTAAAAATGATTAACCCACCAGATTAAAATAAAATTTAAAATAGGGGCAGTGGTTCTGTTGCCTGACATTAGCTTACTCAATTCTTCACAATGAAATTGTAAAAATAATTTTGATAGAAATCCAAGCTCTTGAATTCAACACTTGTTTACTAAACATCAATTGGAAATATTTTACACTAGATAACCAGAGTCCAACGATCCTTTCAAAAGGCACAAATTCAATAGAATAAAGTGAATATGGCTACACTATAGCCCTAAGCAAAGGCTAAAATATTACTAATACAAATAATGAATTTCAAGCCACATAATGTTACATTCTAAAATTCAATTATATCATCTTAGTAGATCAAGAAGCCTTAAAAATAGGTGTCTTGGGTCAAAAGCATGCATTCAAGAGGCAGCAACAACACAGCTGCGTAAAAATAACAGAGAAAATAACTACCTAGACCTACAATAAGAATGTTGAAAAAGGATATGACTGCACATAAGTGGATTATTTTATGCTCTAGTCATTTCTAAACCATCCTCAAAGTAGTGTTGTAAAAAGACAACTCCAGGGAAAAAAAAAAATGTGACAGTCTATCCGAATCATTCTATACAGTCATTTATGAACCTATTTGCAATCAATAGACCACATGGACTAAAGGGAATGATTTGGATGAAACTTTAAATGGACCATCATAAATCTAGAAATTTTATGGAGTCACACCCCTAGCTCAAAAAGGGTAACATACCTTAGCATGAGAAGCATAGTTAAAATAAGAAGTCTTATAGTCCTAACTTTGTATTGAAATAAGTAAAACATCTCATAAATGTGTTGAGAACTCACCATCATTTCCAAAAGCCATTTCCTATGGATTGTGTCTTAGGTGGTGGTCCTCCTTGTGGAAGGTAAACCCTCTTATCGATACCCAGGTGGAGGATATCCCTGTGGTGGATTAGGACATGACTATGGATACCCTGTTCACATGGAGAAAAATAAACAAAGGGTTATGATTGCTGAGGCAAGAATAAGCCATAAATCATTGGGATTTACCACATGCGTCTATTGCATTTTTTCACAGAAATATGAAGAAAAGACATTTTTAACCATGCTAAGAAAAGCAGATACACTCAATTATGAAGATAACACGTTTCCAACCATGCTAAGAAAATCAAATACACTCAATTATGAAGAAAACCCATTACCCACCATGTTAAGAAAAGTACATATAATCAATTGTGAAAACTAATGATTGAAGATTTAGAGATTTCATTTTGGATTATGAAATTAACAAAGAGAAAAAGGGAAGACCCACAAACAAATTTACTTATCCCATAACGAACCAATCAAATAAAAATTCTTATCCCCAAATCAATCAATCAATTTATTAATATATGAAAACATTAATATGAAAGTTATGGCTCAAGAATAAGCTAAAACACATTAAAATTAGATCATAGATCTAATCACAAAAGTTTGACTCCCTAATAAATCAAAAACCGATGAAATGAAATCCCATGAAATGGCACTTTATTATCACGCACAAATGCAATGGGAAAAGCACACATCAATAAGAAAATAACATGAGGAAACCCCATATTTAAGATTGAGAAATGCCAAGAGATTCCATTGAAATATCACCCACAAAGGAAATGAAAAAAATACACATCGATAAGCAAAGAAAGGGGGAAAATCCAAATTTAAGATTGAGAAATACCTTAAAGAGGAGGAGCTCTAATGGGTACTTTGTTTTGATTGTAGTAACTCATTTTTGAGGAGTTGAAAAATGAAGCCTGCAAATTTTATGCTTAACCAGATCTGGAAGTGAAGCATTCTAATTATAAGAGGAGAGAGATGTGGAAGTGAAACCGATGGAAATGCTTGTTGATGAAGAAAGAGGATGTTTCTGCTTATGTAGTAAAACTGATTGTGGTGGGTATGAGCAGCGAGGAAATAACATTGGGGAAGTTTCTAGGAAGGAAAGGAAAAAAATAGAGTTGGTCGGCGTGGGTAATGATGCCACCGCTAACACAATATATTGAATGAAGGACAAATTCACACATTTATTATGTTTTTTTGGGTAGAGTTTTTTATGTGCTAGGTACAACATAATTATCACCTAATTCTTGTTGTTTAGAAAACCCTAAACTAATTCTCTTGATGTTAGCATCTTTAAACTTTAAAAACTCAAATGTCTATATATGAGATGCCGCAGCTAACTCTTATCTTTGTATGCTATATTGGAAATTCCATTGTTATTTTCTCCAAAATTCAATGGGAACATCATATTCCTAGACATAGGGAAAACTTTAACAACCTTATTTCCTTTATTCTTATCACAGATTACACATTTCTTATCATGAAAAACAGCCTTATAGTTCTTTTCACATAGTTGTCCAACATTCAACAAACTATGTTTCAATTGTAGAGTATAATAAATATCATTAACACATTTTTTACCTTCTTTTTTACCTCCATGGTTCCTTTTTCTGCAACTCCAATGATTTTTCATCACCAAATTTTATTTTGGTCTTGAAACTTCTATCCAATGTAGAAAAATTCCCATTATTCCATGTCATGTTATTGGAAGAACCGTAATCTAGCTACTAAACCTCTTCAAGACTAATTTCAGCTTCACCATATGAAAGAAACAAATTACATGGAGAATCTTCATCATCCTCATTAGTATATATTACACCTCTTTATTTTCTAATTAATTTTATTCTACATTCCCATTTAAAGTTACCACACCTGTGACAATAATAACATTGAATATTTCTCTTATTATATCTTCCTCAACCTCTTCCTCTTGAATAATGGTTATTTCTATATTTTCATTGTCATTGATTGCTTTAAATAATGTATTTTCCTTGTACATGGTTTGCTTTACTACTAGTTCTAGTATCTTCACTCTTTGTGATCTTCAATTTTGAGGAAAAATCCTTCTCATCACTTTCTTTAATTGTGTATCCTCGTATTTCTTTGTGAGACACAAGAGATCCAACTAGATGATCAAAATAAAGAGTAGTCAAGTCTTTTCTCTCTTCAATAATGATGGAAACATGATTCCACTCTAGTGGTATATACCTTAACACCTTTTTCACCAAAACCTCTTTATCAAGTGCTTCTCCATGAGTATCCATTTTATTGACCACATCCTTTAATCTTACTCATAAATCACTCACACTTTAAGCTTCTTGCATCCTCAAATTCCCTCTTCATAATCTGCAGCCTAACAAATTTTATTTGTTCAATAACATGTTAAGATTCTAGTAGACTGTTCAAGGCTTCCTTAGTTGTCTTTGCACCTATAATTCTTTGAAATATGCTCTTATCTAGAGATTTATGAAAATTGAACAAAGCTTTTGATTTCCTCCTCTTAGATTCCTTATTTAGTTTTTTTTCTTTAACTTGAACATTGACCAAATCATATGGCTCTTCATTAGTAGATTCTACAACATCCCATATGTATTTCCATGTTAACTAGTCATTTCCACTAAATTATATAATGGGAAGAGAGTTAGAGTCTACCATGATCGATTGTTAAACAAATGATCCAGGAGGATCCCCACTCTCAGTTTATCAAATTGTCTACACAAGTCATGAAACTACTTCGAAATAGAAGATCTTAATGAGTTTTTTTTAATTCCTATTAACTGGGGTAAAATAAACATTGTATGCAAAAGATAAGGTTTGCTAAAATTTAGTCCCAACTAGAAAACAATCAAGAGAAGGTTGCACAGGTTTGAGGCTGCCACAATAGGCAACATGAGATGGGAAAAGTGCATTAGATGGTGAAAGGTGTAAAAATGGATTGGGAAAAAATACATTGTTTGAGTCCTTTTGGTTTTTTGAAAGTAATGTGTGGGCCACATAGCATGTTGGTCGAGGGCCCAACAATTAGTGGGGATCATCCAATTTCAGCATGTGGACCTTGACACATTCATTTCTACTAATGTTTTGAGCTTTCTATGTAAACTCAATTGGAGAAGCAATTCACTATGCATGTGGGATCAATTATGAAGTGTTACAAACTATGATTTCCATCTTGGAGGACATGTTTTGGCTGCCACATCTCGTTTTCTCAACTCGAACCAACTAGTTAACTCACTGTAAGGATCAACTCATCCACATCTCATCGTGGCCGAGCCTCAACAAATCTACTCACCGAGATAATTCGACACATTCAACAGTTATCTCACCACCTTTTGAACTCACTAACACGACTGGCCAACATCCCGCTTTAACGGAGCCACCTTTTAAATCATGAAGTGAATGAACAAAAGGAAGAATGCATGACCGAAGTAACAATTTAACCGGGGTGAATAAGGATATTAATATCCTATGGTTATCCTAAATCCATCGATATGGGATAAGTCTCAGTGCATATGGAATAGCCAGTAATGGGAGGAAAAGGTGTGAGTGGTCGAACGCCGACCCAGGCCCACCGAAATAAAGCCCCAATCGATTCGGCTATGCGTTTGCGAGTTTTTAGAGATAAGCCACATCTCAATAGAAAACAATAGAAAAAGCAAAAGCATGGGAAGGGATATAAAGCTTTACCGTGAGTAGTAAAATTATATGCCTTTGCTAACATACATCCAAATTTTATAACACTATAAATGGTGCTCGATTCTATGAGTTGAGTTAGACACAAGACTATAATGAAGGAGTAAGGCAATTGGCGCTACTTACGAGAATTTTCCGTTACAATAAGCCTAAACAGGAAAGTGATTAGGTACAAATACAGAACAATCAGGGACTATTTTAATAAACCAATTTTTTCATTGGTGTACTAAGATATTATAAAATTATGACATTTTTGCACCTAATTGATCGGTTTGGAAACTTGACTTGATCTTGAGACAGTCCATTTGATTGAACTCTATTATCACGTGATTTTTTGTTGTTATATATTATTTTTCTGTATTTACTCAAGGTTTTACGGTTAAATTCTGTTTCAGAAGACAATTTTAATCGTATTTTTAAATTACAGAAATTCAAAAACTAGTTATTAAGTATCTAAAAGTTGTAAATTGGTTAATCAAAGGATTTTAAACCAAGTTTTCAGATTATTTTTGTATCAAAACAACTGATTAAGGAATATTTAAGACTGACTTTCTGGTTGAAAGGACAGCTTTGAATGCCTACCATGTCAAAATCCAAACGAGGTGAAGGATCACTTGAGGAATATAATCCTGATATTGGTTCAACGTTGAATTGCAAGAATGGAATCTCCAAGAGGATCTCGTATTAGGTCTGATGAGGAATTTGCTTTTTGCTAGGCGTTCATGGAAATGAAGGACTTGGTGGATGATATATATCAGGAATAGAGACAAAGGATAGAAGGTTAAACTGAAGATGAAAAAAATGGTAAGGGGAAAGATAAAGAGGACGAACCTCCAAAAAAATCTAAAATCTCCATTTAAATCTTATGGATCTGACATTCCATCAGTGTTGAAATTTTATTTTAAATTTCATTTGTAATGCCCCGCCTCGGGACACGGGAAAACACACCAAAACTCACTAAAAATTTGGGTAATTTTTTTTAAAGTGATTAATTAATACTGATCTTATTCTTAACCATTTCTCATTAAAATTTAATTTATACAAATTTATTTTACCCAAATTAAAAAAAAAAATCTCTAGTCCCATACCAACTTAAAATATTTATTTCTATAAGGTTTACTAGAGTCACCACTTATAAATATACACCCCTGTAAAATTAACTGGTTATTCCCCCCGACCCTCCCCCCCTTTTTATTTAATAACCACACACACCCCTTTCATTTTATCCTCTCATTCCCATAAAATGACTTTTACTTAGAAGTATGTAGGGTCACATATGGACCCTAGGATTAAACAAATCTTGGCCTTTGATCTAACTCATGCCTTAAAGTTGCCCTAAATTTTCCTTATGTTCTTTCCCTTTTCTTTTCTATTCCTCTTGTCATTTTATTTTCTGTTGTCTTTTGTATGTACAGATGGCGGAAGAGCCAAGAAAGAGGTGAAATTCATGGGTGTTTCTATCTTGATGAGAAGGATTTGGTTATTCTTGTACTACTATCTCTTTTACATGCATACCCAACTGAGATCACCTCATATTTGGGATTTTTCCTTTTATACTCACATGATTAGTGTAGTTATTCATTTTGTTATAGAGGGAAAACTTCCTGGTTATATATATATATATATATATGCACTAAAACCAAAATAGACCCATTTTATAATGATACTCCAAAACTGCAAGACCACGGTTGCACAAAGTTCCATGAAAGGGAGTATATGGTTGTGTATTTAGAGGGTGAGTGGCCGTGGTTAAGAAGAATGGGGAAGCGGTTTGGGAATAAGGTGGAGGTGGGCGCATGGGAAGAGGGAAGGGAGGTAGCCACATGGGGGAGAAGGAGGATGTGGCAGTGTGGAGGATGGAGGTTGGGGCGGGTCTTGGTGTAGGTGTGGGGACTGATAGGGGAAATGGTGGTGAGGTGGGCAATTCGGGGGTATGCGCATAGGGTTGGGGACCATTCATTCTTACTTTGTTTTTAAACATCAAACCCACTGAACTTTTCAATAACAAAATTCCTTTGTTTAGAATTTGGTTTGCGTAATATAAGTAAAAAGATTATTATATAATATAATATATATTATAAAATATTATCAGTCTATTTTTCTCTAGTAAGTTATATAGCAAGTTAACTATTATACTAACTAATACATTTTGTATTATATATATATATATATATATATATATATATATATATATATATATATATATATATATCATATTTTGAATATTACCATAGAGTGCTCACTACAATAATGAATGTTAAATAACAAATTATTGTGTAAGAGCATAAGGTAGTGTTTTTTTCTAAATATAGATAGATGGCATTTACTTTAATATTTTATATAATATCCTGGGAACAAGATAATGTCACAAATTGATAAATAATAAACCTGGATTTTTATCAACATAGACCATGGAACTTAATAAGTTACACACACACACACGCACACACACACACACATGTTAGGTTGTGGAGCCTGTTTTCATGTGTGAAAGTGTTTAAGATTGTACACTAAGAGTACTGTACACTTTTCATGTAAATGTTTTGGCCTCGAAAAATTACACCCGAAATATCAGGAAACGTGTTTTTCTCAAATGGGCGAGTTTTTTTACCCATAGGTTTATGGGACGGGTTTTGCCCATGGTTTTGATACCCACGGTTTTATAAAACTGCTTAAGCAATTGTCTATTTATATCGTCTTATGCATATGATAGATGTACAAGCAAATGTATTGCAGATGTGTTTTGAATTCGGGTGTGGATTTTGTAGATTTTGTTGAGCATAGCTCCAAACGGATCTGGGTATTGTATTGAGAGAGCACTGGCTTGTAACAAAATCTGAGCAAGTGATTCTTGGTGGACGTAGCCCAAATTGGGTGAACCATGTTAAATACTATCTCTTTGTGTTGTGTTATTTTATTCTGTAATTTTATTTGAGATCTGTAATAATTTCTGCATATTAGTTTCTACTGTTGCGATTTTGTGAGGGATTATTCCGCATATTTTATCCCTTATTTCCTAACAATTGGTATCAGAGCCTTGGTTTGGTTTGCTGAAGTGTTGAATCGCAGGGAAAGTTTTTAGCTTGAGTGGGAGCTATGGCAGATGATGGAAGATCTAGGGTTGATAAATTCAATGGGCAGAATTTCAGTCTTTGGAAGATGCAGATGGAAGATTACCTTTATCAAAAGGATATTTATACTCCGTTTTCTGAGAAGGTGAACAAACCCGCGAGTATGACAGATGCGGAATGGGAATTACTTGATAGGAAAGCACTTGGGACAATCCGGCTGTGTCTTGCATCTTCAGTATTATTTAATGTTTCAAAGGAAAAGACTACAAAAGATCTAATGGATGCATTAGGGAAGTTGTATGAAAAACCCTCTGCCTCTAATAAGATATTTTTAATGAAAAAGTTTTTCAATATGAAGATGTCTGAGAATAGTTCAGTAGCAGATCATTTAAATGATTTTAATACGGTAGTGAATATGCTAGCTTTGGTTACAATAGAATTTGATGAAGAAGTTAGGGCTTTATTAATTTTGTGCTCTTCACCTAAGAGTTAGAATAGCCTGGTAATGGCGGTAAGTAACTCGGTTCCAGCTAACTCGAAGTTGAAGTTTGAGGATGTTGTAGGGGTGATTCTAAGCGAGGAAATGTGAAGAAAAATCTCTAGGGAATCTTCTACTTCAGGGAATGCTTTGACAGTGGAAATTAGTGGGAGACAGAAGAATAGAGGAAACCGTGGAAAATCAAAAGATCGGGCAAGGTCAAAATCCAAGAACAAGATTGTATGCTGGAATTGTGGAAAGCCTGGGCATGCAAAGAAGGACTGTTGGGAGCTTCGAGATAAGAAGAAACAACAGTTAGAAAACAAGGAGGTAAATGTGGCAACGGGTAATTTATGTCAGGATGCTTTGATTCTTTCTTTGCACAATATTACTGAATCTTGGGTTTTAGATTCAGGGGCTTCTTTCCATGCTTCTCCACATAGGCATTATTTTGTTGATTATGTTCAAGGAGATTTTGGGGATATTTTTCTTGGTGATGATGAGCCTTACAACATAGTTGGAAAAGGTTTTGTTCAGGTTAAGATGGAGGATGGGAATACTTGGCTATTGAAGGATGTCAGACATGTGCCTACATTAAGACGAAATTTGATATCGGTAGGGTAGTTGGGAAGTGATGGTTGTACTGTGATATTTAGAGCAGACTCTTGGAAGGTTACCAAGGTTGCTCTTGTGGTGGCAAGAGGTAAGAAGGTTGGAACCTTGTATTTAACCACTGATAGTACTAATGATTGTAATCTTGTGGCTTCAAATGCAGATACAACATTATGGCACTATAGGCTCAGTCATATTATCCATAAGGGCATGAACATCATAAAGAAGAATTTGACTGGATATACAGAAACAAGTTTGGGTTTCTGTGAGAACTACATATATGGGAAACAAAAGCGAGTAAGGTTTCTCAAGGTTGGACCTACAAAGAAAGAGAGTAAGTTAGAGCTGGTGCATTCTGATGTGTGGGGGCCAGCTCAGGTATCATCTCTTGGGGGTTCAAGTTATTAAGTTACTTTTATTGATGATGCAACAAGGAAATTTTGGGTTTATTGTATTAGAAACAAATCTGATTTATTTGACACTTTTGTTAAATGGAAAGCCTTGGTAGAGAATGAAACAAGTCTTAAGCTAAAATGTGTAAGGTCATATAATGGAGGGGAGTATTCCAGTAATGAATTTTATGATTACTATTATAAGAATGGAATCTGCAAGAAAAAGACAGTTCCAGGAACTCCGCAACAGAATGGAGTATCAAAAAGGATGAACAGAACAATAATGGAACGTGCTAGAAGCATGAGGTTACATGTAAGACTGCCTCTTGGTTTTTGGACAGAAGTGGTGAGCACAGCTATGTACTTGATAAACAGAGGACCCTCAAGTGCCTTGGATGGAGGCATACCTGAGGAGGCTTGGTATGGTAAGAAAGTTGATTATTCATTTCTTAGAGTCTTTGGATGTGATGTGTTTGTTCACATAGACAAGGATGATAGGACTAAGCTAGAGGCTAAATCTGAAAAATGTACTTTCATTGGTTATGGTAGTGATGACTTTGGATATAAATGTTGGAGTATTAAAGACAAGAAAATCATTCGATCTAGGGATGTGGTCTTTAATGAGAAAGTTATGTATAAGCAGTAGTTGTAGGAAAACAGGGAAGAATCCAAGAAAGAATATGCAGCGGTAGAAGATCTTCTGGATGGGAAAGTGACACATGAACCAGTTCAGGAACCCCCTCAACAAGAACCCCAAACTCCTATATTGAGGAGGTATTCTTGGGTAAGAATAGAACCTAAACGTTTTTCTCCTTCTCTTTATTATTTATTACTCACTGATAGTGGAGAACCAAAGAGCTTTGATGAAGTAATGCAGGTAGATGCCAGGAAAAAGTGGGAGTAAGCCATGGATGAGGAGCATCAGGCTCTCATGGAGAACCAGACATGGGATTTGGTAAAGCTACCCGAAGGAAAGAGAGCATTACAGAATAAGTGGGTGTTTAGAGTCAAAGAGGAAGAAGGAGGAAAAAAAAGATACAAGGCCTGGTTGGTGGTCAAGGGGTTTGCACAGAAAAAAGGTATAGATTTTGATGATATTTTTTCTCCTGTAGTAAAAATGACTTCTATCAGAACTGTTCTTGGAATAGTGGTAGCAGAAGACTTGCACTTAGAACAGTTAGATGTAAAGACTGCATTTCTCCATGGCGATTTGGAGGAGGAGCTATATATGCAGCAACCAAAAAGATATGAAGTCAAAGGTAAAGAGGAGATGGTGTGCAAACTGAAGAAGAGCTTGTATGGCCTGAAACAAGCTCGACGTCAATGGTATAAGAAGTTTAATAGCTTCATGATGGAGCAAGGTTATATCAGATGTCATTTTGACCATTGTGTGTATACAAAGAAATTTGAGGATGGAAGTTGTATTATCTTATGTTTGTATGTTGATGACATGCTGGTTGCAGGTAAAAACATGCAGGAAATAAAAGTACTCAAGAAGCAACTAAGTGAATCCTTTGCTATGAAGGATTTGGGTGCAGCCAAACAAATCCTTGGTATGAGGATATCTCGAGATAGGAAGGAACGGAAGGTGACTTTATCTCAGGAAGAGTACATTAAGAAGGTATTGGATAGGTTTAACATGCAGGATGCTAAACCAGTTGGGACTCCTTTGGCAAGCCATTTTAAGTTATCAAAGGAGTAGTGTCCCAAGACAGAGCAGGAAAGAAACCAGATGTCTAAGGTACCTTACTCATCAGCAGTTGGTAGTTTGATGTATGCTATGGTGTGCACTAGGTCTAATATTTCCCATGTAGTGGGAGCTGTGAGTAGATTTATGAGTGATCCAGGTAAAGAGCATTGGCAAGCAGTAAAGTGGATCCTTCGGTATTTGAGAGGGATATCATTTCATCAGGGAGCTAGTAAACAACAATGAAATTCATCTTGAATTTTGCAGATCCGAAGATCAGTTTGCAAACATTTTTACAAAGGTTTTAGCAAAAGATATTTTTGAATATTTGAGAGAATGTTTAGCACAAGTTTGTGATTGTGCACATGGTAGATCTGAAAAAACAAATGAAGCTCCAGAAGAGTAAAAGCTACAAGTTTGAATTTAAGGGGGAGTGTTGGAAATATGCATGCGCCATGCATTGATAATTCCAACCGTAGTTTTTTAGGAGAATAAAAATTTATTTAGTTTTCTTAGTTAACTCAGTTTTATCCTATTTTTAGGATTTTAGATTTAATTCAAATAAATTTGCTTTAATTCATGCACAACATGCAGCTGTTTTAAAGCAAGAGTTTAAATTTAGAATGCTCTGTTTTTAGAGCTGTAGGAGCTTATTTATTAGCAGCAGTTTGTTATTGTTTTACAAACAAGCAAGATGTAAGAAAGTGTGTTGCACGCACAACTTCAATGTAATGAGCCGAAGCTCTGAGTATGAAGATTTTATTAATGGAGAATGCACAACAGTGCTGATTTGATATTTAATCTGTTTTTGCAAGTTATTTTAGTGTTCTATTTATTTTAGTGTTCTATTTATTTCCTTTATGTTGTTTGCTGTAATAGACTGCAGATTTTCTACAGTTTTTTCTATAGCCTTCACTTATATTCCACACAAAATATTCCTTGGAGTGATGTATTTTGGTATGCCCTTGATGTATTTAATCATTGGTAAGAAAATTCCAAGTCTTACTTCTATCTACTCTAATTTGCGACTTCTTATCAATCCACGCAAATAAATCTTACAGTTAGTACAAAAATTGCATTACTTCAAGAAGCGCATCCTCGTTTTCCATTTCAATGATTTTACCAACGAACAATATGGCACTAGATACTTAGCTTATCAGTCATTTGATTCTCTCTCTCATCTGTTGTGATTGTGTTCCTGTGAACGTGCTACATGCCATATTTGTTTCCCACTCTCCTAAATGATCGACCACATTTTCACTACACTTCAACGATGTATCCATTGTTGTTTCTATCGTCATGGGTGGTTATAATGAGTGCTTGGATGGTTTGCACATTTTTCGTGTCCTACAGTTTGTCTTGCATTAATTCTTAGAGCTACATGTTCCAACCTATTATCTGGAATGTAATCTTTTTTTAATCCTCTATGGCCTCCTACAAAATTTAGATGTACTTGCACAACACCATTATGTATTCCTTTTTGTATTCTTTCTACTTGACCACTTGATCCTCGGTTTTTTATGAAGATTCTGTATAGTGCCCGTTTTTTATAAGATTTTTAATTAATGTGGTAAGCTACATGTCTTCACTTATCAAATATTTTTATATGGCTTCAACAACATCCTGTGGGAGCTTCTACTTTATCTCATTCCTCGTTTCTTGCATGTCTTTTTCTAAAGTGGCATTTTGTTGTGTAATTTTTATCACATCTACACTTATGTTAGACTGTATGAGGCTTACACCTTCTATTTATGCCATGAATGAAAGCTGTACCACATCCAATTCTATAGTACTGGTGGCTACTTCTGCTACATCCAAGCCTGCTAAGAGTTGTGTAATATGTGGTATTGGAATAAAATGTATATGTAAAGATGGGAGAACAATTTTGTGCTTCCATGTTTGTAAAGCTATTTGAACACCACCAATAGGTCTGTTTATCTTCTCCTTATATGCCGTCAGAGGTGTGTGATGTGGATGGATCCAAAGAAGATATTTTGACTCTTTACAAAGTGTCTTAAGATATGTCCTCTTCTTGCGATTGTTCCCCTTATGCACTAAAATTGCCACCTATTGTGGATTTTATCTACTTGCGTTCTCTCTGACTCCATTCTTTTGCGCTCCACTTATTACTTTACATCCTCTTGTTGGGTGGTAACCCATGCTTGTTCTGCTTGTTCCTTATTTCTCGTAGATCTTCCATTCGTTCTCAACGTCTTCCTACTCGTTGAGTTTCTTCTTTTCTTCAGTTTCCTTCTATTCCTAAAGTCTTTTCTTTTCTTTGGCTTCAATTTTTGCCTTTTCTTGCACAACGAACTATTTGGTTTCCTCTCAACTTGGTCCCTGTCCTTTAGTTTTGTCTCTTCTTTATGGATTCAATTTGCCTCAGCTTGTTGTGCAAGTTTTTCTTGCTCCATCATTCATTTATCTTCCTTGGATTCTTCCTTACTCATCTACCTCTTGCCTTTTCTTGTTCTACTGTTCTCCCTCTTCGTCTTTCTTCCGTCTTTCCATCTTCACGTTGCTTCTTTTTTACCTCTTTGTTTTGAAGCTTGGCTTGTTCTTATGTTTTCTCTTACTATATAGCATCCAATGTCGAAAATTACATTATAAATAAAGGACTCCCCTTTTATGCAAATACCAAGGATATGAATGAATATTCCGGAGGTGACCACTGAAATCTTTTTTTCTATGCTAGTGATGGTTGAGTTATTGGTACTTCGATAGAAGTGAGCTATGTAGTGGGTAAAATTGGAAGGGATGAGGATGTTGCATCCTTCAAGACTACTTCTTTAGAGACACCGAATATTTTACCCATGTCTATCTTGTTCTTTTCCATGTTCTTTATGGGGTATTTCCTCTCTATAGCATTCTTATGTTCCAATGAATCTTATTTCATGATCCTAGGTATTACAATTTGCCTCTTTTTTTCGCACCCCTCACTTGATATGGTAGGTAGTGCGTCCTCTAGCTCCATCTGGATGCACACTATTTTTAATGGGCTCAAATCGGCTTATGAAAGCTCACCCTTATCTTTTTTTCTTTGTAGAGGATTAACTATGAAGTTTATGGGATTCCTCTTCTACATTGATAACTTTAGTTGTGGGTGTCCCCTTACCTCCTATAGATCTTGGCTGATCTCATACACAATATATTCTTCTAGTACATTCTCTCCTTCTACATTGACCATCAAAAAATGAGGGAGTGAAGGAAACTGGATAAACCTTCTGGAGTGAACCTAGGCTTGCACTTGTACCATGTTAATTTTTTTTATATATGAGCCATTTCGCCCCTTTAAAGTTTATGTGCCCGATCCTATTTCATCTATTACCATTTTTATCACCTTGTATTATTCTATTTTCATATGTGTCAAATTCTTGGAACCAACTGGAAAGTTATGTTTCTTCTAGCTCTTATTCCTCTTTTTGTGTTGCATGTGCAATGTGCTAATACTTCTCTTTCTTAGGGATTTTTCAGTGAGGCCTGGTAGTTTCTTCTAGTACATCTTCCGCTTGTATTCTAGAAGCTTTTAGGTATCAAATTATTAGTTGAGTTGGAGCTTTCATTCTCAAAGAAGGAACATTAGTTGGGATCATCCCATGTTGTATGCTTAGTTTGGTGTGAATTAACACTGTGTTGACAACGAAAGACAACATCAATATAAGTTACACCTTATCCCCTGCAGATTACAAAAGGAATACATTGTGCATTGGGTTGATTTTACCGCAAGGTGAAACTTACTTCTGGAAATCTATTGGGATCCTTATACTTATGCTTCATTTCTCCCATATTATTCCCAACCATGGCCCTAGCTTCTTTTGATTCTCAAAAGTTATGAATGGATTTGGTTTTATGTACTTAACCAACTAGTCATCAGGGTAATAGCCATAATATACCTCAAATTTTCCCAATAGACTCCTCTATCGTGTGAATCGTAGCAATAATGTGAGCCCCCTATATTTAGATGGCTTCCCCACAACATGGGCTATGTTATGTGTATTGGTGTTTATCTTGTGTCCAATAAATTACAACTAATTGGAATCATCTCACCCGTTCCACAGTTACAAAGGCATCTCCAATACTCTTAGTGATCCTTGTTTACTTATCCAAGAAGCTTTTCAATAATGTTCATAAACCAGTTCTTACAAAATCCACACTAACCTTTCTCAAATAACTCTGAGTGGGGTTTCTCTACCTTTGTGTTATGTAGTTTAAACAACTTTTGTTGATCCATAAAATGGAGGATTTGTATATTTTAAGAAACCATAGACATCCTATAATGGCCGCTAAAACACACCCCAAATACAATACCAAGAACTCGGATAATTTTTTTTTGACTTGCATGGAGTTTACACGAGAACACAGGTGACCGGAAAGGGCTATAACCAACACCCAAGAAGTTTGACAGAACTTTGACCACATATGCAAAAAGGAATCAAACAACACCCATCACGGACAATTCACTTGACTCTTTGACAAGGCACAACATAAGAGACCAACTACAATACATATTTACACCTCAGAGCATCCCACGGTGTAAAATCTTTTAAGGCTATGCATTTCCTAGAATCATCTTTCAAGACTTGACTTTACGATCAAGGAGATTCATGTCTTGATTCAAGGAATTCTTCTTACAAAAGTGAACTTCTTTCGTTTATACTTTTGTCTAATCAACTTAGGATCAAGTTTTCTGAAGGATAAACATTCTATAATATGTCAATTAATTGCTCAATTTGTTGATCTAAGAGCATTTTCCATTTCCCACGAGGTTAATTAATCTTACACAAGCCAATGAAACTTGTTCCACACCTCTATTACACAGGTGATAAGCACAAGCTCCAATTGAGGTAAAGTACTGTTTTAGGCTCAGAACAATAATCTTCTTTGCTAAAGGATCTAAATATTAACATTACTTAAGAAATATTACAATGAATCAAGGAAAGGGTTAAGGGGGAAACAGGTCAAAATAATTCATTTTCGTGGTCCCATGGGTTATTACTCAGTCTTTTATTGAGGCTAGGAATTTATCAAGATTATTTAAAAGTTTTATTTAGACTTTGCTTGATTAAGTTTGACAAGGGAAAACCATTTACATTTCAAATGATTGAGAGAGAGATCGAAGGGTTTCTTAAACAATTTCCCTCCTACTTATATAACTTCATTATCTTCCAAAAACTAATCATTGATTTCAGCATAAGATCATTTAAGAATTCACCATAAAAGGATAATGTTGATTAATTTAGCTTGGGGACAAACAAGGTTTATATATATATATATTACCAAAATATAGTTTCCTCTTTGATTGCTTAGTGGCTCAAAATTTATCAAGTAGACCACATCTACATTAATTTATTTTACATTGTTAATATGTCTTAGAAGGATTTACCACACAACATTTTATCTCAAGAGAAAAGTTTAGCATTACTCGTTTGTGAAAACTATACATGGTTACATAAATTCTTTCCAACATGAAGCACAACAAAATTACAACACAACACATAATACTAAGGCACTAGTTTTCTTCTAAATTCTGGGAATAACCCATTCCAAAGTTTTACAACATAAAAGTATTCATACAAAAGAACTTCACAACCAAGTTCGATACAATATTTTAGAAGAATTTCCCTCATCTACTTGCATAATCCATCTACAAAAATTAATAACCAGAGTCATATCATGAGAACTGAGCAAGATAATACTACACAAAGAAACAATAATCTACTATCTAACAATATCAAGAAAGGAAAAATTTTATTCCAAGAATTGGATCGAAGCTCTAAAACTAACAACTCCTTAAGTTATTATAAAATTTCCACCATTTCAATCTAAGAAGAAAGAATTATACTTTAGTTATGAACACTATCTCAAAGCAACGGAAAATTTAACAATCGTATGAGAAGTGACCATTGGCTTGATTAAATTACAACTAACAGTCTAGTATAACAGGATTTCCATCGAATAAACAATTAAGTTATAAAATTGAAGACTAATATTCAAACCAACAATCTAAATTCAAAAAATAAAAAGTTACTAAAAGTACAAGCTACGATACTAATTTTCTTAAATGAAAAAATTGAACAATTAATCCAGAAGGAAAAACAAGATTCAAAGGTTAACATGAAAGGTCGGGTGTATTAAAGTTTTAATCATGTAATCATATAGATTATATGATGGAAATATAATACATGACCACCACTCATCATTGTTAAAAAGGGAAGGCAAATAATATAGGTTTCGGCCATTGAATCCAAGGAATTTCACAATCATTCAAGGAGAGGCCACTACCCTTATAGGCTAGTAAAGACAAATGAGAGTAAAAGAGAGTTCTGACATATAAGTTAACATTGTAAACATCAATACAAGTGTAAGAAAAATATTATAGTTCTCTCATTATTAATAATTGCATATATTATAATATTATTAATACGAGTTACATTGTAACTCACTATTAATAATATAGGTTTGTTATATTGTTTCAATAATATACTTTTGTTATAACCGTAATGATATTAACGAGTTGTTTGGTTGTGTGACTTCCTGGTTTGTAGGAGGTTAGTTTTCTATTTCCATGGCTATTTATTAGCCTTAGTATTGATTGTAATTATAATGAATATAATATCAATTTATTTTTCCTGTGTGACGAGCCTGATGTATGAATATTTGGTATCAGAGCATAATGGATCCTTAAGAGTGCAAGAGTAGTTATATTTTCATTGAAGTTTCTCTGATGAATGGAAGATATTTACTCGGCATGGTTAAAATGACTTTGATATAATTTCTTATTGATTTTATATTAGTTATCTCAGACTTCATTTATGCCTCTCAAATCTGTAACTATCCAATCAATGTTCGAACGACTCTATCGACCTCGAGTTGAATTTGATGGTAATTTTTTTTTGAATAAAATAATTTGGATTCTACATCCATTTTCTGCAGGTATCCTTGTGTCCGCTAGTGGGAAGAAGAATGTATTCATTGAGTCAGAGTTGGACAAAGAAGAAATCAAATTCTTTCTTGATATCTCAAACATTCGCATATCCATTTGAATTATTTCTCGACAGATACAAGCTCAGCTAGTGAAAAGGTTTAGAGAGAATAAAATAATTCTCATTCACATTTCACATTAATTTGGTTCATCCACAAACCAACTCAAAGTAATCTATTTGAATTTCAATAGATATTGAATGGTGGCTACCATATTTGTAATTTTTCTGCTCTATGATCAATAACGTGTCCTCACAGCTTGTGAGTTAATTCGTTGGCTGAATGTTTTTATTCATTAATATCTTATTTGAGTGATCCAAATCGGAGTGTTATCTAGTGATCCAATAATCTAAGATATCTTGGTTATTAGTCACCATTGGCAATGCATTGTTGATAATTGCTTATGTAACAAGGTCATATTTCTTCAAGGAGCGGATGTTGTGGATGGAGCATGAAAACTCACGGTCAGTTTTAGCAGATGCATGAATAAAGAAATTTTTGCTGAGCAATCCTTATTCTAAATCCTATCATTCCAAAATCTACTAGCTTATATTAGCGAGTCAGTTAACTATCAAGTTTTGATATATTTCCTTTATTAAAATCAAGTATCTCTGCTAGTATAAAGATTTTATTATTGTCTGGTTCAAGTTTCCTGATTTTATGGAGTTTCAAAATGGAAAATATAAATTTAATTGAAATATTTGATGCTTAAGTCTTCAACACATGGAAAGTAAAAACCCAATTACAATTTATTGATAAAGACTTATGGACATTGTCGAAAGAAAAATTAAAAAACTGAATGATGTAGATGAAGAAGCGAAATTGGAAAGTAAGGATCAAAAAGCAATATCAATTATCATCCTTGGTATTTTTGATGCATATTTGCATCATATTGATCTAGCCAAGTCATCTAATAACATTTGGGTGACATTGAAAAAGTTATTTGGATCTCAAGTAGGTAGTGCAGCAATGGCGCTGACGCAAAAACAAATTGGGCTAAATATGGGAGAAAATGACAATATGGTTCAACATATCAGTAAGTTTTGATCCATTTTAAATAAATTAGCAGGAATAAAAGCAAATTTATATGGATAATATGTTAAAGAAATGTTACTAAATATTTTTCCAAAAGAATATTTGAGTATTTTTTTTACTCTTTGTAAGATCAATCCTAGTTTAGAAAATTTAATTTCCTCTTTGCTTGACGAGGAAGAAAAAATCAAAAGGTCTGAACCAAAAGAAGAAAATATCATGGTTGCAAACAATAAATCATCATTCCAAAAATGTAAAAAAATGGTTGTATCTTCAAATAAATGTCTTTTTTGTCATTACTGTAAACAACCAGGACATGGTTTTGTGAACTGTAAGGAAAGAGCTCAAGATATCTTAGATGATAAGTTGGAAAAAAAGGATTTAGATATTGAAGAATAATGGGATGATTATTATAATCCTATAAGTGACAATGAACCTATTAATTATTATAGTGATGAAGATTATCTATATTGAGCATATATCCTCTTATTGGAGGATGGAGGCAACGAAGGTACGAGGACAATCAGCATCCTCAAGTTCGTCACTACCCCAGAGGCTGCAAACTTATTTATTGACATCTTTGTGTCTTGTGTGATGAATAAGAACAAATGATCATCCATGTTTCTATGTGTAGTGCAATGCTTGTGTGTCCCCCATGATTATAAATTGTACCATTGATACTATTGCAGGAAGTGTTCTTGATCAGAATGATTTGATGGTTGATGTGAATTGGTTGAATGGTCCCAATTCATGTATTCATCTAATAGGTTGAACAGTCCCTAGATGATGTAGTTCCCATAGTCAGTGTTGAGGATCGAGACCATGTGCCGGCTATGGAGCAACATGTTGCTTGGTTGAAGATGGTTTTTTCCCCATGTTCGTACTAAGGGGGGAATGTAAGGAAAATATTATAGTGCTCTCATTATTAATAGAGCATATATTGTAATATTATTAATACGAGTTACATTGTACCTCATTATTAATACTATAGGTTTGTTATATTGTTCCAACAATATACTTTTGTTATACATGTAATGATATTAACGGGTTGTTTGGTTGTGTGACTTCTTGGTTTGTATGAGGTCGGTTTTCTATTTCCATGGCAATTTATTAGCCTTAGTATTGATTGTAATTATGTTGAATATAATATCAATTTATTTTTCATGTGTGACAAGCTTGTTGTACCAATGCCAAGTTCTACCTCACTAAGGGTTTCCAAACCTTCTCTATAAGTCTATAGTATCGGTTTAAAATAATGTGGATCACCACTTTCCATCACAAGTCCTTTTAAAGTACCCCTC
Source organism: Taxus chinensis (assembly GCA_019776745.2). NCBI lineage: Eukaryota > Viridiplantae > Streptophyta > Pinopsida > Cupressales > Taxaceae > Taxus > Taxus chinensis. The sequence goes on from CM034147.1 coordinate 822,715,874, forward strand.
ATCAACATATTCAAACCATTCAAAAAAAAAATACATTTATAAGTATCATCAAAATCCATTAAATTAACATTAACTTCAAATATAAATCAACAAAGCATCTATATATAAATACCCCCAAATATCCCCAACGCTCTTAACTGTTCTACCAGAAGTAAAAAAGATATCAACACACATACGTCATCCAAAATTCAATAAAAAAATCAGTGAGACGTAGCATTATAAATATGCCACCAAGAGTCATCATGAGTAGAAATATGCCAAGATATTTCTGACAATAAAGGAGTACTATCCATAAGTCACACATGAAACTTCAAATCTCAATGAAAAAATATTTCGCTACGGTTTAAGCTTCATAAGGGACAGTCAAAGTGCCCCTTAGGGAATAATGTTAAACATTTTGGACCTGCACCGATGATCAATAGGTAATAAGGGTATACGTCTAGCATCATACACAATTATGGAGGAATACTCAAAGTGTAAGACAACTAGTTATTCAGGTACCTTACCCAAGATGCACCCTCCAATAATAAATCTAACCACATAAGTCAACCATGCATAAAGTATTGCAAACCTACATGATAGTTCCAAGGGAACATTTGATTGGTTCAAGAAAAGAGAACATGAAGGTCTAACAAACCTTAACAACCACACCACTCCAAGGTTGGGCAAAAACAATGAAAAACTGGCATTAGGAGATTTTTGGCATAATCCAAAAGGGTGATTAAGTGTCCATAAAATGATAGTCAACCTGGATCAGGTTCCATCTAGTAGTTTTTTACTAAAGCAAGGTTTTCATACCCACATGAACTGCTCAACATATTATAAACAAAAGGTAAAGCTACATTGGACTTGATTCCACTAATCAAATTTATTTAAGGAAAAATAGAGAAGGGAAAGGGGGATCATAAACCCTGATGATAAACACAACTCGCACACCCAGGAAAGACATTATCCAATAATGTGACTACTTTAATAACTAGATCAAAATTTCACAAAAAGAATAAGAGAAACCATATTATCGAGGAAGGAATCTAATCCAAAAATGAAAATCTAATATGAAAAGTAAGAAGTTTGAAAATTTAGTAGGCTTTCCTTCACAATAGAAAACACGACTCATAATTAGAAAGACAAACGTAATACTCATAAAATCATGAACACATAACAGCCAGCTTAAAAGAAAAGTAAATCTATGTTATCCACTTTAACACCGAAAATGATTAAATCCAAAACAAGAAGATTAGGAGAGGAAGGGAGAGATTTTCCATGAGGTAAAGAAACCCACAACATAGGCAACAAAGACAAAACAAATTCAGGGAAAGGAAATTTATATTTCATGATATTTTTAAATTTTAACTAATGTAACAAAGGTAGGAATATCTTTCCTGTTTCTCCAGCTTCCAAAAGTCACTAAAACCAATCTCATGCCAAGTAGCAACATTCCTTAGGTTGAATCTTCATCCAAAACATGCTAGGCATAAAACTCCATTTCCATCCACATTTGGCATAGGCAATAAGCTCCATAACACAAGTAACATCTGCCTGAAGTAACTTTTGTCTTCGAGTACTACCCTGATAGCAGGATATACAAAAAATGGGTTTACGTGAAGGACCAGGAACCATGTGAGATATTGGGTAGAAGATAGACCCATAACCTTGCAAACATCCTCCTAGCTTGTGTCAAAATTGGATGGTTAGAGCACTGTATGGACATTAAATGAAGCGAAATGGAAAAAATGGATTTTTGTGAGATTGATTCGTGAGTACCTTAGAATCCATGTATGCAAACATAGAGGTGTACACGTGGTAGGGAAACTGTTATAAAAAAATCCTTGAAGGGATTTGGTCTCATGGAATTACCACCTTTGTAGGCTATGCATAATAGGAATCTAACAAAATAACCCTTCTCAACTCTCCATAACCAGCACACACACAGCTAGTCGCAACCCTAGCATAAGCAAGCCACCAACCTAGAAACTACGGAAGACAAAATAAAAAATTTAAAAAATAAAACAACCAACAAGACTCTAACATGCTCATCTTCAATTTTTAAACTACATGTAGTCAGGGCTAAGGTCGCAATTTTTGGAATAGGGTAATGACATCCATCAGAGCACAATAGAAACATACATTCTTTGATGGATTTAATAATAGGTGTCTCAAGAGTTATGAAAGCACAAAGGGGATGATACACAAACCTTAAAAACTAATGAAAAATATGCCTCAAAGAGATGTGGTCATAAGGAACTAACACGACTGTAGGATATGCAAAAAAGGGATCTAAAAGAAACTGTATTTCACCCAAGAAACAAACAGGTGTCCAAACTGATTAAGTCACACTTTCTAGCATGTACGCAACCAACACAAGATTTTCTGTTTCACTCTAGAAGACATAGGAAGAACCTCCTCCCAGAGTGACCCACGCAGCTAACAACATGAGTAAGAGGTTGCAGGATAAACAGAATCCAGGGAAATAAACAATCGGTCCAAAGCATATGGAAAACACTAAAATGGCATATGAAGGATCACCGAAATAGGTCAAAGCATGTTTGGTGAAACAATAAAGAACAAATGGTAGGTGGCCATCACGTCCACCCACCTTCAGCCAACAATAAACCAAACTACACTCAATAGGATTCCACATCTCCAACACGCCAAACAAGACACAAAATGATCAAACGTGGAAGGAAAACTCGGTGGAGGAAACATTAAATTCCACATTTATAATATTCCTTCGTCTTTGTAGAAAAATAGTCCCCTCAAAAATTGTGCCTCCTCCTAGACATATCCTTCTTCTACATATTCATAGAAAAGGCTAGATATATGAGGGGAAAGAATCAAAAAATATTTAAAATTTAGCTTTATATATATATATATATATATATATATATATATATATATATACGGGGCATTACAGAAGGAAATATTCACCAAGCAAAAATGATGCAAACAACATCCTGAAAATAAAGGAAAGGAAAAATGAAATGGTAAAGGAAAATATACTTCCACGTTGAAGATAGAGGGCAAGAAAATTGTTTTCTCACATTGAAAAACATAAGGGCATACAAATGCTATGTTTTTCAAGATTCATCTAGACGTTAAGAAAACATTGTACAAAAAAGAAGGTGATAAGAAAACCACAACACTTTAAGATTTTTGATATGATTCGTGTGATGAAACAAAGATTTGTACTATGGGATTATAGGGTTCATGTTTATCCTCTTATAACACTAATTATAATTATTAAATTTCTAATTCTATACATTAAAACTAGACAAATGTGTTATTCCTAAACATACAAAAATTTATACTCTTTTTTATAGTGGATCTCAAGGTAACTTCATTTCTAAAGATGTTTTCAGTTTCAAGAAATTGGGACTCTAAAATAATTTGCATCCTAAATCTTTCCCTTTGGGTTGGGTATGTGATGATGCTAAATTATAGGTTATGAAAACATGTAAACTTATATTTACAATTACCTCAAAATTCACTGATGAGGTAGAAATGGATATTATTCCACTTGACTTTTGTTGAATTATTCTAGGTATTCCTTATTTATATGACAAAAATGAAATCTTCTATAGGGATGAAAATACATATTTTCTTGTTAAGCTTAAAGTTGAATATATTGTTTGAGATCATTAAAAAAGAAAGTATCACTTCTATATGTAGGAAAGATGAAGAGTCTAAGGAGTTCCAGTAAAGCGTTTCTAGTCATGATTTTGAAAGATAATGATGATGATAAATCAAAGGCATTAGAAGGTTGTGATCTTAACCATAAAAGAGAGATCCTCAAATTTATTTCTAAAATTGGTGATGTGTTTCAGAAGCCATAATATTTACCTCCTAAGAGGGACATAAGGCAAGAGATTCATCTACACTAGAATGCACCTCTACCTATAATTGGCATGTATAGGTTTTAGGTTTTTGAAAATGAAGAAATAAAAAAGCAATCTATATATATGGAGTTTCTCAAGAAAGAAATCATTTCACCAAACAATTATTCATGTGGTTTTCCAATTGTGTTGGTATCTAAGAAATATGGAACTTGGCATATGTGTGTTGATTATCTGACACTAATAAAGTAAAGTTGAAAAACTGATATCGTCTTCTTCATATTGATGATTTTTTGGATCAATTAAAAGAAGATGTTTGTTTCACTCAGTTAGATTTAAGAAGTGGTTATGACATAGAAGGTGATATTTTGAAAACCAATTTTAAAACAAATCAAAAAATATTCGAATGTATTTTCACGCTCTTTGGGATTTGTAATGAACCATCCACATTTAAGTGGGTTATGATTGATTTTTTTAGAAAATTCAAGATAATGTTTTTACTTACATGACATTATCATCTTTAGTAAAATTTTGGAAGACCATTTCAGGAAACATCTTTACTTTATCTAGGATTTGTTATATAGGGGTGATGAATTGAAAATTTATCCCTCTAAATTTACAGATTTTATGAAGTGGAATAAAATTAATAATGTTACAGAAGTTAAAAGTTTCTTTGGGGTAATCCAGTATTGGAAAAAAATTAATGCTAACTTCTCATTTATTGAACCTCCTTTGCATTCCATGACTAGTACTAAACATGTCTTTTAGTGCTAAGGTAAGTACAAGACATTGTTTAACACGCTCAAAGAAAAAAATATTACAACCACTATTCTTACATTTCCTAATTTGAAACATCCATTTGATATTGAAACCAATGGAAGTTAATATTACATGGGTGTAGTGTAGATTTAGAGAAGAAATCTAGCGTGTTACCATTCTGAGACCTTCATAAGTGCGGTAATAAATCATCCTACATATAATAATGAGATGTATGATTTGGTGTAGACTGTGAGAATATAGTGAAAGAGAAAATAATCCATATAGATCATCAACCTTTGTAGTACCTTCTATCACAATCCAAGCTACAAAATCCTAGGAACTTTCAATGAATGGGATTATTAGAGTAGTTTCATCTTGTGATGAGGTATAAAAAAAGGTACACATAATGAATTTTGTTGATATCATTTCTAGACATATTATTATTGCATATATTATTTTATAAAATAGATTTATGATACATGATTTATAAAGGGAGTAATATGCAAATGATGTTAATTTCAAGGATGTGTATGAACATCTAGTCCATGGTAAATAGGTAGAAAAATTTGACTATCCTTTTTATAATGGATTACTATATCATCTTAGTATACTTTGTATTCCTATAGATTAAAGGGTTCATTTGATTAGGGAAGAACATACTTCTCTTATTTCGATTCAATTTTTTAACAGTAAAATAGTTGGGTAATTACAAAGATATTGTTATTGGCCACAAATGTATGAAAAAAGTAGCTAAATATGTTAAACTTTGTATTCTTTATGCCAGAAGTAAACCTATTAATAGATTATTGGGCTTGTATACCCCACTTCCTTCCATGGAATTATTTTGAGGTTTTCCTATGAAAAATATAAAATATGACTATTTGTAACTAGTGGTGAATAGATTCAATAAAATGTGTATCTTTGTTCCTTGCACATAATAGATAATAAGAGAAGGGATGGAAAAATTATTCTTTAATAACATATGGATTCATATTTTTCTTCCTATTTATGCTGATTTATATTGAGATTCTTGATTCATCAGGAACTTTTTGTCAACATTATGGAACTTAATGGACACAAAGGTGAAGAAGAGTACTCCATTTCATCCAATTACAAATGAGAAAACAAAAGTGGTAAACTATACAATACTGAGTTTGCATCATGGTTATTGTAGAAAATGTCCCAAACTATGTGAAAATAATTTATGTTACATACAACATGGTTATAACCCTTCCTTGCATACTTCTACTCATAAGTCTCTTTTTGAGACATGTGATATTTTTTCTAAGTCCCCTATGGACTTTTCCTTTTTAAAAGAAGAAACATTATATGGATGGGATTATGCTGAGAAGGCCAAAATGATTATTCAAATAATGCATTTGCTACATCTATCTCTTAAGGAATAATTGCAGAAAATCTAAGAAAATTAAAAGGATATTCATTAGAAAAATTGGGTTGATTATCATTTCAAGGTTAATGGTAAAGTTTGGCTTCATATCAAAAAAGACAAGATTAGAAGAAAAGGTAAAAGATGAAACCAATTAAGTATTGTCCATTCAAAATAATGAAAAATATTTGTAATAAATCCTTCATATTAGAATTGTCTCCATATATTTATATATGTTCTGTTGTAAGTGTTAAAAACCTAAAATTGTATGAATATCCAATGATCATTGTTCAAGATAAGATTGTCTAGGTACCTGTTTTTTATGTCTTTTCTCCTATGTTTTTGGATGAATTACACAAAGTAACTATTCTTGATAGGAGGATTAGGAATTCTCGAAGAGGTGATTTTGAATATCTTCATGTGGGTTTAAATGGAATTCATCCAAGAAAAGAAAAATGGTTAGAAATTTGAAGGATGAGGAAACAATAACCTAACTTATTGTGTAAAAAAACCAACTTTTGGTCGTTCAAAAGTTCCTCAGTGGGGAGGAGTGATCTAGGGGGATCATCACTCCCAATCAAATAAATGGTCTTCGCAAGTCATAGAACATATTGAAAATAAAGAAGACCGATGAGATCTTCCCAACACCATTTAAATGAAGAAAAGCATACATTGTATGTGAAAGATATGGTATACTATAATTTAATCCCAACTGGAAAAACATTAGCATTACGTTACGTGGTTTGAGGTAGTGTAACATGATAACGAAAACTAGGAGTTTGAGATGGTGAAAAGTGTCAAAATATGTAAAAGTATTGTTTGAGTCCTCTGATCTTTGACATGGCATATGGGGCTCACATAGTATTTTGGCTGGGGGCCCAATAGCCAGTGGCGTCCAATCCTTTTCAGAAGGTGACTCTGCCATCATTATTTCACATTTTAATGTTTTACATTTTCCATTTTAAATAATTGTAGGAATAGCACAATATTGATGTCATATTAGTGTTCAAGTGTTATAAAGTATCCTTTCTAGGTTGGAGGATATCTCGTAGCTAACATAACTCATCACCTAACTATAGGGATCAACTCATAAACATCTTGTCATAGCTAACGAACCATACACATGCATTCTAAATGCAGCCAATGTAGCCCACCACATGTTGATGCCATAGGGCCTCCACCACCAGGGATACACACATGGAGTCAATTTTAAAAATTTTGTTTAAATAAATTATATATTAAAGCATTAAATTTGCTTGACACAAACAATTAGAGCAAACTTAAAACTGATAATATTAAATATAAACTGACATATCCATACAACAACCTAAGGGTGGCCTAGGCAGTAGTAGGGATGGCTTGGTGGCACGTATGGGCATGCTCCAACTTCCCTTGAGCATGTTCTAAGCATGGATTTTTCTACCATGTGGGGGTACTTGAGTCAAATAAGAACTCTACTCATAAAGTGAACTAAGTGTTATCCAATTTCACCCCTTAGGAAAAATTAGGTGAACGTGACTCCACAAAAATTAAATAACAAGATTGATTCAGCCATGGGAGCTAACGTTTTAGGCTCGAGAGTCGAAGATGGATCGGTTTATGAAGGATATCAGAAGTTTAAAATTTGTACTTTAGAGGTGTGGTCATTCGGAGGTAGCCCCAAGTGAAAAATCGTGAAACTTCGAGACAAGGAGCACAAAGCTCTACAATTCGGAGGTCAATACATAAAATGAAGGTTAATTTAAGAGTTTCAGAATCTTGGGAGCTCACTATGAACAATTCCACGTTAGGGGAGAAAATTCTGAAACCCAAAGTCTAAAATTCAGACTTCAGGATTTTGGGAATTCAGAGTTGGCAACAACATCGAGCTGATGAACAACTCTTGAAACCCTAAAGTCCCAAATCCTCGAAACTCAAAGCCCTGAAACCCAAAATCCTAAACCCTCAAAACTTGAAGTCCCGAAATACTTGAAATCCAAACTCCCAAAAACCTATAAACCCGATGTCCTGAAAACCCAAAACCCGAAGTCCCAAAACCCTGAAGTCCCACACCCCTGAAACTCGAAGTCCCAAATCTCTGAAATCCTGAATTCTTGAACCCCCAAAAAATCAAAGGTCTAAAATTAGAAGTATGAATTTCAGACTTTGGGATTTTATTATTTTAGAACATTGAAGCCACAGTGTGTAAAAAAGAAAAAATTGAAGTCCTAAACCCGAAAGTCTGAATTTTAGACTTTGGAGTTTTGGAGTTTTCGTGAACTCATTCGAATGAACAGTAACCTGAACACCAAAATCAAAATACCTGAAGTTTCAAATCCTAAAAATCTTAAATTTTGGATTTCGAAGGGTGCGATGCGATTTCAAATTCCAAAAAGATAGAGCCAACCATCTACATTTATTGCAGAATGGCACCTTCATCTTAAAATGGATATAACTTTTTATTGGGAGCTTGGATTTACACAAAATAGTTTTCTCAATTTTAGTGAGACTAGTTATTTCAAAATGTGGAAGTACATTCAACCATTTTAGAGGAATGTTCCTGATTTATCACCTACCCAAATGATGAAGCTATGGGATTCCTTTCTTCCCCAACAAAGCAAATTACATGGAGGCATGGGTTTTATAATGACACCCATCATTGTTGTAGGTTATTTTAATGCATTTCTGGGTGGTTGAAGAAAGATTTCAAATCTCTCTCTCTCCCTTCTCTCATTCTTCCTATATATTATAAGGAGAGTCTCAATTAAAAAGGTTGGATAATCTTTCTTTTCACCCTCCCTTCTTCTCTTGTCTGTAAGTCAATTTTTGGAGTTCAAACCTCTGATTCAAGTTGTAATGAAAATTAGTGCGTCTTAGCCATTGTAATGCACTCTATCAAATATGTGGAGCAATAATATAACTCTATCGATGAATTTTAACCCTCTTTTGTGTTTATTGCATTATCTTGATCTCTCATTGCAATTTTGGTTCATTGTGCATGTTAAATTGTGTTGCATATTTAATGGTGAATTAATTCATAACAATTTGTTGAGTTGTGATGTGTATTCATCCCCTTCAAACTTATTGGTTTTCATATCAATAAAAATCAGGGGTTCACCATTCCTGTAGGTGCATCACCTCTTCTATATTAGGTTTAATTTCTTGTAATTTTTTCAACCCCGTCTCCTTGGAAAGTTAGAGTATATTTAAGGATATATCCTCTAAAATTTGAATGTGTGTATCAGAATAGAGGAATAGAAACTGGCCTTCATCAAGATATCTTTCTCAATCGCAAAGTCCCACACTTTTTGAAAAGATCCATGTTATGAAAACACACTGACAATTTCAATCTATCAAGTTCTAAACAATCAGGGGTTCTATGATTACATATCAACACTAGGCACACTCATTAATCAGTTCACCACTTTTTCAGCATGTTTACATGACTTGCTAACATCAAACTGCATTCAAGCCTCCTTTCAACTTCTGTGGTCAACCAATAAAAGACATGATACATGAATGAATTCATACATTAACCGGGGCCAATAAGGCTTTTAAAATCCTATGGTTATAAAAAATTTGTTCATGTGGGATGAGTTCCAATGCATGTGAAATGGTGAGGAAAAGAAGGAAATGTTTTGATTAGGTGTAGTATACCCCCAACCCATTCCCACCTAATTAAGGCCCCAACTGGTTAGGTTATAGTGTAACTTAGTAAGCGGTTGTGGGTTTTTTTAGATAAGCCCCATTTGAAGAGAAAATAGTGGAAAAAATAAACATGTATGAGGGGACTCAAATCCTTACAATACGTAGTAAAATTATATACCTTTTCCAACAGACCATCGAGTTATATAACAATACAAAAAGAGTTGGGTTCTACTAGTTGAGTCAAACATAGAAATGTGATAGAGTAAGGACATTAGATCTATTTCAAATAATTTTCATTGAAGGATCATAACTATGAAAGTGACTAGGACCTCTTACAGACCAAGCATTTACTATTTTTATAGATCAAGTTATTCATTGGTGTAATATATTATAATATTATTATGCTTCTACACCTAATTGATTTGTTTGGTAACTTGACCGCACCTGTAGATGTATCCCTTTTGGGTGAACTCCATTATCATATACAGTTTATTGTTTATATATATATATTTTTAACCTATTTACTTATAGGTTTACTATTAAATTTATTTTTAGAAGACACTTTTAATCATATTTTTAAATAGTGTAAAATATAAAGCTAGTTATTAAGTATATCAAAGTTGTAAGTTGGTTAACCAAAGATTTTTTAACAAACTTTTTAGATTAATAGGTCTGAAACAAAATACTACAACTGAAACCTTACTCTAGTACCAATTGATTCTTTTAAAATAAGGAATAGAAACGGAATTCAATATTCATAAATATGTAAATTCAAATAATTCACAACCATAATCAAATTTTCATAAACAACCGAACAGAAGCATAGATCAAGAAAAAATTTCCAACCCTTTTGATTTTGAAATAATCCGCCCATTATATGTTTTTATGGATTTGCATAGGAACATGCTTTTCAAAAAATACGATAATTATAAAATATAGATCTACTACTATTTTTATATGATCCCAATCTAATTCTAAATCATGCATACCTGAGATTATTTTATTTTAAAAGTATTCGAAATAAGTTATGTGTTCTCACTCTAGCCCATTGCATGTATTTTCTATTTCATATCTCAAGTCCATTGCATGACTTTTTATTATGCAAAACAAACATTCAACTATACTAATAATAACCTTAGTAAAAATATGTAACCAACAGTCAAGTGATATGAGTGTGTGATCATATGATATTGACAACTAGCCCTTGTCAATTCCGAGACCATGAGTTTTAGAAAGGTAAACACAATGCATCATCAATATTAGACTAGCATATGTTTTCACTTCATTCAATAGTCTATAATCCAAAATGAACCAATAGTATTGATATTGAAGCCTGGATAGGGTTACATTTTAAATATAATGTTAGTAAATTAAGTGAGATAGGAACCTAATCTACAATTAGATCTTGGAGATTACAAATCCTTAGGTTTTCTCTATGTGTTACATTGTGATAGGCTTCTTCTGTTGTCTATCTTCTTCTACATCAAATCTACCTAGGGGGGGAACTTTTTTGAAATAATAAAAACCCCACATATGTATGAACAGGGTAGCCTCCTCTGTTTCCTACATAAAACATAAAATTCAAACATTTAAGGATAGCATGACATACCCCTTGAAGTGGTCTATAAAAGTTGTAAGTGGGTACAAGATTTTTTAACAAACTTTTTAGATTAATAGGTCTGAAACAAAATACTACAACTGAAACCTTACTCTAGTACCAATTGATTCTTTTAAAATAAGGAATAGAAACGGAATTCAATATTCATAAATATGCAAATTCAAATAATTCATAATCAAATTTTCATAAACAACCGAACAGAAGCATAGATCTCCCCATAGAATACAAATTTTCACAACCATAATCAAATTGTCATAAACAACCGAAGAGAAGCATAGAACAAGAAAAAATTTCCAACCCTTTTGATTTTGAAATAATCTGCCCATTATATGTTTTTATGGATTTGCATAGGAACATGCTTTTCAAAATATACATAATTATAAAATATAGATCTACTACTATTTTTATAATGATCCAATCTAATTCTAAATCATGCATACCTTGAGATTATTTTATTTTAAAAGTATTCTAATAAGTTTAATTTCCACTATTAGCCATTGCATGTATTTTTCTATTCATATCTCAATCCATTGCATGACTTTTTATTATGCAAAACAAACACAACTATACTAATAATAACCTTAGTAAAAATATTTAACCAACAAGTCATTGATATGAGTGTGTGATCATATGATATTAACTACCCTTGTCGATTCGAACATGAGTTTTAGAAAGTAAACACAATGCATCATCCTCAATTTTATCTTCATCAAGGGTATACACAAGTCTTCCAACTTGGAAATATTTATTTATCACCTAACGAAAACTCGATGGCCATAAGCTTAATATTTCCATTAGTTATCAACGAAAACAATGTTAGACTGACATATGTTTTCACTTCATTCAATAGTCTATAATCCATAAATGAACAATATTATTGATATTGAAGCCTGAATAGGGTTACATTTTAAATATAATGTTAGTAAATTAAGTGAGATAGGAACCTAATCTACAATTAGATCTTGGGAGATAGAAATCCTTAGGTTTTTCTCTATGTGTTACATTATCATAGGCTTCTTCTGTTGTCTATCTTCTTCTACATCAAATCTACCTAGTGGGGGACGTTTTTGAAATAAAATAAAAACCCCACAGGATGTATGAACAGGTAGCCTCCTCTGTTTCCTACATAAAACATAAAATTCAAACATTTAAGGATAACATGACATACCCCTTGAAAGTGTCTAGCATGAAAATTTATTCATTGGAAAAGCTTGAATTAAAAAATTACTATACACATATGCAAGAAAATGGCTTTGATCTTACCATGACAAAAACATGGGGACACTAAAAATTTATGATCTGACCTACTTCTTACCATCGAAAACATGGATAAAAATAAAAATGGTCTTTGAAATTCCTTACCAATGCTCTTTACAGTGTCATGAGGGCTTTAGTGTGTAAAAATTAATGGTGTCTATAATATTGAGCCACTTGTAGGTTTTCAAACATGTTTTTCCCTTGCTCCAAACCATTTTACTAAGAGGAATTTATATTTGGTTTTCTGACCATTGAAGTATTTTGTAATTTTATGCCAAAACGACAGGCCACATGGCACTTTTTTGGTGTCGTTTTATTTCTAGGTTTTTTGGAAAACCCAAGTTCATAGAATTCACCGCAGTTGACAAGTATTTAGGTATGGGTTATTACAAATAGGGATCCAACGGGAAAGGACTCTAAAACATGTTTCAACTTTCTAGAACCTTCATTAGCAGAGATCTGTAGTGGACGTGAAGTCTACATAATAAGTTGCAACTTATATTTCATTGGGTCTGGTTAAGTTAAGGAAGCCAACTGTTATATATCGACTGAATAAGAAAGAGAAACATGGACAGATATTAATGGGCCAAGTAGTCTAATTCATCCACAACAAAGAGTTGCGATATGAATCCATGACCAATAAACAACTAGCACGAAGCTAAGAGGATATACAAGTGTGAAGAGAGTGGAGCTTTTCCATTGGTTCGAGCTTTACAACTCTGACAAGGTCTACGGATGAATACTAAAAATGTGAAATATGTGGAGACATCTTGTTGATCTTAGCTTCATGCCAGAGAATAGAGGATACATAAAGCCCAACATCGCAACCAATATATGACCAATACATGGTAGATTCTTCATCTAACTAAAGGAAATGGATTTAAGTGAATTTAAAAGTTGTGAAGAGTAGTAGCTAATTGATTATTTGGATCCATGTCAAAGGTCAAAATCTTTTAAAAGACATGGGGAGCTATACAATTAATGTGACAATTATATGCAAGATAGAGAGAAGATAGAGATATATGCAGAAACATAATACAAAGAAGTAGAAGAAGGATAATATACTAGAGATGGATTCGTAGCTCAAGGTTTTATATAGAAGAAGAAAGACACATGAAGCTGCATAAAGCCAGAAGAAGAAAGAAAATAAGAATATAAAGAAAAATCTCTAGAAAACAAATTGTAGGGAAAAGAAGAAAATGATTGGACACAAGAACATAAACAAAATTAATTTACAAATTCATATCTTTGAGTCTATAAATATTTTTAAATATAATATAATTTTTTTTTGTCCGTTTGTGTTTTGGATGTTTCTTTCCCTCTCTTTTTAGATTTGATGCCAAATTTTTCCAACAAATTGGTATCAGGGTGAAAGGTTGTTTGAGCTACTGAGTTCAAATGGCTTTGAGCAGTAACTCATGGGAAAAAACTCCAATATTTTATAGGAAAAAATATGATATCTGGTGCATTAAAATTAAGACATTGTCCTCCTCTTAATAACTATGGTAACTAGATGAAGGAGAATACATAGAGGTAGTATACCAAGCTGTTTTTAATGAACTCACACATGCTATGAAGAATGCTTTAAAAGAAAATAGAAGAAATGATGAAAAGGCTTTAAATTTTCCCAAGGATTGCAGCAACTATAAACTGCAAGCATGCTTGGGACACTTTGCAAAATGCTTTTCAAGGAAATGACATGGTGAAGGTAGTCATACTGTAGATGTTGAGGAGATATTTTCAAAATCTTGTTATGAAAGAATAAAAATCACTAATTGAATTTTTCACAAAAATAATGACCATAATAAATGATATGATGACTAATAGATATGTTGCTGAAGACCATATGATCATAGAGAAGGTATTGAGGAGCCTTTGATCCAAATTTTATCTAGTTGTGGTTGCAATAGAGGAGTATAACGACTTGAGAAAAATGGCAGTTGATGATTTGATGGGTTCTTTTGAAACCCATGAATAAAGGATGATTGTAAGGATAGAAATGAATCTTCCAATCAACAATCCTTCAATAAAAATACAATAATTAGAGGTAGAGGGAGAAAATCCTACAACATATGAATAAGAATATTTAGCAACAAACAAGATGGTGGAAGAATCAATCAATAAGAGGTATAACCAAGATGAAGAGGGAGATGAAGGAGGAGCAACATTTCCAAATGTATTTCTTCACAAAGGCATGAAAAAACAAATGTACAATGCTATTACTACAAAAAAATTAGACATTATGATAGTGAATGTAAAAATAAAGAATATGATTTGAGAAATCATAATCATAATGCAATCTTACCTAATAAAAAATAATTTGAACCTAAAAATAATTAAGAAAATTAAACTTTCCTTCTAACTTGTAAAGTAGTTGAGAAAGGAAAAAACAAACATAGTGTTTGGAATAGTGCATGTAATAACCATATGTGTGCGAATAAGGAGATGTTCACAAGAATAGATGAAGAAATCGGATCTGAAGTGAAGATGGGAACAAATAAAAAGGTTCCTATGATGGGTAAAGGAATTGTATCCATGAACAAGAAATGAGAGAAGAAGAAGATTCATAATGTCTTCTATGTGCCAGGATTGAAGTATAATATTCTCAGTATTGGGAAGCTTGTCCAAAATAGATATAAGATGAAGTTTGAAAATGAAAAATGAACTATATATGATAAAAGTGGAAGAACCAAGTTGATTGTAGTAGTGTAGATGACACAAAATAAAAAATTTCCTTTGAGGATGTAGAACATAGCTGCAAACAAAATTCAAAACAATAGTCATTGATCAATCTACTCTTTAGCATCTCATGTATGGACATCTACGTTATTGTGCATTCAATGTTCAATGTTCTTTATAAAAGGAAATTTGTTAAAGTGTTTCCTCATATTGAAAAAGTAAACAAAGTATGTGAAGGTTGCATATTGGGGAAGAAACATAGAAATGCATTTCCCTTAGGTAAATGTTCGAGAGAAAGATCAACTCTTGAGTTGATATATTAAGACTTGTGTGGTCCCATGAAGACTCCCTCATTTTATAAAAATTTTGTATTTCATTATTTTTATTAATGAATTTAGCATAAGGACATGGATTTATTTCTTTAAAAATAAATGAGATACATTTAAAGTATTGAAATATCTCAAGGGCATGGTTGAGAATCTTAATGGGCATTATATAAAGACATTGAGAACCGATAGAGGGGGAGAGTATATATCAAATGACTTTCTACACTTTTATAAGGAGCACAAAGAAAAAGAATAGAACCATTCAAGAAATGGCTAGGAGCATGATAAAAGTAAGAGGATTGTCTTATTATTTTAGGGTAGAAGCAGTTGGAACAACAATATATCTGTTGAATAGATGTACTACAAAGAGTGTGAGGAACAAAATACCTCAAAAATCATGGCATGGAATAAAACCAAGTGTTGAGAACTTGATATTTTTCGGATGTGAGGCATATACACATGTGTGAAAGAAATGAAGATCAAAATGGGATAATAGAAGAGAGAAGTGCATTTTCATTGGGTATAGTGAGAAATTATAAGATTAGAAATTGTATAATCCAGTTACAAAGAAGTTGATAATCAATAGAGATGTTAAATTCATTGATAAAACATCTTGGGGAGATGCACAAGAAGTGGAGAAGCCATAAAAAATGGAAAACTCACCCATTATTTTTGTTAGAGCAACATATGGAAGAGAAAATACTGCACCAAGTTTGGAACCCATCTCACAAAGGGATGATTATTGTAATGGTAGTAGCTAACAAAGAATGCAAGTACCATCAAATGAAACATCTTTATCATCAACCAGCTCATTCCAAAAGAAAGAAAGAACAAGGAGTGTTCAAGAGATCTAAGAGAAATCAAGGTATGAAGAAAATGAAGATGAAATTGTTAATTTTTCTTTATTTCTAGAAGTTGGTCCTATTTATTATGAATAAGCAATTGAGGATCATAAATGGTTTGAAGAAATGGATGAAGAAATGCATGCAATAGAGAATAATGGAACATGGGAGTTAGTAGATCTTCCAGTATAGAAGGAAGTTATTGGACTTAAGTGGGTTTATAAAAAAAAGACTAATCCTAAAGGAATTATTGAGAGACATAAGGTAAGGTTAGTTTCCAAAGGTTACAAATAAAAGCATGGACATGATTATAATGAGACATTTGTTCCAGTAATAAGGCTAGAGACTATGAGAACAATTATTTCCATAGTTGTTGATCATAAATGGAAGGTCCATCAAATGGATGTTAAATCATATTTCTTGGATAGAGTATTGGAAGAAGAGGTTTATGTGGAAAAACCACTAGGATATGAGATCTCAGAGCATGACAGAAAATTTTACAAGATCAAGAAAGCTTTATATGGACTCAAACAAGAACCAAGCGCATGGTAAAGTAGGATAGACTCCTATCTAGCTAGTAATTGATTTAGCAAAAGTAGTAGTGACCCCACACTCTACATAAAAGAAATAAATGGTGACATTTTGATTTTTTTTGTATGTAGATGATTTAATCTTTACTGGAAATGTAAAGAAGGCAATAGATGAATTTAAATCAGCCATGAAGAAGGAATTTGAGATGACTGATTTAGGATTGTTAAAAAAATTTCTTAGCATTAAGGTCAATAAAACAAAGAAGGTTAGATTTGTTTATAAATAAAAGTATGTAAAAGAAATCTTGAAAAGATTTAGAATGTTGGAAAACAATATAACATCTACACTAGTTGAATTAAGTTTGAAATTTACAAAATATTATTGCAGTAACAATGTGGATCCTCTAAGATATAAAAGCATGGTATGAAGCTTGATGTATTTTAATGCAACAAGACTAGATATAATGTATGATGTTATTTTAATTCATAGATTCATGGAGACGCCAAATGAGGCACAATGGAAAGAAGAAAAGCATATTTTAAGGTAGGTCAATAACACAAGGAATAATGGAATTCTCTATATTGCTAATAATGATTTGTAATTAGTTAGATACATAGATATTTATTGGGAAGGTAGCCTTGATGATAGAAATATCACGTATGTATATGTATTTAATGTTTGATCAAGAGTCATTTCATGGGGTTCAAAGATATAATCATTTTTTTCATTGTCTATAGTTGAAGCACATTATATTGCAGCAAAATCAACATTTTGTCAAATGGTATGGTTAAGGAGAATCCTCTCATATTTACAAAAAGATAAACAAGGAATTATGATGATATGTCTTCAATTAAATTATCTAAAAATCCAGTTTTTCAAGGAAGAAGCAAGCATATGACTATCATGTATCATTTTATTCGTGAATTCGTTGAGAAAGAAAAAAATGATCTTAAATTTTGTAATTCTGAGCTGTAGCTAGCTGATGTTTTCACCAAACCTTTCTCAAAAGAAAGGTTTTATAATTTAACGTCAAGTATGGGAGTTACACATGTCAAGAAATTTAAAATCAGTACTTGATTTGATTTTTTTTGGCTCAAGATTAACGGGAAGTGTCAAAATTAATGGTGTCTATAATGTTGGTCTACTCATAGATTTTTAAACTTGTTTTTCCCTTGCTCCCAACCATTTCGTTGAGAGTTATTCATATATTTATTTTTTTCATTGGAGTATTTTGTATTTTTCCATGAAGGCTATAGACCATGTGAAATTTTTCCAATGCCCCTTTATTCCTAAGTCTTTTTCTAGATGAAAGTTCATGGAATTCACCACAATTGATAAGTCTTTAGGTCCGGGTTGTTACAAATCGAGATCCGACACAGAAGGATAAAATACATGTCATCTTTCTGGAACCTATTATCACAGAATCATAGCACCCTTATGTTTATACAAGCGCATGTACTTGGACTCACAGTGTGATTGGATAACATGGGTACTATCTCCAAGTTGTGGGACTTGCTACTTGAGATAGACCTCCAGAGAAAGCTAGTTCTTGCTCTTAAACTACCTGCCACAATCTACTCTAATGCAGGGTAAGCTAATTGTTCTAATCTAAATTTCCAAGGGACCAGGGAGAGAGAATGCATAAAATGAAATCCTACACTAAAATGGTGATACACCAGAAAAGGAGGGTGTGAGAGTAGTCTGCAAATGCGTGAAATACAGAAGCAAAGTGCACACTAGAAGAGGTGATGACAGTTCTCCATAATCTAGCAAAACGAATTCACAACAATATTTCAAACATACACAATGATAATGGATCCCTGCATGAATATAATAATAGACACAATATTCTTGCAAATAAGAGGTTGAAGGGGCAAGAAGAATGCAAGAAAACACAACAGGGGAAGATACATCCACAAACTTATATTTTATTGCTTAATAATATGCACAGTTCAATCTATTACAAGATAAGGGCCTGGATCACCATGCAAGGAGTCCACAACAAGGGCCTGCAACACATTGGCTTCACAAAACAATTTTCATAGAGCTTTGCTACAAAAACTACCTCCTTTTACAATGAGCCCAACACTCCAATTTATAGAAAAGATGACAAGAGAGAGGGAGGGAAAAAATGAAAATCCCAAAATCTGTCCTTCAACCACTTGTAAGAGGAATTTAATGGAGTAAAATGATTATATATTTCTTGCAAAAGGCTCCCCATACTGTCCCATGTGCTGCAGTAGAGAAAGAATGATGACCATGCCTCTTAATTACACTCCCAACTACGAAATAAAACACTGTTTTGAACCCGGCAACGTTTTATAAAAAAACATCCATTGATCTCTCACCAAATCCATAATTTATTGATTTTTTTGCATTGTTCTTGGAGCCATGATTCCAACGGTACCAATTTTGTGTGATTTCGTTGAGAAATGGAAAAGTTATGGCCTTCTGAGTGCAGGCAGCTATTTTGGGTCTGACAGGCGTTTTCTGTCATTTGATGGGAATGAAAATTAATTGACAAGAGCCAAATATATTTCTTTTTGCATAGAGTACATTGTTCTCATTCTAGAAAGTCAAATTTTGTGAAAATCAGAGCTCGGAGTCAAAAGTTATGGCCGTTTGAAGTTCACGGGTCAAACGTTGACTTTTCTTCTTTACCTTCGACTGCTTCGGCTTTTCACGTCCCTCGCATACTTTTGTCTCAGATGTCCTAGATGAAATTCTCCTGCTTCAGCTGATTTGGGCTTCCTTGTTCCTGTTTGCGGCCTTTTCGCCTTTAAATCCCACGCGTCCCGCGCGTACCTTTGTCACAACTGTCTCGGATGAAAGTCCCCTGCTTCGGCCGAATCGGCCGGTTCGTGTCTCCCACGTACTTTTGGCCCGGATGTCCCAAATTGTCTGGGACAAATATCTCTGAACAGCCCGAAATGGACCAACTTGCGCCAAACCGCCCGATCCGTGTCCCGCGCGTACTTTTGGCCCAACTGTCCCAAACCGCGCGAAACAAGACTTAGACTATTTTTCTTCTTTTCTTTTTTTTTTTGGGCATTTCAGATTTTCATGTTCCTCGCGTCCTGACGTCCCGACTATCCCGCGGACTACCTAGGAAAAAATACTTAGCTGATTTTCTTACTTTTTCGGCCCCAAGCTTGGTACGACGAACCTCAGTACGACCTGAACCCTTCAGACCCGAAATGCTTTAAAACAATCCTGTAACCTTATATTCTACATTTTTTCAATTTTTTCAACTTGTTGGGATTTCTTCTTGGATGGGAGAGTTAGAGAGAAGCCGAGGGGGCCCCAAAAAAACATGATTTTGGGCCTTGAATCAATCTACTTGCTCAGGAATAAATAATTTGATGCATGTTATCAAAATTACCTTGAGGGGTGAATTTTGGATAATAGAACCTCCCTTAGCAGATCTCCCTGGTAGATGTGAATTCCACAGAATAATACATTCGTTATATTTTGTTGGGTTTGGTTAATTCAACGCAGTCAACATTCATATATCAAATGAATAAGGAAGAGACACGTGGCCCCATCTTAATGGAGGAAAAATTCTAACTTATCCATAGAAAAGAGTTGTGATACGAAGCCACAACCAATAAATGAATAGTACAAAGCTAAGAATATTGACAAGTGTTATAAGAATGTATTTTTCCCATTAGTTTGATCTTTATAACTATGACAAGGTATATGCATAAATAATGGCAGTGCTTCATATGTGGAGATATTTCATTCATGTTAGCTTCGCATCAGATAATAGAGAATACATAATTCCCATCACCATAACCAATATAAGAATAATACATGGAGGATTCTCCATCTAACTATTGGCAATGGATTTTAGTTGATTTAAATCCAAGAACAGAAGAAGCTAATAGATCTTTCGGGTTCGTGTCGAAGGTCAATGTTTTTTGAAAAACATGGTGAGCTATATAATTGGCTCAAAAATTATAGTAAAGAAAGAAAGAAGATGTTGTAACATAATGAAGAGAATCAAGAGAAGGAGCATATGGCAGAGATAGAGTTGTAGCTCAAATTTTTATATAGAAGATGAAATACACATGTAGTAACACAAATAAAAAAGAAGAAAGAAAAGAATAATATAGAGCAGCAGCTCCAAAAGAACAATTTTTTGTACGAAAAAGAAAAAACAATTCAAAACAAGAAGAGGAACAAAAATAATTTGTAGAGCCATAGCTATGAGTCTAGAAAATATTTTTAAAATCAAAATTAATTGTTATATTTTGTGTTCTTTTTTGTTTTCGTTATGTATTTCTGTATATATGTTGGTTTAATTTTGCACCATATTTTTCCAACATGGAGTCCATAAACATAAATCTCTTTAATATCAGCCATGGACTTGAATTCGAGGCTAAATATTGACTGGATTATAGAAAAAATGGTGTTTATAGAGGCCAATAAGATATTTAATATAATGTTCAAGTAATTCACATGAGATAATGTTGTTGGTAACTCACAATATAGAATGCACCTGTAAAATCCCAAAAACGTGTCAAATCCTAAAAAAAAAGATGTAGAATGAGGGGTTAGTCTATCCTCACCTGTCAAAATGGTGATCTTATGACTAAGCATTGCACTACATCTCAAACCCAATGTAATTCTATGTGATTGTGTGTGAAATAGTTTCCTTGGGTGCCCTTACGCTAATGACACCAAAGATATAGTTGGCTATGGCTAGATAAAATTCAAGAATTTGTGGATATAATAAGAGAAACCCCTCTTATGCAATGTATGTAGATGAAAGATGACAAAATAATGTAGTACCTTTGTATTTAAATAACCTAATAATTTATAGCCCTTAAAAATGGTATGTATGATGTGTTAATATAGGGATCTCTTGAATATATTTGACACTAGTAAGATGACATGCCAACTACATACCTCGGGATAGGGGAAAGTATAACCCAAATGATCAACCATAAATATCAAGATAAAGATAATAAATAAGGGGGAAAATAGAACCCAGTACCGGACAAAAGCATATGGGTGCTAGAGTCCAGAATGGGGTACTAGTGTCTTATTGAAAACAATGAAAAATGTGAAAACGCTGATAGGCAAGGATCCCTAAGAAAAAGCCTTAGGAACCAAATTTTGTCAATTAATAGATAATGACTCATTCGGTTGTCGAACCCAACACAAGTTTAGTATCAAGAAACCTTGCAAAAATTGTTCATATTTTTCAAGGGGGAAGGGTCAATATAAGTATAAGAAAAGACATAAGTTTTCCAGAAAAAGATATTCAAAAGATGTCCCATACAAAAAGCAATATTTCAAGAAAAAAAAATATATGGGAAAGAAAAAAAAATTCATACCAATTTGTTTTATTTGCAAAGGAAAACATTATGCAAATGAGTACCCAAAGAAATATACAGAGAAAGGAAAAGCAAAAATAAATATGTTTGCAGCAAGAGGTATAGTAGATCAAGATTACTGCTTAATCTTTGATTCTGATTGCTATTATTCTGATGTATCATATATATCTTTAGAAGAATATTTTTAAGTAAATATAATAGAGCACACAAAGTCAGATTCAGATAGCATAGAATATGGTTATGATTCATTTCCTTCTTTCATAAATATGATTGCTAGTTTTCCTCACCCTCTCATGCTTGTGTCTTTTGAAGTTCTATATAAAAAGATAAAACTAAGACAAAGTGAGTTTGAAGATTTTTCCCCATGGGATACTACTAAAAATACTTATCTCTCACCAACAGTCAAAGAGCTAGAAATAAAATACTCAATCCAGGTCAGAACTAAAAATGGAGCTCGAGAAAGAAAGGAAGAAGAGGAAGAAAAGCATAAATGGTCTCTTCAATAGAGCTCATTACCCACTTGAAGGCCTCCTGTACAAGGATGTATACGTCAAAGAAAAACTACATACAAAGGAAGAGTTCGTGGCAGAGGAGGAAGATACTCTTCACCTAGGAGAAGTTTTCCATTCCTTTTATCCAGAAGTAGCCTATCAACAAATGTTACACCAACAGGCAGAAGAATCAGTTCAAACAGAAGAGATTAATACAAAGGTATGTACTATAAAAGGAGCCCAAAATTATTTTATTACTAGCAATATCTACATTTCCAAATATCAAGACCTATTCTATAGATGCAATGATAGATACAAGAGCAGATATAAGTTTGCTTACAACTAGAGCTATACCTCCAGATTATTGGACTAAAACATATTTAAAGATAAATTTTGATAAGAAAAAACTAATATCCAGATATACATCATATGTTCATATCAAGATAGAAGGATATGAAAGAACACTACAATTTTACCAACATGATATGGTTTCATATGACTATTTGATAGGAGTAGATGCTTTGCAAGAATGTGGTACTTTTAGCCTAAATAAATATTTTATATCTTTATTTAATCCTGATGTTTAGATTCCCAGGAAGTACTCATTCATAACTATAATACCTTTACCAGAACAAAGGAAAGAAATTGATAGCCCTATGCAATGGTAATATAGATGATATAGTTGGAAAGATAAAAAAGAATCTATGTTCAGATAATCCTCCTGCTTTTGTTGAAAGAAAAAAGTATTACTGTTCATTAGATTTATAGTTCCAGAAGGATGAGAAAGGGAATGATATCATTCTGAAATTCAAGATTCATCATAAAGGCATGATTCCTTCTGAGAGAAAATAATGTCATGAAGAGATTAAAAAGATAATCCAAGGAGGTTTTATCAAAGAATGTAACTCCCCTTGGGAATATGCAGCTTTTTATGTGAATAAGAGGAGTGAACAGGTTCGCCAAAAGAAAATACTTGTTGTTGATTACAAGCCTTTGAATAAATTTGTAAAAGTTGTCTAGCATCCTATTTCCGCTAAAGATTATCTATTATCCATAATCAAAGGATCAAAGGTAAACAACAAGTTTGATTTTAAGAGTGGTTTTTGGCTAATATTCCTTAAACCAAAAGATAACCACAAAACAACTTTTTTAGTACTAGGAGGACAGTATGAATGGAAAGTTCTTCCATTCGGATTGAAAACTGCTCCATGAAGCTTTCAGAAAATGATGGACATTATTTTTGGTGAGTTAGCTGATTTTTTTATAGTTTATATTGATGATATATTAATATTTTCTAAATATCCCAAAGAACATATTGAACACCTAGAGAAATTATATGAATTTGTTTATCAAAATGGTTTATGCTTATCTTCGAAAAAAATGGAGATTTTCAAAGATGAAATGGATTTCCTAGGAATTACAGTCAAGGATGACTCTATTGAAATGCAATCTCATATTGTTTCAAAGATTCAAGAATTTCCAGATTCAAATTCAAAAAAGATTCAACTACAGAGAATCCTTGGTTGTATCAACTATGTTGTCGGATTCTATTAAAATATTGCTGCAGGTAGAATACTTCTCAATAAAAGACTGAAGAAAAATGCTCCAAGCTAGTCAGAAGAAATGACCCAAGCTATACAAAGAATCAAAGCACATGCTCAAAAGCTTCCTGCTATGTCGCTACCTAGACAAGGGCTAAAAATCATAGAAACAAATGCAAGTGAGAATTATTGGGGAGTTGTACTAAAAGAAAAATCAAAGAATGGAAAAAAAATATATGTAGAAATGTATCTAGATCTTTTCAAGGCTCAGAGCTAAAATATCATTCTTCTCACAAAGAAATTTTAGTTGCTAAGAAAGCTATCAAAGCCTTCTTGTTCTTCATATAGAATGAACACTTCATTCTGTGCTCTGATTTAAAAGATTTCAAGGCCAGACTCAATAATGGAGATCCTGCTAATAATACTGCATTCAAAAGACACCAAAGATGGGGAATGTGATTTGATAATTTCAGTGTTGAAATTAAGCACATTAAAGGAAGAAATCATTCTCTAGCTGAATTTTCCAGTAGAGAATTGAATCATTCAAAGAACATAAATGCTACATAGGTCATCCATGAATTTTTTGAACCTATCTGGCAATCTTCTAATTGTGAAAATTATCTTGGGTCTCTAAAAAGAAATGATAATTAAATTTCATATGAAGCACAACATTTGTTGCTTTCAAGAGGAATTATTTCAGTATCACCTTACAATATGACAGAAGTAGCATCAAGATTTGTTGATCCTAAAATTCCTACTTTAGAATTTCATACCAAATAGGAACCCCTAGTTTTCTGCACATTACAGTGGCAATGGAGGCATTCAAGGTATCTGAAACCTCCTCCAGATGATATTCTAGTAGGAGGAATCAGGCTAAGACAATTGGTCGCAAAACCAAATACATTATGGAGGTTTGAATTTTCTAAGCTATGGCCGAAAGGATATCCTATTGAGAATGATGCATGGAACACACCAAGCACTCCAGGAGATAGGCAGTGTATTGTTAATTATTTCAAGTATTTCCTTACCAAATATCTACCAACCAATATTTTTGACAGTCCTTTGCTTAACGTACATCCTGATACTGCTAGAAATATCCTAATTAATTGTAAAATTCCCTGCTATGTAAAAGAATCCTATTATGTTAAAAATAACTTTTTACAGGGACACCATTCTAATCCAAATGGACAATTATGGAAAAATATCTATCTTAATCATACCATGAATTTCCATCCCCCTGCACTTGGTCATTTCCTTCAGATTCCGGACCACTATCTCTATCCATCATGAAGGCATCTTGCCCTAGATAATGATGGAACATCTTATGTATCTAGACTTTGGTACAAAAGGAACACTCGTGACCACTACTTTTTTGAAAGAAGAGATTGGGAGGAATCATCCAGCTCATCTGATAGTGACAACAACCCTAGAGTCCAATTTAGTCCTTAGAGCTATGATGACAGGCTTGTTGTCATCTGTTTGTCTTTTGTCTAATAAAGTCTTGAGATGACTTCCCTTTAGTCATTTCAAAAGCATGGTGGAACTCTCCACTTACTAAAGGTGTCTTATTGAGTGGCATGTACTCAATTATTGTTTTCCACTTTTCTCAAACTGGTTCTTGGTTTCTAGGTTGCCAATCTATCTGGTGAAAAGCCTCTCACATTCCTATATAAAGGCATGCTGAAACTCATTCAGTACATCGAAGAATTGGGAATGTTTAGTCAAGCGTATAACAAGATAGTCAGAGGTGTTATTGTATTGTTGGCACTAAGTATTGTATTGTATTATTGGATCTAAGTTTTGTAGTTTTGTAGTCTTGTTGTTATTTATTTTAAGAGTGTAAAATACAATCTAAATAGATTAAATACTATTGTTTTAGGAAAGAAATTTTAAATAAAAGTTGAAGAAAAGTTACCTCTCGAGCACAAAATGAGTTATATGAAATACTTTTGTTTATTCCCATTAATTTTTGAACAAGTTATAATGATTATGTATATATATTAGATGATTATAAATATAATATGTAATATAAAATATGGAAAAGAAGAAACTATCTATTCTTATATTTAACAACAAATTTTGCATTAATGCTTCCTTGTGCAATATTTTTGGTAAATTTTTTTGGCTCTTTTACGGGTTTCAAACTTTTGATTGGAATCCCCATTTTATTCAATTCATGGGGAGGATCATTTTTTTGCATCTTCCATTGAGTCGTATGCCAAGCCATAGCCTCTAGAATGGGATCAAATGGTGCAGAATTTGAAAGGTTAATCACATATTTTTCTTGTAAATCAAGTCAATCCTTCACCATTTTTGCAATTTAGAGTTTTAGAGGTCAAATTTTCCTACAATTTAACACATTCAAAACAAACTCACGCCTTCTAAAATCATCCTCCCTATGAAAATGTGGATTTGTTAAAGTTATTTCAACTAGATCGATAGGAATGAAACTTCATGTTTTCATTTTCAGTGAACAATGTACCAGCTAAATACAAAACCATCCACGCAAAAACAAACATACAATGTATATAAGTATGTTATAAGGAAAACCTATAACAATAATAAACATAAACTAAGATGAAAAACATATGGAAAATATAAAATTATTTTATACAATTATGCAAGACAAAATGACATAAGAATAATTTCTCTTCAATGAACAGCTTTAAAAACCTCTGCATAACATAGTTTACCATGCAACTAGGGGTGTATCGATGTGGCATAATAAGAGGCAAGCCCCTTCAACATGCAACAACTCTTGGCTTTGACAAAGGCACATGCCCCCATATACTTAAATGAGAAATGAGAGTGTGACAAGAGAGATTTATTTTTTCGATTTACATACAATTGCAACGTTACAATTTTTTTACATACTATAAAGAAAAAAAATAATACTCAATTTTTGTTCTATATAACAAAACTAAGAGAGGAATAAAACCAAGATAAATAAATATAATGAATAATAAAACATTCTTCTACATAGAAATTATCTACATATTAAGAGTATTTAAAAATATAATGAATAATAAATCATTCTTCTAAACATGACAAGGTTCAAAATAAATTTGTGAAATATAAATGTTTACACTCCATACTCCTAGAAGAAATATTACATAAAACATAATTTATTTTTTTAAAATTTAAAATTAAATTGTGTGCGTGCGTGTGTGTGTGTATCCAATTTTAAAAATAATTCTAATTAATAAAATAATATAAATAAATATTTTATTTTTTATTAGATAGGGTAAAAACAGGATTATGGCTCATGGGGGCCAAACAACAAAAAATACAATGTAAGAGACACAACGAAGAGAAAATAAACAACCTCTACTAGCGGTCATAGAAGCACAACAAAAGTAGAGAGCTAAGCCTAAGGACGTGTCAAGAATAATTGTCTCAAAACCAGAAAACTAGGACTTTCAACTGGTAACCACTCTAGAGTGGCTACGCATTACAATAAATATTTTTTGGTGGACCTCTGTCCAAGCCCCATTAACAGTCCCGAGAGGGGAAGAAATAAAAAAATGTTTCAATTTGTGCCCAAGATAAACTTTGAACCTCCCCTTGACTAAATCAACTACCTCACTCCCAAGCAAGGGTCCAATATGCTCCTAGTCCCACGCAACAACCAACGAACCACATGCACTAACATTTGTCCCATCCCGCACAGCGTCAAATTGAAAAAAAAAGGATTCTTGCTCTTTTGACTGGTCCCTCCTGTAACCACGATAAGCACCACCCAGTTTAACTATTCTTCCAATGACCATGGTTCGATACTCCTCCCCATTCAATGTAACACCCTGCGAACCAATGCTGGCCAGAGTAGCGATACCTACAGAAACATCTATAGAGTTTCAATCCACGTTTACCAAAGGATTCTCATCACCTGAGCGGTCCCACAGAAAATCTTGAACATGCGGTTTGACAACATTCTCCACATAATTTATCTTCTCCATCCGAGTCTTCCAACCCATCCTCCTCTACAGATGAGGCCTCAAGTTCATCATCCCCCTGGAGATAGTTAAATTTCACCCCTGGGTTTACAAGCCCAAAACAATCCTTCATCTGATATCTTACTATTTTGCACTTACTGCAAAATATCTTGGAGCTCTCAACTTCTATAACTTGTTCCCATTTTCCAGCAGGGGAATACAACAAGATCCTCTTAAAAATTATTTAAAAATTGTTTTAAAAAATAAAACATATTATTATTACATAAAAATAAAAATGCACATTATTTTATAATCCACCAATTCATATTGTGTGTAAGTTGTGTAACCTACACACTATAAATATAATATTCAAAAAGTTATTAAATATAAATTTTGTAAAAAAATACAACGTTAAGTTTATAATTCTAAATGAATATGTAAAATATTTACAATTGTATACATTTTCACAATTTTTTAATAGTATATTATTTTGTGTTGTTATTTTTCTCTCTTCTTCAAATATTGAAAAACGTGATGTAATTGTTTTTCAACATGTTTAAAAATAGTGTGTTTTCCACATGTTGAAAAACGATGCGTTTTCCACATGTTGAAAAATATGTGTTTTCCACATGTTTAAAAATGGTGTGTTTTCCACATGTTAGAAAACTATGTTTTCCACATGTTGAAAAACACTATGAGGTTTTCAACATGTTCAAACACTAAATTCAAAATAATTCTAATGTTGGCACAAAATGAGAATTAAGTGCTATAAAATTCATTACCAATGCAAATATATAGATGCAAGGACAATTGTAGTGGAGAGAACAACTGTGAACTAGTTAGATGCCATGAAGGCATATCCAAATTAGGCCAGTTTACAATTTTTTTTTTAAAATTTAATATTTATGCTAATATTCACCCTTTAATACATTGTTTATTACAAACATCATACTTCAAGATAGTGGACCCCCCCTTATTTAAAACATGATAAAAAGTTTTTA
Organism: Taxus chinensis; assembly: GCA_019776745.2. Lineage (NCBI taxonomy): Eukaryota > Viridiplantae > Streptophyta > Pinopsida > Cupressales > Taxaceae > Taxus > Taxus chinensis. The sequence continues at coordinate 822,745,040 of CM034147.1, forward strand.
CACTATTTGTGTAGCCTACTCACCTTTGAGGTGGCATGCAATCTTTGTGGGTTCATGGCCTTGGTGACACCTTTGTTTTTCCTTGCAAGATTACAATAATCCTTGAAGTTACAAGAGTATATCTCTCTACTAACACCTTCGGTGGTTTCTCGGATTACCACGAACCCCTATAGTTTTCTATCTACATGTTGACCACAAACCTGAAGGTGACAAGAGGTCTCAATTCTACACTTCGATGGTTTATCAGATTTCTAGAAACCATTTTCCAAGATCCAAGCACTACTTTAGTGATTTTTTTCCTCACAATGTTCTTCATCAAGAGCTACCAAACTAGAAAATAATGCTCAGCATTTTTATTGAAAAACAAAGAGAATAAAAAATGTGACCATAGTAATGACGCGACCTTGTTGTAGATGACTGTTAAGAGACATGAATTTTCTTTCAACCTCCAGTAAATGTAATAAATTGATTAGTGCTTTCCTCTTCCGTTGTGTTGAAGATTCTCCTAAACTCTTGTAAATGCATCTATGAGTATATCAACGGTCCAGTCTTTGACTTCATCCTGATGTAAAGGGACCCCTATCCTGAAGCATGCATTAGGACGTGTAATTTTAGACTCAAATGGCGTTGTATGCCTAAATTCTTGTATTTCCTCCCATTCTTCATAGAAAGCATTCTTACAGTTCCCTATTCTGGAGGATCCCTTTTTCTTTTCATTCTATACATTCTTGGTCTTTGGAATCGTCATACATCATAAGAAATTTCAAAAATAATGTTATGGCTACTGCTGTGAGGACCATGGGGACTGTTACATTTTCAAGAAAAGCTTTCGATTCTGGTACTTTCACCACAACTTCCTGCTTCTTTTACTTCTTTACCTTTTTCATTTGCATCACTTTGTTCTTTAGCATTTAGCTTGGGGAGATTGCACTTGCCTTTGTGTGTATGTGACTATGCAAATTCCATTGGAAACTATTACAGAAGAAAGTTCTCAGCATCTCAAGTTACCTGTAAATGTCCTTCCCATACTTCAAATGCAAAGCTTTGGCCAATATTAAATACGCACGCACAATTTTACAATAAACAGTTGCAGAAATTAACGCCGTTGGCTTTTCGCATTGGAAATTTCTCTAGTCTCTGCGTAGGCACCAAATGTCAAAGGAATGATGCTTCATCAGGTTAAGCTCCACGCATAAAAATAATCACGTAGGTATGCCGACATCAAGATGCCAAAAAAAATGGGATGGCCTTCCACACAACAGTAAGAAACAAAATAAATCATGAATAATGCCCTCCAATTTTGTCCCTTGCCTATGGAGGATTGAAGTCTTCCTTTCTTCGTCGATGTATACTTCTCACACGTCGTTGTTGTTGTCATTGTTCCCTTGGTTTTTTCTCTATAGATACATATGGCCGTGAAACTTCACGCTTAGAATCTCCTTTAGCACCCAGGATTCTTTCTCCATCGGTCTCCGAGTCCCGTTTCTCCCACACATGATGCAATTCGAAACACCACGCAGGTAAAGCCATTTAATGCTCTCTTTGATCACGAAAAAGCCAAATAAATCTGTACAAAATCTCTAATGTACAGGTCACTCCAGATTTATTCCATGTCTCCAATGCTCCACGCCAACAGCCAATGGATCTGCAAAAATATCTGATACCACTGTTCGCACAGAATGAGACTTTAGCACTATAAAATTCATTGCCAAATGCAAATATATTTAGGAAGGGACGGTTGTAGTGGAGAGAACAACCGTCAACCAGTTAAATCCATCATCCAACGAAGGCATAACCAACTTAGGTCAGTTTACAACAAAACAATGTATTAAATTAAAATTTATCCTAACATCTAATTAATTAAAAAAAGTATAAATAAATAATTATTTCCTAAGTAGGAGGTAGAGGAGAATGGAAAATAGCAATCGAAGTGGTAAACAATATTTATAATTATAGTGTTACAGTTAAAGTTCATCCTATTTTCACATTTGGGGACTCTATTGCTGGTCCTGGCAATAACAACTTCATACCCACCTTGATTAAAGCACACTTTTCACTCCATGGAAGATATTTAACTGACAAGAAGCCCACATGCTGATTTTCTAGTGCAAAACACTCAACATATTTTATTGGTATGATTAATAAGTTAATACCCCTCGAAAAAATCTTCTCAAGCAATTCTCATGTATATGCATGCTTAGGTATTTTGGTCATCTTACTGAAGAATGATTTGACGATTATGTTTTTTTTTTTTTTTTTTTTTTCTTCTTCTCATGGAACAATTTTTCCTAGTAAAGAGATATAAAATATGTTTCTGTACATATTCAGCTGCAGGGTTGTGGCTGAAGGAGAGATTTCCTACATATTTACATCCTTGTTTTGATACTTAATAGTTGTTCACTGGTGTAAGCTTTGCTTCTGCAGGAACTAGATATGAAAACGTCACTGCAGAGACTGTTGTAAGTGGTCTCAAATTTGAATATATTATATGTTGATTTTAATGATTTCAGACTTCAAAGTTCATTATTTTTTTTTATTTTCATTTTTCCTCTGTAATTTTGTGGCTATTTACCAAACTCAATTAGAAAAATAGTTAGATTTTTTACGCTTTCACAATGATTTACAGACCTTAGTTCAAAGGAAAAGAAACAATAAAAAATTATTTCAGAGTGCATCTGGGTTGCCCTGTTTTGTTTTCTATTTTTCTCCAAGTGTTTAACCAACAGATTGTGTTTTTCCTCCAAGAATTTAAAAACACACTCTGTTTTTCAACACTTGAGGAAAACCACAATCTTTTTTTTAAATTATTGGAATCCTCCTTTCGAACTAGCATTAAAAAAAGATATATTTTGAATTTTAAACTTTGAAACAAACCTAGAAGTGGTCAACTCTGGAAACTCTGTTATAGAAAAGGTTTTTTTAGGCATTCTCTGACATTACAAAGCGTACAAGCCACCATTTGTTTAGTCTAAGTTCAAAGGAAGTTGTTTTTCCAAATGCGCACTGAAAGCGAAACAATTTGCAGACTGACTTATGGTTTAAAATGAGGAAATTTGCACCAAAAATCATTATTTACACGTAGGAGTTTAATTTGGTGGCGGTCTAAAACAACATTTATTCTCACTGGAAGGCCGTAACTTGCCGGCACATCGACATAATTTTCAACGGTTGGTGCTTAACTCACCTGCAGCTATGCATTTTTTGGTCTGTGTTGGATGTTAACTTACGGACAGTCAATGCTGACACACCGGGAAGTTACGTTCAGCGATTCTCACTAGGATGATGTGGCCATTCTATCCATTTTGTAATATTAAAGTCGCCCTGTACAGATGTACAGGTCAGACGATGACAAATTTAAAAGAATGATTTTTTCAGTGCCGTGAAAATTAGGACACATCATGCCTTGTATGGGGGATGTGTTATGTAATATGGTGCACTGCATGGTACGTTTTATGTAGGGTGGTGCATTCTATGGGGAGAATAGCCTCCACCATGACATATTTACAACCTACAGATCGCACCCTTTATATCGATGGCCCACCATGTTTTATACGTCAACACATTCTGAATATTTCCCCTATACCACTTATCGTTTAACATGCCACATCATCATAGTTTTAACCACTATTTTCTAGTTTTCCAAATCTCCCAATATTTTTCTCAAACCGAAAAAAATGTACCTTGAAGTATTGGAAAAAAATCGATGACTCATATTTGTCCATGACATGAACGTATGTCTTGCGGTGCTATCAAATGTCCACCATCACATTTCAGATAGATGCCGGAGCCAAACAAACTTCATTTCATTGTTTGGAATGCCTATCACCGTAACCATTATTTATGTAATTTATTTTTATTACAACACATCATTAATTAATTAAATTAAATAATTAGACAATTGTTAAATATCCCTCATAGATACGTGTTCTAGGTAGGGAAACACCGAGAATACGAAGAATACATCACCAAAAAAAGAACAAAATTATTTGGAATCGATCAAAACCCTAACACAATAAACCGTAAGTAAAGAAATTATAGCCATAACCAAGGATTTCTAGAGTAACCGTCTAAATGAAAAATAAAACAAGGGACATAAGGATTCTACCATGCTCAACACAAACATTTAAGATTGTTATGCAGTATACTGCTATACCAAAATCTCATGGAGAAACCTTAACACTAAGACCATTAGAGAGAACCAAAGAATAGTTATAAATTTACTATTTATTGAGGTAAAAATAAAAATAAAAATAATAATTACATTTACTTATTTAAAATTAGATAAATATGTGTTGTTTAAGGTTTAGAAGTATATTAAAATTCATCCAAATTCAAGATAGAGTTAACTTAAAAATTCAAAAGATATATAGCATCTTTATTCTATATGTTATATGTAGGGTATTCTTATGCATTGGTTAAAACTATTGACATATTAAAAAAATCATGTTACCCTTGTTTTTCTTAGCAAATATACCACATAAATAGATGCATTTTTGCTATAATAACTTGAAAAATAAATACCTTATCCTGTTATAATTTCTTTTGATAAATGAGATATTATATTAATTCAGAAATTAAAATTATACAAGATAATTCACAAAAAAATCAATCGGTATGGAAGCACATCCCAAAGCCACAAAATAAACTAGGTAAAAAATCCTAGGATCGAGGGGGAGGAAAATGCATCAATACATGAAAATCAAATAATATCATGCAAGCTAGAGCTAGGATGGTATTTTCTAGAGTCTGACACATCCAAGCCTGATCCATGATCGCTTTCTTCTTCACTATCTTCAATAGATGCATGAGAGGGCGAGATGAAAAGCGCCAACTTTGGAAACTTGTGTTATGTTGTGGAGCTTGTTTTCATGTTTGGAATTGTTAAATATTGTACACTAAAAGTACTATACACTCTCCATATTTTCTCACCAAGGTTCAAAAAATGTGCCTGATATATCAAGAAACATGCTCCTCTCATATGGGCGAGATTTTTGACCTATAGGTTTCTCGGGTGGTTTTGGCCCATGGTCTTGATACCCACGGTATTGTAAAATTCCTTAAGCAGTTTCATATTGATGTACTTTTGGTAGGTGAGACATTAGTATTGTACATGTATGTGAGTTCAAGTGTGAATTTAGGATATTTTGTTGAGCATATCTCTGAACGGATCGGGGTATTGTATTGAGAGAAATAGGTGTGTTGTAATAAAAATCTAAGCAAGACATTATTTGTGGACTTAGGCCAAATTGGGTAAACCATGTTAAATATTGTCTCTGTGTTGTGTTCTTTTATGTTCTACACTTTTATGTCAGATATGTAATATTTTTCTCTTTATTAGTTTCTACTATTACGATTTTGTGTGGGATTATTCTACATATTTTATCCCTTATTTCTTGACAATTGGTATCAGATCCTAGTTTTGTTTGTTGAAGCATTGAATCGCATAAATTATTTTATCTTGAGTGGGATTTATGCCAAATGATGGAAGATCAAAGGTTGATAAATTCAATGTGCAAAATTTTAGTCTTTAGAAGATGTAGATGGAAGATTACCTTTATCATAAAGATCTTTTTACTCCAAGGTCTGATAAAGGGAACAAACCCTCGACCATGGCAAATGCGAAATGGTATTTTCTTTATAGGAAGGCACTTGGGACAATTCAGATATTTCTTGCATCTTCAGTATTATTTAATTTTTCAAAGGAAAAGACTACAAAATAGCTTATGGATGCATTAGGGAAGTTATATGAAAAACCGTCTACCTCTAATAAGATATTTGTAATGAAAAAATTGTTTAATATGAATATTTTTGAGAATAGCTCAATACCAGATCATTTAAATGATTTTAATACAACTATGAATATGATAGTTTGGGTTACAATAATATTTGATGAAGAAGTTAGGGCTTTATTAATTATGTGCTCTTTACCTAAGATTTGGAATAGCCCAGTAATGGCGGTAAGCAACTTAGTTCCAAATAACTCAAAGTTGATGTTTGAGGAATTTATAGGGGTGATTTTAAGAAAGGAAATGCGAAGAAAAATATCTAAAGAATATTCTAGCTCAGGAAATATTTTGATGACTTAAAGTAGAGGGAGAAAAAAGAATAGAGGAAGTTGTGGAATATTGAAAGATCCAACAAGGTCAAAATCCAAAATCAAGGTGTTATGTTGGCATTACGAAAACTTTGGGAATGAAAAGAAGGATTGTTGGTAGCTTTAGGACAATAAGAAACAATCAGAAGAAAACAAGCAGATTAATGTGGCAATAGGTAATCTCGGTCATGATGCTTTGATTCTTTATTTGCATAATATTGTTGAATCTTGGGTTTTATATTGAAAGGATTCTTTCCATGCTACTCCACATAGGTATTATTTTGTTGATTATGTTTAAGGGGATTTTGGGCATGTTTTTCTTGGTGATGATGAGACTTGCAACATAGTGGTAAAAGCTTTTGTTTAGGTTAAGATGCAAAATGGGAATACATGGGTATTAAAGGATGTCAAAAATTTACCTACATTAAGATGAAACTTGGTATTCGTTGGGAAGTTGGAAAATGATTGTTGTACTACAATATTTACAACAAAATCTTGGAAGGTTATTATTATCTCCGAATCACAACACCCTATGGTTTTCACAAGTTTGTGTAATTGAGCTCACAACTTGATTGGATAACATGGGTGATATTCCCAAGTTGTGGGACTTGGTACTTGAGATATACCTCCAAAGAAAGTTGGTCCTTACTCCTAAACTACCTACCACAATCTACTCTAATGCAGTCAAAACTATCTTTCTTAATCTAAATTTCCAAGGGACTAAGGAGAAAGAGTGCATGAAAACAAAGCCTACACTAAAGCGATGATACACCAGAAAAGGATAGTGTGAGAATAGTCTTCGAATGTGTGAAAAATAGAAGAAAAACACATACTAGAATGTTTGATAACAACTCTACACATTCTAGCAAATGCGTTCAAAAAAATATTCCATACATGCACAATGAGAATGAATCCCTGTAGAGTATAAGGTAGACACAATACATTTTTAATAGGATTGAAAGGGAAAGAAGAATGCAAACAAATACAACAGGGGAATAAGTATCCACAACCTCGTATCTATTGCTTCATTGCTATGCACAATCCAATCTATTACAGAATAAGGGCATAGATCACCATGTAAGGAGTCCAATACAAGGGCCTATAACACATTGGCTTCAAAAAATAAATTTGATAGAGTTTTTCTACTCAAAACTATCTCCCTTCGAAATGAGACCAACACTCCAATTTATAGAAATCTGAGAAGAGAGATAGAGAGAGGGAAAATGAAAATCCCAAAATATGACTTCCCACCACTTGCAAGGTGTCCTAAATTAAGTGAAATTATGGTATGTTTCTTGTAAAAGGCACCCCCATACTGTCCCATGACTTGTAGCAGTGAGAAATGTTATCTCATGCTTCATTGAATGCATCCCAACTACCAAATAAAACCATTGTTCTGAAATGGGCATGTTTTTTGAAAAATCACCATTGATTCCTCATTATATTCCATATTTCTTGATTTCCGTGCATTAGGATCGGAACCAAAATTATAATGGTACCATTTTGTGCATTTTCGTTGAGAAACACAAAAGTTATGGTCTTCTGAGTGCGAGTAGCTATTTTGGGTCTCTCAGGCATTTCTGTCATTTAACGGGACTGAGTGTTTAACTGACTGGAGCTGAATATTTTTATTTTATTTTTATATAGCTACCCTCATCAAAATAAAAATAGAGGATGTCATGTTCATTTCAAAAAGTCAAATTTCATGAAAATCGGAGCTCTGAGTCAAAAGTTATGGCCATTTGAAGTTTGGGGGATCAAAATTATACTTTTCCTTTGCATGCAGCGATTTTGGCTATTTAGGGTCTTGGAGTCTCAGATGTCCCTTATGTTACTTGGGGAAAAAACCTCTGCTTCATCCGCATCACATTTGGCCCACTTTTTAAATCAGGCAAGTTGTATTTTTGGGGAACTCATGTCTCGCAAGAACTGACATTGACTGGGCCATGAGGGCCATTGAATTTCGCTCCACCCACATCCCTTTATGATTGGCTATTTCAGCATTTCAGGTCTAAGACGTCCCTTAATTACTAGTGCGGACTGGGCCAAAAAATCCTTACTTTGCCGCAATACACTAGCTGAAGCCAATTTTTTGGATTTTTTCAATTTTTTCTAACTCCTTGAATTTTTTCCTTGAATGGGAGGGTTTGAAAAGATCCAAATGGACCTCCAAAACCTGATTTTTTTTACCTTTTACTATTTCTTCCTGCTTGAGCCTAAATACTAATGTAAGTTATCCAATTTACCTTGAGGGGTGAATCTGGGGTAACAATTTGGCGACTCAACAGGGTTATCTACATGTCAGATGAAGTATGACCAGCTGCTTATAGCAATGCATTAGGCATGGAGTCTTCGTAGTAATCTCAAATCTGATCTGGAATTTGAAAATTTACATCCTTGAGTCACTAAAACACTATTGTTCCTTGAACCTGGAACCGCCCTCCATCATTCCTACAACTGTGATCCATGGGGTTGAATGATGAGTATCTATGAATGCTGCCCCAACATCTGATTTTAGCTTCTCTGCAACTATTGCAGGAAACTATGAGCTTTCTACTGCAGCAGTCCCCTTCAGAAGCTTGATGAACTGTATATAAATCATATACTTGAAGTAATAGAATATGTGCACCAGAACTTCAAGAAATGAAACCTATTCTAACAACAAAAATGTGCACAAGCACTTGGAGGAATTGGAAATCCTAGATTAATATGTACAAGGGTGAGAAATTATCCTAGTAACAATGTTTAAGATAGATTCCATTGAGTGGAATATGCAATTCCTCACCATCCAACTTATCCAACCAGAAGCCATTGCTACCTTTACATTCATTTATCATGTATGCACTGCATATATGGTGTTGAACTTGGAATGCTTTCTTGGATTTGCATGATCAACATCCCACTTCAGCACCAAGTCTTAACTTTACAATTTTCTGGCTTTAGGTTTCTTGTCAAATCTCTTCTTGATCAATGTTTGATACTTCTCCATGATTTGCACTGCATGTTCTATTACTTCTTCCAGTTCCAATAGCTCTACATACCTGATTTTCATAGGATCAAACTCAACTAGTTCCAACTGTTTCATGAGTTCCAATGCTGCTAACTCAAGAGATATAGGTAGAACTTCTTCTTTTCCTTATACAACCTTGTATGGAGAGCTTCCTGTAGACCTCTTGGGTGTGATCCTATCATCCTATATAGTTGTTTTGTGTTTCGTGTGCCAAGTTCTCTGATTCTCATCAAGAGTCTTTCTGATGATTCTCTGTAAGTTTTTGTTTGTAGATTCTACTTGGCCATTACCCTGGGGGTAATTTTTTGATGAAGTAATAAGGTATAAACCATTCTTGATAGCCCATTCAGTGATCTTTGTGCCAAGAAATTCCAATGCATTATCTGATATAATAGTGGTAGGGGTACCAAACCTTGTGACTATCGCTTTATATAAATCCAAGATGCTAGATGCATTTTCCTCCTTAAGTGCCACTACTTCAGTCCATTTGGTGAAATAGTCTTTTTCCGTAAGCATCCACTTGTGGCCTTGACTTGAATCTGGGTTGATAACTCTAATAAATTCCAATCCCCATTGCATGAATGGCTGATCTACTAAAATTGGATGAATGGGTAGGGCTGCTAACCTTTCCTTCCCTGTGAAGAATGCACATTTCTTGATACACCAGTAGATATCGCTAAACACCATTGGCTAATAGTAACAATCCTTCATGATCTTGAGAGCTGTCACTCATGGGGCAAAGTGGCCTCCTGCTTCCCTGTCATGGAACTCATGTAATATCTTCCCAATTTGACATGTTCCAATGCATCTCAATAGAACACTATTGATGTCTTTCTTGAATAAGATAGCGTTAATAAGAACATATGGGATGGTTTTTAATATAAAGTATCTTCTCTTTTCTTTTCTCATTTCTGGAGGGAAAGAACCTGTCTGGAGATAATGAACCAAGTCTTAAGTCCAACATGGAATGGGTGCATTGTTAGATGGTTGTCCTTGATCATTTTCTAGTAACAGGAAAGCCTCTTCTTTATCTGTTGATTTAGCTTGTTGTTTATAAGCGAGCTTCTCACATAACCCTTTTCCAAGAACCCTTTAACTAAAAGTGAGTTGCTAATACAACCCTTTGACTAGAAGTAGTGGGAACAACTAAGTACTTGATAAATAGAGGACCCTCTAGTGCCTTATATGGATGCATACCCAAGGAGTCTTGGTATGGTAAGAAAGTTGATTACTAATTTCTTAGATTCTTTGGATGCTATGTGTTTGTTTATATAGAAAAGAATGATATGACCAAGCCATAGGATAAATGAGATAAATGCACTTTCATTTGTTATAGTGGTGATAACTTTGGATATAAATTTTGGAGTATTAAGGGGAAGAAAATAATTGATCTAGGGATGTGGTCTTTAATAATTATGTTATGTATAAGCAATAGTTGTAGGAAAACATAGAAGAATCTAGGAAAGAATATGTAGTGGTAGAGGATCTTCTTAATGGAAAATTGACACATGAATCCATTCAAGAACCTACCCAATAAGTACCCTAGACTCCTATATTGAGTATGTCTTCTAGGAAAAGAAGAGCACCTAAACATTTTTCTCATTTTCTTTATTATTTATTACTCGCTTAAAATGGAGAGCCATAGAGCATTGATGAAGCAATGCAAGCAGATGCCTCCAAGAAACAGGAGCAAGCCGTGAATGAGGATCATCATTCGCTCATGATCAACCATACTTGGGATTTGGTGAAGCTACCCTAAGGTAAAAAAGAATTGAAAAAGAGATGGGTGTACAAAGTTAAAGTGGAAGAAGGAGGCAATAAAATATACAAGGGCTATTTGGTGCTCAAGGGGTTTGCCCAAAAAAATGGTATATATTTTGATGATATTTTTTCTCCTGTAGTAAAAATGAATTCTATTATAAAAAAATTTCGAATCACGTTAGTATAAGACTTGCACTTAGAGAACTTAGATTTAAATACTACATTCCTCCATGGTGATTTGGAGGAGGATCTATAAATGGAGTAGCTAGAGGGCTATGGGGTTTATGGTAAGGAGGAGATGGTGTGAAAACTCAAGAAGAGATTATATGGAATGAAATAAGCTCCACGTCAATGGTATAAGAATTTTGATAGATTCATGATGGAGTAAGGTTATATTAGATGTCATTCTGACCATTGCAGGTATATCAATAAATTTTACAATGGCAGTTATATTGTCCTCGGCTTGTATGTGGATGACATGTTGGTTGCAGGAAAAAAATGCAGGAAATAAAAGTACTCAAGAAGATGTTAAGTGACTCTTTTAATATGAAGGTGTTGGGAGAAGACAAACGAATCCTTAATATGAGGATATATATGGATAGGAAGGAATAGAAGATGACTTTATCTAAAGAAGAGTACATTGATAAGCTCTTGGAGAGGTTTAATATGTGGGATGCTAAACCAATTAGGACTCCATTGGCATGCCATTTTAAGTTATCAAAGGAGTTGTGCCACAAGACACTACAGGAGAGAAACCTAATCTCCAATATACCTTAATCATCAGTGGTTAACAGTTTGATGGATGCCATGGTGTGCACTAGGTATGATATTTCCCATGTAGTGGGAGTAGTGACTAGATTTATGAGTGATCCAGGTAAAGATCATTAGCAGGTAATAAAGTGGACCCTTCAGTACTTGAGAGGAAACATAGGGGAAATTTTTTCCTACAGTGGGTCAGACACCACGTTGCACTATTATATGGATTCAAAAATGGATGGATATGTAGACAACATGAGGATTGCGAAAGGTTATATATTCAATGTAGGTGAAACAACAATGAGCTGGATTTCATGACTATAAATCTTGTGGATTTTTCAACCATGGAGGTTGAGTATGTTGCTTCCACCAAGGCAAGAATATGTATGATTTGGTTACATCAATTTCTTAAGGATTCAGGGCATGAACATGAGGAAGAGAAGTTGCATAGTTATATTCAAAGTGTTATACACCTAGTTAACAACTTTGTTTTCCACTCTAGGACGAAGCATACATATTTAAGGTACCATTTCATTAGAAAAAATTTGGAGGAAGATAATTTCAAACTGTAGAAGATTCATAGTAGTCAAAATTTTGTAGACATGACGACTAAGGTGGTTAAAAGAGAGAAACGGAAGTTATATTTAGATTTCATTGATATTCACAGACAACAATGAAGGGTTGAGAATCTTGTGTTATGTCGAAATCATATAACCCTTTATTTATCGCAAGTGAATGGTTGAGAAATTCAGTGTTATTTGTCAAACATAGAGTTATCCTAAAGTGTGGGACTTTGCAATCATGATAACCCTCTAGAGAAGGTCAGATTCCTATCCTACCCTAGTGCCAACTACTTTGAAGAACACAGAGCTAAGGATCAAACCCTAATCTAATATTTCCAAGGAGACAAAGATAGAGAAAAATGCATGGAAATGAAAATCTACTCTAAGGGAAGGTGATGCACTAAGAAGGATGTTGAATAACCTACATAATAAACACAACACTACCAGAACCTTGTAATGAAAACAACAACAATACAAAATAACCCTTGCATTCAATGAAAGATCAAAAATTTGCAATATAAAATAGAAGAGAGATTGAAGCATCCACAAATATGATTTTATTGCTCTTAAAGTTGATAAAATACATCACATTTAGGGCCAAAGAAATAGATTTTGTATTAGAATATTCATTAGGGAGGTTTGGAATCTCCACAAATCTCTTATAGAAAAGAAAGAAGGGAGGGGAATATTCTATTTTTTCAACCTTTTGAAATCAACCCCTCCTTAAAATATATAGGAAGAATGAGAGAAGGGAGAGAGAAGGAATTTGAAATCCTTCTTCAACTACCGAAAAATACATTAAAATCACCTGCGATAATTATTAGTGTAAATTAACAGCACCCCCAAATGGCCTCATATTTGAGTGGGGCATCTAGTGTGATCTGCATAACATTGGACCATCTCTTAAATATGTGGGACTTACGGACTTGAAATGACCCTCCGAAGAAAGTCAGCTCGGTGTCCCCATATTTAACCCTGAAATTTGAGACTACCCCATGTCAAAATTTTCGTACTTTTAAAATAATGGGTCGTTTTGTGTTTTTATTGCCAGATAGTGTCTGTAATGTGTTAAGATATTCCTTGAGAGTAATATTAGTCAATTTGTTGAAATACCCAGATGCCCAAAATCGTTATATTCTGTCGCTAGGGTTTACCTGTGGAAAATTTGTATTTAATTATTCTAAACCCTGTTTGAGGCAAATTGTGCTCAGGTTTAACTCTTTTGTTGTCTTACATGTCAGTATTCCCATATACTAGTAGGGTGTTAACCATGAATGAATCTTGGGCTTTATCTGTGACTTCTAGCAACATTTTCCATTTTTGTTGTTTTCCCATTTTGTTTTCTGTGAAATTTCTCTGGGTCAATTCCTTTGCTAGTTTGATATGATTTATTTCCTAGAGTATCTGGAGATCACCTATGGACATTATTCCAGAAGGAATTTGTCACAGGAGGTCTGGTTCTCTTTAAAATATGAAGTCATGCACGAAAAAGCTTCTTCTGGGCAAGTCACATTTTTGGGAAAAGAAGATTTTAAAGCTACAATGGGATTTTTGGTAGTAGTAGGTAGGTTAGATTTTTGTACATGCCTAGTAGGGTAATTTTTCCTATGGAACCAGTGCCACTTAAGACACAATGGGAAAATTAGAGGCAACAGGCAGGTGGGAATTTCTTACCTACCTTACAAGGTAAAAATTCTCATTGTGAAATAAAATAAAATCACTCAAGGCATTGATGGGATTTTCTTACCTGTCTTGCAGGGTAAGTAATCCCATTATGAAATTCAAATAGCTTAAGTGGATCATGGGATTTTTGGAGCTGCGGTGCAGGGTAAATAATCCCATTAAAAATTGGCTTTTAAAAATAGAAATGGCTTATGTCAAAAAGTGCGACCCCTTTTGGGATAGAAGGGCAGCTTTAAATGCATTAATTAATTAATTTTCTCCAAATTTGGTGCCCAAGCATGAGGAAAATTAAACAAAGGTAAAGAGGATAAAGAAGATTAGAATTAGAATTCTAAAATTAAATAAATATAATTTATTTAATGCAGCCCCCTTCATGTCAAAAAGTGCAACCCATATTGAAGAGGAATAATAATTTTTTAAGTATTAATTGATATAATCAATTTCTATTTTTAGTGGATGAGGTCAAAGCACACTATGAAGCTTAAGTGAACCGAAAGTGGTGAGCTAAAATTAAATAAATTTAATTTATTTAATGGCAACCATGAACATGCACAAAATAGGTGCCCCATTTGAATAGAAAAGCATGTTAATTAATTAATTAATTGCCAGGAATAGGAGAGGCAATAAATAATTATAGAATGATGAGGGTTATATAAGCATGGGCTGCCATAAGGATGAATTAATTAATTATTTACCAAGGAAGTGCAGCCCAAGCAATTTTGGCGCCCCATTTGAAGAGGAATTTTGCTTAGAAGAAGGTGTATTTACTTCTGGAAGCTTCAAAGTTTGGCGCCTAGGTTTGAAGGAGCTTGAATTGTGTCTGATTAATTGTCTGCATAGTGGTACAGGTGCTTAGGTGAAGTTGGTAAAATTCATGCTTGCTTTGCATGCAAACAAAACATCAAATTTTGGGGCAACAGGCTTGATATATGCATATTTTTATAATTAAAATCAAGTTTTCATGTTTTGGTTGCCATCTTTGTCTGAATTAATTCCAGGAATTCATTAGAGGTGCTTTAATAAGAGAAAGGGAGCTTAAATCAATGTCCAATACATTGAACATATCATCCGAATCTAAAGAAATCTCTATATCTGGACTAGTTGTAAAGAATTCCAGCTGAATAAAGAGAAAAAGAATTGCTCAGACAAATAAAAATTTGGCCATGGCAAAGTGGGATGAAAAAGAAAGTACAATAGAGTCATACATCACTTCTAAGTTTGTTGACATTGGAGATACAGATCTAGGTCCATAACCTATTTCCGAATTGATTGACATATACAGAGATGGAAATACTTCCCTCATGTGTGCAATCAAAAGAAGTGGAATCATTCGAGCTGCAGCATTTCCATTCACACCCCAATTGCTAGAATTTGTTATTGAGTGTGCTAGGTCTTACCATCTATTATCCAAATCAGTCTGAGATGCTACGAGGAAGACAATAATTTGGTTGGATGCATAGTTCATCAATTATTGTCTTAATATTAAAACATGAACGGTGGTGACTACTATTAGCATACATGATGCTGACAACAAATCAAAAAAGCATAAAGTTGACTACGTGGGCATAATGAACAGTATATGCATGAAGAAGCTTAGATATCCTTCCAAGTTCTCAACAACTCTTCCATGATCTAATCATGTGCAAGAGATGGATGATATTCCCAAATTGTTATATAGGATAAATGGTGAAGAAAATGCTCACAACTTCCGCTCATGGATGTATGCTTTCGTCAGGACCATTAAAATCAACAAAGCAGATTCAATAATCAATTGGTCCGAAATAATTAGGGACAACATTGGTGAGTAGCTCTGGAATCTGAGGCATACGTACAGCTTCAAAATGACTTCGTATTTGGTTTATGCAGTAGCTTCATAGGGTGTCTTCTTCAAGTTAGATAAATGTGGTGTTCTTTCCAAGGACCATGTTTTTTAGTGCAACCCATAACTTACTGTACCACATACAATAAAGATTACAAAGTGGTCAACGATGGATTCTTATACGGATTCATTTGTAGGCTGGACGGTGATCTAAAATCCAATAGGGTGAGCAAGGAAGCGTGGGAAGATATGTCCAGGATTGGCAATATCTTTATCCAGTTTGTAGGTTTTACATACCTTAGGGTCACTAGCTTTTTAGGAGAACTAGGTAAGTTGCCTAGATACCCGACTGATAGATTGGTCATTATGAAGTTGAGTAGAAAACTTGTGGAAATTCATTACCTACATTTGAAATGGCACAAGTCTATAGTCTTCTTCCCAATCACTGTGGGCCATTATAGCTGTCAGAGCATTCATACGGCCCAAGGAATTGAAGCGGAGATGTTCTCTGAGTATGAGCAAGACTTCTTCCCAGCATGGCTAAAATTCAATCCATTTGGAGTGGTAAGGAAGACAATCTCCTAGGAATACACACATATGCCTTCATTGGAAGATTTATGGATGAAGTGCATAAATGAGTACGAAGTTAGAAAGAAAGATTTCAGCAACTTATCAGCACGACAAGTGTTTGACTTTAGATTAGCATGGATACCTGTGGATCTTAAAGATGATGGGTCTATGTTACTTGACACATACCATTAGATGGGAGGAGATATATTTGTACTTTAGGAGAGTGTAGGTGGCTGCCATACGATCAAGGAAAGGTCTACCGCCATTCTGGTTACTACTTCAATTTGGTTGCTGACAAAGGGATATTGCCTTGATGAAGCATTGATGAATCAAATGATGGGAAACTTCAACATAGGAGATTCCCCCAAGAGGAAGCACTAAGGAGAAAGAAACATAAATTATGAAAAGATTAAAGTGCACAGAAGGTCTCATTCGAAGGAGAAGATCACCTTTACTGCTATGGTGTTAGGTTCGACTTCTCCAGCATCAAGTACTTCACTGACTGTTGCACCTCAGAAAGATACTTCCATTCCTCTGTTGAATCTGACAACATTCATATTTTCTCCTCAGCCACTCTGTTTAGCACCTGTTCCTAAAGAAATGTTGAAGCTACAAATGGAAGAATTTGAAAGAGCTTTGTCTTTGGATGATTCAAAGGTTGACACCCACAACACTGCAGCGGTTTCAGATGGAGAGGAATCAGAGCGTGAGATAGTGGTACACTTGGAAACTTCTAATTCTTTGAGAAGTAATTTCTCAGAATGGTTGGCTTCACGGTTGGTTCAAGAGGCTAGAGAGGAAATCAACTTGGAGGAACACGACTTGCAGTTGCTCCTTAAACTAAGTGGTAAAGACAGAAGAACTAAAGTTGCTAAGGTAACTTCAAGGTTGATCATTGCAGAGTTGGGGTAGAATTTTTCCAAGGTGTCAGTTCCAGCAGAAGGAAAGAAGAAGGATGAGCTCATGGCAGAAGATATAACAATAACCAGAGTACCCATAGGTAAAGCCACCACACAAGGATTGAATTAGGACACACAAAAATTGATAGATGCTCTATTCCTTAGGATTGACAAAGAAAAGGTGGAGAAAGTTTAAATTCAGAAGTAGGTATCTTAGTTGTGTGAGATCACTGCCGAGGTTGCTAAATATTCCACTCAACCCATTTCAGTACAAAAGCAGTTGAGTGATCACCTGATGTAAGAAGTGGAAGATCCAATTAACTAGGTTAAAGATATCGATGAATTCAAAAGTTTGATCATTCATCAAGCTTCTGTACAACTCAGAGAGGTGCTAGCCCACCTAAAGGTTATGAAAGATGCATCAAATCAGCTAAAGTAACTGGAAACAAGCATGATAGATATGAACACAATTGTTGAGAGTAATGTGAGTACTTTGGCTGAAATTAATAAGTTGCCAAGAGAGGTGTTGATTATAGGACAAATTGTGCTTGAAAAATGAGTTGAGAAGGTGAAGAAGATTGAGTTTTTATTATCTTTCCATTTGGAGATCTGTAGAATTCTGTTGAAAAGGATGCAGGCACTTGAGAGTATGGAATCACCTTTACCAAACAATGTCATTTCTTTCACTAATGAGGAAGTCGTCAGGAACATTACTTCATACACAAGGACCATTCCTAACAAAGTGCCTAATTCCTTGGAAGGATCTCTTCTGATGGTGCAAGGGAGAATTGATGGAGCTGTTAGGCCTTTCATGATGAATTCCATCAACAAATTGGTGGCACTGCAGTTAGATATTGATAATTACGGGCCTAGCTTGGAGGATGTGGAAGTGTGTATCAGGGAAATGAACGAAGGCTTACTGCAATTTAGGATAGAAAAGGAAGCTATGGCTAAGATAGATGGGAAAATGTTGAATTACATGTTTGACAAGTATATTCAGTATCAAAACAAAAAGAAGATGTAGATGTTACAACTTGTGTGTCTTTCTTCTTCTACTATTTCTTCTTCTATTTTCCACATTCCCAGATGTAATTGTAAAACTTTAAAGTTATTGGTTTTGAAACCATTACTTTAAGTTGTGTGGAACGATTCTATTAGTTAAGTGACAGATGTGTATAAGTTTGAATATGGACCCAAATGCATGTCAATTGAAGAGAAATTAGAGGAGGATGATTGCTAAATGTTATCTTCACTTTTTGTTTATGTTCCAATTCAGTTGATGTTTCCCATTTGTATTTTCCCTTCTACATTCTATAAGTAGAATAAGAACCTTCAGATTAAGGATCAGAATTTGTAAGTAGCATTCTTGTATTCCAGAGTTTGTGTTGAAATCTTTAATAGCTATTTGAAGCAAAGGAATAGAAAGGAGCATATTTCTGGAGAACTTTGTGTCACGGTGCATTTTGTTTCTAACTTTTTATCTCAGATCTACTAATAAATTTTTGGTTATTTTAGATCTAGATCTAAAATTTCCTTTTCTTATAATTCTGTGTTTTAATATCTATTGGTTTTGTCTATTTGCATGCAATCAAATCTATAATCTATTGATTGGGTTGCACATCTTCCCTATTTCTTCCCTGTGTTTATATTATTTCCTTCTTTAGATATTTCCTTTCTTTAAAAAACTGCTTACTTGCTACAAAACTATATAGCTATGGTTCATGAGCTGCATTGTTAAAGTAAAACCTCAAAATAGATACTAGTGTATTATATTGACAAATCATACACGGGAGCCTCACTGGTAAATGAGGGAGATTTATCTCATGACTACATAGGTTTTTCAGCTATGTAAGAAATCTAGCCAACGCGGTTTCTTCTTCCTAAACTACCTACAAAAAGCGACTCTAGTGTAGGTAAACTATCTAATCCTAATCTAACCTTCCAAGGAGACAGGGAGAGAGAAAAACATAAAAATAAAGCCTACACTAAAGCGGTGCTTCACAAGAAAAGGAAGTGGTTGATCACAAAACCTACTGCCTGAAATGGAGAGAGGTGAGCAATGGAGAGGATGGAAAAATTCATCACAGACCAAAGATAGAGTTCACATAGAACACCACTTCAAACCCATTAAAGATAACTCCCAAAACCCATGATAGACACTAGAGGTATGCACAGTATACCTTGCAATGAGGAGAGGTGAGAAGAGACAATCAAATAAGCAAAAGATGGACAAATGCATCACGAAATAGATTTTATTACTCTAAGGGTTCACACAGTACATCATCAATGGGAAAGAGGAAAGAAAATTCCATTACAAAGCCAAGAGAGGAGGCTTAGACTCCACATTCTACCCTAAGGAAGAAAGAGAGAGTGGGAAGGAGACAAACAATGACCAACCTTTTGAAATATGCCTCTCCTCTAAAATATATAGAAGAATAAGAGGAGAGAGAGAAATTTTGAATCATGCTCCAACCACCCCTAGAAGAGCATTGAATCCACCTACCATAATAATGAGTCTTGTTGCAACACCCATGCCCCCCATCGTTATCCCTTACTGGGCAAGAAAGGAAACCCATTATTCATCATGGTGGCAGATGGGAGACTTGACAACCTCAAAAATGGTAGATCAAAACATTAATAGTGCTAGGTGGGTGAGAAGATGACACCGAGAGATTTCCAAAATGTACCTTCTCTTCTGAATCTGAGCTTCCAGTCGAAATATATGGCCATCTGAAGGTCATGGTTAGGTGTTTAACACAGGATCTCAATATTTAAAAGAGTCCATTTGTGCAAGACCCACGTGGCCACATCACGTGTCTTGAAGATTCAACCCCTTCCTCTCACTCTTGTAGTTGTGCCAAACTGACATGTGGTGGCTTCCGTGGCCTCCTCTGTGTTCTACCCATGTCTCTCATGTTAGCAGAGACACTCTACCTAAACCGAGACATGTAGAGAGATAACACATGTTTGGGGACCACTTTTGAATTCACCTCTTACAAGAGCACTAAAGAGGTACATGGAATCATCCACGAGCTCCTCTGTTTATTTTTTTTTTGGCTAAATTTGTTTTATTTTGCGAGGCCATATGTCTAACCCTAGACACGTGGAGGCTCAATGTGCATTTGGGACCTACTTTCATATTTTTATTTTGAAGTTGAGCAGACGAGGCATGTGGAGGCCTTCATAGGATTTTGGAAGTTTCAATGGCCAGCTCTACCCCTTTTTTAATTCTAACCACATGGTGAGCTTGTGGTCATTTAGGGACTACCTTTTCGATAGAGCCTTTTAAGTTACACTAAAGAGACATGTGGCACCTTCCACGGATCTTATCTACCTTCCTCCTATTCTACCCAATTGCTTTCTTTTTTATGAAGTCTTTATGTTCGACTTGAGACATGTGGAGAGTAGGCGCATGTTTTGGGGACCACCTTTTGCTTTGACCCTTGAAGGCATGTTGTTGATACACATGGATACTTCCACTGGTTCTTTCATACTTAGTCAATTCGGACCTACTGAACATTTGAATTCTATTGGACCCTAGACATGTGGAGAGCTGATGCTCATTTGAGTCTCTACTTTGGGCATCACCTTAGGTGGTGCGCCGACTGGACACATGGAGGCTGGTGCATATTTGGGACCTGCCTCCTAATTTTTCCTTTGAAGATGCACCGAGATGACCCGTGGAGGATTCTATCGGCCCTTCTTTACTTACTCGATTCAATGGCTAGTTCTGCCCCCCTTTTTGAATTTTGTTGGACACTAAACACATGGAGGGCCCACACTCTCTTAGAGACTGACTTTTATATTTACGTTTGAAGTTACGCCGAAGAGAAACGTGGCATCTTCCACTAGTTCTCTTATACTTAGCTGATTCAGGGCCTCAAGTGAACACCGCCTTTCTCCATTTTACTCTTATGTGCTCTGATCTCTTTTGGTGCCATTAGCCTCCTTCACCGACCCTGCTCCTTCATTTTTGAGCCCACCTACCCCTTGATTGTTGGATTTGGAATGTGGGATTGCATGACTAAACCTTCCCTTTTCATTTTCTTCTATGTGGAGTAATGTTTGATGAATTTTGTCGGGGAACTTGCGAACTTGAGATGGACCTTCGGAGAAAGCCGAATTATTCTTCCTAAAGTACCTACCATAAGCTACTCTAGTGCAAGTAAACTATATAATCCAAATCTAACCTTCCAAGGAGACAGGGAGAGAGAGAAAAACATAAAAACAAAGCCTACACTAAAGCGGTGATTCACCAGAAAAGGAAGTGGTTGATCACAAATCCAACTTCCTAAAATGGAGAGAGGTGAGAAATGGAGAGGAGGGACATATGCATCACATACCAATGATAGAGTTCACATAGAACACCACTTCAAACCCATTAAACACATCTCCCATAACCTCTAATAGACACCAGAGGTATCCACAGTATACCATGCAATGAGGAGAGGTGAGAAGAGACAATAAAAAAATAAAAGGATGGAAAAATGCATCATGACATAGATTTTATTTCTCCTAGGGTTCACACGATACATCATCAGTAGGAAAGAGGAAAGAAAATGCCATTACAGAGTAAAAAGAGGAGGCTTAAACTCCACATTCTGCCCTAAGGATGAAAGATAGAGGGGGACAGGAGAGAAATAATGACCAACCTTTAGAAATATGCCCCTCATTTACAATATATAGAAAAATAAGAGGAGAGAGGGAAAATTAGAATCTTGTTCCAACCACCCCTGGAAGAGCATTGAATCCACCTACCACAATGATGATTCTCACTGCAACACTCATGCTCCCATTGTTATCCCTTATTGGGAAAAAAACAAAACCCATTCTTCATCATGGTGGTAGGTGGGAGACATGACAGCCTAAAAAATAGTGGATCAAAACATTAATGTTGGTAGATGGGTGAGAAGCCAATACCGAGAGATTTCTAAAACGTCCCTTCTTACCTGAATCTGAGCTTCGAGTCGAAAGATATGGCCATCTGAAGGTCATGGTAAGGTGTTTAACATGGGATCTAAATATTAAAAAGAGTCCATTCATCCAAGACCCATGTGGCAGCCTCGCGCATCTTGAAGATCTAGCCCCTTCCTCTCGCTTTTGTAGTTACACCAAACTAACACATGACGGCTTCTACGAGCTCCTCTTTTTTCTACATAAGTCCCTCCTACTAGCAGAAACACTCTGCTTGACCCAAGACACATGGAGAGGTGACGCATGTTTGGGGACCTCTTTTGGATTTGCGTCTTGAAAGAGCACTGAAGAGACATGTGGCATCGTCAACGAGCTCCTCTATTTCTTTATGTTTTATTGAAATCCCTTTTGTTTGGTGGGGCCATATGTCTTACCCTTGACACGTGGAGGCTCAACTCGTCTTTTGGACCTGCCTCAAGATTTCCCTTTTGAAGTTACATGGACGAGGCATGTGGAGGCCTCCACAGGCTTTTAGAGTTCTCAATGGTTGGCTCTGCCCCTTTTTTAATTCTAAACATGTAGCAAGCTTGTGCTCATTTTGGGACTACCTTTTGTGTCACGCCTTTGAAGTTACACTAAAGAGACATGTGGCACCTTCCGCAGCTCTTTTCTACCTTCCTCTTGTTCTATGAAAGTCCTTTCTATTTGACTGAGGCTTTATGTTCGACCCGGGACATGTGGAGACCTGGCACATGTTTTGGGGACTGCCTTTGGCTTTGACCATTGAAGATGTGCCATTGAGACACGTGGAGAATTATGTTAGTTCTTTTATACTTAGCCAATTTGGGCCTGCTACCCATTTCACTTCTATTGAACCCTAGACACGTGGAGAGCTGGCCCTCATTTGAGTCTTTTATTTGGGCCTAACCTTTGGAGGTGTGCCGTTTGGACACATGTAAGTTCCCAAACGTTTGGAACCTACATCTAAATTTTTCCTTTGAAGATGCATAGAGATGATGGGAGGAAGTTTTCGTCATCCCTTCTTTACTTAGCCTATTCAATGGCTAGTTCTGCCCCCCTTTTTTGACTTCTGTTGGACCGTAGACATGTGGAGGTCCAACGATTGCTTAGAGACCCACTTTTGTATTTAAATTTGAAGTTGTTTTGAAGAGACACATGGCATCTTATGCTATCTCTCTTATACTTAGTTGATTCAGGGCCTCAAGTGAACACTGCCTTTCTCCATTTTTCTCCTATGCACTCTGATCTCTTTTGATGTTGTTGGCCTCCTTCACAGACCCTGCTCCTCCATTTTTGAGCCCCGCCTACCCCTTGTTTTTTTAATTTGGATGTGGGCTCACATGACTGACTTGGCTCTTCTGATTTTCTTCTTTGCGGGGTCGTGTTTGATAATTTTTTTCTGGGGGGGAAAATTTGGATAACAACAATGATTGGTATCATTGTAAAACCCATGCCTCCATGTGCTTTTCCTTATTGGGAAAGAAAGGAAGCCCATACCTTCATCATTTTGGCAGGTGAGAAACTTAGAAACATTCCTCTAAAATGGAGGACTATATTTCCTCTTTTATAAATACTTAGTCTCACTAAGAGTTTTCTAAAAAGTCATATTTTGTGAAAATCTAAGCTCCTAGTCAAACATTATGGCCATCTAAAGATAAGGGGGCAATTCTGTAATAAATTTAGGTTGTTGATCTTATTTTTTAGACTCCAACCAGCCATCGTACCCTCTAAAATATGAAATTTCATACTTTAAGGATTCAGAGCTTCAGGAATTTTGATTGTGGAGGTCGGTGTTACTGTTCATTTTCCTGAGTTCACTTGAGAGTTCTAAAATGTTGAACCTCCAAAGTCCAAAGTTCAGATTTCATATTTTTAACTATGAGCACATTTTATGTGGCACAATTCATTTTGTTGGCCTGAGAAAATGCTCTGAAATGTCGAAACCCTCAAGTCTAAATTTTGGATTTTAATTTTTGGACCTTTGTTTCTTTAGGGATTCAAGTTTAAGGAGTTCAGGGGTTCGGGTTTTGGGATTTCGAGGGTTTCAGGTGTCATGATTTTAGGGGTTTTGGATTTCAGGATTTGGGGGTTTGGGTTTCAGGATTTCAGGGGTTTGGGGTTTCAAATTTTTGGGTGTTCAATTTTTTGGGGTTATTTATCCATTTCCTCGTCGCATATCTCTGAAATCCTGAAAGCCCGAAGTCTAAATTTTAGACTTCAGGTTTCAGACTGCAAGTTTCCTCCCCACATGGAATTTTTCATTGCTTGACCTTGCTATCAATTCCAAACTCCCAAATGTCTGAAGTCCAAATTTTAAACTTTGGACTTGATTTCCTTCAAATCTTTTGAACTTGTCCATTCAGAATATTTTCCTGCCGAATCCAAATGCTTCTGCATTACTCCAACTCTCTCAGCTTGATCCTAAAATGTTAGATCCCATGGCCAAAACAATCCCTCCATTTTCTATGTGTAAGGTCATGTTTGTCTAATTTCCCCTGTGGGGAAAAATTTGATAACAACATGCTAAGAGTAAAACTAGTCTCCAAGTGGGAGATTATTATGTTGTGGAGCCTATTTTTATGTGTGGAAGTTATGAAGAATGTACGCTAAAAGTAATGTACACTCTCTAGAAAAATAATTGGCCTCGAAAAACATGCCCAATATATCAGTAAACATGCTCTTCTCATATGGGTGGAATTTTGATCCATAGGTTTATGGGGCAGTTTTGGCCAATGGTTTTGATACCCATAGTATTGTAAAATTTCTTAAGCAATTTCCTATCGATGTACTTATTGAGTTATGGAGCTCAATTACTTCAGTTTAGCATGTAATGTGAAACTTGCTGGAAAACATAGTAACCTTCTTCGGTTAGGGGGAATTGGCATCGGTTTGGAAAGAAGTAATCGGCATCGGTTACCTCTGTGAGGATGTTTTAATTAACTCTCAGGAATTAGATCTATTTTTAGCATTAAATTATATCTATTGATTGTAATTGCATGGATAAGTTCCCTAAGTCTATAAACAACTATATAAGCATAAAAGATAGGGTTTAGATGTAGAGAATTAACAAGAATTAGGAAAAACTTGTAAAAGTTAGTGAGAGAGAGAATTATTGGTGATGAAGCAAAAGCTTGAGAGAAGGAAAGCACTGTACATCTGAGAGGTGTGGAAGACTGTAAATCTTCATTGTATATCTTGTCAAAGCTTTAGATAATGGATTGGCTAGTTTCTTGGTGGACGTAGCCTACACTAGGTGAACCACGTTAAATATAGTGTTGATTTATGTCTCTTGTTTTGTATATTTCTTCTGGTACAATATTCACTTTTATTTTCATGTATGCTTAGATCTGATCTATTATCTGTACATTCAGTATACTAACCCCAACAGTACTTCTGATAGGTAAGACATTAGTATTTTAGATGTGTGTGAGTTCAAATGTGAATTTTTGAGAGTTTCTTGAGCATAGAAAATGACTGATGAAGAATGGAATATTCTTGACAGAAAGGCTTTGGGATCTATAAGATTTATCTGGGCAGCATTTGTGGCTTCCAATATTACAGAAGCAAGTTCTATGATAGAGTTAATGAAATCTCTTGCTAATTTATATGAAAAACCTAGTGCTTCAAATAAAGTTTATTTCACGAAGAAACTATTTAGTTCTAAGATTGAAGAAGGTGGATCTGCATTGAATCATTTGAATTATTTCCAATCTATAATAATTCAGTTAAAATCGGTTTGAATACCATTTGATGATGAAGTAAAATCACTTTTATTCTTATGTTATTTTCCTGATAGTTTGGATAACTTGGTAATGGTGTTAGTAATACAACATCTACTAATAATATTTTGAAGTTTGATGATGTGGTTAGTATAATCTTGAATGAAGAAATTCATACGAAGAGTACAGAGGAATCATCATCTAGAAATGCTTTGAATGTAGAACGTCAGGGTACGCAGAAGGAGCGATCCAAGAGTAAGAGTAATGGGAAATCAAAGTGAAGGGATAACATATCTAAATCTAGAAGTAAGGGAATTACTTGTTGGAAATGTGGAAAAAAAGGACATGCAAAGAAATATTGGTGGTAAAAGGATAAAGAAAACTAACAACCAGACAAAGGTAAAGAAGAAAATCTTGTTGCATCAAAGGTAATGCAAGATTCTCTTATTATTTCTTTAGATAATAGAATGGAATCATGGGTTTTAGATTCAAGAGCTTCTTTCCATGCAACCCCTAAAGGATTATTTCAAAAATTATCTCCAGGGAAATTTTGGGCATGTTTATTTGGGTGATGATGAACCTTGCAGTATTACTGGTAAAGGGTAAGTTCATCTAAAATTGTAGAATGGAAATACATGGGTATTGAAAGATGTGAGGAATGTTCCAAGCCTCAGGAGGAATCTTATTTCTATAGGGCAACTAGGTGAATCTGGTTGCATGGTTACTGTTACAGGAGAGTCTTGGAAAGTCACCAAGGGTTATTTTGTTTTGGAAAAAGGTAAGAAGGTAGGATCATTAAATTTTCTACCTTTTTATTGATTCCTTTTCTACATTATCTACTTTAGATTCAGATGTATGCATGTGGCATAACCAGTTGGGCCATATGAGTAAAAAAGGAATGCACAACTTAAAGGCTAAGGGTAAGTTATCAAATTTGAAAGATTTAGATAAAGATTTTTGTGAGCATTGTATCTCTAGAAAGAATAAGAGAGTGATATTTCTCAAATTTGAGACAACTAAGAAGCAGTAAAAATTGGAGCTTGTACACTTAGATGTGTGGGGACCAGGTCAGGTAGCTTCTCATGGAGGATCCCAGTATTATGTTGCTTTCATTGATGATGCTACAAGAAAGGAAAGGGTTTATTGTATTAAATGTAAATATGATGTTTTTGAGACTTTTAAAAGATGGAATACCCTTGTTGAGAATGAATCAAATTCAAATTTAAAGTTTCTTAGATCTAAAACTGGTGGTGAATAGTGTAGCAAGGGTTTCAATGATTGGTGTTCAGTGAATGGGATACGTAGAGAAAGAATGGTTCCAAGAATACCACATGAGAATGATGTTGCAAAAAGAATGAATAGGACAATCATGGAATGTGCTAGAAGTATCAGGATACATTATGGATTTCCTTTACACTTTTGGGCAGAAGCAGTTGATACAATGGTTTATTTGTTTAACCGTGGTCGTTCAATTTCACTAGATGGAGGAATACCAGAGGAATATTGGACCAGAAAAGAGGTAGATTTTTCTTTTCTTAAAGTTTTTTGTTCAGAAGCTTTTGTGCATGTTGATATGGAAAATAGGAAAAATTTGGATGCAAAATCTAATAGGTGCACTTTCATTGGTTATGGATGTGGTGATTTCGGTTTTCATTTTTGGGATTTACAGAATTCTAAAATTATTAGGAATTAGGACGTTGAATGGAATGAAAAGAGAATGTACAAGGATCAAATTTTGGTACCCAAGGATGAACTGGTTGAGAATTTTGTGAATGAAAATGAACTCTTAGATTTAAAATTATTACCTACATGGTTACACACTAATTGGTGTCAGTTTACCCCTTAAAAACATAGGTCAGTAGAACTTATATTGGTTATAGAAAAGCCAAATCGGCATCGGTTAGCAGAACCGACGTCGGTTATAGGTGACCGGCATCGCTCACTGTTAGATTTGGATACAAATTTCCAGGAGGTCCAGATTGAGTCTCTGGTACCCCAAATTCATGTGAGAAGGTCACAAAGGGTAAGTGAACCTCCAAAAATATTTACACCTTCTCTATTTTATTTATTATTTAATGATAATAGTGAACTAGAAAATTTTGAAGAAGCAATGCATGATAAGACTCACATCCAGTGGAATCATGACGTGGATGAGGAGATGGACTCCTTGGAACAAAACTAGAATTGGGATTTGGTTAAGTTACCAGTAAGTAAGGAAACACTGCAGAACAAGTGGGATTACAGGATTAAGGAAGAAGAGGGTGGACAGAAAAGGTACAAGGCAAGGCTTGTAGTAAAAGGATTTGCAAAGAAAAAATTTATTGACTTTGGTGAAATAATTTTTCCTATTATTAACATGACTTCTATTCATACTGTATTGATATTTTTTGTAGCAGAGGATTTGCATTTAGAGTAACTAGATGTGAAGAAGGATTTCCTTCATGGTGATATGGATGAAGATATTTATATGCAATAATTGCTTGGGCATGAAGTCAAGGGTAAGGAAAAATTAGTGTGCAGGTTGAAAAAGAGCCTATATGGGCTTAAACAAGCTCTAAGGCAATGGTACATGAGGTTGGATAATTTTGTGCATGATCATGGTTATTTGAGATGTGAATATGACCCTTGTGTTTCTTTCAAGAATCTTGAAAATGGGAGCTATATTATTTTGTTATTGTATGTGGATGATATGCTTATTGTAGGATCTAGTATGCAAGACATTTCTGAGCTTAAGGTAAAGCTAGCTCAAAAAATTTCTTTGAAGGATTTAGGAGCTGTAAAAATAATCCTTGGAATGCAAATACATAGAGACAAGAAAATAAATAAATTGTATTTTTCTTAGGAGGATTATATCTACAAGGTGTTAGAAAGGTTCAAGATGCAGAATGCCAAACCTGTTAGTACACCTATGGCAGGAATCTTCAAATTGAGTAAAGCTCAGTGTCCATCATCACATGAAGAGGTCAAATACATGATATGAGTGCCATATGCTTCAGCAGTTGGGAGTCTCATGTATGCTATGGTTTGTACCAGACCATGCATTACATAGGAAGTGGGAGTTGTGATTAGATAAATGGCCAATCCAGGTAAAGAGCATTAGAAAGAATTCTAATGGATACTAAGGTATTTGAAAGGGACATCTAGCATGTAGTTATGCTATGGAGGTTTGGTTATTTCACTATGTGGCTATGTTGGTTCGGATATGGCTCGAGATCTAGATGGTAGGATTAGCACTATTGGATATATTTTCACAATAGGTGGGATGAAATTTAGTTAGATTTCAAGATTGCAGAAGGTTGTGGATTTGTCTACTATAAAAGCTAGCAAGGAAATGATATGGATGAGTAGGTTTATGGAAGCGATGGGAAAGGAGCAAGGTAATTGTAAATTTTTCAGTGAAATTCAGAGTACAATTCACTTGGAAAAGAACTCAGCATTTCATTCAAGAATGAAACACATCCAGTTGAGGTATCACTTTATAACGAAAGTATTGGAGGATGGAAAGTTGAATCTGGAAAAGATTGATACAAGCGAGAACCCTGCGGATATGCTAACAAAGCCATTAGAAAAGGAAAATTTGGAGCTACACTCCACTTTTGTTGGTCTTCAAGTTTGATACTTGAATAGGAAGAAACATCATGAAGTAAAGATCCAAGAATGATGTTGTATAGGTATGGTTCAATAATTAATCTCCAAGTGGGAGATTGTTGAGTTGTGGAGCTCAATTACTTCAATTTAATATGTAATGTGAAAATTTCTCAAAAACACAGTAACCATCATCAGTTAGGGGGAACTGACATCAGTCACCTAAGACTAGCATCGGTCAGGCAAGGAGGAACCGACATCGGTTACTTGTGCAAGGATTTTTAATTAACTCTCTGGAATTAGATGTATTTTTAACATTAAAGTATATATATTGATTGTAATTACATGGCTAAGTGCCATAAGTCTATAAATTACTATATAAGCATAAAATCTAGGGTTTATATGTAGATAATTAACAAGAATTAAGAATAACGTGAAAAAGTTGGTGAGAGATAATTCTTGGCGATGAAGCAAAATTTTGATAGAAAGAAAGTATTGTACATTTGAGATTTGTGGAATATTGTAAATCTTTATTGTATATCTTGTCAAAGCTTTGGATAATATATTGGCTTGTTTCTTGGTGGACGTAGCCCACCCTAGGTGAACCATGTTCAATCTAGTGTTTATTTATGTCTCTTGTTTTGTATATTTCTTCTGGTAGAATATCCACTTTTATTTGCATGTATGCTTAGATCTTATATATTATTTTTACAACCGGTGTGCTAACCCCAATAGTACTTTTGATAGGTGAAATATTAGTATTATAGATGTGTGTGAGTTTACGTGTGAATTTTGGAGAGTTTGTTGAGAATATATCAAAATAGATCTAGGTATTGTATTGAGAGAAAGAGGTTAATTTTAATCAAAATTAGAGCAAGTGATTCTTAGTGGACGTAGCCCAAATTGGGTGAACCACATTAAATATTGTCTTTGTGTTGTGTTCTTTTATTTTCTGCACTTTTATTTCATATCTTTAATATTTTTATACATATTCGTTTCTACTATTGTGATTTTTTGTGGGATTGTTATGCATATTTTATCTCTTATATCCTAACAAGTTGTCTGGTGGTGGAGGAAGGCTCCACACATCGTGATTGTGAGGCTCAAGCATAGGTAGTTAGCCCAAAATTCATTGGTTGGGAAGTGGGGGGGATATTCCAACTCTAGTGGAGACCTAAAGGTGGGGGTAACAATATCCTCTGAGGAGGATGGCTATGAGGGGAGTGTTAACCATGGCAAAACGAGTGGCCCTGGGAGCGGTTCCAACATCCACAACCTAATTACTAACAATAGGCATTGCCACATTGTAGGGAAAAGTGAGAAAAATATGTAGAAACGTGCACAACATTCCATGAGGCATCACCCTAGTGTCATAGAAGCGTCTATGAATTCTCCAACTCTAGTGCAACCTTAAGTGCCTAAAATCAAATCTACAATAAGGAATTGATGAAAACTAAAGACATCTTATAAATAAATAACTGATGATTGACATCAACATTTGAAAACAAACAAACATTCCTTTCTTTCTATAACAAAAATAAAATTTTCCCTTTGAAAGCATACCAAATTTTCTAAACTTATGTGGCATTCAAGGACCATCTGCAAGTAAAATATGATGCCAAGTAAAGAATTCAAGGAGGAAAGGTTGAAATAAGGATTGAATCTAACCCCAAGCACCTTGGTATTTTATACAGTACCAAAACAGGTGCTTGAGAGTTTCTAGATGCCCACAACAGGGGTATTTTGGTGCCTTGATCAAGCAAACATTTTCCAAACAGGAGGCCTTGATCAAGCAAACTCTATAGAAAGTGTGAAATTTTAGGTTTCACATAAGCAGACCAAACTATAAGAAATATCCTTCAACAATTGTATCATGAGGACTAAATTCCACACTGATTGTTAAGCTTATCCACCATGGGTAGATGTCGCAAAAGACAAACATAGCCTTGGCTAGCTGAGTAATTCTGGAAGGGGGTGTCTACATACGACTACTAGTCTATCCACCATTGACAAGCTTGGAGAACAAAAATACTATATGTCATATGATCTGGCATGAATGAAATCAGATTTTCAACGAGGGATCTATCTATAAGGGATAAATTTAAATTTTCCTAAAGCACTTGCCAAGATAGACACCACTAAGTGTGTTTGCATAAGGGTAAGTGCACCAAGTTGGGGGACAATTAAGTGGACATCAAATCCTGAATTTTACATTAAAAACAACAAAACATCAAATTTAGTCTTCCGTAGACGTGAACCATGCCGAAAAGTAAAAACTATGTCATAAAAATGGTACCATTGCGTAGGGCAGACTATTAGCTTTGTAGAAATACCAATTTGAAAGTGAATAGAAGAGGATAAATATCATTTTATAATTTTTTACTAATAGTAGGTCTTTAAGACACTTTTTCCTGTGAATGTTTTATGTCTATGTTTAAGACTGCAAAATTTGTTTCACTTATCAGAATGTGATAAAACTTATACCATCCCAACCATGGTGAAATTATATACATGTTCAAAAAAAAAATATTTGATTTCAATATTTTTTGATGAAGTTATGGCGGGCAAATGGAAAGTGCTCTGTTTTCTTTATGTTTTCATACCACTTTCACAGAAAAAATCATAAAAAATAAAATATTACTCAAAAAAATACAAAATAAAATCCATCCCAAGATAGATAATGGCATATAACTTCTCACCAAAGGAAAAAAATATATATCAATTTTTGGTCATCCAAATTGTGGGCAAACGGACTATAATCTTATCGGCGTTTTAAAAAAAAAAAACCAAGTCATTGAATTTTGATTGTTTAATATAGCTAATCTTGTCTATTTTTTACAAAAATTAGTATTTTAGAAACTAGATTCCGGATTCTACGATTCATATTAATATAATTTTGTCTAATTTTTATTGTATGTATTTCTAATAATCCCTACAAGTTGATATTATGTTGTTATTTGCAATATGATGTCCACGGATGACCCTATATTTGTCCATCAACTTCCTGCACTTACCCATAAATTATCTTGGATAGTGTAAATTATGCATTTGAAAAAGTAGAAAAAAAGAATCTAGGGAACCTCTACCAGACAACGATCTTGGTATTAGAACACGAGGGACCAACACTGAGAGTGGATATTAAAGGAAGTATCATCATAGAAACCAAGGTTTAATATGCTCCTAATCTTTCAAAATTATTTTAAAAAAGAAGGTGCCCACCACTTTTAGTGCGACAAGGGCAATGAGAAGGATTTTAAATCCAATACCTTTCTATGCATAACATCCATAGGGAGTTCCTTTTGTTATACCATGTCACAATAACACCTTCTAAGCTTTCTTTTCGAAAATGGATCGAATGATCCATTTAGCAAAAAACACATTCTGCTGGTGCAGTATGTTGATAAGCCCTAATGCACTAGAGTACTTTGGCAAACAACAAGATTCTCAAGAAAATCTATATAGTTCCTTTGTTTTTTTTTTTCAATCTCAACGAAGGTTATGGTTTTTCTTCATGGAATAATGTGTTTTAAAACAATAAATAGATAAATGAATACATTAATTAATGGATAATAATAATATTAATATTAATCAATTCTCAATGTAAATACATACATAGTAAAATAATAAATATTTTAGCAGTGACGTGTATAATTTACCTTTAGTGTGGAAGACACTCTACCTACCCAACCTTGATGTACCAAATAATAAATTTCATTGGAATGTAGTCCTAAGTTGAGTGTTGGGAAATTGGAAGAGGAGCCATCATGTATGGAGACCCATAATACTATATAGAAGAAGATTTTGGTTATATTTTTTGTCAATGATGAAACTATTCGAAGGATATTCAGTCATATTTTTGTCAATTATAAATATATTGGGAGGATTGAGGGTGTTCAAGGATAATGATAATTTCATGTTTATTTTCTTCCACTTCCCAGTGGAGCCAGCATGCTTCAAAGAGGTACCCAGTTCAAATATTTTAAGTGTGTGGGTCTTTGCCATTTTTTTGGAAGGGAGGAGGTCCCGTGGGTGTGTCAAATTTCCATAACAAGTTATTAAAGGATGTGCCCTATGTTCTAGATTTACCCCACAACACTTTCCAGCTACCTCTCAGACCTTGGCTCACCTCTTTCTCCACTCACCTCCCAGAAATGAAGGGATGGGCAGCAGGAAATGGGACGCATGATAAAGGAATGAATTTTTTAGACCTATCATTTTCCTTGCATAATAATAAAAGTAATTATTCGATATCTAAGGTGTAGACCATGCTGAAACTCAAGGTAACGTGGTAATTTAACAGCAATTGGATAGTGCAACAAGAGTGGAGTTCAACACTCTTATTTAAAAAAATTAGATGTGATGTGGAACCATGTCAAACGTAGCTCTTTCTACTGGCCATCCTAAAATGTATACCATTGTGGGTTAAGACAACACTGTGTGTGGAGAAATCTGTAACTCTAATAAGGAATTATTTGATATGGATCTGTATTTGTACCTGAAGCGATTCCAATAGTTGTGAGAGAAAAAAAAAGCTCCGTTTGCTATTTTTTTCTTGTTGTATGCAGAAAATAAGAAGAAGCTTGAGGATAAAGGGTGTGTAATGTCCAACTGAATTGATGTTACATCTTTTGTGCATTGGTGATGCATGCACATTAATATTTATAGCACATGTTCCTACTCTTTATGTTTAATTAGGAATGGTAGTTGTATTGGTTAAGGCATTAGAAGTACCTTCCTTCTATCCCATGTGTGTCTACAAGTTTTGTCTCTTTCACTCCACTCTGTGTGTTCCCATTTTCTAGTGTCCTCCCATCCTCTATCGGAATGGGACCTCTGAAAGATGGTATGGACATCCAAAAAAACATAAACAATAGGGGGAAATTGCCAAATGTTGCAGTTTCAATGGCCTTGGAAAACGCGTATGAAAAATATAGAAGCATAGACAGACACATGAATTGTTCGTTAGAATTTATTGGGGAAAAATGTGGTTTTTTTGGAAATATTTAGCCATAGGATATGCACAAAATGGGTTTACTGAAAAGGTTTTATATAATTTCAACTGACTGTGATTGACAGGTGTAGATCCACCCTCAACAACCTATGAAAACCTTTCTCTTTTGGGTGCATTACATACCATTGCGAGACTGATATTGACAACGAATGACGTTGACATTGCATCATTTGGTTGTTGAATGTTTCAGGCTAAATCTGGAGAATGGAAAAGTATGTGAACTAGTTTACGGAACTCCACTCTTGACGTGGGTATTAAATTAAATTAAATTAAATTAAAAAGTTGTCTCTTTGAGTGTGATCAATGATGGTTTTACCAAAAAGAAGATTTTGATGGAGCTTTGGGATGAGGTATGGGTGCAAAACAAATGGCTTGGGTTTTCAAGTGACTATTTGGCATCATGAAGCAATAATGATGGTCTCAATGGATTGTGAGTGGACACTACCTGGAGCCTCACATACCCTTTTCACTCATCGTTCTCAAGCATGGTCTTCTTACCTTCATCTTCCATAATTTTTGTATTGTGGTTATTAATTTGAATTTTAATAGAATATTAAAGCACTAGATAATTATGTAATTACAGATTCAACTAAACTTAAACTTTTTAAAACAATGAAACTACAGCTTTTGGTTTGCGTAAACAATTTACTATTTGACTATCAACTGTGATTGCTACCAAAATATGAAATGATGTTAGCCCAAAATTTTATAAATAGGATCTTTTTCTCATGGTTACTGAGTAAATTTAAGTGATTTGTTAACTAAATGCATCTTTTTTTACTACCAAGCTTAGAAAAAAACACCACTTTTAGAGAATTACAAAATAAATTTTAGACCCCAGAAAAGAGAGCCAACATCATATGTGTTACTTGTTATGTAGAGAGTCACGTCAAGGATTAGTTCAACGTCATTTGACCATATGTGCTCTCTTAGCTGCTCCTCTAGGAGCTCTATTACCCTGTTTTGCACTTTTAGGAAGTTGTTAAAATTGAAAAGTTGGGTTTCGTATCACTGTTTGGACCCTGAACAATGAAATGCTTATCCGCCTTTGTAAACCTCTAGTATTTTTACTAGAAAATTTCCTAGAACCTTTATTTTGGGAAAAATACATTCCTAGTTATTTTGGCAAAGGGTGTTTGTAGGCCTCTTGTCATTTGACTAAGTCAAACTTGGTTGATTATGATTTGTGGCTCTAGAAAACCATCGTCAATTGTACACTATTTGCCAATTCTAAAATCCATCAATCCTTGTGGATTTTTAGTATATAGGTTGACACCTTGGAATTATCCCATCATGAATTTTCTTATCTGAAGATAGTTTTTGAATGCACTTTCTTAGCCACCGAGCCAAAATTGAGCGTTTTTGCTCTTAGCAGTAAAATGTAAAAGAAAGTTGTAGCACCCCAGTCAAGTTAGCAAACTATCATGAAAACTTATTAACACTTGTAAATAATAGTTTGAAACTCTATCATGTGACTTGTTGTGTGAAATTGAAATTTTTTCAAAATAGTGTTTCTCTCTCTTCCTTGTCTCTTTCTCTCTCCTCCCTTAGTTAAGAAAAGAAATGAAATGAAATGAATATATGTTCCTAATTATCTCTTTTTATGTATGATTTATTATTATAATGTAAATAGAAGACTAAATAACATTAATTATGCTAGATTAGGGTGGATGCCATGCCAACGATTTATCACTAATTTCCTGCTCACATGGTTTTGCAGGATGCAAGTAAGATGGTGAAACAACGTGGTTATAATTCGTTGTGTATTATTGTAATTTATATTTGAAACAATGTAATTGTAGAGGTTGAACCATATTTTTGTATTGTATTGAAATACTTATTATTGAAGTTTGGTAGTATGTATGAGATGTTAGTTTTAAGGGTGCTTTGGGAAATGTGCATTTAACTATAGGTGTTCATTTTGATTCAGATTTACATATGGTAAAAAGAGGGTTGGATATATATGTTAAGTGAAATTGTAGAGAGTAGTTCAACATTTTGTGAAGTATTAAAAGGCTTATTAGTGAAGTTTTGTAATGTTTTTAAGATACTAGTGTTTAGGGGAAATGTTCATCTAAACATGGGTGTTATTTTGATCCCAAGTTTTGCATTATAAAAGTTGGATATTGTGTTACGTTAAATTGAATTTAATATCTTATAGTTTTTTCCCAGTGTGTACTTGATGATCATTTAATTGGTGTGTTTTGTTTCTTACCTCAATAATATAATAAAGAGATTTAAATGAAACAATCCATGCTAGTATAAACTTCATGCATAACTACCCTTCTTGTGTGATTCTTTGTACCATAGAAAACTAAAACCTTGAGATGAACTTAAAATCTTTACACTTGATGAAAACCTCTATTTACGTAAATAAGAGTGCAAGTTTGAGTTTATTTTCATAGCCTACAACATTTTTTTGAGTTTGATTGGCATGGCCCCTTTTCAGGTGTTATATGGTAGAGAGTGCAAGACACCCTTGAGTTGGGATAGGTTGGAGGACAAGGTTTCTCTTAGGTAAACTTTGGTATAGGATATGTAGGAGCAGGTAGTCTTGATTCGTCAGAGGCTTCAGGAGGCTCAGGATAGGTAGAAGAAATATATAAATCTGAGGAGGAAAGACTATAGTTTTGAGGTGGGCATAAAGGTGTTTTTTCGTGTCAGGCCTCATAAGAGTCCGATCCCTTAATGGAAAAGGCTCTAAGTTAGCTCTAATACTTTTGGGTCCCTTCGAGATCTTGGAGTGTATGGGTCCCTTGGCCTACCGTCTAGCATTTCCACCCAACTTGTCTCATGTGCATGATGTTTTTCATGTATATGTACTTAGGAGATATATTCCAGATCCCTCTCATGTTTTGGATTTGACTGCATTGCATGTGCAAGAGCAGTGGAAGGTGTCAATGGATCCCGTGCGCATCATAGAATGCAAGACCCTAGGCCTTTGAGGCTGCGAGATTGACCAAGTGTGGGTCCAGTGGGATAGGTACGACGATACTTCAGCCACTCTGGAGGATGCTACTATATTTCAAGCTTAGTTTCCTCATCTATTCCAAGGAATTCTAGGAGGAATTCAAGTCTAAGGGGAGGGGGATGTAGTTCCCACTCCTTTCTGACACTGTTCTATCTTGATATTTATACTATTGGACTGATGTTCAGACATTTAATTATGATACATTGATCAGTATATGCTATATTATACTGATATGTGGATTACTTACACTATGATGTTTATGCTATATATCATGATGCACTAGATAGAGATGTTGGACAGTTAGATGCATGTTGATTTTAAGGATATGGATTTTACATTGACATGTTATGTTTTTTAAGATGTTGGAATATAATTGTAATCTCATACATGCTAGGGTTAGACGTTGGCATATTGATGGGTAAAAGAACTTTTAAATGTTGAATGATGAATTTGGAGTGTGTGTGTGTGTGTGTGTGTATATATAGATAGATGTGTGTGTGTGTGTGTGTGTGTGTGTGTGTGTGTGTGTGTGTGTGTGTGTGTGTGATTTCTCGATGTTGTTAATATGGACGAAAGGCCATAGAAGTTATTTTTGTGTGTAATAATTTTATAACAAACATTGACGGGGATAGGAGATCAACCACAACAAGATGTCAAGCATTGAGCAACGGGGCCAAATTGACAACTTGTGTAATGTTGTTTTGTGTAGTGTTTTATTTGTCTTGTTTGGGAGTCACCCATGGGGGGTGATTTCACATATGTAGCCATGGGGTGGATTGTGTCCCTTTTATTAATTTTTGTATGTGTTTATTTATGCTTTGTGTATTTTAAGTTTGGAGAATTTGTCACTTTATTAGCATGTGTAATTGTGTGTTTATTAGAATTAATCCCTCTTGTTTAGTTTAACTAAAGTAGAGATGTGAATTATACTAATGATGTGATCTTGTACTCCTTATGTAAGATGAATTTATGTTGATTTTGTAGTATTTAACTCCACCCCAATTTTAAAATTCAGATTTTGACTTGGGGGCACTTTTGGAGACTTGTGGCACAAGCAAGGCTTGTCCCATGCCTCTTAATTTGGCCCAAAAACATAACCCATTGGTTGGAAAGATAAATTTGTACTTATTTGTCCATATTTGAGTGTAGGAGAAGGAAAATAATTGCACTTTTGCTCTTCCCAAATTTATTTTGTCCCTTGAAATCATGGTGTGAAAGTTTTGAGCAATGTGGGTTGTCATATTCCTTGCTTGTGCATTGATGTTTCTTTCTTTTGATGTTTTGACTTGAGTGTGAGGATGGGGATGATGAAGTTTCATCCTAAATGGATCCACCTCATCATCCTCACTTCCAAATTCTATTTATTTGTGAATTTTGGTTGGAATGGAGGTTACTTGCTCATTTTGCTTCTTGTGCACTATTAGATTTGGGAGATTTTGGAGTGCTTTGATTGGATTTGAAAATTCTTGTGAAGGTTCTTATTGCATCTTGATGGAGAGGTAGTCTCTCCACACTTTTATTATTACGTTACTTTGTTTTTCTTTCTGTAATATTTTGCTTCTTAAAAGTATGTTTATCTTGTGAGGGTGTTGTGTGGGTTGGTTGAGTAGTTGGCCTTAGTTGGGTGTGTTGAGAAGGGATTACGGGACCATTGGGGAGGGAAAAGGGATTTTATGTGAGCCATGAAAATTTGGTGGGAGTGTGAATGGGATTATTCCCTATAGGGAGAGAAAAGGGATTCATTGATTTGTTGCTTGTTAAATGGGAGAGATAAGGAATTGCGTGATTATTTTTGTGCACTTGGAGGCTTAGAGAAAGACTCCTACTTCACTTGGGAGACATAAGGAGGTGGCCTCCAATATCCCTTGCTCTATTTGGTTTGATCGTAAAAATTTTGCTTTAATGTTTATGTGTTAACTTGTTGGTTATGTGGTCTTGGTGGAGATGTTTGTCATGTAAGCATGTTTTTTGAGAAGCCTCTTTGTGTTAGTTGTTAATGTTGCTTAATGCCCTTCATGGTTCCTTGGTTGGGGATTCGGGGTCATTAAGAGAATGGCTTCTTCCCATAATGGATTAAAGGTTTGGCGGAGAGCATTACCTACTCCCCCTTGCTTGTTTGTGATCCTATGGTGATGTTGAAGAATGCCTAATTTGGAGCTACCTTGTCAAGGAGACATGTATTTTTGAAGACTTGAAAGTTGGTTGTCATAGCCTTGTTGTAATTTATTTCCATGTTCATATTTCCAATTTGAGGGGATACATTGAAAAATTGTAAATTGTGAGAATGTTGTTGTACTATTTGGAAATATTTCTATTTTGTAAATTCCTTAAAGAGTGTGTGGAATTAGGAAAGTAAAATCTAGTATGTGTACTGCTGAGGAAGAAATTTATCAAAATTGTATTGTTTTCAAGGAATGGAAGATTTGAATAATGTTGCAATGGATATACATGGATTTAAACTAGGTTTTCCTTCCATACCTCCAAGTTGAGATGATTTTGTTTCCAAAATATTGTAAAGTGTTAGACTCTATTTTGAAAGAAACAAATGCATGTTGAATTGTATTTGTTTATGAAATGGAATAACTACTCTTGCCTTTCCTTACATGAAAGTAACTTGAAGTTTTAAAACTGAAAAATGGATAGGTAGATGTGTTGAAAGGAAGAAAATAGTGTTTCAACTACCTTACAAATTATTTGAAATGATGAAATAAACTTAATACTCTGCCCAAATTTTTCTTCCCCATCCTTTGAATAATTAGATTTTCTTATGATCCTCACTTTGCTTTACTAAGACACAAATGATGTGTTTTAATTACGAAACTAAATCAATGTCAATAATGTGAGTACCTAATTAAAATTTAAGTTGTTTTTCCTTTAGAAATTGATTACTAAACTTAATACCCCTAACTCATTTTATTATCTATCCAAATGAGGGATTCAAGTGATTTGACTATCCAAACACCAAAAAAAGAGGGGAATCCAAATAGGATTGAATATCTCTACGTTATCAATATTTGGTCTAATTAATATATTAGTATTGGTTATTTGTATATAAATTATTAACAGAATTAAAACAATACAAATAAGTTATATATATATATATATATATATATATATATATATATATATATATATATATATATATATATATGATACGATTATTATTATTAGTAGTAATAAACATAAATTGATAATAATACCAAAAGTCATATTAAAAAATGTTTTCTTTGAATAAATTTAATTTTAAAGAAAAATTAGATATAAAAAAAATAAAGAAAAAGAGATATAGTGGTGAGGCCGTGGGTTTGGGTTTTTGGTTTTATTAATAGAAATGGGGTGGGGAGGGGTCGCCGACCCCTCCGCACTCATTAAACCTTTTAATAATAGAATCGGTGGGTGCTGAGCCCCCACCAAACTGTTTTTCAATCCAAAAAAAAAAATATAACACCAGTAATTAATACTTGGCAACTAGAATTTCCTCTCTTCCACAGCCTGCGGGTCAGGTTAAAACCCCGTCACTAAATTATTGCAGTATGTGTGTGTTTGCCTGTGGGTGGGGGGAGGGGTGTTTGTATACCTTCTTATTTTAGTAAAATTGGAATATTCCGATTTTAGGATATAATGAATTTGCATATTTATATATTTAAATATAAATATTTACATTTACCCATTTTTTGGTATACAAACACCCACATATGTGTATGTGTGTATACCTTCTTATTTTAGTAAAACTAGAATATTCTAGTTGTAGGATATAATGAATTTGCATATTTATATATTTAAATATAAATATTTACATTTACCCATTTTCAGGTATATTTTTTTATAAGAAATTAAATATTTACACTTATAAATTTCATATATACATATATACACACAACTGTGTATAGGTGAATATATATAAAAATATGTGTATATATATAAAAGGAAATTTATTTGTGTTTATTTTTTTTTGGAACGGAAAGAAAATTTTAAAAAAAAGGATATAGATCTATTAGAGGTATAGAAATTACCCAAATGGGTATGCTATTAAAGCTTGCTTACAATAAATGAGTAATGAAATTTGCAAATCCCTTGAGTAGGGTAGATTAGAAATCTAAAATCTTAAAATAAAGTAATATGGGTTTGGGGATGTGTATATCCATCCCCATACTTGCAACCTCCTCCATCCAAGGCTTCCTCCTCTCACTTCATCCTTCAACCTCTAACACAAAAACAAAGAATGAATCAAATGAACAAAAGAGAAGAATAAAAGACTCTCTTAAGGATTTGTAGGGTTGATTTAAAATTCCATCATCCTATGGTCCATATTATTTTCATCCAAGGGCCAAGATTGTCCCCTACAATAGTTAGGTGGGGGTAGGTGGAGTGATCATTTGATCACATGGGTCTCTTTTTTGAAAGGGGCCATTAGTGTGTGTTGAAAGTAAATGATTTTATTGTCTTTTATTCTTGAAGTAAATTAAATAAAATTTTCCCCTTATTAGTTTGATTTACTTTTGCAATAGAGAAATAAGTAATTAAATTGGTGTAATAAAATGGTTTTTGACTTGGACTTTAATTAATTAATTTTACATGACCTTAGGAACTCACTGTATTAAAAATATTTTGGATTAGTTGAATGAAGCATGTTAAACCGAATCGTAGATTAAATCAATATATTCATTTAAATATTATTAATTAATTAATTTTTGTGATGATCGTTTATTAACCTAGGGTTTAGTTAAGCATTGCTTTCAGCTATTTTTTAAAAAATAATAATTTCTTAATTTTCTAGTATACCACTTGTTTGGTTTTGGGTTTCGTGTGCTAAATTCTTTTAGGTTTTACATTTGGTATCAAAGTAGTGGGTTCAACGCTTGGACCCCAAGCACACCTAGAAAACACGAACAAAAAAAATTAAACCTAGCACAAATTTAAGACTAGTACACACCACTATGCATGATGTTTTGAAACATATAAATGTTAGAAAAATGAAAACAAAAGCTTAGATAATTATAAACTAACTCTCATCTTGGTATGTGCAGTGGGCGCAAACCAGATGAGGGGTTCCTACATGTTGATATAGATCTACCACCCCTGGAGCATGCGGCAGATCTTATCCTACCTCAAATATTGAAAATGCTACAGGAGGTTAATGCTACTATATGTAGAGGATCGATAGGAGGGTGACCTAGTAGGCAGGACAGCGAGCCATCAATGGTGGCACTTGTACCTTCATGTCACAGTGTAGAGGAGAGGGCAAAGAACTCTCACGTGGAGTTAGCTAGATATGAGACACTTCCTAGAGAGCTCAAAGATCCATATGTGATGCACATAGACATGTCTAGGATCCCTAGGCCAAGAGTTTATCACGCGGAGAGGCCTATGGAAGTCATCTGCAGTGGAGCACATTAGAGAGATACTCAAGTTGAACCCACCTCATTTTACTTGAGACATGGGTGAATTTCTGGTTAGGGCATGGTTGGTTAGCTGAACAAATGCTTAGAGCTATGCCCTTGTTCTAGCAACACGAAAGCTCTTATTGTCATCCACCTTTTGAGGGACGAAGCTAGAGTATGGTGGAGTACTGAGGAGAAGAAGATTCATATAGATTCTGAGACAGTCACTTGGGAGCTCTGTGAGGATCGTTTAAGGAGAAAATATATGTCAACAAGGTTCATTAAACAATGAATTGATGATTTCCATGGTCTACGATAGGCAACTCCTTGATGCGTAGTGACTATGAGGGTCCTCTCTTCCCCACTTATTTTTTCCTTGAACGCCCCGTGTGCAAGTTATTGCGCAATGGGTTGTCATATTCCTTGCTTGTGTCAGTGATGTTTCTTGATTGTGATGTTTTTTTTGTTTTGATTGATTGGGAGGATGGGAATATGAGTTTCATCCTAGATGGAGTCACTCATCATCTTCACTTCCCCATTCTATTTATGTGACTTTTGTGTTGGAGATGGGGTTACTTGCTCATTTTACTTCTTGTGCCACTTTAGATTTGGGAGGTTTGGAGTGCTCGAGTGGATTTGAAAGTCTGTGCGGAAAGGTCTATTGATTCTTGATGGAGAGGTAGGTTTCTCCACACTTTTATTATTAGGTTACTTTTTTCGTACTATTGTTCTTCTACAAGTATCTTATCTTGGGAGGGGTGGGTGGGGTGGTTGAGTAGTGGCTTAGTGTAGGTGTGAGAAGGATTTTATGTGAGACATGAATTTGGTGGAGTGTGAATGGGATTCTTCCCTATAGGGCGCAGAAAAGGGATAGGGATTGGGGGCTTGTTGCAGTGGAGCGATAAGGAACTTTGTAATTATTTATGTGCACGGGGAGGTTAAGGAAGACTCCTACTTCACTTGGAATACCTAACGAGGTTGGCTCCAATATCCCTTCTCTATTTGGGGCGCTCGTAATAAAACCTTTGTTTTCGATGTTTAGGTGTCTGCGTGGAGCGGCTTGTCATGTTAAAGCATGTTTTCTCAGGCGCCTCTTTGGGTTAGTTGTAAATGTGTGTAATGCGCTTGATGGTTCTGAGTTGGGGATGGGGGTCATTCAGAGAATGCTTAAAGTTTGGTAGACAGAGAGCATATACCTACTACCCCTTCCTGTTTGTGATTCCTATGGTGAAGTTGAAGAATGCCTAATTTGGAGCTCTTATCGAGGCGAAATAATTTTTGAAGACTGAAAGTTGGTTGTCATTTAGCCTTGTTGTTGTATTTATTTCCAGGTTCTCTTCCCATTGAGGGAGTGCATTGCAAACATTGAAATCGTGTGCGAGCATGTTGTTGTACTATTGAAAAATTTCTCTTTGAAATTCCTTTAAGAGTGTGTGGAAGTTAGGATTAACATCTCGTATGTGTACGGCCCTATGGAAGAAAAAGATCAAGATTGTATTATTTTAAAGAATGCAGATTTGAATAATGTGTGAATGGATATACATAGATTTACTTAAACTAGGTTTCTTCAATGCCTCCGAGTTGAGTTGATTTTGTTTCCACAATATTGTTCTGTGTTAGTTCTATTTGAAAGAAACAAATTCATGTTGAATTGTATTGGTGTATGAAATGCGAATAGACTATCTTTTCCATTCCTTACATGAAAGTACCTTGAAGTTTTAAAAAGGAAAAATGTATGGTAGAGTTTTGCAAGGACGAAATCGGTTTTCAACACCTTACGAACTTATTATTTGAAATTGATGAAATAACCTTAATACTATACCAATTTTTTCTTCCGCAACACTTTGAATAATTAGATTTTCGTATGATCCTGACTTTGCTTTACTAATATACAAATGACGTGTTTAATTAAGCCAAAAATCAATGTCAATGAGTGAGTTCCTAATTTTAAATTTAAGTTGTTTGCGTTTTAGAAATTGATTATACAATTAATAACCTAACTCATTTTTATTATCTATCCCAAGGGAGGGATTTCAAAGTGATTTAGACGATCCAAACACCAAAAAGAGG
The DNA here is from genome assembly GCA_019776745.2 of Taxus chinensis. Lineage (NCBI taxonomy): Eukaryota > Viridiplantae > Streptophyta > Pinopsida > Cupressales > Taxaceae > Taxus > Taxus chinensis. The sequence goes on from CM034147.1 coordinate 822,789,867, forward strand.
GGAGGGAATCCAAATAGGATGAATATCTCACATTCGCAATAGATGAGTGCTAATTAATATATTAGTATTGGTTTTGTAATAAATTAATTAACAGAATTAAAACAATGCAATAAGTTACATACATACATATATATTATTATATTATTATTACTATTATTATTATTAAACATTAATGATAATAATACAAAAGTCATATTCAATTTTGTTTTTTGACTAATTTAATTTTAAAGAAAAATAGAATATAAAAAAAATACGAAAAGAGATATAGTGGTGAGGCCGGGGTTTGGGTTTTGGTTTTTTGGTTTTTATTTATCATAGAAATGGGGTGGGGAGGGATCGCGGACCCTTCCCCACTCATTAAACCTTTTAATAATAGAATCGGTGGGTTGTGAGCCCCCCACCAAACTGTTTTTCAATGCAAAAAAAAAAATAACACCAGTAATTAATACTTGGCAACTAGAATTTCCTCTCTTTCTCAGCTTGTGGGTCAGGTTAAACCCCGTCACTAAATTATTGCAATATGTGTGTGTGTGGGTGGGGGGGGGGGGGGGGGTGTTTGTATACCTTCTTATTTTAGTAAAATTGAAATATTCCAGTTTTAGGATATAATGAATTTGCATATTTATATATTTAAATATAAATATTTACATTTACCCATTTTTTGGTATACAAACACCGACATATGTGTGTATGTGTGTGTATACCTTCTTATTTTAGTAAAACGGAATATTCTAGTTTTAGGATATAATGAATTTGCATATTTATATATTTAAATATAAATATTTACATTTACCCATTTTTGGGTATATTTAGTTATAAGAAATTATATATTTACACTTATAAATTTCATATATACATATATATACACAAGTGTGTATAGGTGAATGTATATAAATATATTTGTATATATATAAAAGGAAATTTATTTGTGTTTATTTGTTTTTGGAAGGGAAAGATTTTTTTTAAAAAAAGATATAGATCTATTGGAGGTATAGAAATTACCCAAATGGGTATTCTATTAAAGCTTGCTTACAATAAATGAGTAATGAAATTTGCAAATCCCTTGAGTAGGGTAGATTAAAAATCTAAAATCTTAAAATAAAATAATATGGGTTTGGGGATGTGTATATCCATCCCCATATTTGCAACCTCCTCCATCCATGGCTTCCTCGACTTACTTCATCCTTCAACCTGCAAAACAAAAACAAAGAATGAATCAAACGAAGAAAAGAGAAGAATAAAAGACTCTCTTAAGGATTTGTAGGGTTGATTTAAAATTCCCTCATCCTATAGTCCATATTATTTTCATCCAAGGGCCAAGATTGTCCCCTACAATAGTTAGGTGGGGGTAGGTGGAGTGATCATTTGATCACATGGGTCTCTTTTTTGAAAGGGGCCATTAGTGTGTGTTGAAAGTAAATGATTTTATTGTCTTTACAATAGAGAAATAAGTAAATTGTGTTGAAAGTAAATTTTTCCCCTTATTAGTTTGATTTACTTTTACAATAGAGAAATAAGTAATTAGATTCGTGTAATAAAATGGTTTTTACTTGGACTTTAATTAATTAATTTTACATGACCTTAGGAACTAACTACATTAAAATTATTTTTGGATTATTTGAATAAAGCATGTTAAACAGAAGCGTATATTAAATCAATACAGTCATTTAAATATTATTTATTAATTAATTTTTGTGATGATCATTTATTAACTTAGGGTTTAGTTAAGCATTGCTTTCAACCGTTTTAAAGAAAAAAATTCTTTATTTTCTAGTATACCTCTTGTTTGGTTTTGGGTTTTGTGTGCTAAATTCTTGCAGGTTTTACATTTGGTATCAGAGTCATGGGTTCAACGCTTGGACCCCAGGCACACCTAGAAAACATGAACAAAAAAAATTAAACCTAACTCAACTTTAAGACTAGTACACACCACTATGCATGATGTTTTGAAACATATAAATGTTAGAAAACTGAAAACAAAAGATTAGAAAATTATAAACTAACTCTCACCTTGGTCTGTGCAGTGGGCATGGACCAGACGAGGGATTCCTACACGTTGATATAGATCTACCACCCTTAGAGCAAGCAGTAGATGTTATCCTACCTCAGATATTGAAGACGCTACATGAGGTTAATGCTGCTATATGCAGAGGATCGATAGGAGGGTGACGTAGTAGTTAGGACAGGGAGCCATCAGTGCAGGCACCTACACCTTCACGTTACATTATAGAGGAGAGGGAAGAAAACTCCCACGTGGAGTTAGTTAGATATGAGACACTTACTAGAGAGCTCAAAGATCCATATGTGATGAACACAAATGGTGGAAGTCATATGTAGCGGAGCACATTAGAGAGATACTTAAGTTGAACCCACCTCATTTTTCTTGAGACACAGGTGGATTTCTGGTCGGGGCATGGTTGGTTAGCTTGAACAAATGCTTAGAGCTATGCCCTTGTTCTAGCAACACGAAAGCTCTTATTGTCATCCACCTTTTGAGGGACGAAGCTAGAGTATGGTGGAGGACTGAGGAGAAGAAGATTCATATAGATTCTGAGACAGTCACTTGGGAGCTCTGTGAGGATCGTTTAAGGAGAAAATATATGTCAACAAGGTTCATTAAACAATGAATTGATGGTTTCCATGGTCTACGATAGGACTCCTTGATGGTAGTAGACTATGAGGGGTGGTTATTGGATCTACTTTAGTATGTAGATTATATGCAAGATGAGAAGGTTCAAGTTCACAGGTTCATCAGGGGCCTAAACTTGGACTTTGGTAGGGCAGTGCGTATTCACTATTCAGATATAGTTTTAGATGCCATGGAGAAGGCCTATATTATAGAGGAAACTAGGGGGAAGACATAGAAGGCATGTGATAGAGTGAGTAGCCACATAAAATAGATGCAGGACAATAGATCTGTCATCACCAATCCGACACTATGATAATTCTTCACCAGGAAATCCTCGTGCTATGATTATTTACTAATGCACAACCTTTAGTTTGGTGGATGTAATCTGGAAACACAACAACAAATATAACACAAGAATACCATAGACTATGATAAAAAGGAATGATGATAAATCTGAAATATCAGAGTAAATTATAATATTAGCATGAAATTGTTACAATCTCACCCATTAGGTACTACAAGTGTTATTGAATTCACTTTCCTTCCACCAATACTATGGGAGAAACTTCACAATTACACCTCTTAATGGCTTCTTCAACACACCTTTAAACTGATGGCTTCATTTACACACTTACTCAAACAATAATTCTCACTACTTCCTTCTATGCTAAATGAGGGGGGTGGACTCTTTATTTATAGAACTTCCAGGCTTATCCATCTTATCTCTAAGATAGGATAAGAAATCCACTCTAACAAATCATATTCCATACCTTAACTCTTATCTGTACATGTAAGCTTATCTTTTAAGATAAGATAAACCTTATCATTTCACATGGGTTCCACATTTTTAGACTTTTTACAAATAAAATACACAAAATATTTATGACCTCACTCCTTGTCCTTATTACCAATATAATATTTCTAATGCCTAATCATGTAGACCCTACTTCTCTACTTACCCTAAATTTGACATTTTAACATTACTGGACCACTTACGACAACTATTTACTTTTTACCACAACATTCCTATTGTACTTTTGACTATTACCGTACTATACATTATTGGCGGCGTCGTACTAGCAGCGCCATTATCTTCTATCGGATGCTACTACTAATTATACTTAACAACATCTTATTGCTAATACAAACAATAATGAAATAGAAATTACGGAGGAAAATTTTAGTGTCGACATCTTCCCCCTTACTAGCTTCTACTCCGTCCTCGGAGTAGACTGTTCTAGTGCTTGGAAAATCTTCAACTTGTCATGGTTGACCCATTTTGTAATGGGAGTGCCATCCAATTCCTCCAGTTGGTATGTACCATTTTCATGCACAGCTGCTATTTTGTAGGGCTCCATCCATTTTGGAAGAAATTTTCTCTGTCTTCTTTTTTTGTATCTGGAATCATATACTAAAACCAAGTCATTCACATGAAATGGAGACCACCGAATCTTTTGATCAAAGTATTCATTCTGCTTCATTTTCTTCTTATAGTTTGTATCCTTAGCTATTTCCCTCATTTCTTCTAGCAAATCAAGATGTACCAACCTTTCTTTTATTGAATCACTTTCATCCATTCTTTCATTTTTCATTAATCTGACCGTGGGAATATCAAACTCAATAGGAAGAAATGGATCAATGCCATAAGCCAACTGAAATGGGGAGTATCCTGTTGCTGACTTTGATGTTGCCCTATATGCCCACAATGTTGCATGAATCCTCTTATCCCATTTATGTACCTGCAAGGCTGCATCTTTTGCTAGAATTTGACACAACACAAAATTTGTTCGTTCCACCTGTCCATTTGTGCTTGGCTTGTATGTTGTTGCCTTCCTATGCTTAATAGAAAACTTATTGACTAGGGCTTCTACCACCTTATTAATGAAGTGGCTTCCTTGATCTGTTATAATTTCTAATGGACAACCAAATATAGTCACAATGTGTTCATATATGAACCTTGCCACTTCATCCATGGAAGTTGTTTTCAATGGCCTAGCTTCAACCCACTTAGTTAAATAATCTATGGCAACTACAATATACTTATTTTGGCGTGAGGTAGTTGGAAGTGGACCTACAATGTCTATTCCCCACTTTTCAAAGGGACCAAGTGGAAGAATAGGGCATAATGGAGCTGATGAAGTCTTACGGTTACCATGTGTTTGACAAATATCACATGTCTTACAATAATTATAACAATCTTTAAAAAGAGTGGGCCAGTGATAACCTGCATCCAAGATCCTTCTTGTTGTAAGTTGTCTAGAGAAGTGCCCTCCACATGTACCATTGTGGAATTCTTCTAGCAGTTCCTTCCCTTGATCACGTCCAACTGCCCTCTTGTACTGTCCATCAGGTCCTATTCGAAATAATACTCCATGCATAATAGAATATGGACGACTGAGCTTGAGTAATCTTTCTCTTAGTCTTTGCATTGGCACCATCAGGAAACTTGAATTCATTCAGATAATTCCAAATATCTATGTATTCACTAGGGATTGTGTCAAGGGATAACAATGCTGCATCGGGGAAATCATCATCATCACAAGATGATCCTAAACCATCATAGGCTCGAGAGAGTGCATCTGCATTGACATGCTTCTTTCCTGGCCTATCTATAATATCAAATTCAAATTCTTGTAGCAAAATTATCCATCTTGCTATCCTCCCTGATGGGTTAGGCTTATTGACAATATATTTTAGAGCCTGATGATCTATTACAACTATAAATTTCTGCCCTAGCAAGTAATTTCTAAACTTCTTTATAGCAAAAATGATAGCTAGAGCCTCTTTTTCAGTTACAGTATAATTTACCTCAGCACTGCTCATTTGTCTGCTCCCAAAGTAAATTGGATGTTCATTCCCATTTTCATCCTTTTGGCTCAAAGTACTTCCTAGTGCTGCATCTGAGGCATCAGTGTACACAATGAATGGCTTGCTCCAATCTGGATTCTTTAAAATAGGTGAAGACACCAGGGCTTCCTTCAGTTGTCCAAAAGCTTCATGCACCTTATTTCCTGGTTCATAAGTAACATCCTTCTTCAAGAACTGGGTTAGTGGCTGTGCAATCTTTGAGAAATTCTTGATGAACCTTCTATAGTAACCCACATGGCCTAAAAATGATCTCAACTTACTTCTATTCATAGGAAATGGTAAATCTTTGATTTTTGAAACTTTATCAGGATCAATACCAATACCATCTCTGGATACAACATGCCCTAAAAAAACACCTTTAGAACATCCAAAGACACACTTTGTAGGGTTTAGTGAGGCTTGTGCTTCATCTAACCTTTGAAATGTTGTCTCCATCTGGTGCAGGTGGTCCATCTTGCTCCCATAGATGTAAAAATCATCCAGAAATACTCTGATGAAGTTCCCAATGTAGGGTTCAAACACCCTATTCATCAAACACTGGAATGTTGCTGGAGCATTACATAACCCAAAAGGCATAACTCTATAAGCAAACGTTCCCCAAGGAGTGGTGAACGTGGTCTTCAGCTGATCTTTCTCTGCTATACGGACTTGGTTGTATCCGCTATATCCATCAGCAAAACTATAACACTCCTAGCCAGCTACTTCATCCAAGATCTGATCTGAGAATGGAAGAGGGTAATGATCCTTCTTTGTTGCCTTATTGAGCTTCTTGTAATCAACACAAATGTGTAGCTTCCCATTCTTTTTTATTGAGATCACAATGGGAGAAACCCATTCTGAATTCTCCACAGCAAATATGAATCCTGCATCAAGCAACTTATCTATTTCTTCTTTTATAGTCTTGGAAAAATTAGGATTCATTCTATATGGCATTTGCTTTATGGGCTTAGCACCATCTACCAGCTCAATAGAATGTTCTACCCAACTTACTTGACGGAGTTCCTTGTAATCAAAAGTGAATATGTGTATGTACCTTCGAAAGAGTTGGAGGTAGGATTCCTTCTCACTCTCCATCACAGCATCACCAATCTTTATTTGTTGGAGACGATCATCAACTTCTTCTTCAGATAATTTTATGGGGTCATGAGTTGGTGTGACTGGAAGGATATCCATGACTGAAACATCAACCTCACTTTCTTCATCTTCAGTGTCCACTTCACTGGTACTAGAGTAATCAGAGGATGTCCAATCATCAGTTTCATCACTTGAATCCACAGGTTCTGCCTTATGATGTCGAGGGATCACGTTTATCTTCACCCTCTCTCTACCACGTCCAAGTGTCATGAAACCTTCATTCCAGTAGTTTCTTGCATGAACTCTCCTTAGCCATGGTCTTCCCAGCAACATTGGGTATGCAACAGTACCATTTTTCATCACCTGAAAGTCTACCACACATACAACACCCATAACAGATATTGCCACATTTGAAACTACACCTTCTGGTTTAGTTTTTCCTTTATTTAATGACCTTAACATAAGTGTTGAAGGGTGATCAATTTTTAAACCCAACATATTCATTACAGACTCGGTCATTACATTAACTGCAGCACCTCCATCAACTAAGACATCATGAATTGAAATACCATTACATAATACCTCAGCTTGTGGAGCATAGGGATCTGCCTCTACCTCCAAAACAGGGACCTCAACCTCCTTCCTTCGTCGAGCATTGAGTCCACTTCGCAGCTCCCGCCTCTTCTCAGAAGACATAGCCAAGAGTTGACCATATGTAATATTTGCAGGCCTTTTGGACAGATCTTCCAAGATGGAGTATGGTCCTTGCCCCTGTGAAATCAGAAAATCCTGCACACCCAACTTTCTTCTCCTATGTTTCTTACTAGTTTCTCCTTTCATCTTCTTAGGATCATTTCCATCTTGATTATCTTTTTCTTTCTTTCTTTTTGTTACAAACACATCTACTTCATTATTTCTGCTCTTATCTACTACATCAAAAGAATTCACAGGTGCTTTTCCTTTATCATTATCTCTTTTACCAGATGTAGAAGCTCTATCTAGACAATTATACTTATAATGACCCTTTTTATAACAACCATAACATACAACTTCAGAAATATTTCTTTTTGGACCTCTATCTCCTCCCTGAGAACTAAATTTTTTTCCTTGAAGAAGATTAATAGTTAACTGACCCATCTTTTTTAGCAGATCTTCATACTCAGTAGATGTACTAGGAGAAATATTTGTGCTCACCGAGAGTGGTTGTGGATTCTGGACCAAAGGTGCTGGTGTAGGCTCTACTTTAGCAACAATTTCTTTGGGCTCCTCTTCCATGCTTTCTTCTTGCCTTCTTGTAATCTCCTTTGCTTGTTCAATGGTAGCTGGGCGGTCATACTTCACTCGTTGTCTGATCTCTGGCTTCATCCCAAGAATGAAGTGCTTACATAGGAGATTATCCATGCCATTCATCAACCCATCCACTAATCCTTCCTTCCGAATCTGGGCATCGAGCTTCCTCCTTACTCTAGAACACGAGCATGATAATCCCTTATCTTCTCCTTCTCTCCTTGGGATAGCTTTGTGATATCGATCATGAGATCTGCATATCTCTGTTGTTCACCAAATTCTTCAAGAAAACTCTCAGTTAATAAATCCCATGAGTTTTTCACATTATCACCTAGTGTTTCAAACCACCTAAGTGCGGAACCATCCAAAAAGGTAGGAAAAAATTCAGTCCATTGTTCCCTTCTTATAAGGCCATTACAAATACAAGATCGTTTAAACTCTTGAATGAAAGATGAAGCATCTTCATTAGATTGGGCTGAAAAAATAGGAATCTTCCCCATTTTCAAAAGTAACCACCGTGAAATACCAACCCACAAGTACAATCAACAAGACTTATGTGCACAAATAATTGAAATCACTATACACCTTTCTAGTAAAATAGAAATGACCACGGTAAACTATGGTAAAACTTGATTTACTGCGGTAAAAACTGACTTTACTGTGGTAAACACTATTCACAGTAAAAAGTGAAGTTACTGCGGTAAATACTATTCACGGTAAAAAGTGACTTTACTGTGGTAAATACTATTCACAGCAAAAATGACTTTACCATGGTAACTACTATTCACGGCAAAAATGACTTTACCATGGTAACTACTATGCACAGTAAAAACAAGGTTACCCTCCAATTGATTTTTGACTAAGTGGGAATATCTCTCCAGAAAATCCACCAACGAGGAATGGTCCCGGCAACGGAACCAAAATGTCATCACCAATCCGGCACTATGATAATTCTTCACCGGGAACTCCTCGTGCTATGATTATTTACTAATGCACACCCTTTAGTTTGGTGGATGTAATCTGGAAACACAACAACAAACATAACACAAGAATACCATAGACTATGATAAAAAGGAATGATGATAAATCTGAAATATCAAAGTAAATTATAATATTAGCATGAAATTGTTACAATCTCACCCATGAGGTACTTCAAGTGTTATTGACTTCACTTGCCTTCCACCAATACTATGGGAGAAACTTCACAATTACACCTCTTAATGGCTTCTTCAACACACCTTTAAACTGATGGCTTCCTTTACACACTTACTCATACAATATTTCTCACTACTTCATTCTATGCTAAATGAGGGGGGGTGGCCTCTTTATTTATAGAATTTCCAGGCTTATCCATCTTATCTCTAAGATAGGATAAGAAATCCACTCTGACGAATCATATTCCATACCTTAACTCTTATCTGTACATGTAAGCTTATCTTTTAAGATAAGATAAACCTTATCATTTCACATGGGTTCCACATTTTTAGACTTTTTAAAAATAAAATACACAAAATATTTATGACCTCACTCCTTGTCCTTATTACCAATATAATATTTCTAATTCCTAATCATGTAGACCCTACTTCTCTACTTACCCCAACTTTGACATTTTAACATTACTGGACCACTTACGAAAACTATTTACTTTTTACCACAACATTCCTATTGTACTTTTGACTATTGCCATACTATACATTATTGGTGGCGTCGTACTGGCAGTGCCGTTATCTTCTATCGGACGCTACTACTAATTACACTCAACAACATCCTATTCATAATACATACATTAATGAAATAGAAATTATGGAGGAAAATTTTAGTGTCGACAGACACACTTCAACCTAGTCTTCCTTCCGGCATCCTGTACCCCCCTCAATAGCAACACCAACAAACTCAAACACCCTTCCAAAAGTCCTTAGCACCATGATTCTTAAAAAATACCATAGTATGTGACCTTTCAGATGTGGCCCAACATGACATATGACATCAAGAGTCAATAGGATTTTTTCCACTGTAACAACAAATATGTATGGTAGGATCATCAGGTTCTTCAAAACGTACTACTGGGCTACCTAGAGGACTATTTGCTTAGTGGAGAAGACCAGGTACTTACTACGGATGTGGTGTGCATGGATATCATTAGAGACAGTGCCCTCAATACCTTGCTAATCATATAAGAACTTGTTTTAAGTCTACTTTTGGTAGCTAGGCAGGAGACACAAGATATGCAGCGGTCAAAGACAACAAGGCAAAACACATGAGCAGTGATAAAGACCATATCATGAATTGGTGGTATCTACCCCTATTTTATTTTACTCACACTCATCAGATTAATTCATTTCTCCATCTTTAGTAGAGCATTGCATGTGAATGGTGGCAAGTTAGGAAGGGTCTATCATTTGGGACTTATCGAGATGACTTCATAGTAGCCAATATCTCAGTTGAAGTCCTTAGTTCCAAGGAGTGATCATAGTGGACCTATGACCCTTTACCACTACTCTGGATATTTGTATCCTTCCCTTGGGATATTATGGTGTTATTTTCATATGGATTGGTTGTCTACACACAGATTTTTGGCATGGAGTTGATTATCTATGCACAGCTAAGTTGATTATACAACAAGGTTATTCTTGTAGATGATTTGGGAGTGGAGTCAGTGATTGATGGAGTCAGGAGAATCATCTCTATTCACATTATTTCTACTATGCAGCTGAAGTAGTGTGCATACACGATGGGGTTGTCAGTCTTTATGTTATTACAGTTAGTGATAGGTCAGAGGATGGGGCTAGTGGACCTTCACTAGATGATCACCCCATTTTGTAGGAGTTTCTAATGTGTTTCCTAGTGATCTGTCAGGGATGCCTCCCCCTTGTGAGATAGATTTTCACATTGATTTTGTTCCAAGAGCGGAACCTATCTCATGCACTCCTTATAGGATGACCACACCTAAGCTATGTGAGCTAAAGTTTGTAGCTAGAGCGGCCTTCTTAAGAAAGGTCTAATCCATCCTAGTGTATCCCCTTGGGGTGCACCAATTGATTTTTGTAAAGAAGAAGGACATGGATCCTTGCAGTTTTGTGTGGACTATCGTCAGCTGAACAAAGTAACGATTAAGAATTGTTACCCCCTTCCTCGCATCGATGATTTTTTTGATCAAGATGAAGGGGGCCATTGTGTTTTCTAAGATTGATCTTAAGTCAAGCTACCATCAGTTGAGGATTGCAGAGGTAGATATTCACATGAAGTCACCTTTTCATACGAGATATGGCCACTATGAGTTCACAGTTGTTCCATTTGAAGTCTAACAAATGCCCTTACAATGTTCATCAGTTTGATGAACGAGGGTGTTCAGGACCTTTCTAGACCATTTTTCCTCATTTTCCTTGATGAAATTTTGATCTTCTTGTAATCATGTGAGGAGCATGAGGAGCACCTTCGTCAGGTTCTACAATGTCTTCATGAGCAGTAGCTTTACGGGAACCTGGAGAAGTGTGCATTCTTTAAGTCAGAGGTGTCAGTATTTGGGTCACATTATTTATGGGGAAGGTATCACAGTTGATCCTTCTAATATTAGATCCATTATGGATTGGCCAACACCTACTAGTATGACCGAGGTGCGTAGTTTCATGGGGTTGGCAGGGTACTACAGGAGATTTGTTTAGGACTTTTCTCAGGTTGCACACCCCATCACTTCCCTTCACCGGAAAGGGAAGAAGTTCATCTGGTCAGATAGATGTGAGCAGGCCTTCAGGACACTGAAGGAATGCCTTACGACATGACATAGATTCTTACAGTGTACCACATCCACAGGGAGTGTTCTTCGTATGCACTAGATGGATTTGTTGGTAGGATTAGTGTGGTGTCATTGATGCAGGAGGGCCATGTTGTAGCCTTTGAGTTTCAAAAACTCAAGGATTATGAGCTCAATTATCCAACTCATGACCTTGAGCATTAGGAATGTAGTTTTGCACACTTGGTTTGATGGAGAAATTTCCTTCTTTGGTAGAGATTCATTCTCAGGACTGATCACTTGAGTCTTCATCACATCTTCACGTAACCCAATCTAAACACTTGTCAGTGGCATTGGATGGAGTTTCTTTGTGAGTATGACATGGAGATAGAGCATGTGAAGGAGAAGGAGAATGTGGATGTAGACGCACATGAGTAGACAAAGACATGTGGTTATGGCTACTTCAATGTGTACAAATTTGTCAGAGCAGGATTTACAGTAGTAGCTTCCACATGACAGCTTCTACCTTATAGCCAGATCAGAGATTGAGTCTCAGATACCCCTTGATGGGGAATTTGATGATTTTTCATTAGAGGAAGATGGTCTTCTCAGACATCAGAGGTTGTATCTATGTTCCTAGAGTTAGAGGCTTGAGACAGGATATCTTGGCACAGAGGCTCATCATGTGAACCCTATTTATCCCATCTAGGGGTGAAGAAGATGCATGTCACCTTGAGACAACTATACCATCGGAGAGGTCTATAGGAGAGATGCATCTCAATTTGTGTCGCATGTCGTTTAGATTGTCAGAGGGTGAAGGCCGTGCATCAACATCTAGTTAGCCTTCTCTACCCATATGATCATATCGGAGTGGAAATCGGACACCATTTCAATGGATTTCATTATAGGATTACTAACATCGATATACCACCATGATGCCATCATGGTCACGATGGATAGATTGACGAAAGTGACTCATTTTTCTCCAATGAAGACCACCTATACAACGAGTGCAGTGAGTGCGAGGTATACCTTGATAAGATTGTCAGAATATATGGGAATTCCACGGAATATTATCTGTTCAACCGCGATCCCTTATACACCTCTCATTTATGGACTACCTTGCAACCATTCCCTTAGGTATGAGTATCAACTTTATGCATAACTTACCATCCAGAGATAGATGGAAAGACAAAGTGGGTTTATAAGATTGTAGAGGATATGTTGTGAGATGTATGTCATGTACCATCAATCTAGGTGGGAGGAGTACTTTTGTTTAGTGGATTTTTCCTATAACAACAATAGTTTTCATAGTTTGATTGGTATGGCTCCTTTTCAGGATTTTTATGGACAAAGAGTGCAGGATACCACTTAAGTTGGGACATAGGTTGGAAGAAAACATTTCTCTTGGGCCAACATTATGGTATAAGATATAGAGCAACAAGTTTTCATGATTCGACAGAGGCTTACAGGAGGCTCAGGATAGACTGAAGAAATACGTAGATATGTAGGAGGATAGATTGTAGTTTTGAGGTGGGCACAAATGTGTTTCTTCATGTCAGGCATTATAAGAATTTTGATCCATTATAGAAAAGGCTCTAAGTTAGCTCATAGTTTTTTGGGTCCCTTTCAAGATCTTGGAGCATATCATTCCTTTGGTCTTACAATCTAACATTTCCACCTAATCTTATCTTGTGTGCACTGATATATTGTCATGTTATATTTACTTAGTAGATACATTCCAAATACCTCTCATGTTTTGGATTAGACCATGTTGTAGGTAAAGGAACAAGGGGAAGGTGTCAGTGGAGCCCATGTGCATCATAGAACGTAGGACCCTGGGCCTTCGAGGCCATGAGATTGACCAAGTTCAGATCTAAGTGCAATAGGTACAATGTGAATGTATCCACATGTGAGGATTCCACTATTATTGTGAGAATCATTTTCCTCATCTATTCCAGTGACTTCCAAGGAGGAAGTTGAGTCTAAGAGGAGGGGGATGTAGTGCCCACTCCTCTTCGACACTTTTCTATCATGATATCAATACTATTAGAATGATGTTCAGACATTTGATTATTATACATTGATCAATAGATGCTACATTATACTGATATGTGGATTATTGACACTTTGATGTTTATGCTTTATCATGATGCACTAGATAGCGATGTTAGATAGTTAGATGCATGTTTATTTTGAGGATATGGATTTTACATTGACATTTTATGTTTTTTTAAGATGTTGGAATATAATTGTAATCTCATGGATGCTAGGCTTATACTTTGGCATATTGATGGATTATAGAATTTTTAACTGTTGAATGATGAATTTGGAATGTCTGTATATATATATATATATATATATATATGTATGATTTCTCGATTTTGTTAATAAGATCGAATGGCCAGAGAGGTATTTTTTGTGTGCAGGAATTTGATCACAAACATCAAAGGGGATAGGAGACCAACCATGGAAGGATGTCGAGCATTGAGAAATGGGGCCAAATTGACAACTTGTTTAATGTTGTTTCATTTAGTGTTTTATTTGTCTTGTTTGGGAGTCACCCATGGGGGGTGATTTCACATATGTGGCCATGGGGTGGATTGTGTCCCTTTTATTAATTTTTATATATGTTTTTATTTATGCTTTGTCTATTTTAAGTTTGGAGAATTTTTCAGTTTATTAGCATGTGTAATTGTGTGTTTATTAGACTTGCTACCTCTTGTTTAGTTTAACTAAAGTAGAGATGTGACTTATAGTAATGATGTGCTCTTGTAGTCCTTATGTAAGATGAATTTATGTTGATTTTGAAGTATTTTACTCCACCCCAATTTCAAAATTCGTATTTTGACTTGGGGGGAACTTTTGGAGGCTTGTGGGACAAGGAAGGCTCATCCCATGCCACTTAATTTGGCCCAACAACCTAACCTATGGGTTGGGAAGCCCAATTTTGACTTCTTCTTCCATATTTGAGTGTAGGAGAAGGAAACTAATTGCACTTTCTCTCTTCCCAAATTTATTTTGTCCCTTGAAAGCATGGTGTGAAAGTTTTGAGCCATGTGGGTTGTCATAGTCCTTGCTTGTGCATTGATGTTTCTTGGTTTTGATGTTTTGACTTGAGTGTGAGGATGGGTGATGATGAAGTGGCATCCTACATGGATCCATCTCATCATCCTCACTTCCCAATTCTATTTATCTGTGACTTTTGGTTGCAATGGGGATTACTTTCTCATTTTACTTGTTGTGCACATTTGGATTTGGGAGCTATTGGAATTCTTGGATTATATTTGAAGAGGCTTGTGAAGGTTCTTATTGTATCTTGAAGGACAGGTAAGATCTCCACATTTTTATTATTATGTTACTTTTTTTGTTGTATGTAATATTGTGCTTGTTAAAAGTATCTTTATCTTGTGGGGGTGTTGTGTGGTTTGGTCGAGTAATTGGCCTTAGTTGGGTGTGTTGAGAAGGGATTATGGGACCATTGGGGAGGGAAAAGGGAGTTTATGTGAGATATGAAAATTTGGTGGGAGTGTGAATGGGATTCTTGCCTATGGGGAGAGAAAAGGGATTCATAGATTTTTTGCTTGCTACATGGGAGAGATAAGGAATTTTGTGATTATTTTTATGCACTTGGAGGCTTAGGGAAAGACTCACACTTCATTTGGAACACATAATGAGGTGGCCTCACATATCCCTTGCTCTACTTGGTTTGATACTCAATTTTTTTTTTTTCATGTTTATGTGTTAACCTATTTGTTATGTGGTCTTCGTGGAGTTGGTTGTCTTGTATATATTTTTGTTGAGAAGCATCTTTGTGTTAGTTGTCAATGTTGCTTAATTCCCTTGATGATTCCTTGGTTAGGGATCGGGGGCCATTAATAGAATGGTTTATTCCTTTAATGGATTCAAGGTTGGGTGGAGAGCATTTCCTACTCCCCCTTCCTTGTTTGTGATCCTATGGTGAAGTTGAAGAATGCCCAAGGTGAAACTACTTTGTCGAGGAGACATATATTTTTGAAGACTTGAAAGTTGGTTGTGGTAGCCTTGTAATTTATTTACATGTTCATGCTTCCCATTTGAGGGGATACATTGTAAAATTGTAAATTGTGAGAATGTTGTTGTACTCTTTGGAAATATTTCTATTTTCAAATTCCTTTAAGAGTGTGTGGAATTAGGAAATTAAAATCTATTATGTGTATTGTTATGCAAGAAAATTATGAAGATTGTATTGTTTTCAAAGAATGGAAGATTTGAATAAAGTTGAAATGGATATACATGGATTTAAACTAAGTTTTCCTTTCATACCTCCAAGTTGAGATTATTTTGTTTCCAAAATATTGTAATATGTTACACTCTATTTTGAAAGAAACAAATATCATGTTGAATTGTATTTATTTGTGAACTGGAATGACTAATCTTGCCTTTCCTTACATGAAAGTACCTTCAAGTTTTAAAACTGAAAAAAGTATGGGTAGACATGTTGAAAGGAAGAAAATAGTGTTTCAACTACCTTACAAATTATTTGAAATGATGAAATACCTTTAATGCTTTTCCCATATTTTTCTTCCTCATCCTTTGAATAATTCGATTTTCTTATGATCCTCACTTTGGTTTACTAAGCTACAAATGACTTGTTTTAATTAATCAACTAAATCAATTTCAATAATGTGAGTACCTAATTAAAATTTAAGTTTTTTTTACTTTAGAAATTGATTACTAAACTTAATACCCCTAACTCATTTTATTTTCTATCCAAAGGAGGGATTCAAGTGATTTGACAATCCAAACACAAAAAAAGGGGAATCTGAATAGGATTGAATATCTCTACATTATCAATATAATGGTCTAATTAATATATTAATATTGGTTATTCATTTATTAATTATTAACAGAATTGAAACAATTTAAATTATATATATATATATATATATATATATATACAATTATTATTATTATCATCATCATTATTTATAATAAACATTAATTGATAATAATACTAAAAGTCATATTAAAAAAATGTTTCTGTGAATAAATTTAATTTTAAAGAAAAATTATATATAAAATAAATAAATAAAAAGTTATATAGTGGTGAGGCCGTGGATTTGAGATTTTTGTTTTATTAGTAGAAATAGGGTGGGGAGGGGTCGGCTTTTAATACTAGAACCGATGTGTGTGTGTGTGTCTATATATATATATATATATATATATATATATATATATACAATTATTATTATCGTCAGATCATTATTATTTATAATAAACATTAATTGATAATAATACTAAAAATCATATTAAAAAAATGTTTCTATGAATAAATTTAATTTTAAAGAAAAATTGTATATAAAAAAATAAAATAAAACGTTATATAGTGGTGAGGCCGTGGATTTGGGATTTTTGTTTTATTAATAGAAATGGGGTGGGGAGGGGTCGGCTTTTAATAATAGAACTAGTGGGGGCCAATCCCCCACCAAAATATTTTTCAATGCAAAAAAATAATAACACCAGCAATGAATAATTCGCGACCAAAATTTCCTCTCTTGTGCAGCCTGCGTGTAATGTTAAAACCATGTGTGTGTGTACCTTCTTTTTTTAATAAAATTGGAATATTCGGGTTTTAGGGTATAATTAATTTGCATATTTTTTATATTTAAATACAAATATTTATAGTTACCCATTTTTGGGTATATTTTGTTATAAGAAATTAAATATTTACACTTATAATTTCATATATACATATATATACAAGTGTGTATAGGTGAATATATATAAATATATTTGTATGTATATATAAAGAAATTTATTTGTGTTTATCTAGTTGTTTTTTGAAGGGAAGGAATTTTTTTAAAAAAAAGATATAGATCTATTGGAGGAATAGAAAATACCCAAATGGGTATTCTATTAAATCTTGCTTACAATAAATGAGTAACGAAATTTACAAATCCCTTGAGTAGGGTAGATTAGAGATCTAAAATCTGAAAATAAAATAATATGGGTTTGGGGATGTATATATCCATCCCCAAGCTTGCAACCTCCTCCATCCATGGCTTCCTCCTCTTCCTTCATCCTTCAACTTACAAAACAAAAACAAAGAATGAATGAAATGAACAAAAGAGAGAAGAATAAAAGAGTCTCCTAAGGATTTTTATGGTTGATTTCAGATACCCTCATCCTATGGTCCATATTATTTTCATCCAAGGTCTAAGATTGTCCCCTACAATAGTTAGGTGTATTGATCATTTGATCACATGGGTCTATTTTTTGAAAAGGGCCGTTAATATGTAGTGAAAGTATATGATTTTATTGTCTTTTATCATTGAAATAAATTAAATAAACTTTTCCCCTTATTAGTTTGATTTACTTTTACAATAGAGAAATAATTAATTAGTTTGGTGTAGTAAAATTGTTTTTGACTTGGACTTTAATTAATTAATTTGACACGACCTTAGGAAATCAATGTATTAAAATTATTTAGGATTATTTGAATGAAACATGTTAAACCTAATCATAGATTAAATCAATACAATCATTTCTATATTATTAATTAATTAATTTTTGTGACGATCGTTTGTTAACCTAGGGTTTAGTTAACTGTTGCTTTTGGCCATTTTTTAAAAAAATATATTCCTTAGTTTTCTAGTATACCTCTTTTTTTGGTTTTGGGTTTCGTGTGCTAAATTCTTGCTGGAGTTACAGTAGTCCTAAGTGATCCCCTGTAGTGTCATGTGTACCACAATGTAAGTCAAAAAATAAATTATTCTTACATTTTTATTGTTATATTTTTGTGTGTAAATTGTGGGCGTTACACTATGTGAAAACCTTTGTCATAATTGGGATTGGCCCATAGGAATTCATTAAGTATATTTTCAAGCTTCTACACTGACTTCTTAAAGGGGACCCAACATGAGCAGTAATACACATACGTGGCTTCTTGAACTTTAGATAAAATATAGAGTTTTCCTACCAAAGAATGTAGCTTGGTGATCTAGTACTCCAATTATCTAGCCATGCATTAAATGATATACTTTGATAATTCAATAGGAAAAGATTCAAGGGAAAAAATTGTACCCTTAAATTCTTCAGCACTCTTACATCAAAAAAGTACTTCTTTTTTCTTTTCCAATACATAAAATATATATGAGTAAAAATAAGTCTCTAAAACCCTCCTAAAAGATAGGCTGTAGTATGTTTTTCTTCCATGCATGTTATTTGAAGCCTTTATTATGAATAAATAAAGGATCTAAAATACTACATGTTTTACAATGATGCAATACATAGCCTTTAATGTCAAAAATGGAAACTTTATTCAAAGTGCAGTTAATTGCTCTATTATCAATTACAATACAAAATTTGGGTGAACAAATTTACATAATTTTAGCCCTTCGCATGGTGTGCAAGCCTTTTCTAATGTTCGTGCAACTATTTCCTAGTTGTATTATAGGTGATGATTAATGGTGAATCATACATAATTATCTACATTGTGATACTTTCATATTTTACATTGTCCTCTATTTGAAGGCATAGTAATTTTGAAATTTCACTTAGTTGTGATTCTTATATTTTAAAAAAATAAGTGTGGGATTTGTGTCTGTTAATGTTTTAGTCATAAATTTGTTGTAAATCATACATGTCGGGACCACCTGTGAGCAACATGTGCAAGTAAAAATGACATACTCTTATTTTGTGAACAAATAAGGTAGATTGGGCCTCCATTTAAAATCTACACATGCTAATGATGTTCAACCTAAACTTTTAAAACATGCATTCTTCTATTGTTGGCATATGATATGGTCTTATTTTGGAATTATGCATTGGCATGCATTAAGAATTTTAATAATAATCCATTGATTTATAAAGCCCCTTTTTGTGATCATTGAATTCCTTTTGAATTCACAGTGGGCATCATACCCTGGATCATCTATTATTACTAAAACCCCTTTGGAAAGCAGTTACATGAAAAGAATAAGGGAGTATCAGACCAAAAGTCTAAGGTGTAAAAACAATAACCTTCAGCCACTTTCACTTCAGGTCTTGAAGTGACGAGATTATAGTCTAAAATGCATACTATAAAATTTAGGAGATAATATGATATCTCCCCACAAGAATCCTTGAACCTTTTCCGGAGTGACGGTCGATTATTTACCTTGGCTCAAACTGAGTCATATGTATTTCTCCTATGCAATGCAATCTTTATCCACTCGTCATCTAACTTTCAGGTTGGGTTCAAAAAAACAACTTCAAGAGTCTTGAGTTGGAAATTTGACATTGAAGCATCATTGATTTTGTACTATGCAATCATAAGACTCAATAATGGACCTCTTGTACTCGTTCGGTGAGTTAGGCTTATTGAGTGGTATCCCAATTGTGTTGAGATTTCTAAAACATTGCAAAACCCTAAAGTCCTAATACATTATTCTTCGAGATCTTACTCAAGCTAGCAAATCATCTAACTAGAACATGAATTCTCCTAAAAGGGGGAAATATAATCAATGTTGCATTCAAAGCTCATGTCAGGGATGGCATTCAAACTGGAGTTATTGAACACACAGATTTTTGTGGCCTCAATACCGTTTGTCTTGAATGTCAACTGCCATTGTTCACATTAACTGATTCATAGTTATAGGTCTCAACTTTTTGTGCAATATTTTTTTTTTCCGAACTATGGCTCACATATCGTCTGAATCTGAGTAATTCTTTTGGTTAAGTGCCATATTGATTACATGAAGCTTCTGGAAATTTTATTGAAACTCTTGATCATGTGGGCGGTTCGACCCATGGAGAACTCAATATTTCATTATCTGGTCTATGGAATGCTATTGATTAGCGACATGTGTTTCTCCCATTTACTTGAACCTGAAGTTAGCGTGCTTCACTCATCGATCATTATTATACTATCTTAGAATCTCTTACAAATGAGGATGTGTAACTCTCAATTATCCTTCTTTTCTATATCACGAGGATTCTGTGGGTTCTGTGCGACTTTAACTTTAGGTCTACTTGTAGTTTGTAATTTCACTCATGGACTAATTGACCTGAAGATTTACGATTTAATGTCAAGCTATTTATGAGTAGTTATATGTGAACGACTACCCAGATGTTTGTGCTCAAGTTGCACGAGTATTTTGATCCTATTTATGGTAAAATTTCTTAATTTATGATGCATGTTCTCCCTATAAAATAATTAAAGTACTAGGCTCAATTTGACTTATTTGGAAGGCACATGCATTGGGCACATGCTCCTCAGGGGAGATCTTTTGTTAGCTCAAACCTGGTCTATGAGTAAGGTTTTTACACCCAACCTAATCTAGGTCAAAATTATGAGGATTTTTTATAGATCTGTGCATGTACCCTTTATGGATTCCATTATATTGAGTAATTTGAGTAAAACACAATGTTCTATGCAAAAATATTTGCTCTATTCTATTTTTTGTATTCTGGTGGAACATGATTCTTATGACACCATTTTAAATGTCTCCAAAAAAACTATGTAATATCTAAAAAGGAAGTTGATCTCTTTGAAATCATGTGAATAAATCTACAAGTTAAATGTGATCTCTCTAAACCATGTAAATTATCTATATAAACAAAATTTGATCTCCTTGAGAAATGTAAAATGTCTCTAAAGAGAATGCATACCAAATGTAGCCCTCCCACCTATTTAAATGTTCTCCACGAATATGTGCATAAAATAATATTAAAAAAGAGCCTCATATGACAATTTTTTTGTTGAATAACTTGAGATACCTACACTCAAGATATTACAAGAGATTAGGAATAAGGAAACAAAACATGTTACGAAATAAATTTTTAAGGTTTACGATGGCTAGAAAGTGTTTCAAACTCTTGTACTTCTAGTATGTAGGAGGCACTTAAATATACTATTACGGAAAAACCAAAGCACCCGCCAAATTTCTCAGTTTGAGATGGGGCATTCAATTTGATTCCATAACATGGAGTTATCCTAAGTGTGGGACATTGTGAAATGAGATAGCTCTCCAGAGAAGGATGGTTCTTGTTCCTATCCTACCTATCACTAACTAATCCTAATGCAATTAAATTATTGACTAATCATAATCTAATGACCCCAAGGGGACAGGGAAAGAAGGAATGCATGAAATAAAACTACACTAACACTGGTGATACACTAAGAAAGGAGTGTAGATCACTACCCTGATCTTGCAAAACAATGGAATATATGAACCTAGAAAGGGTAGACCTACACCAAAAACTAAATTACATCCAATACATCATTCCTGAATGAGAAAAACACACAAAAATCATGTAATAACCTAGGAAATGCACAAATTAAGGAAGCGAAATGAAAGGTAAGATGAAGTTAATAAACAATGAGAAGTTAAAGAGAACAACATAGACATTATCCTATTTCTCCATATGGATATACACAATACATTTCTATAGTAGAAAGAGGCATAAAGCCATTACAAATATGGAGAGGACGGTTTTAAGCCCCAAGAAGAATTGGGTGTATGGGAGGAGAGAAAATGATCAACCCTTTGCACATGTAAGCCCTTTAAATTTTATAGAGGAAAGAAAACATGAAAGTACACTCCAATCTCCTACAAAATCCATCATTGTCCTTGTAGGAGTGATGTGTCAGTCTGCAATGCCCATAATTCATTCTAATTTTCTTGTTGGGGAAGAAAGGAAGCCCATGCCTCATCATTATGGTAGGTTAGAAATATGGAACCATTCCTCTAAAATGGAAGACTATACTTCCACATTTCGAAATATTTATCTTTATTAAAATTAAGAAATCGAGTCATAGTTTTGTAGAGGAAAGTGAGAAATTTCCAAGTCCAAGCTCTCGATAAATAGTTATGGCCATATGAAGATGAGAGTTTCATACCACAATAAATGGGAATCGTTGATATATATTTTTAGACTCTGACCATGCATCGCACCCTCCGAAATCTGTAATTTCAGACTTCAGGATTAAAAACTTCAGGTATTTTGACTTTGGAGATCTTCATCACTATTTATCCAGTAAGTTGGCTTGCGAGTTTTGAAATGCTAAAACCCTGAAGTCTGAAATTCAGACTTCGGGTTTTGGACCTTTTTATTTTCGTGGTTTCGGGAGCTTAGGTTTCGAGGGTTTTCGAGATTCGAGTTTCGGTAGTTTGGGGTTTTCGAGACTTCACATTTTGGGGTTTTGGGAGTTTTTATTTCAAGGTTTTGGGTAATACTCACCTACCTAGGTTCCTAAAACCTCTAAATCTATGAAATCCCGAACTCCCAAATTTAGAGTTTGGGTTTCAGACTTTCTTCTCCTCTTCCGCGCTTCTTTGCATTGAGTTCCCGAAATCTTTGCTACTTTAATTTGCTCGGATCGATCCCAGAATGTGTGCTCTCATGGCTAACTTGATCCTCTTATTTTCTCTGTGTGAGGTCAAATTTGTCCAATTTTTCCTAGGAGGAAAAATATGATAAAATGTACTTAACATACAAGATGTATATATTTTATTGTTAAGATGCAAGAAAAAAGTAATTATAATTTAAATATAGAATGTACCTAATTTTGTTTCAAATATAAGTAATGTGCATATATTAATTTTATTAATTAGAATGAGCCTAAATATACTTCAAATATAAGACATATTTACCCTATCTCTTACATAATTCAAGCATCTAATTTTTTTTCTAAAAAAAAAATCAATACAATTAAAACAACTCAAAAATACCACTAGGTAAACTCACAATATCCCCTAATAAAGAAAGAAATATGAGACATATTTAATCATGTCTTAATTACATTGGATATATTCATAAAAGTGTAAAACTTCAATGATGTTTTTCTGAAAACTTTTTTTTATAATATAACCTAGAGAATGTCCCCTTGACTTATTGAAAGTTGGAATGTTGTCAAAAAAGTGCTACATATATTTGATCCATTAGTGATTCCAATTAAACATGTTAGATAAGTTTTCCAAAAAGTAAATTTTTGTAACATTAGTGATTCCAACAAAACATGTGAGATAATTTTTCCAAAAATTATATGTTTGTAACATGAGTGTGGACTCTGCTCACCTTTTATATATAACTGATGATTTTGGATTATGTTAGAAGAGTTGTCACTATATTACAGTAACCCACAAGTCTTTTGGGTATAATTATTAATTTTAGCCTTCCATATAAAAGAAATTCCTTGCCTGTTATTACCACTAGCACTACTATACTTATTACTCTATTATGAATCAAATAATAAATAATTATCTATAGGATACATGCAGGATACTTACTTGCTCTTGAGACCGAGGAGCTAACAAATTTGAAATACTATATTTCTCGTTTGATATGGAGAGTTGATATTTACACTCCATTTTTTGTTATGGCATTATAATTTATTAATAGTGTTTTCAATATTAAAGTTCTATTTACTTTGTGTGTGTATGTGTGTGTGGCGATTATTTGTATTAATGTTGTTTTCATTCTTCTCAATAATAATATTGTGAGCATAAAAATTTTCTATAATAACTTTGACCCTTATATGTATAATTCAACTTAATGCAAATAAAGATTTGTTGTGATATTCTAAACCATATAATGTATTATTCCATGATCACGAAGTTTATCTAGGACCTGTATTTTTAAGCCTAAATGTTCCTTGTTTCTAACTAGCTTAGATTTGAACTACAACTTACAATTTTTTGCACCCACAACTTACCATTCAAGGGTGCGCTTATTATTTAAACTATATTGTATATTTTCAATCTATAAAAATATTAAATATAATATGAGAAAATAATTTTATGGATAATATTGTAATGTGTTGTTATCTAACAAAAATGATCTGACATAGTGATGATATAGTTAATAACACAATATGTTAGTATCCCACAAAAAATAAGACATTACATTATTATCTTTATTGTACAAACTACAACGATGGAATAAAGACTAACATTGAAAAATAGAAAACACTGATTGACCAACAACCCAAATAATGCAAAGATAGAATTTTTTTTATAAAACATTTATCTACCATACCATCCACATGGGTAGATTATATTATGCATACACATTTATTAACATAGTGCCTATCTATCATGTATATCCATGCACTGAATGGGTTGCCCAATACTTTTTGACTTTGAAAATAAAACTGAGAGTAGATTGACAACACTACACATTCTTTACACACACACACTATGGAATAATAGTCAGCCTCTCTCAATCTAAAATAGTTCCTAGCTTATACATTTGGTTAGTTATCTCACTGTGTTATTCCAATTACTCTATTGAAGTGGACATGATATAAAATATGAATTATTGTTGGTATTTAGTGTAAACCAATCTTGTATCATCCTTAAATTATTTTTTAATGTTTTAATTAGATTAACCCTAATATTTGCACTATTGAATGTTGTGTTTTATATATATATATATATATATATATATATATATATATATATATATATAAGAGTAGGTTCAAGCATCTATTGAAGATGGCATATGGAACAGAGCATTTTCATTATACCACAAATCTAGAATAGGCTCAAAACTTCCTACATCACTAACATCTAATGTTGTATTGATTATGTCATTGATAATAATAATGATTAAGTCTACTTACATCATCTGTGTGTTGATTGACATAATACTTTATATGCTATCTTCATAGAAATGTTTTTCTTAAGGGGATAAATTACAATGAATGCATAACATGGGCCCTTTAACAAGTCCCCTCTATTTAATTTTTTTTTTATAAGGTATTGTTTTTTTTAATTATTGGCAAATAGTTTTTTGAAAGGGACTATACCCTTGAGTACAAAAGATGGCCAAAGAGCCGGAATAGGAAAGAAAACCAGAGAGAATGGATCAAAATCCAAGTGTTACAATGAAGCTCGAAGTATCCCAAAAATAGCTACTCAAACGAGACAAAACAACAAAATTACTGCAAAAAATCAGTAAAGAGACCGCAAAAAAACAACATAAAAAAAACAAGAACAACAGAAGCAACCAAAACTACTTCTTGGCAGCTTTTTCAATGCTGGGGAGCAAAGTCTTGATTTTCTTCCAGGAGTGCAACATATCCAAAGTTGTCATGTGGGCAGCATCAGTATTATCCAGCTGCTCAATGGTCCTTTTACTTTCCTTTTTGTTGTACCCCAAAGTGTAGCTGGAACACCGCTGAGGTTAGATACACTTTTGACATGTTCCTCAATTAACTCCTCAATCACCCTAAAGGCAGCAATGTTGTAATCCTGTTGAGTTTTGGCCTTCCCTAAGTCTGGATAGTGACTAAGGAGGTCAGCTTCTTATAGAAAATATCATCAATCTGGCTGCTATCTATGAATCCCCCTCCTGCCTCCATGTTTTGATCTTTCCTTTGCTGTTTCACCAGTGTGTAAGAAACCTGTGGAGAAGAAAGCAGAGTTCATATCAGCCTCTAAGGAGAACCTCCAACACTTTTTGCAAAGTGACTTTCGAATCTACACCATCCCAGCGGACTGGCACAATGCTTCATATTCACAAAGAACCATGTGCAATGCACCAAATATTCATGAGGCATCTTTCTCCACAATGAAGAGTCTCACTGGGTTAAGTTCTTTTCCTTGGTCAATGAGCTACACAACACTGTGAACTAGTATCTTTGACGAGATTTTGTGCCGAGGACTGTTGGAATATGGGTGGTTCGGGATTCGATGTCAAGCACGGGGGAATGGATGGAGAAGCTTAGATAGCCGGCTGGTTATGATGACAGCAGCGGTGAACGGGGGAAGATGGAATGCCCACAGGAGCATCGGTGTCTCACTGCATGAGCCTATAGAGCCCAGGAAAGGGATAGATTCCGGGCTAGGAGAGGAAGGAAGCCCAGGGTATTTAAGAAGAAAAAATTTATGAAGCAACAAAATACATCCCTTGAGTTTTTTGCAAGGGAACTGCTCTAAAAATATTACTATCTGAAACTCCACCTCTGGAACGTTCAAGAGAGTTCAGCAAGTAATGGGGAAACCAAAATGCAAACGATTCCTACAATTCGAAGTGGTCTTAGAAAGATAAGATCGTTTAGCAGGAACAATGATAAACCTACCTTCCACAGGACGATGAATCGAATCATCATGCGAGTAACCTCATGAATAGGGTGGATGCGAAATCACTAACTGACTCAGCAGGCCTGTTGTACCAAATGATGAGCTTCTCAGCCATACCTTCAGGAAGCAACCATCTTCTCTCTTCAGGCATCTCTGTCAACGCCTTTTGTACAATCTACAGAAGCTAAGTATCCCTGACAAACAAAGTTACCGGTTGCTTCAGTAATAAGATCTTCATATGACTAATATATTCTACCCCCTGATAGTCAATCAGTCCACTCCTTCCATTGCGGCGTGTAGCTGAGTTACACATAGAAATGCTTTGATCATTTCCCTGAACCTTCTCCATGACAAGTTGGTGAGTCCCGCTCACCTTTGCTGAGAATGTTCCAAAGCTCGATATTCAGACACTAATCACCACGTCGAGGGTCACGCAACTTGAGTTCAGTTTTGCCACCTTGGTGAATTATCTCCAGCAGGAAGAAGCCATGAAAAATGTACAAGAATCCTTTGAAGACAAGACTCTCATCATGAGGCAAAAACATAAGCCTTGGAAAGGGAAATCAGCCCCCCAAAATCAGAAGCAACATCCTCAACAGCCATATTCACAGTGGCCACCAGAGCGGCTACCCTAGAAGTAGCATAATCACAAGGCAGATCGGTGGTGCCACATTAACTCCACAGATACGCACACGACTGCGAACTGTTATTACAATGGTCGGAAGTATGGAAACTCTAGCGAAGAGAGCACTTCTGGCCGAGGATATTCTAAGAAATCCCGATGGCATGCTCGTAATTAGAGGTAGAAGGGCCACATTGCTGCTCAGCAGGAGGCCACCTCCGATGAAGAGGTACCAGATACAACTCATTCTGACATTGTTCTAGTCTCATAGACTTTGCAGCCGTCAGAAGATGTCTAGTTGATTGATTCAGGGACCAGTAAACACATGACTGGCAACAAGAAGTTGTTCCATACTCTGAGTGACTGGCCCACTAGAGATCGGATCACCATTGTAGACAATCAAGAGTATATTGCGGGAGGGATTGGTGATGTCATCATTCCTCTTGGAACACAAAGATGTACACTCACAAAGGTGCTATATGTTCCGGGTTTGACTTCAAATATTTTTTCTGTAAGTCAACTTCTTAACCATCGAATGCAGGTTGAATTCTTTGTTGAGAAAGGGGTCAAGTCCTGCATCATTTCCTAGGGAGAGTCAGTCTATGCTCAAGCATTTCTGAAGGGCCGTCTATTTGCACTGGATGCGGTCACTTCATCTAGCGTTGCTCTCTCTGCATCAATGGTAGAGTCCACTACACTTTGGCACTTTTGATATGGTCATCTTTCTGCTGGGGCTCTTCATCATCTCAGTGCGAAGGAAATGGTAAGAGGGGTTCCTCCACTCTCCCATTCCTTACCTGTTTACTCGGGATGTCTTACGGGAAAACAACATAGAGGTCCATTCAAACAGAGCTCTTATCATTCTACAGAGCATCTTCTTGTCATTCACACTGATCTGTACGGACCCCTACTAGCTAGCTTCCAAGGTTTTGCGTACTTTCAACTCATCATTGATGATTACTCACGGAAAATGTGGGTATATTTCCTTCCGAAGAAGAGTGAGGCACTTGCAAATTTCCAAACCTTCTACCAGCAAGTCACCAGGTAGTCTGGGAAGCCTCTTATTCTCCTCCATTCAGATCGAGGGGGGGAATGTTAGCGCATTATTGACACATTGTTGTTAGGAGTGTTAGTAAATGGTTATGTAACTGTTCTCTCCTATGCGCCTCCTTCCCATAGCCTATATTAACATAAAGCAATATATTAAACATCACTAGACCGCCTTCAAAAACATTTGACTACACCCTACATGCCCCAACAGAACGGGATTTCCAAGCGCCACAACAGGGCTGTCATGGAGATGGCTCGTTGTATGCTCTCGACCGCTAAGTTGGAGGATCAGTTTTGGGCAGAAGCAGTCCAGACAGCAGTGTATCTACTCAACCGGGCACCCACAAAGATCTTGTAGAACAAGACACTGGAAGAGGTATGGACTAGTTGTAAACCTTCTATTCATCATTTGAGAGTTTTTGGTTGTACTGCATATATGCATGTTCCAGATAAGAGAAGGAAGAAGATCGATCCAAAGACACTGCCATGTCTTTTCTTGGGGTATAGTACTACCTCAAAGGCATATCGTCTCATGGATCTTGAGACAAAGAAGATCTACGAGAGTCGAGATGTGGTATGTGATGAGTCGTCCTTTGACTCCCTGCCACACAATGGAGATCCAATACCGACCTCATCACATAGATTGCTCACACATTCAGATGATGAGCAAGATCATTCTTCTCAAAGAGAAGAAGAGCTGAGTGGAGATTTGTTCATTGATCTTGGCACACTGGAAAACACATCTTCACATCAGCAGAACCAACGTCCAAAATGGGTCTAGAGTACTATCAGGGATGCACACCTGAACTCACTTCCTGGTACTTCTACGGGAGTTAGAACACGAAGTCAAGCTAGACATGAGGTAAATTTTGCACTCATGAGTTCAGTTGTTGAGAGCACCAAACCTGACACTATTCATGAGGCATTAGACCAACCACAGTGGAAACAGGCTATGGATGCTGAATATGATTCCCTGATTCAGAATCGAACGTGGGAACTTGTCGATCTGCCTCCAGGTAAGAAATCCATTGGCTGCAAATGGATTTTCAAAAAAAAAAAAAGGCAGATGGTTCAATCGACAAACACAAAGCACAACTTGTTGCAAATGGTTATGCTCAGCAAGAAGGAATTTACTATGACGAGACCTTTGCACCCACTGCGAAGATCAAAACCATCAGATTTTTTTGTGCACTGGCAGCACAAAATGGATGGAAACTTCAATAGATGGATGTCAAGAGTGCTTTTCTAAATGGTGATCTACAAGAAGAAGTGTACATGGCCCAACCTAAAGGGTTTGTAGACGAGCATCGACCACAGAAGGTCGCTGCCTACTTTGGAGAAACGTGGGGAGAAAAGTCTTTGTTTGCTGTGCGCTGGAAGAGGGGACCAAGGAAGTGCGTGAACTTGCTGGCATGGAGGTGTATGCTGTGTGTGGAAGCAATATGGTTATGTTGCATTCTTGTAGATATAGGTATTCCTGAAGAGAAACCTCCCATCATTCACTGCGACAATCAAGGTGTGTTGAAGCTTGTGAAGAATCCTGTTTTCCATGAACGAACAAAGCATATTGAGGTCGAATGTCACTACATTCGTGAACAGGTCTTGAACCACCAAATTCAGCTCCAGTACTGCCCTACTAATTTTCAAGTTGCAGATATTCTCACCAAGCCTCTCGGCAAGGTGAAGTTTGATTTGTTTAGGGGGTACATTTGTAAGAGCAATGTATTAAGGGAGGGAATGTTAGTAGATTATTAACACATTGTTGTTAGTAGTGTTAGTAAACGGTTATGTAACTGTTTTCTCCTACGCGCCTCCTTCCCATAGCCTATATAAAGGCGTGTTCCCTGTATTAACATAAAGCAATATATTAAACAATATTGGAGCGCCTTCAATCTACTTGTTGATTGACATAATACTTGATATGCTATCTTCAAAGAAATTTTTTTCTTAAGGGGATAAATTACAATGAATGTGTAACATGGGCCCTTTAACAAGTCCCCTCTATTTAATTTTTATTTTTATAAGGTATTGTTGCCACATTAGGGTTCGAACAAAGAAGACCAATTCCCTAGATATGCACACTAAATAATGGAAAAACTACTAGAATTTTCATAGCTTAGAAGCATGAGAATAAGGTCATAAAATCACATTTTCCATACTCAACAATATCTAGAAACATACCTTATTGTATAGACTTGTGTTATTATGTCTATTTTTGACAAAAAATTTCAAAATTACGACACATTGAATATTTTTCTAGAACATCCTATTGTTAATATACAATAAACAATTATTTATAAATTTAGAGATTGTATATCTATTTACATCTAAATTAGAATATATGTAATTACATGAACTTAATTGTTAATGTAAAATCCACTCTCCACATCTGTAATGTCCACTTCTCTTCAACACTAAATGAACCATGATTATCTTTTTTGAATTGTTATAATCATAAACCTTGTTGCTTTATTCTAATTAGCATACTAATAAGATGTGTGGGGCATCATGACTCCATTGTGTTTTTGTCATTATTATTTTAACCATATGTCATACCTTGGACCCTGATGGGAATTCAAGGATAAAATAATTAGCTCGAATGGTTGCATTGTCATAATTTGATTGTGATAACATTACTCTTAGATATTGTTTTGTTGTATTTGATTTATTTCTATGACTAGACACATAAACACTATTGCGCATTATTAACAGTAGATATTAATAGATGAATGACATTAACACATTGTGATATGGGAATTGAAGGATAGACATTATTGTAACTGAACTGATTAAATTTTGGTAGATGTTTAGTATGGAAGAAAATGATGTGTTGTCAGATAAATATATGTCGATATTTTCAATCATTTCGTATTAATGTCTATTATGAGGTTCAAAGTTTTTTTTTGTGAACCCTTTGATATTGGAGGATTGGTTAAATTGGGAATGAGTGAAAGTATTGCTTAAATCTGATGATTTAGTTGGTTTTTGATCTTAGTTACAAACTGATGTATGAGTAGAATCGAAATTTTGAAATTGGAATAATTGTTAAATTACTTGGTCTTATAAATATTAGTTATGATATTTGATGTTGAAATTGATAGTTAGATGTAATTTTTTTATTAATTCGACATCACTAATATGTCCATGAGGCAAGAGGGGTATTGTGTGTTTTGCAAGAAAATATATCACAACAAACAATGGGGGGGTTGAAGACTAACCACATTATAATGCTAGATGAATTCGACAAGTGTCACCATGACAACATGTATTTTTTTATGTGTGTGTGTTTGAATTATTGTTAGGGGGTCCCCATGGGGGGAACCACCTCTAATTGTGACCAAGAGGTTATGCGTTATTCTTTCTTTTAGTTTCCTTTATTTAATTTTAGTATGTGAAATTTTGGTGATGTATTCCCCTTTTGTTAATCACTTGATTTATGTCTAGATTAGTAAATTAATTAGTTTACTAAATTAATTAAGAATGAGTCAAAATAATTCATTTATTAAAATTGATGGCTCTTGGAGTATGTTTTGTAAGTTGAGTGTTTGGACCTTGAGTGTTGTACACTCTGCCCCTTCATGAATATTCAGATTTGGCCTCAAGTGCCAATTTTGGAGGCTTGTGGGACAAGTCAAACTTGTTCCAAACCTCTTAAATTGCTATACCAACCCTAACTATGGGTTGGGGGGTTAAAAATAGACCCCATTATGTGTTTTGGGAACATAAAAAGGTACAATA
The DNA here is from genome assembly GCA_019776745.2 of Taxus chinensis. NCBI lineage: Eukaryota > Viridiplantae > Streptophyta > Pinopsida > Cupressales > Taxaceae > Taxus > Taxus chinensis. Next base: position 822,821,915 of record CM034147.1, read on the forward strand.
TTATTGCACTTTCTTTCTTATAATTAATTTTTTTCCTTAGGGGGTGTGGGCTTGAATTGTGTGTGTAAGTAATTTGGCATTCCTCTCACCCACCAATTTATTATGCATTGGGTTTGAGGTTTGACTTGTGAGGTGGAGTTGAGGATGAGTGATGTGGCATCCTACATGGAGCCACCTCACACTTCTATCTCCCTTTTCTATTTATTCAAGTTCTTTTACGTGTTTGGGGGTTACTTAATTATTTTGTGCTTTTACATTTTTGGGAGTTAGAGAATTTTGGAGTGCTTGAAGATTTTTTTTGAGATTCTTCGTGATTTCTGGGCTAGAAGAATCTTGGTGTTAGAATATTTGATCAAGATCTACAATGGAAAGGTAGGATCTTTACTCTTGCTTGATATTTTTCTTTTATAATGTGTATATGTACATGTTTTGAATGTTTTCTTATTCTTGTTGAGTGATTGGGTAGATTGTCTAAGTGTGGTGTAGGAGGAGACTATAGGGAGTTTACTTCATGTTTGGAGGGAATTTAGGCTGCATACCCCACCTTGGACAAGAAAATGCTTGCATTTCTTACTTGGTTATTTTGTTGAGGGAGGTGTAAGAGTTTTTAGGGAGGCATAAAAGAATGTGGGAGGCATAAGAGTGTGTAGAGGTTTTGAGATGTATATTGTAGGGTTATAAGGTGAGAACCCATTTCCCGTTGGGAGGCATAAGTGACCTCCCCATAGATCTTTCTCATTTGGATTTAGCATTTTGAATCCTTGTATATTTTGTTAGTTCTTCTTCTGATTGAAGTTTGCATTGTTTGTGTTTTGGTATGGTTGTAAAAATATTTGTATTGTGAAGTGGAATCTTGTTTTGTTACCATGAGTTGTATCCATTTTTCATTGCAATATGGTTGGGGCTCAGGGGCCAATTAAGAGGATAACTTCTTCTCCTCATTGGATTATCGGTTGGGTGGAGAGTGTTGCCTCTCCCTGCTTTTTGGTTGTGATCAAATGAAGCTTGGTGGAGTTCAATGGAAGAAGTTTTCTTATGGGAGAAAGGCCTGCTAAGTTATAGCTTGTATTATTACGACTCTTCAATTATATTTTGTATCAATAGTACATTGGATGTAATATTACTTCTTGGTTAAATCCTTGAAATTTTTTATGGTGATTTACATTACCTCTTTAAAATTTGAACCTTCTAAGGGTTTTATAATGAAAAGAATAAGATCTCTCCAATCTAAGTTTGCTTGGAAATTTGTATGGTAAATCCATGTGGAAAATTTAGAATCTTGAATAGAAATAAAATGTTAATCCTTTTGCATTATTGGAAATTATGTGGATTGAGATAAACTTCATTTGGGTATGTTTAATGTTACCTTATTCAGACGATGTATAAGAGAGAATATATGGAATTGTTTTTATAGTATAATTTCCTTATTGTCTCACTAAGATTGAATTAAGCATATTCATGAACCATAATTGATTTTACCTTTAGAATAATTATATAAATGAAAAGGGATGTGATGGATTGTTAAATTTGGCAAATACACAAAATTGTCCATTATTATAATTGCTAGGTGTATTTAAATCTTACTCATAAAATTTTACTATTGCAAAGTTTAAATTTTCCCACTCCTTTGAAATCCCTTAATTACAATGGGAGACTCAATTAAATAAAGAATATAAATTATTAGTGTATAGTAGATATATATTAAATATTTTTCTCCCTAATTATTTCCATAATATTTTTAAAACCATAATATAAATATCTATTAATTGAAAATTGATATAATCCTTATTACAATAAATATTTATATACCAATGCATTTAAAAGTAAAAAGGTCTATATTCCTTTCCTCGGCACATACGAAGGGGGAGATAAAGTTTTGTTTTAATATGTTTTAAATAAACACAAAAATGTATGGGGGTCAACATGGTGGGTTTGCTAGCCATAGGTCGTTGCCAAGGAGAGTATAGATCCTGTTTTAATTAAGATGTTGGGGGCGAGGGCTGGTGAACCCACCCCAAATACATTTATTTTTTATTTGTTTGGGATGGGGATGGGGTTGGTGTCACTCTCCCTAACTTGTCATACCTACCTTTGAATTAATGTTCAGCCCTCTATGGTCTAAACCATTTTTCTTAAACTGTGACGTGCGTATACCTACTGTGGTTGAAATTATGTATGTATGTATGTATGTATGTATGTATCCCATTCGAATACAATTTAAAATGGGAAAAAAATGTATATGTATAAATAATAATAAAATAAAACTCAAATACATACATATATATCTGTGTGTGTGTGTGTGTGTGTGTGTGTGTGTGTGTGTGTGTGTGTATTTACATCTAGATTCACACACTTGAATAGTGTAATGTACAAAGGTTGATTTGTGTGCCCGCAACACAAATTAATTTCTTGTTTAGATTTAAGTGAAAATGGTAAATACCCACAACCCAAAGGAAAAAAAAATAGAAAATAAAAATCATAAATAGAGGTAAAATAAACTCTTGAAGAGGGATGCACACAAATATTTGCTTATGTGTATCCACCCCTATTCTTGGATCTCCCTTCCTTGGCCTTTCTTCTCCCTTAACCTGCAAGTGAAAACAAGAAAAATGATAGAATATTTCTAAGAAAAGAATATAAGAGAACCCATAAAGATTTTTAGGGCTCCTTTTGTCAAACCTAAATCTAATGGCTAGGAAATATTAGATTGAAGGGTGTAGGATTAACCCTAATCACTAAAATGATGGATTATTTAGGTGGGAATGTTTTAAATAAAATATGTGTGTGTCATGTTGAATGGGGCCCAAGGGGTTACCACAAGTGGTGCACACTTGACCCTTTAAGAAATTAACTAAATATTAAAATGCATGACTTTGAACTATAGGATTTTGGGTCTTGCCTAATTAAATTTTAAATTTAACTAGGGGTCCTTAAATAAATTAATCTAAAAGGAATTTGTGGAGTTTAAGCTTCATAAAATATAATGAAGAATATTTAAATAAAATGTTTGAGTCTTGTTAGTAAATGATTATAAACGTAATATTAATTTTGAAAATTGGGACAATCTTAATTAGTCGTCAATTTTTTTCTGTTGTCTTGTCATTTTTTTTAAAAATAATAAAAATTTATAATCTAGGATGTAATTAAAATCTTGGCTCAAGCCTTATAATCTTTCAAAATAATCCATAATTTTTCCTATTTTTTATCGTGTTTCGTGTGGATTTATATTGTAAAAATGTGGGTGTTACACTTGGTATTAGAGCCATGGGTTCAATGCTTGGAACCTCGGATGACTTTGAAACCCAAAACCAGTCAACAAAATTTGAACCTCCATGATTAAAATAATAATAAAATAATAAAGTTACTCAAATTGTTGAACTCACTTGGTGGCATTTTGTCGAACCTGGATAACTAAAAATGTTAAATTAAATGGGTATTCTTACGAACTTCTGATGTAATAGGAACTTGTTTCTACTTTGAAAAGATGTTTGATGATTCCTAACCCTTGATTTATTGTATGATGTGATAAATCCACTGGTACTCTTCCTTGTTGGAATGATAAATTATATGGTGTAACTCTTGTGGGCTAGAGCTAGCAAATGTGCTCAGAGTCTAACAGAGTAAATTAAAATTTGTTTAGTTGTCTAAAGCTTCCCCTTTTCCTTCAGTGGCTAGATAAGTTAGTTTTGATTGCTACTTTGGTGACTTAATCCCCGTGTGAGTAAGTGGATATCAGGTCTTGAATGTGGCATTTGTTCCAGTTTTGCGTATGCGTTAATAGAATAGAGCTCGAGGTATAGTACCCCTATTGGAAGCCATGAAGGGTTGTTGAAGTGATTGCGATGTGGACTTTCTGTATTTTATATATTCATAAATTGGTGGTATTTTATCAAGGACCAAAATCTTATTTTGTCATTGGATTGAGAAGCTCAGAGGATCTTTTAATTATTTATATTTTTGCAAGAATTTTCAGACATTGCAATGTGGCTACTTAGCCACTTTCTTGATTGCCAATATTTCTTGGATTTTACTTTGACTAGTTACTCGGAGCTCGTTTATTTGTTAGCTACTTAGCTAAATGTTAAATGATATTTTCTTTTTTGCATGGTTTTGGGCTAGTTCTACGTTGTTTCTATTGTGAAATTTTCGTCATATGCTAGTACACCCTAGGTTCCTGGAATGTATTCATAGGTGCTTTAAGTTATGCCTTGATTTTGGAAAAATGGAACCTTGAGTGTGTCTAGGATCTTGGAGAGTTTGTTGGGTAATGTGGTCTAGTTGACAGTTTGATGGTGGTGGTGGTGATTCTCTTACAACCTGGTAAGAGATTTTATCCTTGTTAGAGTAGATTTTGTTGGTTATGGGCTTATGGATTGTGTGAGGGTTGGATTGACTCTTGGTTGATTGTATATTTTAAGTGGATAAGAGTTCCTTTGGTAGTTATGTTCCATGATGGCATGATAAGTTTTACCATGTTTTCTTTGTTCATTATAGAAAGTATTGATTGGTGGATTATATGTAACTTGGTAATTGTAGTGCCCACTTCCCTTTGACACATTTTGATACTAATCATGATACTGTTGATTATATTATAGACATGATTATGGACTTTATTATAGTATGATGTTGATGTTAGATCTTAGATGTTAGATGTTAGATCATGGATTATTGTTGACCTTGATTCAGGTATGATGCATGATGATTATTAGAGACATTTTAATATATTTATGCTGATATGTTGTTTGACATGGTTATATTATGGATGTTGTTCAGACATGTGAAATTTAGATATTGTGAGTAGAGCTAGAAATGGAAATTATTTGATGATGATATAGTTGTTGAGTAAAAATTGCAAATGATCTTGTTGGTTGCTTGGATGTTGTTGTGATTCATATATCTAGATGATTTTGGAATTATATTTATATTATTTTGGATGTTCTGATATGGCCACGAGGCCGAAGGAGGTATTTGTGTTTTGCAGTTAAAATATCACAACAAACATCGGGGGATTGGAGACCAACCAAATTGGAATTCTAGATGAATTCAACAAGGTCACCATGGTAACTTGTATTTGATTATGTGTGTTTGATTGTGTTAGGGATTCCCATGGGGGGATCAGCTTTAAACTGTGACCAAGGGTTATGTGTATTTATTTATTTGGTTCCTTTTTATTGATGTTTGTATGTGTTTATTAAGTGATGTGTTTATCCCTTTTATTTAAATAAATTGTGGAATATAATGTGAGTAATCATATTGTTAAAATAAATTAATCAAATTGGGACATAATAAAGTAATTATTAGAGGGGTTGATTCTTGTATTAAATGTTGTAAGAAATGTGTAAGAGATATGTAAGTGAATTTGGAGTATGAAACACTTCATCTTCTTTGGAATTCGAAATTGTCCTTGGAGACTGATTTTGGAGGCTTGTGGGACAAGTTAAACTTGTCTCATACCTCTTAAATTTTCATACCAACCTCACCTATGGTTGGAGAGTTTAAATTTAGACTTTCATTATGCATTTTTGTAAGCCTAACTAAATGTTTTAATTGCACTTCTTGCTTAAAATTAATTTCAGTCCTTTGGGATATGGGCTTGATTTGAGTGTGTAAGTAAGATTGTCAATATTATTCACCTACTTATTTATTATTTCTTGGAGATTGAAGTTGACTTTTGGGTTGGGGTTTAGGATGTGTGATGTGGCATCCTACATGGATCCACCTCATCCTCTTCTCTTCCCTCTTCTACAAAATTTGAATTGCTTTCCTTGTTTTGCGTGGCTTCACTTTTGGAAACTCCTTTTGGGGAAAATTATTTTGATGTTTTGGAGCTCTTGCTTGGAGAAGTTTTTGGAAGATTGTTGCATGCTTGTGCTTGGCTAATTTGGATTGCTTGCATTGGGTTAAAGCTTACTATTTTGGAACTTGGAACAACTCCATCATGGAGAGGTAGGAGATTGTCTCTTGATAATGTTTCTTTTCTATTTATCAAATTATTATTGTTGTGGATGTTTTGACATGTTTGTGGAATGTTGGGTAGATGACCTAGGAATGGTGTAGGAGAAGACTATGGGGTTAATTTTGTGGGAGGCACAAGTGTTTTGGGGAGGTATAAGTGTGGAGGGAGTTGGGATTTGGGTTCCACCTTACAAATAAATAGCTTGCATTTATTTACTCATTATGGGGTATCATAAGAGGTTGGGGAGGCATAAGGAAATGTGAGGAATAAGGGGTACTTGGGGAGGCATAAGGGCATGTCAGGGCTTTGATATACTATATTTTGGTAATTTGAAATCAGGTGGTGATACCCATTTCCCATTTGGGATGCATAAGTAGCATCCCCCAAAGTTTCTTGCTCCTTTAGCTTGATTGATGAAGCCTCAGTGTTGTTTGTCATGCTTTAATGTAGTTGTAAACTACATTCTGTTTTGGAATACATTTTAAATGTGAAAATGTTGCTTGTGTGTTGTGGAATCCTTTGTTGCCATGAGTTGAATCACATCTTCTTTTACATTATGGTTGGGGCTCAGGGGCCAATGAAGAAGGATGGCTTCTCCTTTTCATTAGATGTCTTGGCTGGGTGGAGATCGTTGTCTTTCCCATGACTATTTTTGTGATCAGAATTGGGGGAATGATAAATCTACATGTTGTTGTTCTGGAGCAAAGGAGAAAAAGAAAACAATTTGACAGTCCCTTGTTGAAATGAAATCTTATTGTAACCTTTCCCACTTGAAGTGGATGAACTCGTATATGTTTTGTAATGGAAATATGTTTTATTGAATATGAAAGTTGTGATTTTGAAATGTAAAGGAGAGATATACTCTATTTTCTGTTTTGAAAGAAAGAGATGTATTTTGTATATTGTATTGTGAAAATCAATAGAAAAGAGAAGTTGTAAAAGAAGGAAATCTCGTCTTTTGAATAAAATTTGCATTATTTTCCATGATTGGAACTACTTGGTATTTAAAATTATGAGTTTTAAATGTATTTGAAATCTCTGTTTGAAAGGAAGAAATGCGTGTGAGGAAAATACAAAACTGTTGTCTTTTGGAAATGTGTAAAATTGGAAATCAAATTTGCATTTTACTTTTGAATATTTTGATTTGAGTCAAATAAATGTATTAGATTATAATTTGAATGAATTCTAATACTTCGAAGATGAAAATGGCAAATAGATCCTTTAAAATTTGATCTTTGTTTTGTATTTTCAAATTGGCAAATACTTTATCCAAAATGCACAGTTCGAACCTACAACAATAAAATAACAAATTAAATGATTAAACTGAAGTAGTATTCCCTAAATGAATTCTATTGGACAAAAACATATAAGGAATTTCTTGAAAACTTAGCAAAATCGGGCTCAAACTAGTTTTGTTGTCGTTTTGCTGTCAAAGTTGTATTGAATTTCAAATTGGGAGTCAATAAAACAAACTTACCTTCCAAATCCATCCTAAATCCATCTAAGAATAATTTTCAATGTCTAATTGACATGTTGAGAGAGGAAGAAGATCAATTGATTAAAATTTCATAAGTTAAAAATTACCAGAGTTCCTTTTTAAATCCTGCAGATCCTTTTTCGTAAAATTGACCCCTTAAACATTAACAAAATGAAAAATTATGTGATTCTTGTGCAAAGAGGACATGTAGAGAGCTTTCCAAAAAGTCCTCGTTTTCCAAAAAAAAATCTCCCAATCAAAAGTTTATGGCCCCTTGAAGTTTTTCTTCATTTGGCGTCAAAAATAATTCCTAACTGTCAAAAAAAAAAAAATTGGGAAAAGTTTCCTTGGCGAACCCACGGGCTTGAATTTTTCCCTTTGCACTTTCTGGTCAAAAATTTCCAAAGGAACAAATTTACCACCACTCCTTTGATAACCGCAAGCCCTTTCTTTTGGTCAAAAATCACCTAAGTTCAAAAAATAAATTTTTGAAAAATTTCCCCCGCAAACCCACCGCCCCGATTTTGCCTTTTGGTTGTTTTTCGCGGGTCGCGTGGGACCGCAATAGGCAACTTAACCTTTAAATTAATTTGGGAATTTTTTTTCTAAAGTTTCCTGCACCACCCCGTCTAGTCCGCAACCAATCAGGTGCTGCCACGGGGTGTCACAAGGCGTTGGCGGAGGAGCGGATCCCCTTTTTAGCTTAGACGCTTTGGAATTTTTTTAGGGAAATATTTTCTAAGTTCTCCCGACGGCCTGCTGATCCGAATCCAATGGTTGGCTGACACATGGCAGCCTTAGGCAACCAGGGGAGGCATGGAGCATTTTAACTATTTGTATCCCTTTTCTTTTAAAGTCTAAAATTCCTATGTTTCCCCTCTAAGTCTGTTTTCCCCGCGTGAATCAAGGATCGACACGTGGCACTTGTTGAAATCACTGACGCTTTTGTCCCAATCAGGGAAAATGTGCTAAATTCCTTCCTCTCTCCTTCAGCTCGCATGCCTTAGAAAATTTTACTTTGCCCCTCCAAGATTCCTTCTCCGGGTGCCAAATTTTCCCCATGCTCCGCAGGCCCGCCCTCGGGAAAATTTTCCTCCACTAGGCCCGCAAGCCCGTTCTTGGGAAAATTTTCCCCAAGGCCCGCCGGCCCATAACTTGAGAAATATGAGGAGTTAGGAGGACTTCTTTATATCAACGGAAAGGTGAGGAAATTCCCTATCTAATGGTAATGTTTTTGGGAAGTTTTGAGTGTGTTAATTTTGAGAAAAATCAAATTGAATATTTTAATCCGAGTTAGAGAGTTGTATAGTGAGAAATTACCCTCTTAACCTAATTGATAATCTAACCCTAAGTTTGGACCTTACGACCTTTTATGATTATCATGTTAATAAAACTATAATATATTAATAACATTTGGCTTTGATACTTTCTTGCGAGAACTATTTTCCTGTAACCTAGTTGTAGAATCTTTTAAACAAAAACCTTATTCCATAATTTTCCTAACTAATCCTAGGTCGTTCTTCGGTCTCAAGTGGGTTGTTTTTAGCGAGGCATCACACTTGCTATCAGAGCCATGGGTTTGAATCTTGGGCCATTAGGAACACTAGAAAACTTGAGACGTGAACTTTAAACCCAGCAAAATTTGAATATAGAGAACAACCTTGTTGAAATTGCATACTTAGTAAACATGGAAAACTAAATAAAACTTAGAAAGAAGAACTAACTCTCACCTTGTTCTATGTAAGAGGCGCAGATAGGATGAAGGGTCTTTTCAAATAGACTTATGCTTACCACCACCGGATCATGCTCTAGCAGCCATCCTACAACATAGATTTTACAGACACTTCAAGACATTAATGTCACCTTACGTGGATGGTCCATGGGAGGACGTGCCACTAGAAATGATAGAAAGAATCCATCAGATGAGGCTTAGGAACCTTGCCAACATAGTGATGATCAAAGAGAAGAGAAATCCCGTGTGGAGTCAGCTAGACTAGATTCATTATATAGGGGACAGAGAGACTGGTTTTCAGGACACAAAGATAGGTCTCAGAGCCCTAGGCTTAGGGATGAGCATGCAGAGAGGCCTAGGGGTCGCCAAACCACTGCTGCAGACCATATCAGGGAGATCCTGAAGCTACGGAGAGATCATTATTCTTGTGACATAGGTGTATTTTAGGCATAGGCCTAGTTGAGTGGGGATACTTAAAGCTTTATCCTTTTTTTAGCAACACGAAAGCTCGTGTTGCGATCCATCTACTGAGGAATGGAGCTAGTGTCTGGTGAAGGATAGAGGAGTAGAAGATCCATGTTGATTTTGAGATAGTTACCTGGGATCTCTTTAAGGATTGATTTAGGAGTATATATTTGTCATGGAGGTTCAGACAGTAGTGGATATATTAGTTTCATGACCTCCGGTAGGCATCTCTTACAGTAGTAGAGTATGAGAGTAGATTTCAAAAACTACTCTAGTATGTTGATTAGATGCAAGATGAGAAGGTACAGATCCAAAGGTTCATCTGGGGCCTAAATCTAGACATTTGAGGTGTAGTATGGATCCATTGTCCATAGACATTAGCTGAGGCCATCGATAAGGCCTATATAGCAAAGGAGACTTGGGGAAAGACCTAGCAGGTGAGAGACTGAGTCTGAAGCTGCATACATTAGATGTAGGAAAATAGATCGAGGGGGTTAGTACCTATTTATCATGGTGGATAGGGTTCAACACAGACATCTTTTAGACCACAGCAGCAACAACAGAAGTCCTCACCCACCTTATAGACCTCCACAGAAAGGTCAGAGTATGGGGCCTCCTCCTAGGGGTCCCATCAGAACATAGGGTTCCCAAAGAGCTCACTCAGCAAGAGCTCACGAGCAGAGACCTCAGTAGACATAGCAACTAGATCATCAAGATCCACACCAAAAACATCCAAAGTACCGGCCTGGACCTGCTACATAGGGGAGAGGATCAGGCGGTTGTTTTGGGTGTGGTATTACTAGACATTTTTTGAAAGACTACCCATAGAGACCTAATAACAAGGGTCAAGCACAGATCTCAGAGCTTACTTTTGGTGACATGGGGTGTAGTCATAGTATGTACGAAGTGGTCGAGAACTGCCAGGTAGAGCATTAGAGTAAAGTTATTCAGAATACAAGTAACATTGGTGGTATTCCTACCTCCATTGTTTTTTATTCTGGTTCTTCTGATTCTTTTATTCCACCATCTTTAGTAGAGAGATGCATGCCGGGTGGCAATTAGGTAGGGTCATAGTTGGGATGTTGAGATAGCTTCTAAAGCCAATATCTATGTAGACTCCTTAGTTAAGGAGTGTGTAGTGGATTTGGGACCCTTCACCACTACATCGGATCTTCATATCCTTCCGTTGGCATCTTATGGAGTCATCTAGGGCATGGACTAGTTATCTACACACATAGCAAAAGTGGATTGTTACCACAAGATCATATCTTATATAGATGATCTAGGAGATGAAGCAGTTATAGTAGGGGTTAGGAGACCCGGTTCTATTCGCACCTTCTCTGCTATGCAGCTTAAGTGGTGTGTGTGACGCTTAAGTGGTGTGTGCGATAGGGTTTGTCAGATGTTTACTATCGCAGTTAGTGACTGATCAGAGGATGGGTCTAGTGGACCATTGCTATATGACCATCCCATTTTGAGAGAGTTTTCTGATGTCTTTCTAGGGGAACCTACCGGGGTTACCGCCCCCACGTGAGATATATTTTCATATAGATCTAGTTCTGAGAGTAGAGTCTATCTCACGAGAACCTCATCAGATGACTACCCCTGAGCTCTGCGAGCTCAAGTTTCAACTTGAGGGCCTTCTATAGAAAGGCCTAATTTTTCCTAGTATTTCCCCTTGGGGTGTACCGGTGATCATTTTAAAGGAGAAGGATGGATCCTTGTGGTTGTGTATTGATTACCATCAATTGAAAAAAGTAACGATCAAGAATCATTATCCCCTTCTACGTGCATGGATGATTTGTTTGATCAGACGAAGGGAGCCAAAAAATTTCTGTAAGATATACCTTAAGTTCAAGCTACCATTAGCTGAGGATTTTGGAGGCAGAAATTCATAAGACCACCTTCTCACACAAGATATGGCCGCTATGAGTTCACAATGGTACCTTTTGGTTTGACGAATGCCCCTGCAATGTTTATGAGTTTGATGAATGGGGTATTTAGGACCTTCTTAGATCACTTCGTGCTCATCTTCCTAGATAAAATTTTCATTTACTCACGTACATGTGAGGAACATGAAGGGACACCTTCGCCAGGATCTTCAATGTCTTCGAAAGTAGCAACTTTACAGGGAAATTGGAGAAGTGTGCATTCTTTTAGACGGAGGTGTAGTATTTAGGTCATATCATTTCTGGGGAAGGTATCACCATCAATCCTTCCAAGATTAGAGCTATCATGGATTGGACCAACACCCACTACTGTGACTAAGGTGTATAGCTTCATGGGATTAATGGGTTACTAAAGGATATTTGTTCAGGACTTATCTTGGATTGCGCACTCCATCACTTCCCTTCAGCGGAAAGGGAAGAAGTTTGTTTGGTTGGACAGGTGTGAGTAGGCCTTCAAGACACTAAAGGAATGACTCACTATAACACCTATTCTTGTAGTGCCAGATCCACATGGTGAGTTTTTCATTTCCATGGATTCTACTTTAGCAGGGTTTGAAAGTTTTTTGATGCAGGAGGGTAGAGTAGTGGATTTTGAGTCTCGTAAACTAAAATATTATGAGCTTAATTATCTGAATCATGATCTTGAGCTTGCGGTATTTGTGAATTCTTTGGTTTTATGGAGGTACTTTCTGCTTGGTCAAATATTCAGACTTAGGACTGATCATTTGAGTCTTCGCCACCTCTTAACGCAGCCCAATCTCAACACTCGTTAGTGGCGTTTGATGGAGTTGATTTGTGAGTATGATATGGAGATAGAGCATGTGAAGGGGAAGAAGAATGTGGTGGCAGACTGCTCTTAGCAGATGGAGACATGTGATTATGGCCACTTTAATGGGCAAAGATTTTTAGAGCAGGATTCTTCAGTATCTTCCTCTTGACAGCTTGTACGTTGCAATTCGAATAGAGATCGAGTCCCATGGGACCCCTTGAAGGGAAGTTTGATGGTTTTCCTCTAGAGGCAGATGGACTTCTCAGGCATAAAGGTCAGATTTATGTTCCTAAAGATGAAGGCTTGAGGTAGGACATCTTGGCAAAGGCACATCGTGCACCCTATTCAGCCCATCCTTGAGGTGAATAATATGCATGCCACCTTGAGACAATTGGTATCATTGGAAAGGACTTCGTAGAGACATTACTCAATTTGTATCACACTGTTTAGATTTCCAGAAAGTGAAGGATCGAGAATCAACATCCAGCAGGCCTTCTCTTTCCTCACACTATACCGGAGTGGAAATGGGACACCATTTCGATGGACTTCATTGTTGGGCTACTGATGTCGAGAAACTAGCACAACGCCATCATGGTCATGGTGGATAAATTGACAAAAGTGGCTAATTTTTCTCAAGTGAAGACCACTTATATAACTCGTGCAGTGGCACAGTTATATCTGGATGAGATTGTCAAGTTGCACGAGATTCTGTGGAATATTATTTGTGACTACGATCTTTTGTATACTTCCCATTTCTAGACTACCATGCAGTATGCCCTCGGGATGAGTATCAACTTCAACACAACATATCACCCTGAGACAGATGGACAGACTGAGCGGGTGAATATATTTTTAGAAGACATGCTCAGGATGTATGTGATGGATCAACAATCTAGATGGGAGGAGTACCTATACTTGGTGGAGTTTTCCTACAATAATAGTTTTTAGAGTTCTATAGGCATGGCTCCTTTTCAGGTTTTGTATGGTAGAGAGTGCAGGACACCTCTTAGTTTAGACAGGTTAGAGGATAGGGTTTATCTTGGACCAGATTTGTTGTAAGACATGGAGCAATAGGTGGTTTTGATCAGATAGATATTGTAGGAGGCACAAGACAGGAAAAAGAAGTGTACAGATCAGCGTAGGAATGACCATAGTTTTGATGTGGGCATGACGGTATTCCTTCATGTCAGACCACATAAGATCCCTATCTGTTATGAAAAAGGTTCTAAGTTAGCCCCTAGATTCATTGGTCCTTTTGAGATCTTGGAGTGTATCAGCCCTTTGGCCTACCGTCTAGCATTCCTACCTAGCTTATCTCGCATACATGATGTGTTTCATGTTTTAGTTCTTAGGAGATATGTTACAGATCCTTCTCATGTGTTATATTTAAAATCATTGTAGGTGCAGGATCAGGGGAAAGTGATGGTAAATCCCATTTGCATCATAGATCATAGGACCTTGTGCCTTCGAGGAAGAGAATTTGATCAGGTCTAGGTGTAGTGGGACATATATGATGAGACTGCGGATACATGAGAGGATGCTACATTACTACAAGTTCAGTTTCCACATTTTTTCCAATGACTTCTAGGAAGAAGTTGAGTCTAAGCGAAGGGGGATGTAGTGCCCAATTCCCTTTAATGCCTTTTGATACTATTGATCATGATACTATTGATTATATTATAGAGATGATTATGGACTATATTATAGTATGATGTTAGATGTTAGATCATGGATTATTGTTGACCTTGATTCAGGTATGATGCATGATTATTACTAGAGACATTTTTATATATTGATGATGATAGGTTGTTTGACATGGTTATATTATGGATGTTGTTGGAACATGTCATATTTGGATATTGTGAGTAGACCTAGAAATGAAAATAATTTTAAGATAATATAGTTGTTGAGTAAAAATTGCAAATGATCTTGTTGGTCACTTAGATGTTGTTGTAATTCATATATCTAGATGATTTTGGAATTTTATTTATATTATTTTGGATGTTCTTATATGGACATGAGGCCGAAGGAGGTATTTGTGTTTTGTAGGTTAAAATATCACAACAAACATTGGGGAATTGGAGAACAACCACAATGGAATTCTAGATGAATTCAACAAGGTCACCATGGTAACTTGTATTTGATTAAGTGTTTGATTGCATTAGGGATTTGCATGGGGGGGATCACCTTCAAATGTGACCAAGGGTTATATGTATTTATTTATTTGGTTCCTTTTTATTTATGTTTGTATGTGTTTATTAAGTGATGTGTTTATCCCTTTTATTTAAATAAATTGTGGTATATAATGTGAGTAATCATATTGTTAAAATAAATTAATCAAATTTGGACACAATAAAGTAATTATTGGAGTGGTTGACTCTTGTATTTAATGTTGTAAGATATGTATAAGAGATATGTAAGTAAATTTGGAGTATGAAACACTTCATATTCTTTTGAATTCAAAATTTTCCTTGGAGACTGATTTTGGAGGCTTGTGGGACAAGTTAAACTTGTCCCATACCTATTAAATTTACATACCAACCTCACCTATGGTTGGAGAGTTTAAATTTAGCTTTCATTATGCATTTTTGTAAGCCTATCTGAATGTTTTAATTGCACTTCTTGCTTGAAATTAATTTCAGTCCTTTGGGATACGGGCTTGATTTGAGTGTGTAAGTAAGACTGTCTTATTATTCACCGACTTATTTATTGTTTCTTGGAGATTGAATTTGACTTTTAGGTTAGGGTTTAGGATGTGTGATGTGGCATCCTACATGGATCCACATCATCCTCTTCTCTTCCCTCTTCTATAAAATTCAAGTTTCTTGCCTTGTTCTAGGTGGATTCACTTTTGAAAACTCCTTTTGGGGAAAATTCTTTTGATGGTTTGGAGCTCTTGCTTGGGGAAGTTTTTGGAAGATTTTTGCATGCTTGTTCTTGGCTAATTTGAATTGCTTGCATTAGGTTAAAGCTTGTTGTTTTGGAACTTGGAACAACTCCTTCATGGAGAGGTAGGAGCATGGCTCTTGTAATGCTTATTTTATATTTATGAAATTGTTATTGTTGTGGATGTTTTGGCATGTTTGTGGGATGTTGGGTAAATGACAAAGGAATGGTGTAGGAGAAGACTATGGGATTCTTTTTGTGGGAGACACAATTGTTTTGGGGAGGTATAAGTTTGGAGGGAGTTGGGATTTGGGTTCCACTTTACAAAGAAATAGCTTTCATTTCTTTACTCATTATGGGGTGCCGTAAGAGTTTGGGGAGGCATAATGAAATGTGAGGAATAAGGGGTACTTGGGGGGGCATAAGGGCATGTCAGGGCTTTGATATACTATATTTTGGTAGTTTGAAATAAGGTGATGATACCCATTACCCCTTTGGGAGGCATTAATAGCATCCCCCATAGTTTCTTTCTCCTTTGGATAGCTTGATGAAACCTTAGTGTCATTTGTCATTCTTTAATGTAGTTGTAAACTACATTCTGTTTTGGACTACGTTTTAAATGTTAAAATGTTGCTTGTGTGTTGTGGAAGCCTTTGTTGCCATGAGTTGAATCACATCTTCTATTGCATTATGGTTAGGGCTTAGGGGCCAATGAAGAATGATGCCTTCTCCTTTTCATTGGATGTTTTGGTTGGGTGGACGGCGTTTCCTTTCCCCTGCTCTTGTTGTGATCACAATTGGAAGAATGATAGATCTACATGTTGTTGTTCTAGAGAAAAGGAGAAAAACAAAAAAGTTTGAAAGTCCCTTGTTGAAATGAAATCTTATTGTAACCTTTCCCACTTGAATTAGATGATCTCATATATATTTTTCAATGGAATATGTTGTATTGAATATGAAAGTTGTAATTTTGAAATGTAAAGGAGAGATATACTCAGTTTTTGTTTTGAAAGAAAGAGATGTATTTGTATATTGTATTTTGAAAATCAATAGAAAAGAGAAGTTTTAAAAGAATAAAATCTTTCCTTTTGAATAAAAGTTGCATTCTTTTCCACAATTGGAACTACTGCGTTTTAAAATTCTTAGTTTGAAATATATTTGAAATATGTTTTTGCAAGGAATAAATGTGTGTGAGAAAATACAAAACTGTCATTTGGAAATGTGTAAAATTGGAAATCAAAATTACATTTTGGTTTTGAATAGTTTGATTTGAATCAACTATATGTATTAGATTAGATTTGGAATGAATTCTAATACTTGGAAGATGAAAAAGGTAAATAGATCCTTTAAATTTTGATCTTTGTTTTATATTTTCAAACTGGAAAATACTTTATCCAAAATGCACAGTTTGAACCTACAACAATGAGATAAAAAATAATACAATTAAACTAAAGTAGTATGCCCTAAATGAATTCAATTAGACAAAAACACATAAGGAATTTCTTAGAAAACTTAGAAAAATTGGGCTCAAACCGTTTTGTTGTCGTTTTGCTGTCAAAGTTGTATTTTTTTTAATTGGGAGTCAATCAAACAATCTTACCTTCCAAATCCATCCTAAATCCATCTGAGAACAATTCTCCATGTCTAATTGACATGTTGACAAGGAAGAAGATCAATTGATTAAAATTTCATAAATTAAAACTTACTAGTCTACCTTTTTAAATCCTGTAGATCGTTTTCATGAAATTGACCCCTTAAACATTAACAAAATGAAAAATTAATTATTCCTATGCAAAGAGGATGTTAAGAGATTTCCAAAAACTCCATGTTTTCCCGAAAAAAATATCCTGATCAAAAGTTATGGCCCCCTGAAGTTTTTCTTCATTTGGCATAAAAAATAATTCTTAATTGTAAAAAAAGGAAAAATTGGGAAAAATTTCCTTAGCGGACCCATAGGCCCGAATTTTCCCTTAGTGCTTTTTGGTCAAAAATTCAAAAGGCACAAATTTCCCACCATTCCGCCGACCCGCAAACCCTTTTTTTTTCAAAAATCACCTAAGTTCAAAAAAAAAATTTTAGAAAAATTTCCCCCACATACCCGCCACCCCGTTTTTTCCTTTTGGTTGTTTTTCATAGCCGCGCACGCCCACAATAGTTAACTTAACCTTTAAATTAATTTGCAAAAATTTTCTAAGTTTCCTTCGCCACCCCACCGGCCCGTAGCTAATCAAGTGCTGCCATGGGGCGTCACAAGTTGTCGGCAGAGGGGCAAATTCCCTTTTTAGCTTAGCACATCAGAAATTTTTTCGGGAAAGATTTCCTAAATTCTCCCACCAGCCCGCCAATCCGCATCCAATGGATGGCTGATACGTGGCAACCTTAGGCATTGGCGGAGGTGCAGAGAATTTTAACCCTTTGTATCATTTTTCTTTTAAGGTCTAAAATTCATATGTTTCCCCTGTAAGTCCATTTTCCCCGTGCGAATTGAGGATCAACACGTGGCGCTTGGAAATGCTGACATGTTTCCTCTTTCAGGTTCATGGGCGTGCGGAGGTAAATTACGCTTTTGTCCAAAGAGCAAAAATGCTCTAAATTCCTTCCCCACTCCATTGGCATGTTCCTTGGAAAATTTTTCTCCACCGCTCCGCGATTCCTTCTCTGGGTGAAATTTATCCCCGTGGTCCACAAGACCACCCTCAGGAAAATTTTCCTCCCTATGCCCGCAGGCCCGTTCTTGAAAAAGTTTCACCGCAAGGCCCACCAGCCCATACTTGAGAAATATGAGGAGTTAGGAGGACTTCTTTATATCATCGGAAAGGTGAGGAAAGTTCCTATCTAATGGGAATGTTTTTGGGAAGTTTTGAGTGTGTTAATTTTTTAAAAAAATTAATTTGAATCTTTTAATCCTGTTAGAGAGTGGTATAGTGAGAAATTACCCTCTTAACCTAATTGATAATCTAAGCCTAAGTTTGGACCTTGTGACCTTTTATTATTGTCGTGTGATAAAACTATAAGGTATTAATAGTGTTTAGCTTTGAAACTTGCTTGCGACAACTATTGTCCTATAACCTGGTTGTAGACAATTTTAAACAAAAAAAATTATTCCATAATTTTCCTAACTAATCTTAGGTTGTTATTGGGTCTTAAGTGGGTTTTTTTTAGTGGGCATCACAGTAATTATGGCTAGGTAATCCCATTTGGGAAATGTGTTTAACTAAGCATACTTTTGTTGCTCTCAATGACCCAGAAATAGATATATTATTGCCTTAATACTTTCAAATGTTATGTATACCAATCCTTGACCTAATAGTATTGGGAAATGTTGAGACACTTATGGATGCTTTTGGGTCTTCTAGACCTTGCTCTTATAGGTGTTAGTTTAGTAGATCTTAATATATTAATCTCAGTGGTGCTTACGTTGTGCTTCTTCTTCAAAAACTACAACTCTTGGTTTAAAATTCTATGTTTGAGTAGATTAGTTAATTGTCCTCTTACATTTGATGTCTTCTAATGGGAATGTAGTGTCCTTGGAGTAAAATTTGCATTGTCATCTTGTTTCTTGGTTGGTGGTATCTTATGGAAGTATGAGTGTCATTTGTAAACCCTCCTTGCCATATTATGTGGACAAAATTTTGAGACTAAACAACAAGCATTGTTTTCTTTCCTAGATATATGTATACCTCTTAAATTCGTAAAAGTAATTACGCCTCTTTAATGGGTTTTCATTGTAACTTCTTTTGAGACTTGTAGAGACCCACTAGGAATGTTTAATGATGCTTGTAATTATTTGGTAAACCCTTGAAATATTGATGTGGTACATGTTGAATGATAGATTCCTAGTTCTTACGAAATGAATGATGTTTTTGCTATGTTGAATGTCCCTTGTTCCTATAGAATTAAAAATGTGATGTGTTGATTCATCTGTCTCCCATAAAAGTACTAATATGATATGTTTGACTCTTCCTTCCCATTAACATTTAATTGATAAGCCGACTCACCCAAACACTATAAAAACTATAATTGAGGATATTTGACCTTGGAACTTACGAAATAAATTGGAACATAAAAAAAGGAAAATGGTCCTTGTTATAGGCTCGGTAGATTAATAGAAGAAATAAAAGCTATGTAGCAGAATAGAAAGGAAAATTTTTCCATCTACCTTCCCTAGAAGTAAAAATTAATATTGTTTCGGCCTATTTCAGAATGGCGAGATACCATTCCCACCTTAGTGGTGCTCCTTATAACACAAACTTGTGATGTAATAATAGGAGGAAATTTTAATTAAGAAAACTCATAAGGATTGTGCTTAGCAAGAAAAACTATAACTTTTGACTTAATAATTTTATTTATAAAATGAGTAAGATTTATGTATTGAGCACAATGTATAGTTGAACCTTTAGTTCTTTCGCCTACCTAAAATTGTGAAACACCTTGTTGATAGTGATGTGTTCTAATTGCATAGTAATCCCTTATTCATAGACGTATGTGGCTTTACCTTGTAGGAGTTGGTTTCTTCGAACCCTTGTTGCCTCGTAACTTGACGAGTGTTAGTTGTGGCCTTTAGGATTGGATCTTATCTCTTTTTTATGGGAAAAACAACCTCCTTGTGTGTTTATTTAGTCCTTGATGACATAGGTCATTGTAGTTCTAAGGAAACATATGTTAAGGATACGAGATAACTTTAGGAAATCCTCTTTTCTTCTTTTTGCTTGAGTCACCTTGTGTTTGTTTCCTTTTTGTCTTCGTGAAGGAAAGTGCAAGTTGTTACTGTAAGGGGTTTACTTGCTTTTGGTACGATGCACTTTTGGGCTGCAGTTGGACCTCCTCTCGTTACTTGTTTCTTCTCTCTAGCTCCCTTGAGTGCTCTTTGGTGTTACTACTTATGCATGTGCTCTCTTATGGTTATTTAAAACTTAAGCAGGGTATAAGATAAATAAATACCTTTGTGTTATGTAGAGTGAGTGGTGCCTCTTGTTTTGATATGTTAGTTCTAGGGGAAATTATTTCTAAAGGTTTGACGTCTCTAAATTAGGTTAGTGGTGTGTGTTCATTCTTGAATGTAAAATCAAGTCATATAAAACCTTATGGTCATGTTTTTTTTCCTTAGTTTTTCCATGAAAATTTGATTGTACACTCTTGGATTATAAAAGTGCTTCCCAAAAATAGTTTCTTGATATTAAATGTGTTGGATAACTTAAGTGTCCTTCCTTGTTGTTAAAACTCATCTTGTGTGATCTCAAAATTGTGAGACCTTTGAGTAGAGTTGTTTTCTCATATAAATTGATGGTTGTGGTTGATATTTGCTAGTCTTATCTAAATAATGAACCTTGAAAGTGTAAATTAACCATAGTGGAAGCCTTAACTTGTGTTGTTTCATTATGTGGGATCCATGGGAGACTATATGGTCATTTTGAGTTCAAGGAATTCTCCCTGTTTATTCCTTTAGGTGGTGGTTATTCTTGAGACTCCTTTGAACTTTTCATGTTTTGATGCTATGTATTGTAGCTTGGTTGGTCACGTAGAGTTACTCCTTAGAATTAAAGGTTCACAACCTTAATTGAAGAAATTTTAGAGCTCATCCCTTATAATCTTCCTTCATTTTGTTGAATTGCATTAGACCAAACTTGGGTTCTGTAGACCCATAATTGTTGAAGCAAAGGAATTCCACAAAGGATGCGATCCTATTACTTTTTCTTTTTTCCCTAAACCTTTCTATGTGACTTTTGGGAGTGTTACCACCGAATCACAGCACCCCTGGATGTTGATCAGATTTCTAGTTTGATCACTCTAAGCATCCAGTGTAATTGGATAACATGGGTACTATCTCCCAGTTGTGGGACTTGCTACTTGAGATAGACCTCCAGAGAAAGTTTTTTCTTGCTCCTAAACTACCTGCCACAATCTACTCTAATGCAGGAGAAAGTAGCTATTCTAACCTAAAATTCCAAGGGACCAGAGAGAGAGAATGCATAAAATGAAAGCCTACACTAAAGCGGTGATACACCAGAAAAAGAGGGTGTGAGAGTAATCTCCAAATGTGTGAAATACAGAAGCAAAGTGCACACTAGAAGAGGTGATGACAGTTCACCATAATCCAGCAAAATGCATTTACAGCAATATTCCAAGCACACATAATGATAATAAATTCCTACAAGAACATAATAAATAGACCACAATATACTTGTAGAAAGCTTAAAGGGGCAAGAAGAATGCAAGGAAACACAGCAGGGGAAGATATATCCACAAACTGATATTTTATTGCTTCATGATATGCACAGTTCAATCTATTACAAGATAAGGGCCTGGGATCACCATGCAAGGAGTCCACTACAAGGGCTTGCAACACACTGGCTTCACAAAGAAATTTTGACAGAGCTTTGTTACCCAAAAACTCTCCCCTTTACAATGAGCCCAACACTTCAATTTATAGAAAAATGAGAAGGAAAAGAGAAGGGAAAATGGAAAATCCCGAACTCTATCCTTCAACCACTTGTAAGAGGCATTAAATTGAGTGAAAAGGTTGTCAATTACTTGCAAAAGGCTCCCCATACTGTCCCATGTGTTGCATCAGAGAAAGAATGATGACCATGCCTCTTAATTGCACTCCCAGCTACCAAATAGAACACTGTTCTGAACCCGGCCACGTTTTCTTAAAAACCCAAACAATTTCTGATCAAATCTAGAATTTCTTGATTTCTATGCATCGGGCTCGGAACCATGATTCCAACAGTACCAATTTTGTGTGATTTCGTTGAGAAATGCAAAAGTTATGGCCTTCTGAGTGTGGGCAGTAATTTTGGGTCTGGCAGGCATTTTCTGTCATTAGACGGGAATGAGCATTGACTGACTGGAGCCGAATATGTTTATTTTATTTAAATATATCTACCCTCATTAAAATTAAGAAATCCAATTTTTTTGGCGTAGAGGACGTCGTGCTCGTTCCAGAAAGTCCAATTTTATGAAAATCGAAGCTCGGAGTCAAAAGTTATGGCCGTTTGAAGTTTCCGGACCAAACGTTGACTTTTCTTCCCTGCCTTCAGCCATTTCGGCTTTTCGCGTCCCGCACGTCCCTTTGTCCCATTTGGTTTTGGTGCTGAAATTTCCCATTTCGGCCGAACCGGCCGGTTCGCTTACTCGCAGCCCATATGTCCCATTTGGTTTCGGATCGTGTGGGACAAATTCGCCCGGTTCGGCCGGCTCACACCCTTTTGTCCCAACTATTCCGGGACAAAAGTTCTCATTTCGGCCGGTTTCGGCCGGTTCGCGTACTTTTGGCCCGCGCGTCCCAAACTGTTTCGGGCTGCCTTGACTCATTTCACTCGGTTCGGCCGGTTCGCGTCTTTTTGTCCCGCTCGTTCCAAAGGCGACCCTTTCAGCATTTAGCAAATTTTTTCTCTATTTTTGGCCAGTTCAGATTTCCGCGTCCCGCGCGTCCTTTTGGCCCGGATGTCCCATTTGCTTTCGGACCGTCTGTGCTCATTTCAGCCGATCCACGCCTTTTTGTCCCACTTGTCCCAAATGCTTCTAGGACTAGGACTTAGCCGATTTTCACAAATTTTTCTGGATCAACCTACTTGCTTTCTGCAACTTTTTTTCCACATTTTCTCAGAGCTTGCTCTTTTCAACCTGGACAGGAGAGTTAGAAAATTTCCTGAAGGGACCCTAGAAACCTGATTTTTGCTCTAAAACAATCAATTTGCCTGGGACTTGAATATTCTGATGCATGTTATCAAAATTTACCCTGGGGGTGAATTTTGGATAACAGGGAGGAAGTCAAATCTAAAAGGAGGAGGATGTAATGCCCACTTCTGTTCAACACTAAATGAACCATGATTATCTTTTCTGAATTTTTATAATCATAAACCTTGCTACTTTATTCTAATTAGCATACTAATAAGATGTGTGGGGCATCATGACTCCATTGTGTTTTGGTTATTATTATTTTAACTATATGTCGTACTATGGACCCTGATGGGAATTCAAGGATAAAGCAATTAGCTAGAATGGTTGCATTGTCATAATTTGATTCTGATAACATTACACTTTGATATTGTTTTGTTTGTATTTGTTTTATCTCTGTGACTGAACACATAGACACTATTGTGCATTATTAATAGACAAACGACATTAAAACATTGTGATATGGGAATTGAAGGATAGACTTTATTCTAACTAAACTGATTAAATTTTGATATACATTCAGTAAGGAAGAAAATAACGTGTTGTCTGAAAAATATATGTCGATATTTTGAATCATTTCATCTAGATGTTTATTATGAGGTTCAAAGTTTTTTGGTGGTCTCTTTGATATTGGAGGATTGGAAAAATTGGGAATGAGTAAAAGTATTTCTTAAATCTAATGATTCAGTTGGTTTTTGATATTAGTTGCAAACTGATGTATGTGTAGAATCAAAATGATGAAAATTGGAATAATTGTTAAATTACTCGGGCCTTAGCAATAGTAGTTATGATATTTGATGTTGAAATTCATAGGTAGATGTAAGTGTCTTATTAATTTGAAATTGTTAATATGGCCATGAGGCCAGAGGGGTATTGTGTGTTTTACAGAAAAACATATCACAACAAACAATGGGGGATTGGATACTGTACGTACCCAAAATTATCAGGTACTGTACTACCGGAACAATGTAACAAGTGCCACAATGATGATACAGGTCTCCTCACAAGGTGCTCAGGATCCGAAAAAGCCCTCGGAGTATGCGTTAACATCCCACATGCCCCGCTTAGACCCCACGTCCTTTGTTTTCCCCCTTTTCCCTCTTTTCTTGGCCTTTTCCCCTTCAGTTACGAAACCACCGCCTTGCCTAGGCGGCGGTCTCGTGACCGCCGCCTTGATCAGGGCGGCGGTCCTGTAACCGCCGCCATGCTCAGAGCGGCGGTCCTGCACGCATTTTCCAGAAAGTGCTTTGATGTGACTCACGTAAAAGATCAATGTTTCACCAGCTTTCCTTGCCGACTTGGGCATGCATTTATGTTTTTGGTCCCCTAGAATAGTGTTTGGCCATTGTTTATGGTTTTTAGAGTTCTGTTTGGTTTTGATCTTTGGGGTGAATGGAGAGTTATAAATAAGTATCTTGTGCTCAAGCAAAGGGTCTGATCTTTTTCTCCCATCTCCTCATTTCAGTAGTTCAGCTTGTTATCTTGTTTAGAAGCCATAGTTTCAGTTCATTTATATGCCTAATTAGCATTATTCAGCTGTTGGTAAGCCACATATCCAGCTTGTGCAAACAGTGTTGTTGTTTTATCAAATCCATTGGAGTAGAATAGCTTAGGAAGCCATTAAAGTTGCAGGTTTTACTCTTCAAAAAGGATAGTTTCAGGTTCTGGTCGCTTTATGTTGCATGACTCGCAGTAAAATCCCACTAGGAATTGCATAAGCCAAGCTTTGTACTCTTGCGCTATCCCTCTCCTACTCACATTTTCAGTCTGCATTCTGAGTTGTCCTTGTCCCAAATCTAATTTTGTCGATGCTAGCATTACATGCTTTTCTGGATCCACGTGAACACAAAAGAACGAGGAGATCACACTGAGGGGACAAGATAACACACACCATCGGATTCGCCACTGTTCTGCAGAATCCAGGTTTTAACTTTCAAAGTTCTAGTTAGAATCATATCAAATAAAATAATTAAATTGATTCATTTCAGTAAATTCTATTCTTGATATTGCCAGGGAAGCTGTGAGGATTGATAGTTTCTGAGAAACTATGATTCACTCCTCACTTCTGAGGTAGGATTGAGAATCTTGTAGATAGATGAGCTATTTCATTTGTTTAGAATAAATCCACAAATTGCACAGACAAATAACTACACTCGTTTATTTTTTATATTTTAAATTGTTGTTTAGTTATTATTTCTAGATACGTTTAAATAGTTGCTTTCCTAAAATTACAAAATCGGTCTCTCAGAACAATAAAAGTTATATATGTTTTAGATTTATTCCACGTAGTTAGAATTTGCTTTGTTATAGTTAGATTTACATTTTATTTTGTATGACAATCACGGGACCTCAGGAGCCCAGGGAATACATATTTGAGCCAATCGTACCTCAACCAAACCTCATCACAGCAATAGTTGACATAGACCAAAATCTCAAAATACAAGTATTCCAAACAACAATAGATTTACAACTGATCAGTTCTCAGTTGAGAGGGTTAAACATAGAAGATGACCAAGCGCACACGTTTTGGTCAAATCAACCAAATTACATACTTCCCTAGGCAAAACATTTACATGACTGTAGAAGGGTTCGAAAGAGAACAAACCTTTGGTTGTGATCCTTTGATCCCATAGCCAAGTGCAGGAGACACTCTCACAGACGTAGATACTAGTTTAAGGATCCAGGTTGCACGAATGCCTGTGAGATATTCTAAGAAGATCACACAGTTATTGGTCCTAAACATAGAAGCTGAGAAAGCGTATGATTACTGGATACTAGGGATTAGGACTTGATTTCGTATATGACCATAAAAGGACCGCAACAACCAAGAGTCTACGGTTGTGACCCACAAATTCCACAACCTAGCAAATCCATAAGTCAATCAAATATAGACACTGGCCTACGCACATTAGTATTCAATTCTACTCCACTCCCACCCATCATCATCGAACAATTGTCCTTACTAGTTTTCACCATCCACCATATAGACACTGGCCAGAGAATCGTTCGTAAAGTCAATTATTTTCACCATCCACCATATGACCTTATCTAGAGACGTACACAAAAATATTCTAGGTAATTTTCCACGTATTCCACAACCCATAGATCGAATCACGCCAGAGCTCGATATTGATTGGAGCTCTTCGAGCAGTCATCCTTGCCAATCGATCTGTCACACCAGTCTAAGTTAGAAGGCTCTTCTTTGCCTTAGATTTGTAAATTCCATTAGTACGTATCGAAGACATTAGATTGCCTAACTAGTTTTTCTGCATCCCACGCATATTCCATCCCACTGGCTGTCTTGGCACGACCTTGAGAGGTCAGGTACGTGGAAGAGTTGCCTATAGATTCCCACGCTCGTTTGTCGCTTTTCTGGCGTACAAAATTGGTGAACCCAACGTGAAGCAAACAAAATTAGTGAAGCTGACATAAACTTCCTACTTTCTCATTCGGAGTCATAGTATCACGTGTTCTTTCACAAATCATCTTCGCTCCTTCCCATTATTCCACGGGTATTCATATACCCCCCGAATATGTCGGGATTCAATGCATATGGCAGACCCCTCTTGGGTCTCGAGGCATACTATGCCCAACAGAACAGACAATCATCACCCTCACTCTCAGTATGGGGCGACAACTATTCAACTAATCAGTTGTCAACATAAACCCCAAGAAATAGATATAACTCATCTTTTCAAACAGGGGAGTTAGATCAACCCCCTCAAATGCAACAAACAGAGCCTTCAGGCTCGAACCATATGACGTTTACCAGAGAATCTGGTTCATCTCCTCAGATGCTACTTAGACCACAAATTAGTAGACAATCTGACCCATACCTGGTCTTAGATGATGAACAGTCAATACATTATCCTAGGAGTGAACAACATTTTCGGGGTATCTACCCACCTATAGGAGGTTTACAAATACAACCAGAGATCTCTTTTCAAGAAAATACCTCTATGCCACTGCATATAGGAAATACTCTCGGAGAAACTTGGCAGGATAGTAGCCAGTTCATAGCAGGATATCACATTCCTATACAACACCAGGGTATACAACAAACGTCGCTAAGGCAAAGCACCATGAATTCACCAAATGAAGTCATTTCAACATTAGTAGAAAAAGTGAGAGGGTTAGAACTTGCTCAAGTAAGTCAGAATTCTCAGTTCATGCTAGCAGGAAGTTCCAATCCTCCATACCACCCTGGCCAAGTAGATCTCCTCATGGGGAGTAGGCATGTTAGGCATGCCTCCTAAGCATCCACAGTAAATGCCAACAAGGCCCGTCATCTCTAACACCGTTCCTTCCGATCTAGTATCAAACAATCCATTGCTAGACAATACCCTGTCATACTTAAACATGTACTCCAAATCACCACAAGGAGATATGTTCTCCTCTCCTGTCATGTTTGTTCAAACGCAGGGACTTCCCTAGTGCCCCTGCCAACGCATACGTTGCACCATACCAACAACCACCATCAATGGTCGAAACCTATGCGATAGGGACTTATTCAGAGTATCTGAAGGAGCCCTTAGACTTTGCCATACGAAGCGTCATGCTTCCAAGACCTCTTCCCGATTTACCCAAGTTCAAAGGTGAGGGAGATACAAACACACATATCAAGGCTTACACTACAGCCATACAAGAATTACTCCCTTGGGATGGAGTTGTTGCTAAAATATATCCCCAAAACTTTAGAAGGCATCGCTCTTGATTGGTATTATAGAATACCTGAGGCCTCCATCCATTCATTTAAACAACTTGTGTCAGAATTCATTAAGGCATTTGACATGAAAAAACTGTTGAGAACAAGAATCTAGGAATTCTTGCACATCAAACAAGAACACAACGAGTCTGTCGCCCATTTCATACAATTCTTTATTCTTCAACAAGTGCTCCAAATATGGATCAGATGGAACTATGCGATTTATTCCTTCATTCTCTCAGCAGAGAGGTGTAGGAAGAAGTCCAAAAGTTCCCTCTAAGAACTTACGATGAAGTACTTGAGAGCGTCCTTCGAATAGATCAAGCGGCGATAGATAGTGGTTGCAAGACATATGGAACAAACGGGAGGTTAATCACCTCCAATCAGAACACTACAAATTATCCCGCTACCACAAACGTCAATCAAGGACCTAAAATACTTAACAAAAATCGTGGTGGTAACAACAAATGGAGTAACTGATCAGCCTAAGAAGGTAAATGTTGTTAATACTCCGTTACAAACAAACAACCAACGAAACAACAATTTTACCCTCGACAATCAATACAGTGGACTTTAACCATCCACAACAACAACAACAATGGCAAAATCCTATACAAGGGCCAAGCCAAAACTCATTTGGTTATCAAAACCAAAGCTAGAAACAACAAATGCAAAATTTCAATCCTAATAGGCAACAGTTTGATCAGAATTTTAGGCCACAATATACACCAAACCAACAAAATAGGAGTTACAATCCCAATTCTTATTGTGGTTTCCACAAAAATCGGGGTCATGATACTAGAATGTGTCGTGACTATAATAAATTCATGCAACGTTTGCTAGTAGAACAAAGACAGTTCTTCACAGATTTTTTTTTGGCAGATCCCGTATCACCACCACCAAACACGCTCGCAGGGACAGTTTCCCCTCAGAATGCTCCCCTCAAGATCTTTAACGATCCACTCCTTAATCATGATAATAACAGACTAAATCTAACTGGGACGAACAAGGGTGCAATGCCGGGAAACAATGATCATGAAGCCTCGACTTCACTAAATCCATTAGTTGCACCACAGTTAGGAAGTCAACCGAGACCCAAGATAGTCAGTCTGGTAGAACTAGACGCTGAGCTACCTATCGAAGCTATAACAAGAACACGAGAGCATTTCTCTCAACCAAGCCCAAGTCATCTGCAAGAAACAGATAAGAGTCAGAAAATAGTAGAAAAACCCATCGGTGCCTATGATTTAATTAGTGATCTAACAAAGACCTTCTCACACATTTCATTTTTGGACTTACTAAAAAACTCTCCTCCTCACAGAGCTGCTCTTTTAGAAGCATTAGGTCTAGGTCATCTAATTAACATAACCCCACCTCCTGAAACACAAGTAAATCATGTAGATTTTGATATCCACCCTCCGGGGCAGCCAGACAAGGATGTGGAATTCATATTTGAAATAAGTAAAATGCCTACAGATGCTGAGATTTCACACCGAGGTGATCCAGCCTTACACTTACAAGTATGGGTTTATAATAACTGCGTAAAACAAGCAATGATTGATGATGGGGCCGTAGTTAACATAGTCCCTTTCTCTTTCCTCCAAAAACTAGGATATGGGGAAACAAACTGTTCCACCACTCAAAATACATTGAGAGGCTATGATAGCCTTAAAGCCACTTCGATAGGAACTATAATACTACTGGTCACCTTAGGACCCAAAACAATCCTGACCGAATTTTATATTATAGATCGGGAAACTAATTATAATATGATACTCGACCGACCATGGATACACCGAATGAAGGTAATCCCTTCTACGTTATTTCAAGAAGTAATATTATTGCATCTAGGAAAGGTATTTGTAGCCAAAGGTGATCCAAAACCTTTCGATTTGCACCTAGCTGATTTAAAGAAAAGACCAGGTGTGCACTCAGAATTTGAAATTCCAAAAAACCAACTTAATAAACCCACTGACCCAAAACCAGAGGAAAATTTGGTACCTACGATGGATCTTGAAACTATCAGCATAACAAAAACAACCCCAACCCCCAAAGATAAAGCTAAAGAAACGGTATCATTAGGGAATACTGCAAAAATCGTTGAGTTAATAGAACAAGATTCACCAATGTTCTTACCTTTTGATTCAGTAGGCATAGGATATTCCCTAGGTGTTGGTTCCCTTCTAGCAAAGGACCTCTGCATGGTAGAAGTAGAGTGCACAAACACAGCAAATACCCCAACATCTATACTCCCGGCTAAATATTGGACTCTCCATTTCGATGGAGCTAACTGTCATTATGGAGCAGGGGCAGGTATAATTCTTACTTCACCCGAAGAGAAAGCCCTATCATTTTCCTTTAAGCTAAACTTTGAATGCACAAATAATGGTGCTGAGTATGAAGCCCTCCTCCTTGGCCTCACCTTAGCCAAAAGAATTGGTATTGATAACATCAGAGTCTTGGGAGACTCGCAATTAGTGACAAACCAAGTTTCTGAAGTATACGAAACCAAAGCCGAAAACTTGCAGCTCTACAAAGAAGTTTTACTAGATTTAAGCAAGGCGTTTAACTTCATATCCATTGAAGCAATCCCGTGAAGAGAAAAATCTTCTTGCCAATTCAATAGCAACTTCAGCATCACGTTTTATGCCAAGCAATGAATTAGAAGATACCCATTACATGGTGTCCATTCGTGATAAACCATTGATAAAAACAATGACAACTCCCCTTCCAAGCGGAAGAAAATCTACCATCCTAGACCATGTTGATAGTGATATGGCCACTCTGGATTACTTAAACACCTATGCAGCACTACATCTCTCCTATCATATGCTAGATTTATCCTTAATTCCACATTCATCTTTCTACTTCAGAAATCTCGTAATGGATCTTCCCTCACAAATAGAACCTAGCATATACGCAGTAGAAAATGGGGATAATTTGGATTTACCTCCAGCACCACCTGAGTTCGAAGAGGGTAACGCCTCTTTGATCGAAGAAACAATCAATGTAAACATCGGGATAGATGACAAACCAAAAATCTTGAAATTAGGATCATCTTTAACCCTAGAAGAAGTGGAAATACATACGTAGATCCTCAAAGAACATCAGAAGGTGTTTGCATTTAATTATAAGGAAATGACAGGAGTTGCACCCCACATTGCGGTGCACAACCTCGTCACTAAGTTAGATGCAAAGCAAGTTAAACGAAAATCAAGACCCATGAAACCCAAAGTAGATCTCATGGTAAAGGAGGAGGTAATAAAACTCCTCCAGGTAGGATTCATCAAGCCAGTTGACTACTCCCAATGGGTATCTAATATCGTTCCCGTTCTCAAGAAGAATGGAAAGATACACATCTACATATATTTTTGAGATATCAACAAAGCATGTCCTAAGGAAGAATTCCCATTACCATCCATAGATGTTATTGTTGATGCAACAGCTGGTTTTGAACTTTTGTCTCTCATGGATGGATTCTCGGGATACAATTAAATCAAAATATCTGAGCAAGATCAAGCTAAAACCACGTTTATAACTCCTTGGGGAACCTATTGCTACGTTGTTATGCCATTCGGTCTCAAGAACGCCAGTTCTACGTACCAGCGAGCTATGACATATATATTTCATGATCTAATCCATAAAATCGTGGAGTCCTACGTAGATGACTTGTTGGCTAAGGCCAAGAAGCGTTGTGACCATCCGGAAGTACTCCGCGTCATTCTTTCACGCCTAATAGAATACGGAGTCACACTAAACCTAGAGAAATGCGTCTTTGGCGTAACAAGAGGAAAACTCCTAGGTTACATCATATCGTCATGAGGGATAGATGTTGATCCAACCAAAATTCGGGTTGTCCTCGAAATGGTCCCACCTACGAGTGAATCTGGAATCAGATCATTCCTCGGAAATCTGGGTGCAATCTGAAGATTCATCCCAGACTTAAGCTTCGCCGTTCATCCAATCAACAATTTACTCAAGAAAGACTATAGCATTGATTGGACCAAAGACTGTAATGAAGCCTTTAAAGCAGTTAAGCGTTTCCTATTAGCACCACCTACGCTAATGCCACCTAGGTTAGATCACCCGTTAATTCTATATTCACGAGCTACCGGTGTCTCGCTGGCCTGTATGTTGGCTCAAGAGGACGATGACAAGAAGGAACGTGTGATTTATTTCATCAGCTGAACGCTGCTTGACTATGAAACATGCTATACACAGGAAGAATGAGAATGCCTTACCATAGTCTTTGCTACTAAACGCCTAAGACATTATATGCTAAAACCAGGAAACAAGGGTCATGGTAAAAACAAACCACTTACGAACTTTCCTCACACAAGGATCCTTATCTAAAAAGGCTAGACGTTTTATAACTCTAATGGGAGAATTCGAATTAACATTTATAAATCAGAAGTCAGTTAAAGGACAAATCATCGCAGATTGGTTATCTGACAACCCTTTAGATGGAGGTGATCTAGTAGACTTAGACTTTCCAGATGAGTGCGTATACTACATCGAAGCCCAACCCTCTATCTCTAAGTGTCTTTGGTACACTGATATCATTAATTATATCATGAACCATACATACCCAGAAGGAGTTACACCCCAACAAAGAAGGTGGTTACGCATTATCGTAGCTAAATACGTCATCATAGAGCAAGTGCTCTATCGAAAATCATTCGATGGAATGCTCCTAAGATGTGTCGACACAGAAGAGTCTAAGAGGATTCTCCATGAATCCCACAGTGGAATATGTGGAGGCCACTTCGGTGGCCATGCCACCGCTCGAAAAATACACCGAATGGGCTATTTCTAGCCCACTCTAGAACATGACGTGATAGAGTTTGTACGTAGGTGTCATAAGTGCCAAGAATTCTCCCATGAGATTCATATGCCGGCACAAGCTCTGCAACCAATCGCTACTCCATGGCCCTTTTCTACATGGGGCCTAGACTTAATAGGGAAATTCTCTCCCTCATCCACAGATGGCCATAATTTTATAATCACGGCCACCAAATATTTCACCAAATGGGTAGAGGCTATGCCTCTTACCACTGTACCTGGTTCTGTAATCGCCAAGTTCATTTTGAACCAAATCATTTGCAGGTACGGTATCCCACAAATCATTATCTCTGATAATGGAACTTATTTTAAGAATGAAGAAGTTCGCGAACTATGCAACAAGTTTAAGATAAGCCACCATACGGCTTCCTTGTATTACCCCCAAGCCAACGGATAGGCTGAAGCAACAAACAAGACACTGAAAGCCATTCTCCTTAAAACGGTAAAAGAAAACAAACGAGATCGGCATTTGAAGTTATATCCGGCCTTGTGGGCCCACCGAACCTTAATAAGAACACCAACGGGAGAAACTCCTTTCTCGCTGGTATTTGGGGCAGAAGCAGTTCTCCCACTTGAGGTTGAAATACCCAGGCTCCGCATTTCACTACAAGGGATTCTGGATGAAGATGCTTACAGAGACGCATGTCTTTCCCAACTAGAAAGCCTAGATGAAACTAGGTTAGATGCTAAACAACGGCATAGAGCTTATGCTGACCGAATGTGCCGGCAGTATAACAAGAAGGTCTATGAACGCAACATATACGAAGGTGATCTAGTTCTAAGGCTAGACAGCCGGATCGACAAGAAGACCGGTGAAGGAAGGAAATTCCAGCCCATACCGAGTCATGAAGGACTATGGAAACGGTGCTTACCTCTTATGTATGATAGAAGGTGAGGAATTTGGCGAAACAGTCAACTCCCTGCACCTCAAGCGGTTCTACGCATAAGCAACTAGCACTACTTATATAATTATTTACATTGCATCTTCATATAGATTACGATCATTTTGTCCACTTGTTTCTTACATAAATTGTGATCAAGGAATCTATCCTCAAAGTAATTCATTACAAACTCATGATGTTGTTGGCATAAAACTCTTTAATCATACCTATCCATCTTCATGTATCATCAAATCATCTCAGAATCATTTTATCAAATAAAGTCAGACATGATGAAGTCTTAATGGTAACCATACCAAGATCTGCAAGTTTATTCTCGCTTTGATTTTCTTCTTAGGGCAGGTGTCTTACCTATGGTCTGTTCTAGAAGCTTCATGGTGTCACATCTATCCCATATGTACATCTCTTTGGAAATAAGCACATACTGACATTTTACTCGAGAAAACAAGTCAAAAAGTGATAAAATAGAAAATTTTAATTTTACACATTTCCTTGCCCCACCAACCTTCGGTGATGAGCTTGCATCTCTTACTAGTGACGTAGGGTTGGGAAAGGATGGAAATGCCCTTACTCGCCTATGCCTTGCCCACGGTGAGAAACCCGTGCTTCTTACTAGTAGCATGGGGCAAAGTATAGGGGGTCCTCTTCACAAAGCAAACGTTAAAGGTCATAAACAAACAATTCAAACTTTGAGTCAAAAACAAATGAATCAGATGTTCAAAATTCCAAGAGAGTTAAAATCCTAAAAACCCAGATTTTGTCTACTGTGTGGCCATCTACGGATCTAAGTCTAGATAAACCGCAAAGTAAGTTGCATTCTAAGTTATGAAGTCACTCGGGTAGAGTAAGCTTGTAGCTTCCAATTTGGTTCCACCATAGCTTTGTCTGTCTTTCACCACTATCATTTCAGCTACACCTCATAACTTGTGCCCTTTCTAGCTCTCGATGATGAGCCCTTGCATCTTACAAGTTGCGTGGAGTTATGAGTGGGGCAAGTTAATCTGTTCATCATACTGGTTATATTCATCACTTTGCAAAACAAACATGAGGTATCCAAAATTGCTTATGGAAGCTAAGATTCAAAATCACATTACATCTACATATATCGGCATCATGAAATACACAAAAGGAAACAAACATTTGCATCATTTGTTCCCCATTGCATACATTCTAAGAATCATATAAACATACATCGTGTTATACATAGAGAAACTGGAAATAGAAAAGAAACCATGAGTGCCAGGATTTGGATCCAAAACAAATGCATATATATAAATGATCAACATTTATATACAATGCCATCATGCACTAAGCATGGTCAAAATGCTCAAAGAGCCCGTG
The DNA here is from genome assembly GCA_019776745.2 of Taxus chinensis. Taxonomy (NCBI): domain Eukaryota; kingdom Viridiplantae; phylum Streptophyta; class Pinopsida; order Cupressales; family Taxaceae; genus Taxus; species Taxus chinensis. The sequence continues at coordinate 822,856,616 of CM034147.1, forward strand.
ATATACAAAGAATATATAATACAAAATACACGAGAGCCAAGAGGCCTCTCAATCCCTGCGCGACCCCTCTGAAGATGCACGCCCACGCCTAGGACTCCGGCTACGCCAGCGCTCTGAATGAACGGAGGGCTCAGGGTCTCGAGGAGCAGCTGCAGTCTCACCATGAGAATGGCTCCTCATAAGATGCTCAGCCATCCTATAGCCCGATAACTCAATGCGGAGGGTTGACACCATCCTGGCCACGTGCCAGACAGGAGAAAAACTGTCGGTATGTCTACCGGCTGCTGAAGGCTCCCCAGCATCCACGGACAGCTCCGCGCGGGTCCTATCCATGGGGATCATTAGGGAATCGGTACATACCCTGCGGATCAAATCCCGCCACTCATCAACAGTCTCTGCAAACAAAGGAAAAAATGAATTAGAAGGTAAGCAAGAAACTAAAAGATACAAAATAGCAATTAAGGAGAGCCAACAAATAAACATGTCGCCCTGCAACTGACTCATCCTCTCCACCATGTCCCTGAGAGAGTGGCTCCTCTGAAACTAGAATGTCCTTCTCTACGCTCTGCTCAGCCCTCTCTGCCTGCATAATATCCTGAGTGTCATGCCACTCAGGATCGTTGTCCTCGGCTCCTCCTCTGACCCTCCCTTTGTGAACTCCTTGGACTCAGAGTCAATATCAATAGGGTCATCGTTGCTATGAGCAGGACCTGCGGCTATCTGAAGAAAAGGTGCCTGAGGTGCACCAGCTCTCCCTCTAGCACGAACTATCCTTCTGGCTGCAATGGGAATGCCAGGAGTAATCACTGTCCAACCTCGGCCTCTAGGCCCCCCTCTGGCTTCGCGAACTGATCTATAAACTAGTGCCACTGGGGGAAGCATACCCTTGTATGGAAGGCCAAACTACTGAGGAACTCGGCCAAAGGGGTGCACCTCCACTCGTCCCACTCGATCGATAAGCTGCGCTGTCATGGAGCAGGAGATCAAGGTAAGGGTCTCCTCACCCCATATGCCAGCCATGAGCTGGTATGGTGTCGCCTCCATATCATCAGTAGTCAGGGAGGCAACTGGATGATGAGGTGCTCTAAGCACCGACATGTCTACCCATCTGGCTACCCTAACAGCTCTAGGATCTGCTACCACCACACCCCTATCATAAGGGATGAAGCGCTCATTAACCCAACTCATGACTAGAGTCGGGTGGCTCAGTGACTGCCCCTGTAAATGGACCACCCTATATAGATCATGGTAGGTGGTCCCAAGAATATCTGTGCCCCAGTCGTATATCCGGATGTACCCCTCTATCTGTGCAATAATGGGCCCGTAGCAGTATAATAACGTGTCACCTCCCTTGCCCCCGATCAATCTCGAGGAAAGGATCCCCATGATGGCCTGGTGAAGTAAGGGGATAGGAAAAGAAGGAATGGATTGAACTCTCACCCCCTTCTTCAACCCCATGGAGATGACTGCATCTCCCATATATGATGCCCACTATGCAATCTATGCCCGGGAGCCTGTTGTCTCTAATGTAAGTCACCTCCCGATGATCGGGACCCTCAGAATGAGGTAGACGTCCTCTAATGTGATGGTCCACTCACCACGGACCCCTGGTAATCAGAAGGTGTTCCGATCTGCATCCCAGTAAGAAAATAAGTCACAATGGATGTGACTAGATGGTGCAACATGGGGCACGCGCGATATGCGCAGTATACCAGTCCTCTGAAGTATGTCCTCCTCATCCTGTGAGAGGGCATCTAGTACCCCTGAGAGCCAATCACACACTCTCTCTCTCTACTCCATCTGATGTACTCCTCTCTCACCTGCATACACCCAAAAACACACGAAACATAGCAAGTTAGTATCCATGCAACATTGAGAAAGTCATAAAAAAACGTAGAAATGCTAAAAATATAAGTGCAACCTCAAATATTAGTTCCTTTTGCATTCTGTGCAAAACTGCCACCCTGAGAAAGGAGGCGGTTTTGTAACAACCTCCTTAAAGGTGGTGGTCGTGTAACCGTTGCCCTTAATAGGGCGGCAGTCATGTAACAACCGCCCTGGCCAGGGTGGCGGTCGTGGTCCGAAAACCCACATGGGTTTTTAATCTAAAAAAGCCTAAAACATGCAAAAAATGACCATTTAACCTAAAAATGGAGCCTACCCAGTAGGCGCCCCCCTAGATGAACCTTTTAACACTAGCATTTTCAAAAATGACCCCCCATTACAACAAATTTAGCATTTCAAATTTAAGGGGGGAAATACACAAAATTGAAGAAAACCGACCTGTGATCTAGCGGGGCGGTGTTCTGCATGTGGAGGCACGATCACGATCTCGCTATGAACGTTTCGACTCTACTCACGCAAGAAACCGTCACCCTGGGTCCTAGAGCTCAAAATCGATTAAATCAACTCACGCAAATGAATAGGAAAATGGGCCCACTTTCATATATATGGCACTCTATTTTGTTTTAAATAACTTTTTCGTAGGTTTGGAGCACTAATGGAGGTAAGTTCCTATCCCCACACAAATGGTACATTCTCTTTCCCTATTATTTTAGCGTTTATTTTCCAAACTATTGTATCTATCTACACTTGAGTACTCTCTTCATTTTACAGGTAGCGGGAATTTCGGATGGCGTCATTTCAACACATGGACGTATCAGGTATAACTTCTAACTCACCATTTCGGGACTACCATACTCGGACCCACCGTTTTACGCCTCTTCATGGCTAAAACGATTCTCCGAGGGGGCAATATGTACGTACCCAAAATTGTAAGGTACTGTACTGCCGGAACAATGTAACAAGTGCCCCAATGATAATACAGGTCTCCTTGCAAGGTGTTCGGGATCCGGAAAAGCCCTCGGAGTATGCGTTAACATCCTGCATGCCCCACTTAGACCCCACGTCCTTTGTTTTCCCCTTTTTCCCTCTTTTCTTGGCCTTTTTCCCTTCAGTTACGAAACCGCCGCCCTAATCAGGGCGGCGGTCCTATAACCGCTGCCATGCTCAGAGTAGCGGTCCTACACGCATTTTCCAAAAAGTGCTTTGACATGACTCATGTAAAAGATCAACGTTTCACCAGCTTTCCTTTCTGACTTGGGCATGCATTTATGTTTTTGGTCCCCTGGAATAGTGTTTGGCCATTGTTTATGGTTTTTAGAGTTCTGTTTGGTTTTGATCTTTGGGTGAATGGAGAGTTATAAATAAGTAGCTTGTGCTCAAGCAAAGGGTCTGATCTTTTGCTCCCATCTCCTCATTTCAGCAGTTTAGCTTGTTATCTTGTTTAGAAGCCATAGTTTCAGTTCATTTATATGCCTAATTAGCATTTTTCAGATGTTGGTAAGCCACATATCCAGCTTGTGCAAACAGTGTTGTTTTTTTAGCCAATCCATTGGAGTAGAATAGCTTAGGAAGCCATTAAAGTTACAGGTTTTGCTCTTCAAAAAGGATATTTTCAGGTTCTGGTCGCTTTATGTTGCATGACTCGCCGTAAAATCCCACTAGAAATTGCATAAGCCAAGCTCTATACTCTTGCGCTATCCCTTTCCTACTCACATTTTCAGTTTGCATTCTGAGCTGTCCTTGTCCGAAATCTACTTTTATCAATGCTAGCATTACACGCTTTTCTGGATCCATGTGAACACAAAAGAATGAGGAAATCACACTGAGGGGACAAGATCACACACACCATTGGATTCGCCACTATTTTGCGGAATCCAGGTTTTAACTTTCAAAGTTCTAGTTAGAATCATATCAAATAAAATAATTAAATTTCTTCATTTCAGTAAATTCTATTCTCGATATTGCCAGGGAAGCTGTGAGGATTGATAGTTTCTGAGAAACTATGATTCACTCACTTCTGAGGTAGGATTGAGAATCTTGCAGATAGATGAGCTATTTCATTTGTTTAGAATAAATCCACAAATTGCACAGACAAATAACTACACTTGGTTATTTTGTTTGTTTTAAATTGTTGTTTAGTTGTTATTTCTAGATACGTTTAAATAGCTTCTTTCCTTAAATTACAAAATTGGTCTCTTAGAACAATAGAAGTTATATATGTTTTAGATTTATTCCACGTAGTTAGAATTTGCTTTGATACAGTTAGATTTATATTTTATTTTGTATGACAATCACGGGACCTCAGGAGCCCATGGAATACATATTTGAGCCAATCGTGCCTCAACCAAACCTCGTCACAGCAATAGTTGCATAGACCAAAATCTCAGAATACAAGTATTCCAAACAACAACAGATTTACAACTGATCAGTTCTCAGTTGAGAGGGTTAAACATAGAAGATGACCAAGCATACACGTTTTGGTCAAATCAACCAAATTACAGACTACCCTAGGCAAAACATTCGCATGACTGTAGAAGGGTTCGAAAGAGAACAAACCTTTGGTTGTGATCCTTTGATCCCACAACCAGGTGCAGGAGACACTCTCACAAACGTAGATACCAGTTTAAGGATCCAGGTTACACGAACGCTTGTGAGATATTCTGAGAAGATCACACAGTTATTCATCCTAAACATAGAAGCTGAGAAAGTGTATGATTACTAGATACTAGGGATTAGGACTTGATTACGTATATGACCATAACAGGACCGCAACAACCAAGATTCTACGCTTGTGACCCAGAAATTCCACAGCCTAGTAAATCCATAAGTCAATCAGATATAGACACTAGCCTACGCACGTTAGTATTCAGGTCTACTCCACTCCCACCCATCATCATAGAACAATTGTCCTTACTAGATATAGCAGCTAACGAAGCTAGAGAATTCTAGACTAGGCCAAAGAATCATCCGTAAAGTCAATTGTTTTCACCATACACCATATGACCTTATCTGGAGACGTACACGAAACTATTCTAGGTCATTTTTCACATATTCCATAACCCATAGATCGAATCACGCCATAGCTCGATATTGATTGGAGCCTTGGAGCAGTCATCCTTGCTAATCGATCTGTCACACCAATCCAAGTTAGAATGGCCTTCTTTGCCTTAGATTCACAAATTCCATTAGTACGTATCGAAGACATTATATTTCCTAACTATTTTTTCTACATCCCACGCATATTCCATCCCACCGGCTGTCTCGGCACGATCTGGGGAGGTCAGGTACGCGGAAGAGTTGCCTGTAGATTCCCACGCTCACTTGTCGCTTTTCCGGCATACAGATACCAAGCACATTAGAATACTAGATGAATTCAACAAGTGTCACCATGGCAACATGTATTTTTTTATGTTTGTGTGTTTTAATTGTTTTTATGGGATCCCCATTGGGGGTAACGACCTCAAATTGTGACCAAGGGGTTATGTGTTATTCTTTCTTTTATATTCCTTTTATTTAATTTTAGTATGTGAAATTTTAGTGACGTATTCCCCTTTTTTTAATCACTTAATTTATGTCTAGATTAGTAATTTAATCAGTTCACTAAATTAGTTAAGAATGAGTAAAAAATTTCATTTATTATAATTGATGCCTCTTGGAATATGTGTTGTAAGTTGAGTGTTGTACAATATACCCCTTCATGAAAATTCGGATTTGGCCTCAAGCGCCAATTTAGGAGGCTTGTGGGACAATTCAAACTTGTCCCACACCTCTTAAATTGATATACCAACCCTACCTATGGGTTGGGGGGTATAAAATAGACCCCATTATGTGTTTTGGGAAGATTAAAAGGTAAAATATTATTGCACTTTCTTTCTTGTAATTAAAATTTCTTTTTAGGGTGTGTGGGCTTGGATTGTGTGTGTAAGTAATTTTTCATTCCTCTCATCCACCAATTTATTTTACATTGGGGTTGAGGTTTGATTTGTGACGTAGAGTTGCAAATGACTGATGTGGCATCCTACATAAAGCCACCTCACCCTCATCTCTCCATTTTCTATTTATTCAAGTTCTTTTCCTTGTTTGGGGGTTACTTCATTATTTTTTTCTCTTGCATTTTTGGGAGATAAAGGATTTTGAAGTGCTTGAGGATTTGTTGGAGCTTCTTGGTGATTTTTGGGCTTGAAGAAGCTTGGTGTTAGACTATTGGATCAAACTCTACCATGGAAAGGTAGGAGCTTTATGTAACACCCGCAAAAACTTGCTAACACCTAACACAAATCCCAAACATTATGACTAATTTTTATTTTTTTTACCAAGATAAGGTAGAAGGATAAAACAGGTTACAAGGATTATAACTCCCTAGGGTAAAAAAACTAACTTACACCACTAAACTCACCCTACGCTTTAAGAACCAGGTCTACTATAAGGTTAACATATTTTCTAATTCATCATTAAGGTCTATGAACAAAAATTCACTAGGATAGGTAACGAGGATTAGATTGCTTAATTATATATTTTCCTCTCCTTAATAATGTTAATTCCTAATTAGGTTGACCTCTTACAAAATTATTATAAAACATTATCTTAAGATTTACAGTCCTTTCTATTACTAACTAAAGATTTACAAGGACCATCAAAGGTTTAACATTCTAGGGCAATAAAATGGTCCCACTCCCATATTACACATACCCCTAAGGTTTTTAAAGACAACATTAATAAAATTCATTTTCACCTAACAAAGATAGGGTTGATCCTCCACCCTTGGATCAAATCAATCTCAACAACAAGATCCTAGACTTCCAAACCTAGCCCTAAAATCCTTTAAGAAATTCTATTAAAACCTTTTTCTCATTCTATTCTTCTCATTTGGTCTATATATTTTTTGTTAAATTTACAGGTTGGAGAGGAGGAAGCCATGTAGAGCAAAAGAAGGAAGAGACATGGAGGATTCTACAAGGAGGTCTAGTTTAGGCTTAGTCTTAGATTAAAGTTTTATTGTTGTTATCTACTTCCATTCAAGGATTGGGAGGGGTCTTCCTTTACCAATCTAGTATTTGTTTTCAAATTATTTGTATTTAGATTTTTAAAATTTGGGGCAAACCCTATCCCCATTGTTATAAATGAAAAGAATACTTTTCGATTCCACCATTTGTACATGCTTAAAAGCTATCCTCAAAACCATAGGATTAGAGCATTGATTGATTGCTTGCATAGTAATCTATAGGATAAATTTTACAAGCTTATAAATTTAGTGTATACCATTGGACAAATATTCATACATAGGCACAGATCCGTGGAGTTATTGTTGTGAGTGACAGAACTGCCGCACTAGAGAAGACCAGACGGTCCTGCGACCGTTACCCTTCCTAGGTGAATAAACCATGGACCACAGCCATAATGGAACGTGGTGATTTTGAGACCGCCGCCTTAGCTTCAGCAGCGGTTGTAGGGACCGTTGCTCTACACAGGTGACAACGGTCCTATTTCTGAAAAATAAAACTTTCAATCCAGAGATTTTCACAAAACGTAAAAGTTGTTACTACAAGGTTCTAAAATACATTCTGAAACTTGAATTTTATGCTCTTAAATTTTGCAGTTTTGGAGATGTAAATTTCATTAGTTCATTTCTTAAATTAAAATTACTAATTTAAAACATTTAGAAATCCAATAATAACAATAACAACTACAATATCTATTCACATTTTATTAAACTAATTTTCTTTGATATTCCGAACAGCAAAATTAAAGGAATTTATTTCTAATTTCACATTGTTATTTTCTAATACAAAATGCAAACAATTCCCTATTTCAAATTTGTGTTTCTCTTCCATGTTTACTACAACTCAAATATCTAAAATAACTACAACAACTTTCTTTTACATTCAAATTTACTATGCATACTTTTAACATATTATCACTTTTCTATTTCTACTCTCTCATTTGCAACAACACAATCTCACAAATAAATTAGACTTTCTTTTTCCCATTGATTATAACTCATTTATCTTAACACAAAGAACTACTTTTCTCACAATACAACCAATATTTCAACATAAGAAGTATTACTTTCTTTTCTTTTTTGCAAAACTAACTCTACAATACAAATCCTTCTTCCTTCTTTTCAATATACAATTCCTTTCCACAGTACAATACAATTTTCCTTAACAAGATCAATACAAATTTCCTCCACTTGAGGGTGGGAAAATTCATACAATAATGCAAGCTAAATAATAGGAATCTACAATATTACAAGTTACTTCCACTCTAAGTGGGGAATAAAACATGAATTTTATTACACAGAAGGATAAGTTCTTAGGGACTCCACCAATAGGCTTCAAGCTTCAAAACAACAAGTAAGATAGCTCAATCCCAGATTTTTTTGATTCACAACCAAATGGGGGGGGGGGGGGGGAGGTAATGCAATCTCCACCCAACCAAGATACCCAATGAAGAGGAGAAGACATCCTCTTCAATTGGCCCCCAAGCCCCAACCACATTACAATGGGAGATAATTCCAACAGATGGAAACAAAAAGCTTCCATAATACTTAAAAACAAATAGTTTCACAATCCATTTCAACCACATTCAAACACCATAATCAACACGAGAAAGGAGAATCAACAAAATCACAAAAAACAAGGCTTCTCAATGAAATCCAAAGGAGCAAGACCTATGTGGAGGCCACTTGTGCCTTCCTAATGGGAAATGGGTGTGCCCACCTTAAAGCCTCCAATGCATATATCAAATTCCTCTACATACTCTATATGCCTCCCTCAAGTACCCCTTATACCTCCTACATACTCTTATGCATCCCTCAATCTATTATGACTCCCTCATAACAAGGAAACAAGAAAGAAATGCAAGTATTCCTTGTACAAGGTGGGGGCACCCAACCCAAACTCCCTCCAACATAAAAAGGTAAACTCTTATGCCTCCCTACATGAAATACTCCCCATAGTCTCCTCCTACTCCAAACTGTAGGTAATTTACACACATACCCAACAAGCAATCCTAGGAGAAAACAATACGTAAACACAAGCACATATGAACACAAAAATAAAAAGCATAACATAATCAAGGTAAAGCTCATACCTTTCCATAGTAGAGATTGTTCTAAGAGTAGGTATTCCAAGCTCTTAAAAACCAAGAAAGCATCCAAAATCTCCAAAAATCCACAAGCTCTCTCCAAATATCCTATAACTCTCCAAAAAATACAAGATCACTAAACATAATGAAAGTAACCCCCCAGACAAGCCAAAATAACCTAAATAAATAGAAAGATCGAGAGAGGAGGATGATGTGGCTCCTTGTAGGATGCCACCTCATTTCCTCTCCACTCCACATCACCTTAGTCAACCTCATATTCCAATGCACATTTAATAAGTGGTTGAAGGAATGACAATTATACTTTCACACGCAATCTAAGTCCACAACCATCCCAAGGAAAAATTAAATATACAAGAAAGGAACTGAAATAAACATTTTACTTTTTTTATCTTCCCAAAAACACCTAATAGGGTCTAAATTTGACCCCCCAACCGATAGGTAGGATTGGCATAGTGATTTGAGAGGTGTGGTGACAAGTTTGACTTGTACCACAAGCTTCCAAAATTGGATGCCTGTAAGGCAAAATTCGAATTTCCTACGAAGGGTAAGAGTGTACAAAACTCAAGATCTCAAGCAATACAACACTACAACAAAAAATCCAAAAGTTACATCAAGTCTAATAAATGAACTCCTTTTTTTGGTCACATCTTTAATTAGTTTAGCAAAAAGGTTAAATTAGCTTAATTAAGACACTATAACCCCATTAATAATAAAGGGGGGGTAAAACACACATCCAAAAATATAAATAATTAAAACAAGTAAATTGCATTAGCTAAAAGAAGACACATACTGACATTAACAAAAGGGAAACTAATAATTAAAAGACAACACATGACTGCTTGGTCATAATTTCCCCCTTAACCAAACTAATTCTACACATACACAAAATTACATGTTGCCATGGTGACCCTAGTCGAATTCATCTAGAATTCCAATGTGGTTTGGTCTCCAATCCCCCCAATGTTTGTTGTGAATATATTTTACCTACAAAACACATAGAATACCCTCCTTCGGCCTCATCGCCGCATTAAAAAATCTATGCCATATAATATACAATATAAATAAAAAATCATCTATATACTGAATCAAATATCATCTAGGCAATTACAATATCATTTACGATTTTTAGCAACATTTATATTCGAAATATCATCACATGTCAAAAACGATCACAACATTAATCCAATTATCAAAGGTATACTCAATATGACTAAATATATCATGTGTCATATATATATATAAATAACGATGTCAATAGTATATCAATTCATCAATATGAAATGTCTCTAATGATCCAAATGCATCATATATGAAATGAAATCAAGAACAGTCTAGTATTTCTAACATCTAGTATGATCGTACTAAATGAAAATCCATAACAATATCCATAAGTGTAATCGATAGTATCATAAATCAATAATCAAGAAAGGGGTTCAAAGGGAAGTGGGCACTACAATTTACTCCCATGCTCCAGATGGATTTATCTTTTAGTAGAGGAGTATATGTAAATGTTTTGCAGTGTTTTTTTTGTGCAATTTGGGTGATAGGAAAGATTTCCTAAGTGCAGTCCATAGGAGTGGAACCTATGGGGGAACTGTCCCATGTAGGGAGGAATAATTTTTTACTTCATTTTTGTCAGGGAGTATTCATGAATAGAAGCCCTACCTTATATGAGAAAATATGCTAGGATTTACTTTAGCGTTTATTTTGCATCAAGGTGCCATAAGACATTTTAGGGTTCCATAACACCATGATGGGAGGCATAAGACCAATTACTCATACATGTCATAAGTGGGCTGGAAGGCACTAATAAGATACATCCCGCATTCAGACTCCTTCCTTTGGTGGGATCACTCATTTCTTCAATCTGCCAACCACTAAGTGACCACCCCATAGATCTTGCTCAAATCTGGCTCCTTGCATTTTGAATCCTTGGAGAAGAAAAATAGAAAATCTTATGATTGTAGCACGAGTTAGTCAGACCATTTGTATAGTTGGCAAAATATGTCTGTCCATTGTGATGTCCCACCAAACTTCATATGTTGCCAACAGTGTAACTCCCCTCTCTGCATTGCAGCGTCGTAGGAAATACCAAGGGCCAATCATGAAGACTCACACTTCTAGACGTCATTTTAGAAAAATGGTTGGGTGAAAATCATGTTTGAGACTATCAGCTACCGTTGATCTTTACTGTGTTCAAATGAAGCTTGATGGCCAGTCCACATGGAAGAAGTATTCAAATGTGGAAAACAGACCTCGGGGGCTTGTAGCTTGACATTATTACAACTTTTGGAAACTTATATTTTGGAAAAATAGTCACATTTTGTTCCGTAATCTCCACCCTCGAGAAATGAGCGTAACATCGTGTCCCAATTTTTATGGCCCCATTGGAACCATTAGCCAAATTCTGCCATGTTCACCTCCCTAAGGGTTTGAAAAAGTTAAAAGAATTTCAAGTTTTCTCCCATCTAACTCTGCCCTTGAGAAAACGTATGCCGCACACATGTCCCATGTGGTTCTAGTTAGAACTACGCTTCCCCTTTTAATTTTAACTCTTAATTCTCCTTGCTTACCTCTATAGAAGCAACATACTCTACCTCTGTAGCATGAGGATGGGAACAATCATTTGGGTACAGTTTAGATGTTCCAACTAATTCAAATCATGCCACCAACAGATGAATACATGGACCCTGTGGTTACTCCTCCTAGCATCTAAATCTCTGGCCATCTTGTTGCATCTAACATATCTATGTAAGAAAACCTTTCACCCTTCATGAACCACAACTTGATTTGCTACCTTGAGTCCCTCCCAATTATATAAATGAGAATCCACTGTGACTACATTGTTAATGCTCCTTTCCTAGATTACTCATGTATATGCTGACAAATCCCATTGCATGGGCAATTGCTAGGTGATATTCTACATACCATAACATACATAAAACTTCCAACTAGTGCAAGCAGTATGGAACTCTAAACACTCCTATTCAATATCCCTTCATGTGTCAATAGGAAACTGTTCAATTAAGTCAACTTGAAGTGGCCTGCCATTAAGGTATACTCACTGATTATATATGCATATTTGCATCCCTAAACATGTCCATACACTAGTGTTAATACCATACTACAAATATCTTGATTAATTGAAAGTCAATATTCCACTCTTCGTTTCTCTAATTGAGTCTATATGCCAATGAATTTTCTTTGTAAACAGGGTATAATCCTTTCCATGGCGCAAATGTATTTGCTAGGGATTTTCTCTTTAGCTTATTTAGATCTTGCATGTTTGACCCTGCCACAAGCATGTCATCCGCATAGAACAAAAAGATAATATAGGTGTCATTATCTAGTCATCTTGTTCGTTAGTACTCAGCTATGTTCCTTAGCCAAGAGAAAATGAAAGGATCTTCTTTTCCACACAGTAAAATAAGATCGTTGGGGGAAGGGGCACCAGCGTTAGCCTCCAACCCATTTGTTCCATAAAAATCTGGGATGGGAATATCAATTAGCGCCCCCTCCGGAAAACTGATTTCCTTTCGCAGATAATTCTATGAGATTGTCAAAATTCAGCAGAAGAAACTAATCTCTCACGCGGGCACTGAGACATTGAAATTAACAATCAACATATAGGATCAAGCTACTCTGGTAAACCAAAGGAATATTCGCTGACTACCACCTGGCATTCCCTTCACAACTCCGATCCTATTGCACAAGTGAATTTCAGAAGATTGCACCTTTCTATAGATGCCCATTTGTACAACTAATCCAGAATAAATAATAAGAAAAAAACACGTTACCACCCATTAAAATGACCATAGAAAAAATTAATATGCAAAAAATCAAATAAAACTGAGAAAAAGGAAATACTGTTTCGTATTTCACTAATCACTTAACTAAGCTCTCTGTAAGATTCTACTGGCTATTTTTATTTTCCATATATTTGGAAATGCTCTGATTTTTATTTGTCCCGGGACTAGTTTTCATGAATTTCAATATACTATACTTACACGTGTCAAATTTTAGATTGTGACTGTATTTTGACATCGCCTTAGAGAATCAAGTTAGTCTGGTTAAACATCTAGACTACGCCTTGCACCAACCTTCCAAGCCTAGTACGGGACTCCTGAGCGCGCTGATGTCACTATTTAGCGTGCTTACATAGACCTTTCATCTTTTGCCCATACATGTGCGGGATCTATGAAGACCGCTCCACCGAGACTACCATGCGTTTGTGAATGAGGACTGCCGGCAGAGCAGGTTGAGGATATGGCAATTCTTTTTGCACCTAAACGAATGCACAAGGCAGGGTAATGACTCATCAAACTTTGTTGTCTAAACCGTGCCCTGTGCATACTGACAGTGCGGTGAAAATAGCCCGCCCACTCCTCATATGAAACCAGATCCTCTGAATACATATATATATTACGGGCACATGTGTGTGTGTGTGTGTGCTAACAAGTGATGTGCGTGCTGTAGAACAATTAGACAGCTAGATTCGATCACTCTGGATACAGGTATACTAAATCCAATTAGGTAAACTCTATGAATACATATATGGGTCCCTCTGCAATGAACTCGTGTGTGTGAAAGTGAGTGTGAATAAGACTGTCAAAATCATCACACTACTCCGCAAAGAATGTATCCCCGTTAACAGAAGATGGTTGGGAAAACAGCTATGAAAATAAATATCTTGTGGAAAGTCTAAGTGAAAAGGGGTGAATACCCAGAACCCTGTTGCGGGACAAGAAAATTCTGAACAGTTCCAATGTTGAATTTGTTGGTGAAAGTAAACCCTTACGAAGACACGATGCACGGCAAAGTATTGGCTTGGGTGTATCCACCCCTAAATCTTTAGGCAAAGGTCGACTTCACGTTCAAGGCCTTTCGACTCCCTGGTAACCTGCAAGTTAAAACAAGAAAAATGACCACGTATCATTCGCCATCCTGTCACGACTAGGAGTAGTGGATTTAATATAAAATCCTAAGGACTCCCTTTAGGCGTATCCTTCCTTGTCAGACCTTAGTGTCATGGCTAGAAAAGGTTAGATCTAAGGGTGCTAGTTTTAAGACTACAATCACTTAAGTGACCACTGGGGTATTCTAGTTGTCAATGTTTTAAATAAAAGGTGTGTAGATCTATTTTGTAAGATGGGGCCCAAGGGGTTAGCACAAGTGCTAAAACCCATCCGTTTTACTCTAGTATCAAGAAATTAAATGGGGAGTGTGATGGTGCAAAATGCATGACTGTTAAGAGACCTACCAGAATGATGAGATTTGCCTAATTAAAAGAGATTGTTAATGAGGGTTCTCTTATGTAAAATCCATCGTTGAATGGATTTGTGGAGTTTATGCATGGGTCCACGCTAATGAAGATTATTTAGAATATAATTTTGTATGTCTTATTTTGTAAATGGTGGATAGAACCTAATATTAATTTTGAAAATTATGACAATCTTAATTAGTCGTCAATTATTTTCCGTTGTCATGTAAATGTTTAAAATAATAATAAAAATTTATAATCGACAATGTAATTAAAATCCTAGCTCATGGCTTATAACCTTTCAAAAAAAAAATTATTCTATAATTTTTCTTGTTTGTTATCAGGTTTCACAAGGATTTATGTGGTAAAAATGTGGGGCTCACAACATCTACAATTTGATAGAAATGTGCTGATAAAAAAGGTTGGATACATCTAACCTTATTTCTATATTTTAACAATAACCACACACTATTAATCCAATTCGTTGCCATTTTGAATCTCGATCATTTTATGCATTTGCCCTTATTTCTGTATTATAACAGTAAACGCACATTATTTATCCAGTTCATTGGCATAGTGAATTTATTTTATTGACATGCACTGTTAGGAACTCCACGACCCGTGAGCCCTCCAGTGCGGGAGAGATCAGAAGTACTCGGGTACAGCAGCGTATAAGGAACCTTTGCAGGCCCAACCCTGTTCTTCATTCCAGGTTTAGTGTTCCTCGCCATTACGTTCTTCTCCACTTGCTCAAGTGCCGATGAAAACTTGGTGAAGGCTTCATCAACACCCACATCATCCGTCCACTCTGGTGTGGACCCCTTCCTCTGTCCCAAGTACACTTCATTCCTCGCATGATTTGACAAAACCTCAAACGAACTCATTACAGTGGTGGTTGTTTTTGAATCAGAAACAGTTTTAAGAAGATATGCCTCTGGATTCTTTACCAGTTCCGAGTATTCTGGGGTTCCCTTCTGTGGAATGAGGCGTCTGCACAAGGAAGGGCGATTGGGCATGTATCCTCCATATGCGTACTGTGCAAAATTGACGATTGCATGCAGAGCAGATGCAAGCCACAAGATTGTGGTAATTGCTTCAGTCATTTCATGGACGCTTTCCATGTTATACCATCCTTCCTTGATATCTGCGTGTCCAACAGTCACAATCTCCTTCCACCATAATTGCAGTTCCTTGTCTTCTTTCACTGTTTTGTCGCTCTTGTAGTACAGAGACAAGTAATCTGTCACCCATTGCTTCAGAGCAGACCATATCTCCAGTCCGTCCACTGCGTAGGGGTAATCTTCAATTACAAGTCTCAGTCCGTGAGCTGCAGTTGAATCTGGAACGGCCATGCCCCTGTAGAATGGATAAGATCTTATATTATATTAAGAAGTAAAACGATACAAAATAATTCAACAAGAAACCGGTGGTATGGAAGCACGCCCCAGAGCCACGCTATCAAAACTAGGCCTAGGTTAAGAAAGTAACCATAACAAAATTACACTAATGAAAATATAAACAAAAAAAATCACTAAATGAAGATATCTTATCTTTGGAGTGCTATGATGTTTTCATACCTTTTAAGGAGGTCTGAAGGCAGTGCTTGTTCGTTGAATCTCCACTTCTTGTAGGCTTTGGAAGACATTTGCATGGAATATACGGAGGATGAAAAATTTGTTTCTACAAATCCTCCAGCGGCTAACAAGCTCTGCCGGGCAGTCTGATTAGCATCCATGGTGTTCAAGAAATGGGGGATTAATAATTTGTACACAGGATGCATTCTGCTGAGTTGTCTGTGTGTGGCTATAATTATAGGCTCTATAATTGCATGAGTCAACAGCCTGCAAATACAATATAAAAAGATTCAGCAAAATAAACAGTCTACTCAACTACATAATAAATACAGCGGCAAGTAAAACGTTTTGGAGTTCTGGTTGCCCTTTCTATAGACAACTTTCCAACCTTGTCGCCTTCTGAGATTAACTATAACAAGTATGGAAAAGCAGAGTATTGACGAGGCATTAAAAACAAATCTTGTCCAGTATTGTTGATAATTCTTTCATTACTAAATCTATGACCAGGGAAAGAGTTTAAACGGCAGGAATGGTAGTCGTTCATACCAGTGACCGATCACCTGATGGTATCCAGCCTCGTTGATTCGAACATTGGTTTTAGCCAGTAACCACAACGCCCCTTCTTCTGTGCCATCCTCACCTGGGGTATACACATTTCTTTCAGGTTTGGAATCTTTTGTGGCACCCAACGACAACTCGATTGCCACAGGTTTAAGAGTTCCATCTCTGGTCAAGAAGAATACTGATCTACTGGCATATGTTTTCACGTCGTCTGATCGGCTGTTAATACGTGCAGTATATGGTATATAGATATCATGGTAGTCCAAAAGGAATAATCTTTTCGATTTTATAGCCTGTATTGGGTTACATAAAATGTTAGTAGAGTGGGTGAGCTAGGAAAACCAAATGAAATTAAGGAGTCTAGATCAGAACCTGGGAGACAGACAAGCCTTCTAGGTATTTCTCTATGTGTTGTGCTGTGATAGAACTCTGCTGAGGTCCATATTCTTCTGCGTCCAAGCTGCTCGACGGAGGAAATTTCTGAAACACGATTAAAAAAACCCACAAAACATTCTCTTTAAGCCTCCTCTGTTTCTTGCAGGAAATTAAAACATTTAGCACAAAAGCAATTTGGGTTACCTGCAAACATTGAATGACCACAGGACTCACACCCGAAAGTGTCTGGCGTGCAAATTCTTCGTCTGTCCTCCATGCATTCTCGTCGGCTAACAAACAAATCCATACTTCCATTAGCAAACCTCAAATTACAAAAATATTATAGGTATGTATAAGAATATGGCTTTGTTCTTACCATCGAAAACTTGGGGACGCTCAAAATTTATAATGGGACTGTCTTCTGCTTTGTCTAGCAGTTCTGCCACAAAGCGAAATGGGCTTTTAAATGCCTTACCAATGCTCTTCACAGAGTTTTGAGGGCTTTGGAGTCCACGAACATAGAGCTCTTTAATGTCATCCAAGGACTTGAATTCGGGACTAAATATTGACTGGATTGTGGGAACAATGGTGCTTAAAGAGGCCTCCAAGGTATGGGATACTATGTCCGAGTAATGCGCATGAGGGAACCTCTCGTCAGGAGGAACGAAGATGGAACTGGCACTGGATGGGCTTTCGGATGCCGGATCTGTGGAAATCCTCGCATTAGAATTTCATGCAATGTGAAAAAGATTTCAGACATTTCTAAAAGGGGTTCTGTATCGAGTATAATAAACCTCTTTTAGTGGGAGGGCGACCTGTTCTGCATCTTCTTGGATATGGGAGGTCCTCTGATCCTCCAATTACTTCCCTTCTCAGCTTCGGATCTTTGTCGGGGTTTCCAAGATCGTTGTAAACATCGTAGTCATATATTCGATCTGAATCCTTTCTCTGCCCTGTTCCTGTTCCTCGCAATTGTATTAGGTCTTGACTCCTCAACGCCTTGAGCCCTTCTGGCGTTTCATCAGGAAGATGACTCTGTTTCAACACACTCCGGTGAATCAGTCAGTAAGATCATTCCTCCTCTAATTAATAAACCTTGTAAAACAGGGTTGTCCATTTAGGTTGATTAATGAATTTTATTAACATGATACGAGAGCCTGTAGAATCTATTGGGCTTACAGAAAACAGCGTAACATATACCTTATTGGCAAAGAAGACACGGTCATTCTTGTCTATTTGCTCTGGAGTGATCCACGAGTTGCAGCGAAAGCCTAATTTAGCTCCACCGGGGACATCAATGGTTAAAGATTTCAGGAAGAATTCTCGTGGATGCTTATTTGTTATCAGAAATGCTCCGGGCTCTCCAAAATTGGTGTTCCATTTGAAAGAGATCTTGTAGTGTTTATCTCCAGCGATGGGCCCATCCCACGGATTCCACTCCAAATAAGACACTTGGGATAACTTCCCTGTTCCAGTCTCTGCCATAACAGATGGATTTATGTGTGAATAAGAAGATAAACGAAGAAAATATAAAATGTTTAACAAAAATAATAAATTTGGTTACTTGGATCAATCTGGTTGCTGCTGACGAGCTGAAGGCAGACTTTCTTCCCAAGGAAATCTGATACCTCGTCCACAAAAGTTGCAGAGTAATCTGTCAACTCGAGAAGAGAGGCCTTATTCAAGATTACCTCTCCCTCAATGTTTATTTCAGCTTCTCCCTTAGATGAGCTTCCCCAAGTATCTTTTGTAAAGTTGAGGGCAAAGATTTTAGGAGCTTTTCCAGATTTGCAAACCGGAAATTTAGTACTAAATGGAGATTGCAAGGAAAACTTACTGTTGGAAGCATTGAAGTTAGAGGGACAACCAAATCTATTTAGCTTTTCACGATTCCAAATACCAGGAGAGGAGAATGGAACACGAAATATGTGGGTGGAAGTGGAGATGATAGAACTGTGTATAGAGGGAGGATGGGTTTTAAAGCATTCCTTGCATCCATTTTTTAATCAAGATTTGATGAGCAGAGATATTGTAGGAAAAGGATGCTTCTTGCATAGCTCTCTACCAATTCTTATAGGAAGGACAAGGTTCTTGCACGGGCAAATTTACTGCCCTTGGTAGAAAAAAAAATTATAGTCCTGCTGTAATTATTCATGTTGTTCGTCATTGTGAGTAAGCTCAGTTCATCTGTGAAACAGGTTTAAAAACGTCTATCTAATCAGTGGGTGTGTAGTTTTGGGAACTGATCTGTAACTTTCTTTTACCACAATCAAACTAGCGATCATGACCATTATCTTGATGATAATGGTCATGCTGATAGGAACGAAAAATGTTCCACCAATAATGTTGGGTGGAAAGGTGGGCCAACATTAAGCGGGGACCACATGAATCCAATCATAGTCTCCATCTCCATCGCTTCAAGAAATAAAAGTATGTATATGTTTGAATCCCTCTCATTTATAGAAATGTACACCATGGAAGTGACATTTCCAATGCAAAAAAAAGTAAAACTAATACGGGTGATAAAAAAAAAAGATGATTAAGAAGAAGAAAACAAAATATACTGAAAATAAATATCAAACTTAAATATAAAATTGTCGCGGTAATCATAATGTGCAACAACTATTCTTGAAAAGATATGTGAGGACCATATTTATGATTTGGATCGATATTATCTATAGGGAACTAGGAAGGTTGGACTAGAAAGTAAAAGAAAGACTCTAAAAAAACAAACTTCCAAATTGGAAATTTAAGTTAAAAAACTGGTAAACTTATGCCTTCTCTCTCCCACACATACACTTTTTTTCCGATTCCTTCTCATAGAGTCGGCAAGTATAGGGTACACAACATAACGCATAACTACATCACTAATCCAATTATGATTTATGCATGGTATATTTACAGGGATATAACACAACATTATTTCCACATCTTATAACACATAACAATTCCACATAACGCATCCAAAAGTGCAAGTACAGTACAATAAGGGTCATAACAACACCATATGCCTCTAATTCACGATATGAATCCATCACATATGCATGAAACATATGTACGATGAAGATAGTGACTAACATCGCAACATACAAATAATTATAATACAATATGGTGACACAACACGATACATCACAACATGGTGGTAACATCATAATATAATACAATTCATTCTGAAATTTTTGTTTGTAATGTCCCCTCCAAATACTGATTGAGAACTTGATGAAATAGAATAAAACTCAACTAAAAAACCCACCAACTACTAGACTCACTACTGCAGATCTGATTCATACTGAAAAATGCGATTTGTATAGAGAAGGAAAAATACCAGAGATCACACCATAAAAAGGAAATTTCTTATTTGTGTTAAAAGATATAATTTTTATAAACATACGGAAATGCAAACACCAACAACTGAAGTTAAAATTCAGATTTATAATGATAAACATCGCCAAATTTGACCTGTGCTTGCAGCAGTGAAATGGGGGTTTTAAACCCTTGGAAAAATAATGGAAAATATTGTGGTAACTCTTACAAGAACCCTTGTAACAGCTGCAAATAAAAGTATAAATTTTCCAGCTCCAAAATGACAAAAATATATCCAATTCTGAGTCCCCTCTAGCCTATAGAAAATATAATAAAAGTGCAGATTTAAATCTGGGTATTCATACTATGAAATAGGAAGAGTTTTCATACTTCCCAGTGACTTTCAAGAGGGTTTTCATCCTCAGAAAATCGATGCAGTATTGCTTCAACACTAAGCTCAATTTATAAAGTAGAAAACGATAGAATGGATCCCTCCCCAAGTCAACTTGCTCCCATATGCAAGAGATGTGACCCAAAAGACAACCTAAGGCATAACCAATCAACAAGGGTTATTCTTTCAATGCACAATGCACCCAAAAACATTCCTACCCAAGTCAAAATTTTCCTTTAGAGGAATACAAAGTCATATTTTAATTTTTATCCTTTCTAAGACTCCCATGACTTCCAATGCAAGCAACCAAAACTCCTAGAGGAAATAAAAATTACATTTACCACTTCTAATACTTTATCAAGCCCTATAAATTATCATAAGTGTTAGACATATTTTTATTTTTATATTGGCACTTAATAATAATTTATAGATGACTTAAGTCTACCTTGTTGATGTCCCTTTACCACCGGTAGATAAATAGGCCAAGGATCTTCAAGATGTTATTCCGGAAAGAGGGACATTTCAATCCTCCCTTCAATGTAATGCCCACTTCCCTACGACACTTAGTTGATTATCATTTTGAGTTATGCAGACTTTAGATATGGACATGGCTTATATTTATGTTGATTAGCATGATGTTTTGTGACTAGATACATTTGGATTATGGTTGGATTTTGTTTTCAGTATGATCTACACTGACTCATGGACAGACTATTGGATACTGATATTATTTTTATATGGATATATTGCATGTGTTCTAACATTGGATTTCTTCGCCCTGATGAGTAGAATGTAGTTGTTGAATTTACATTACTATGATTTTGGAAAATGATGAAATGCATAATTAAGTTGTGAATTAGACCTAGAAATAATGATTGCTTGAATTACGTATAGATGTTGATAAATTTCATGCATATGATTATTTTGGATATTTTGACATGGCCGCAAGGCCGAAGAGGGTATTTTGCATTTTTGCAGGAAACACAGCATGATCACAACCATGAGGGGGATTGGGGACCAAACACAACAGAATGTCGGGTGGTTACAACATTGGTCGTCAAGGCAACTTGTAAATTGTATTGTGTTAACTTTGTTCTTGTATGTGTTGAGAAAATTTCCATGAGGGGGAAATTTTCCTATGTGACCAAGGGGGTAAGAATTTTACTACTTGTTTTACTTGATTTAGTAGGTGATTTCTTTTGTGAAGTCTTTTTGTTAAATTACTTTTGTTAAGTGTGTTTGGATTAATGTAATATCTTGTTTTAGTTTTTAAGCCTTGGGGGAAAGTCAAGTGGGTGTAATAAATTTTGATTGTTGGCTCCTTGAGCCTTGTGTGTCCTCTTGTATTGAATACTTGGTTTTGAGTGTTGACCACTCAATGCTCTTAGAATCTCGAATTTGAGATTGAGGGCAATTTTAGGGGACTTGTGGGACAAGTTAAACTTGTCCCACACTTCCCAAAACCCCTTACCAACCATATCTATGGGTTGGGAATCCAAAAAGGGGGTTATTTATTGTTTTGGGAAGGGAAATATGACTTTGGAGTGCATTTTCCTCATTTTGCATTTAATTGTGCCTTAAGGCACATGGGAAAGGGTTGAATGTGGAAGAGGGTTGTCATTCAACCCAACCACCCATTTATGGTGCTTTGGGATTTGAGTTGACCTTGGGAGATGGTTTGAGGATGTGTGATGTGGCATCCTACATGGAGCCACATCACCCTCACCTTACCTTTGATCTATTTATTGAAACTTCCTCTTTTGTTGAGGGGGTTGGAGCTTTGTTTTTGTGTTGTTGAAGAGTTCTTCTTTGTTATTTTTGAGAGAGAAGAATTGGGAGAAAGAGATAAAGAGATTTTTTTTTTTTTTGGACTTGCATGCTTGGATTGATTTGGGAAGGAGCTTGGACAAGTTCTTGGTTTAGGCTTCTCCAATGGAGAGGTAGGGAACCCTCTCCTTTGTTTTTGCTTTCATACTATTATTGCTTCTATGCTTATTGTGAAAAAAAAAAAAAAAAAATGCATGTTTACTTTGGTGTAATTGTGAAAAATGGTTTGAATGCTTATTGTGTAGTATAGGAGAGGTCTATGGGAATACTCATGAGGGAGGCAAAAGAGTAGATTAGGATATTGTGGAGGGAGTTTGAGAGGGATGCCCATCTTGGGTAGGAATGTTTACATTCTACCTTGTCTTTGAGGGAGCCATAAGAGGAGGGAGGCATAAGAGTATGGGAGGAATAAGGGGTACTTGAGGGAGGCATAAGAGTCATAGGGGCTTGTGTTTTATTGTGGAGGGTTTTGGATGGGCATCTCATCTCATTTGGGAGGCATAAGGAAAATATTCCCATAGTTCCTTCTCTTGTTGGCTTGGATGCGAGCCTTGTTGTGTAATGTTTGATGTTATTGTGTGTCTCTTTGTGCTTCTATTTTAGCTTGAATGTTGTGAAGAACTTGTATTGTGGAAGCATGTTTTGTTGCCTTGAGTTGGAGACCACCCTTTTATTGTGTTGTGTTTGGGGCTCGGGGGTCAATGGAGGAGATTGCTTCTCTTCTCCATTGAGATTTGGTTGGGAGGAGAGTGTTGCCTCTCCCCCTATCTTGGTTGTGATTGGAAATACTTGGAGCTTGGAGTATGGATGAAGAATGCTATGGAGCTTGAGAAGACTTGGGTGGAGGAAAAATTCTTCCTTTTCTTTTATATGTATCAATTTGTTGTAAAATTTGTATGTGAAAGAAAATTGTAACATCTTGTTTCATTCAAATAAAAGGGACATTGTAATCTATATTTGCCCAAAGGGTCACATGGTTAAAATGTTGATAGATCTTGTTCAAAATTTAATAAAAGTATTGCTGGACTCTTGTGTTGAATGTTAGGATATCTACAAAATATACATACATACTTGATTCCATTATGTTGCAAAAAAAAAAGTATTGATAAGTGATACCATTAGTGTATATCTTCTTCTTGTAGTATGAATAGAAAGAGTTAAGTTTTATTGAATGTCCATTATGCCAACAAGGAGGAATGAAGGCTTTTTGCACGGTTAGCATTTGATGAAATTTATATTCCCTTGATATGACAAAATGATTGCACATAGCACATCTAAATTGTTGCAATGCTTACAAAAGTTTTTAAGGTTTTTTCTTTTACAGTTTAGGACACTGTGAGTGGTTTTAGCTTCACAAATAACCAGCTGCATGGCAGGCCTCGCCACTGCCCAAAACAAATGTGAAATTAGTCTCAAAATCAAGATCAGTCAATCACCCTTAAATCGGGTCTAAGAGAATAACTGTTAACAAAAAAAATAGATGATACGTTTCAGTAAAAATGCCTGATAGACAACTTGATACACAAGGCGCTGACTGTTACAGCGAATATTTAAATTGTTGCAATGCTTACCAATAGTATTACACGTTTTTTTTTAACAGATTAGGACACTGCAAGTGGTCTTAGCTTCACAAATATCAAGCTGCATGGCAGGACTCGCGACTGCCCCAACAAATGTGAAATTAGTCTCAAAATCAAGACCAGTCAATCACCCTTAAATCGTGTCTAAGAGAATAACTGCTAATATAAAAAAAATGATGATACGTTTCTGTAGATATGCCTGATAGATAACTTGACACCCAAAGCACCAGACTGTCACAGCGAATAAATAAACTGCTGTGATAAACCAGCAACACAGACTGATCCTTATGCATATCTCCCTGGGCATAAAAATATAGTTGCTTGGAGTCTTATCAATCGTCTAGACATATCTAATGCTTTCTTCTATCCATGCTCACCCTGCACTCCCCCCCCCCTCTTGCACTGTCCCTTGAATTGATCTGAGGGCGAATCAATTGGAGAATGCATTCGTTACTGTACAGATAACAACATAGTTGGGCGGTCTGCAACACATCCTGCCGCACCCCCCTCTTTCACTGTCCTCCATCGCATTGATAAACACTCTTTGAAGACAGTATCTCGGACATGGAAGTCGCGCTCAGCACAAGACAAATAGCAACACAGTTGGACGACCCTGCCACGTCCACCTTGCTGCACGCAATGAAAATGAAGGTAAAACGCCCTTCCCACGCACTGGAGCTCCTCTATAATCCTCACCCTTTTCTCACGCGCCAGTGGCAAAGCTTAAACGTGTTTTTTTTACTTCCTTGCTGTACCCACGCGGCCTGGGTGGCTGTGCAATGTCTCCTGGTACATTTTAACACGTTTCAATGGCTGGGCAGAGATAAGATTTGAAAATTTTAGTGAAGTTATTGTTTAGGCGGCCAGTCAAAGATGGATTTGCAAAATCCATGAAGTAAATGTTATGCGGCCTGTGGGAGTGGCGTGCACGCCATAGGATGGAACTTCAATGTTTGGCGGGTGGCCATTAAAGCCACCCACCGCGCCTCCCATTCTTAAGTTTCAAATCTCCACTCTTAACTTTCCTTCGGCCCTTGAATTTGTTTATGCATATCAACAACTAGCCGTCTTGCCATCTCAATGTAGTAATTGCTTGTCCTTCAGTCCACATTTTCACCTTATCAATTCTTTATCCCATTCGTTTCCCCACCATAGTAATTAGTCTTAGTTGAAAATGCCATTCCTTGCAAGCCTACGTAAGTTAGGGATAGTTTAAGTGTTAAACACCATACAAATATTAGTGGCACATAATATAGTTTTCTTATAATAGTCATACTTGGTTTAAGTAAGGGGTCACGTACACCTAAAACACACAAAGACATACAAGGTAGTAGTGGTAGAATACGTAACAGAATTTTCAAATAATTATTACTTCAGATATAATTAAGGCACTATATATCCCTAATCATATGCAATTATTCAATGCGATAAAATAGATTTGCGCCAAAGGATGTATATTGTAATGTGCGGATCTTTTCAGTTTGCATGTGGATATATATATATATATATATATATATATATATATATCAACCTTGAATATTAATCGTGATATGTGTAATATATCTGGATAGTAAAATTAAAAAAAAAAAAATTGTCGCGTTTTCGGGACGGGATTGTTTGGTTGAGGCGCGGCGTCGCCGTTGTCGTGAGTGTGGCGCCGTCTATTTTTGCGGCGTTACATTTTGGTATCAGAGCCAGGGGTTCGAAGCTGGGACCCTTGGGCACACGCTGAAAACGTGAAACAGGAACCTTTAACCTAGTTCAGAGCTGATTCTTTTAAAATTATAAAACCCTAATGTTGATAATTATTGCAAACAACAAATTTAGAAAATTGACTCAAGACCTGGGACAATGAACTAACTCTCGCCTTGATCTGTGCAGGAGGCGCGGATTGGGCGAGGGGTCTCTTCACATAGACCTAGACATACCACCGCCAGAGCAGGCCGTAGCAGCCCTTCTGCCTCAGATTTTGCAAACACTTCAGGATGTCAATGCCGCTATACGCGGGGAGCCCTTGGGAGGACGACTTGCTAGACATAGTTTGGAGCCATCAGTAGATGCCCAGGCATCCCCTCGACACAGCGAGGAGCACAGAGCAGAGAATTTCCGTGCAGAGTCGGCTAGGGCAGAGTCGCCACAGAGAGGACATGGGGACAGGAATTCAGGACATAGGGACAGGTCTCGGAGCCCTAGACAGAGGGAGGAGCATACAGAGAGACCTAGGATTCGTCATACATCAGCTGCAGACCATATCAGGGAGATCCTGAAGCTGCGACCATCTCAGTATTCAGGAGATATAGGCGGTTTCCAGGCAGAGGCCTGGTTGGTGAGCTTGAGCGGATGCTTCAAGCTCTGTCCTTGTAGTAGCAACACGAAAGCTCGTGTTGCGATCCATCTTCTGAAGGATGGAGCAGGAGTCTGGTGGAGGACCGAGGAGCAGAAGCTCCATGTCGACTCAGAGACGATTACCTGGGAGCTGTTTGAGGAGCGGTTCAGGAGCAGGTATTTACCCAGGAGGTTTATTCAGCAGCGGATAGATGAGTTTCATGACCTCCGTCAGGGATCGATGACAGTAGCTGAGTATGAGAGCTGATTTCTGGACCTACTTCAGTATGTCGATTATATGCAGGATGAGCAGGTACGGATTCACAGGTTCATCCGGGGCCTGAACTTGGATTTAGCTGGCGCAGTACGCATTCACTGCCCACAGACGTTAGCAGAGGCCGTGGAGAAGGCCTATATTGCAGAGGAGACACGGGGGAAGACACAGCAGGCTAGAGATAGAGTTCAGAGCCGTATCCAGCAGATGCAGGATAGTAGGTCGAAGGGGTCAGTTCCTCCTCCACGGGGTGGACAGAGTTCAGGGCAGGCTTCATTTAGGCCACCACAGCAGCAGTAGCAGCAGCAGACCCGCCCACCTTACCGACCTCCTCAGAGATTCGATGCACAGAGAGGATGTAGTATGGGGCCTCCTCCTAGGGGTCCCATCAGGACACAGGGTGCACCGAGAGCTCAGTCAGTCGGAGCTCGTCAGCAGAGACCTCAGCAGTCCATAGCCGGATCGTCAGGATCGGCATCTCAGTCATCTAGGGTACCAGCTGGAGCCGCTTCCCACTGGAGAGGATCAGGCGGCTGTTATGGTTGCGGAGTCGTTGGGCATATTTGGAGAGATTGCCCACTTAACCCTACCAAGGGTAAGACACAGAGCTCAGAGCCTACTGTTGGAGATATGGCACGGAGTCATCGGATCTACGCAGCGGTCGAGAACCGCCAGGCTGAGCATCAGAGTACTGTGATTGAGACGACAGGTAGTATTGGTGGTATTTCCACCTCTATATTATTTGATTCTGGTTCTTCTGATTCATTCATTGCACCATCTTTGGTAGAGCGTTGTAGACTGGTGGCAGTTAGGCAGGGCCTTAGTTGGGACGTAGAGATGGCTTCTGGAGCCAAGATTTCTGTAGACTCCTTAGTCAAAGAGTGTGTAGTGGATTTGGGACCCTTCACCACTACTTCAGATCTTAGGATCCTTCCATTAGGATCTTATGGCATCATTTTAGGCATGGATTGGTTATCCGCTCACAGAGCTAGAGTGGACTGTTACCATAAGACTATTGCTTGCATAGATGATCTTGGAGTAGAGTCAGTGATATCAGGGGTTAAGAGACCCGTTTCTATTCGCACCATCTCCGCTATGCAGCTTAAGCGGTGTGTGCGACGGGGTTGCCAGTTGTATGCTGTTACAGTTAGTGACAGATCAGAGGATGAGTCGGGGGGACCTTCCCTCGATGATCATCCCATCTTATCAGAGTTCGCCGATGTGTTTCCAGGGGAGCTACCGGGATTACCTCCCCCACGTGAGATCGACTTCCATATAGATCTAGTTCCAGGCGCAGAGCCTATCTCACGAGCACCCTATCGGATGACTACTCCTGAGTTATGTGAGCTCAAGTTGCAGCTGGAGGGCCTTCTGGAGAAAGGCCTAATCCGTCCTAGCGTATCCCCTTGGGGTGCACCAGTTATCTTCGTAAAGAAGAAGGATGGATCTCTTCGGTTGTGCATTGATTACCGTCAGCTGAATAAAGTAACGATCAAGAATCGTTACCCCCTTCCACGCATTGACGATTTGTTTGATCAGATGAAGGGGGCTACTGTTTTCTCCAAGATAGATCTTAAGTCAGGATACCATCAGCTCAGGATTGCGGAGACAGATATTCACAAGACAGCTTTCCGCACGAGATATGGCCACTACGAGTTCACAGTGGTACCTTTCGGTTTGACGAATGCCCCCGCAGTGTTTATGAGTTTGATGAATGGGGTATTCAGGACCTTCCTTGATCGCTTCGTGCTCATCTTCCTCGATGACATTTTGATTTACTCACGCACACGTGAGGAGCACGAGGAGCACCTTCGCCAAGTTCTTCAGTGTCTTCGCGAGCAGCGCCTTTACGGGAACTTGGAGAAGTGTGCGTTCTTTCAGTCTGAGGTGTAGTACTTGGGCCACGTTATTTCTGGGGAAGGTATCACAGTCGATCCTTCCAAGATTCGAGCCATCATGGATTGGCCAGCACCCACTAGTGTGACCGAGGTGCGTAGTTTCATGGGATTAGCAGGATACTACAGGAGGTTTGTTCAGGACTTCTCTCGGATTGCGCACCCCATCACTTCTCTTCAGCGGAAAGGGAAGAAGTTTGTATGGACAGATAAATGTGAGCAGGCCTTCAGTACACTGAAGGAGTGCCTTACGAGAGCACCTATCCTTGCAGTGCCGGATCCTCATGGAGAGTTTTTCGTATGCACAGATGCTTCCTTGGCAGGAATTGGAGGAGTGCTAATGCAGGAGGGTAGAGTAGTTGCCTTTGAGTCTCGCAAACTCAAAGATTATGAGCTCAATTATCCGACCCATGACCTTGAGCTTGCAGCAGTAGTACATGCCTTAGTACGATGGAGACATTTTCTTCTTGGCCGGAGATTTACACTCAGGACTGATCACTTGAGTCTTCGCCACCTCTTCACACAGCCCAATCTCAACGCTCGTCAGCGGCGTTGGATGGAGTTACTTTGTGAGTATGACATGGAGATAGAGCATGTGAAGGGAAAGGAGAACGTGGTGGCAGATGCCTTGAGTAGACGGAGACATGTGGCTATGGCCACCTCAGTGGGCACAGATTTGCGGAGTAGGATCTTGCAGCAGCTTCCTCAGGATAGTTTCTACCTTGCAGCCAGAGCAGAGATTGAGTCTCAGAGACCTCTTGAGGGGAGGTTTGATGGATTTTCACTTGAGGCAGATGGTCTTCTCAGACACAGAGGTTGGATATATGTTCCCAGAGATGGAGGCTTGAGACATGACATTTTGACAGAGGCTCATTGTGCACCGTATTCAGCCCATCCCGGGGTGAAGAAGATGCATGCCACCTTGAGACAGCTGTACTTTTGGAGAGGACTTCGGAGAGACATAGCTTCTTTTGTATCCCGTTGCTTAGAGTGTCAGAGAGTGAAGGCCGAGCATCAGCATCCAGCCGGCCTTCTCTATCCTCATGCCATACCAGAGTGGAAGTGGGACACCATCTCTATGGATTTTATTGTTGGGTTGCCGACGTCGAGATATCACCACGACGCCATCATGGTCACGGTGGATAAATTGACGAAGGTAGCCCACTTTTCTCCAGTGAAGACCACCTATACAGCGAGTGCGGTGGCACGAGTTTACCTGGATGAGATTGTCAGATTACATGGGATTCCGCGGAAGATCATTTGCGACCGCGACCCTTTGTACACCTCCCATTTCTGGACCACCATGCAGTATGCCCTTGGGACGAGGATTAATTTTAGCACAGCCTATCACCCTGAGACCGATGGACAGACAGAGAGGGTGAATCAGATTTTGGAGGACATGCTCAGGATGTACGTGATGGATCATCAGTCGAGATGGGAGGAGTATCTGTATTTGGTGGAGTTTGCCTACAATAACAGTTTTCAGAGTTCTATAGGCATGGCTCCTTTTCAGGCATTATATGGTAGAGAGTGCAGGACACCTCTTAGCTGGGATAGGATTGAGGACAGGGTTTCTCTTGGGCCAGCATTATTACAGGATATGGAGCAGCAGGTTACCTTGATCAGACAGAGATTGCAGGAGGCTCAGGATAGACAGAAGAAGTATGCAGACCAACATAGGACAGATCGCAGTTTTGAGGTAGGCACGAAGGTGTTTCTTCATGTCAGACCGCATAAGAGCCCTATCCGTTATGGAAAAGGTTCTAAGCTTGCTCCTAGGTTTGTGGGACCCTTTGAGATCTTGGAGCGCCTCGGCCCCTTAGCCTATCATCTAGCACTGCCACCTAGCTTATCGCGCGTCCATGATGTATTTCACGTTTCTGTGCTTAGGAGATATGTTTCTGATCCTTCTCATGTACTGGATTGGACTGCATTGCAGGTGCAGGATTAGGGGCAGGTGATGGTGGAGCCCGTGCGCATTTTAGATCGCAGGACCCTGGGCCTTCGCGGCAGAGAGATTGACCAGGTTCGGGTCCAATGGGACAGATACGATGAGACTGCTGCTACCTGGGAGGATGCTACATCATTGCGAGCTCAGTTTCCACACTTATTTCAGTGACTTCCAGGAGGAAGTCTAGTCTAAGGGGAGGGGGATGTAATGCCCACATCCCTACGACACTTAGTTGATTATCATTTTGAGTTATGCAGACTTTAGATATGGACATGGCTTATATTTATGTTGATTAGCATGATGTTTTGTGACTAGATACATTTGGATTATGGTTGGATTTTGTTTTCAGTATGATCTACACTGACTCATGGACAGACTATTGGATACTGATATTATTTTTATATGGATATATTGCATGTGTTCTAACATTGGATTTCTTCGCCCTGATGAGTAGAATGTAGTTGTTGAATTTACATTACTATGATTTTGGAAAATGATGAAATGCATAATTAAGTTGTGAATTAGACCTAGAAATAATGATTGCTTGAATTACGTATAGATGTTGATAAATTTCATGCATATGATTATTTTGGATATTTTGACATGGCCGCAAGGCCGAAGAGGGTATTTTGCATTTTTGCAGGAAACACAGCATGATCACAACCATGAGGGGGATTGGGGACCAAACACAACAGAATGTCGGGTGGTTACAACATTGGTCGTCAAGGCAACTTGTAAATTGTATTGTGTTAACTTTGTTCTTGTATGTGTTGAGAAAATTTCCATGAGGGGGAAATTTTCCTATGTGACCAAGGGGGTAAGAATTTTACTACTTGTTTTACTTGATTTAGTAGGTGATTTCTTTTGTGAAGTCTTTTTGTTAAATTACTTTTGTTAAGTGTGTTTGGATTAATGTAATATCTTGTTTTAGTTTTTAAGCCTTGGGGGAAAGTCAAGTGGGTGTAATAAATTTTGATTGTTGGCTCCTTGAGCCTTGTGTGTCCTCTTGTATTGAATACTTGGTTTTGAGTGTTGACCACTCAATACTCTTAGAATCTCGAATTTGAGATTGAGGGCAATTTTAGGGGACTTGTGGGACAAGTTAAACTTGTCCCACACTTCCCAAAACCCCTTACCAACCATATCTATGGGTTGGGAATCCAAAAAGGGGGTTATTTATTGTTTTGGGAAGGGAAATATGACTTTGGAGTGCATTTTCCTCATTTTGCATTTAATTGTGCCTTAAGGCACATGGGAAAGGGTTGAATGTGGAAGAGGGTTGTCATTCAACCCAACCACCCATTTATGGTGCTTTGGGATTTGAGTTGACCTTGGGAGATGGTTTGAGGATGTGTGATGTGGCATCCTACATGGAGCCACATCACCCTCACCTTACCTTTGATCTATTTATTGAAACTTCCTCTTTTGTTGAGGGGGTTGGAGCTTTGTTTTTGTGTTGTTGAAGAGTTCTTCTTTGTTATTTTTGAGAGAGAAGAATTGGGAGAAAGAGATAAAGAGATTTTTTTTTTTTTTGGACTTGCATGCTTGGATTGATTTGGGAAGGAGCTTGGACAAGTTCTTGGTTTAGGCTTCTCCAATGGAGAGGTAGGGAACCCTCTCCTTTGTTTTTGCTTTCATACTATTATTGCTTCTATGCTTATTGTGAAAAAAAAAAAAAAAAATGCATGTTTACTTTGGTGTAATTGTGAAAAATGGTTTGAATGCTTATTGTGTAGTATAGGAGAGGTCTATGGGAATACTCATGAGGGAGGCAAAAGAGTAGATTAGGATATTGTGGAGGGAGTTTGAGAGGGATGCCCATCTTGGGTAGGAATGTTTACATTCTACCTTGTCTTTGAGGGAGCCATAAGAGGAGGGAGGCATAAGAGTATGGGAGGAATAAGGGGTACTTGAGGGAGGCATAAGAGTCATAGGGGCTTGTGTCTTATTGTGGAGGGTTTTGGATGGGCATCTCATCTCATTTGGGAGGCATAAGGAAAATATTCCCATAGTTCCTTCTCTTGTTTGCTTGGATGTGAGCCTTGTTGTGTAATGTTTGATGTTATTGTGTGTCTCTTTGTGCTTCTATTTTAGCTTGAATGTTGTGAAGAACTTGTATTGTGGAAGCATGTTTTGTTGCCTTGAGTTGGAGACCACCCTTTTATTGTGTTGTGTTTGGGGCTCGGGGGTCAATGGAGGAGATTGCTTCTCTTCTCCATTGAGATTTGGTTGGGAGGAGAGTGTTGCCTCTCCCCCTATCTTGGTTGTGATTGGAAATACTTGGAGCTTGGAGTATGGATGAAGAATGCTACGGAGCTTGAGAAGACTTCTTCCTTTTCTTTTATATGTATCAATTTGTTGTAAAATTTGTATGTGAAAGAAAATTGTAACATCTTGTTTCATTCAAATAAAAGGGACATTGTAATCTATATTTGCCCAAAGGGTCACATGGTTAAAATGTTGATAGATCTTGTTCAAAATTTAATAAAAGTATTGCTGGACTCTTGTGTTGAATGTTAGGATATCTACAAAATATACATACATACTTGATTCCATTATGTTGCAAAAAAAAAAGTATTGATAAGTGATACCATTAGTGTATATCTTCTTCTTGTAGTATGAATAGAAAGAGTTAAGTTTTATTGAATGTCCATTATGCCAACAAGGAGGAATGAAGGCTTTTTGCACGGTTAGCATTTGATGAAATTTATATTCCCTTGATATGACAAAATGATTGCACATAGCACATCTAAATTGTTGCAATGCTTACAAAAGTTTTTAAGGTTTTTTCTTTTACAGTTTAGGACACTGTGAGTGGTTTTAGCTTCACAAATAACCAGCTGCATGGCAGGCCTCGCCACTGCCCAAAACAAATGTGAAATTAGTCTCAAAATCAAGATCAGTCAATCACCCTTAAATCGGGTCTAAGAGAATAACTGTTAACAAAAAAAATAGATGATACGTTTCAGTAAAAATGCCTGATAGACAACTTGATACACAAGGCGCTGACTGTTACAGCGAATATTTAAATTGTTGCAATGCTTACCAATAGTATTACACGTTTTTTTTAACAGATTAGGACACTGCAAGTGGTCTTAGCTTCACAAATATCAAGCTGCATGGCAGGACTCGCGACTGCCCCAACAAATGTGAAATTAGTCTCAAAATCAAGACCAGTCAATCACCCTTAAATCGTGTCTAAGAGAATAACTGCTAATATAAAAAAAAAAATGATGATACGTTTCTGTAGATATGCCTGATAGATAACTTGACACCCAAAGCACCAGACTGTCACAGCGAATAAATAAACTGCTGTGATAAACTAGCAACACAGACTGATCCTTATGCATATCTCCCTGGGCATAAAAATATAGTTGCTTGGAGTCTTATCAATCGTCTAGACATATCTAATGCTTTCTTCTATCCATGCTCGCCCTGCACTCCCCCCCCCCTCTTGCACTATCCCTTGAATCGATCTGAGGGCGAATCAATTGGAGAATGCATTCGTTACTGTACAGATAACAACATAGTTGGGCGGTCTGCAACACATCCTGCCGCACCCCCCTCTTTCAATGTCCTCCATCGCATTGATAAACACTCTTTGAAGATAGTATCTCGGACATGGAAGTCGCGCTCAGCACAAGACAAATAGCAACACAGTTGGACGACCCTGCCACGTCCACCTTGCTGCACGCAATGAAAATGAAGGTAAAACGCCCTTCCCACGCACTGGAGCTCCTCTATAATCCTCACCCTTTTCTCACGCGCCAGTGGCAAAGCTTAAACGCATTTTTTTTACTTCCTTGCTGTACCCACGCGGCCTGGGTGGCTATGCAATGTCTCCTGGTACATTTTAACACGTTTTAATGGCTGGGCAGAGATAAGATTTGAAAATTTTAGTGAAGTTATTGTTTAGGCGGCCAGTCAAAGATGGATTTGCAAAATCCATGAAGTAAATGTTATGCGGCCTGTGGGAGTGGCGTGCACGCCATAGGATGGAACTTCAATGTTTGGCGGGTGGCCATTAAAGCCACCCACCGCGCCTCCCATTCTTAAGTTTCAAATCTCCACTCTTAACTTTCCTTCGGCCCTTGAATTTGTTTATGCATATCAACAACTAGCCGTCTTGCCATCTCAATGTAGTAATTGCTTGTCCTTCAGTCCACGTTTTCACCTTGTCAATTCTTTATCCCATTCATTTCCCCACCATAGTAATTAGTCTTAGTTGAAAATTCCATTCCTTGCAAGCCTACGTAAGTTAGGGATAGTTTAAGTGTTAAACACCATACAAATATTAGTGGCACATAATATAGTTTTCTTATAATAGTCATACTTGGTTTAAGTAAGGGGTCACGTACACCTAAAACACACAAAGACATACAAGGTAGTAGTGGTAGAATACGTAACAGAATTTTCAAATAATTATTACTTCAGATATAATTAAGGCACTATATATCCCTAATCATATGCAATTATTCAATGCGATAAAATAGATTTGCGCCAAAGGATGTATATTGTAATGTGCGGCTCTTTTCAGTTTGCATGTGGATATATATATATATATAATCGTGATATGTGTAATATATCTGGATAGTAAAATTATTATAAAAAAAAAAATTGTCGCGTTTTCGGGACGGGATTGTTTGGTTGAGGCGCGGCGTCGCCGTTGTCGTGAGTGTGGCGCCGTCTATTTTTGCGGAATAATAATCGATTCATCGTTTAACAGGCCTATCTCATCAAAACACATTTCCTATATCCATAAAACCATTCTACGTGATGAGAAAAAATAAATTGTTAGAGTCTCATTAGGATCTTTCTATCAAGGCTAATGTTAATAATCACTACAAAAATAGGATTAACACACAATCAAGCAAATACCCGCTTTCCTCCTGGTCGTGGTGGAATTTTTCCAGTCCCACATCATTTTACCACTAAGATACACTGACATTCCTTAATGGACACTATAATACCTTATCCAAACCTATTACCGTCTTAGATTTGATTGGTTTACATTTCTTTCATCAAGGATTTGTTCTGAACTTGATAGGGCCGTAGTGAATCCTTCTACAATTATTTCATCTTCTCATTTTGTTCTTGCTTTCTATTATGAGGGTTTTCATGGATTCAAATCAACACCTATTCCAACCACTCTACATGAGAAGAGGATAAACATGCAATGCTTCTTGACCGATATTTGGTGAGTATTTTTTAAAATTAATTCTATCTTGATTATTTAAAATAAATTCTTAAAAATATATAATATGTAACTTTATTTTCAACAGGTCAAAGAGCAAAAAAAATGAGCTTGTTGTAAGGTGGGTATTATCTCACATGACCCTCCTAGGCCTGATGGGTCTTGTGATACATTTCCAATTGATGTTACCCACGACCAATGACTCTGTAGCTATCATTAACATCTAACAACAGAGAGGTAGAATATGAGAAAAATGGATGCGTGGTCCTATGGAATCATCTAACAGCTAGGAAAGATTGCCCAATATGTATAATCCAAGTTTTCATTAATCCATAATACACAATTATTTTAATTTTGATTAAATTTAATTATTATTCAATTATAATACGAGTCTTGACAATGGACATATGTCAATTTCCTATTCAGCAACCTTGTTTGGCACATTGACAACGAAACACATGTTGTTTACTAGTGCAGACACTACATACATACCAAAGTAAGAAGAGATTCAGTATGCACCAATTTTTCACCCTTCATGTTCTGGTAATAATAATTAGTGAATTATATTAAATTAATATTAGTCTTTGTTTCAAGAATTTATCAATATCTTTAAGTGGTTTTCATTAAATTCAGGTTTTGCATTGCCAACCCCCGCTTCCACATAGTTCCAATCTCTATTAATTACATGGTAGGAAATATCTATTGATTTAATTCTTATTAATTTTAAGTTCTTATTATTTTGTTGTTTATCTTCTTAAATACAACATAATGATACTATTAAAATATTGATGCTCACAGAAATTTTACAACTTCAATCTCAAATTCAACTTGTGCATGTGGCCACCCACACTACTCCAAGTAATTTCTAAAGGAGTATATCATTTTGACCTTTAAAGAGGGTGCGAAAAAACCAAAGTGTGAGGATCATGAGAGATGATGTGAACATCTATAGAAGTGTGAAGAGCAGTGTGATAAGATCTTGAGAGGAGGTGAGCATCAACTGAATGTATATGCAAAGATCTGAAAAATGGGAAGAACCTGATTACAATCCACAAAATATCACTCTATATTACATATCTCGATGGGTGTACATATAGGGAGTGTTGAGTAACCCTTAGTGAGGTAATCATGAAATAGAAATTAAAGGAGAGTGAATTACATTCTGAGAATAGAAAAGTTCTGAGAATAGAAAAGTAACCTCCTAATGATGCATATGATGCACTGACACATAAGAGAATCCCATGATGACTCCCAAATGATATACAAACCTACTATCTCACCTAAGTGAGATGACTCTCCTGATGATGTGGAATGGTGACTCACACAAACACACCCTTCGTAAAAAATTAGGATGAGGTAGAACATCAAAAATATAAATGGGTCTTGGCACAAAATCCTTATTTGGTACCAATGCACAAAATAAGTCTCAAGCAGTGAAGGAAAACCTAGTGGAAAAAAACATCCATAATAAGAGAAAAACACACTCTCTAATCTAAGAAAGATTCCAATATGGGTCTTGGCTATAGAAAATATTGATTAGGTACCCATGTACCAAAGGGAAATCTCTTGGAAATAATAAGAAGAGATAAGAAGAGGGGGATGAGAGGAATCAAGAAGATGTCAATGGACGAATATGAACTATGAAAATGTAGGAAGTTTCCTAGAAGAGTGTTGATGACATGGTCCATCTTACATGGTCCTCTTACTCTAGATTGAAGAAGGGCCACCCCACACTTAATTGTGTGCCTACCCTTCCAAGGGATAGAAGTAGAGTTTCGTAAGTCTTCTTACTCCACAAAGGAAACCAAAATGTTAGGAACATGAAGAACTCTAAGTCTGGTTCATGTAAGTGTGACATAGGTCTAGAAAATGAGCACCAAGGAGCTTAAACTAGTGCCATGTACTCAAAACTATCAGAGTGAAGAAGAGGAGTACCCACATAAAGGATTTCCAAGTGATGTGAAGGAAAAACAAAAATCCCCACAACAAGAAAAGGAATCCACAAGCAAGGGTGGATTAATTAAGGTCCCTAAGAAAGAGGAAGTGATAAGAGTCCCAAAAGGGGAACTCCCAACAATGGAGATGGTCCAATACTCTAAGGCACCAATATATGGATGAGGAACCTATAGTCCATCACAAGTGGACTTTATGAAAATATGACCAAGGTTGGGTAGATACTCCTCCCAATGGGGGGCTCGATAAATAGTATCGTAATTTTTGAATAGGTAACAGGGGCCCTCCCACACTAAAATTGGATAAGAGGCTAATGAAATGATGGTATGAGGATAAGAAGGAGACTTTGTGATGTCTAATGAGATGTGGGATGTGTCAACAGTATCTAACAGTGTGAAAGGAGGAGAGAAGTCCTTTGTGGTAGTTTTGGCATCAAACCTAGGTGCACTATCCCCCTTCATCAGAAGAAGAACTAAGTGATTATGTGTCAATGGAACTACCATCCACATAAGGAAGAAGAGGATACAACTAGATCAAAAAAAAAAATGGGTGGTAGTATGTGAAGGGTCTCCAAAGAGGGATTGAAAGATGGTTTAAATACGGTGGGGAGGATTTGAGTCTACCATGTGAAAGTGTAGAGGTTTGGTGATGGAACACATCAAGTGATCAACAACATGGTTACTAAGTTTCGAGAAAGTTCTCAAGATGACTATAATTAGTGGGTGTAGGAATTGGCCTAAGAAAGAAGTATAGAAGACCAAGGTGGGTGAAGTAGTGTTCCATAAAAGCATGCCATGCTGAATAGTTCTCTCTCCCAATAAGAAGTGGCGAAGGGAATAACATGATACTGTGATTCTTAAGTCTAGAAAGATCATCCTCCATGATGTGGATGTAAATGAAAGAAGTGTGAGCTGCACAAGAAGAAGTGTGCAAGAAATCAAGATGTTATACTCAGCCGATAATGTGTATATAAGTAATGTTAGCAAATTAATACATTTGTTAGTATTTGTTAAAGGACAGTTATCAGTTGTATAACCGTCTCCCTCACGGCTGCCTCCCTATCGGCCTATTTAAAGGCGTCACTTTGTATCTTTATTAACATAGCAATACATTCTTCTTGTACGCCTATCATTGGTTTTCAGAGCAGGTCGTGCCTGGAGGAAGAGAGGAAGAGCAGACTGGTGCGATTTGAAGAAGACTGTCCTGTGCGTGCGTGGAGACTAGAGCAAAGTCTGGTGCGCTGTGCGTGAAGGAAGTTGCCTATCTTTGCTGCGTGCATGAAGAAAGAGAGGTAGACTGTCCCATTTCTTTTTCCGTGCGTGCCTGAAGGAGAAGAAGACTGAGCCTGTGCCCGTTTTTCTTTGCTATGCATGCCTGAAGGAGAAGAAGACTGAGCCTGTCCCATTTTTCTTTGAGCTGTGCGTGCGTGAAGGAGGAGAGGGTGTTCCTTGCTATGAGTGAAGAATTAATAACCCTTGCTGTGAACTCTTATCTGTGCAAACCAGTGAACCTGTGTGCCTTCTTTGTTGGCTGTACGTGGAGATTCAGATAGGAGACTCATTGCTAGAGCCCAGAGTAACTATCCGTCCTCTACTCACGAAAGGAGACATTGCTGAGCAAGATTCGTGCTTGTGACTGCTACGTGTAAGCAAAGTCTAGCAAATTGCAAATCAGTGTGTGTGCGTATGTCTCAAATTTCTGATGCACAAAGCACCGCGAGCAATGCACCAAATATTTGGGCATTGAATGACAACGAAGACACCACTGGACTGTTCTTTTGCCTTGATCAACGAGCTACACAACACTAGGAACATTCTCTTTGACGAGATTGTGCACCGAGGACTGTTGGAATACTTTTGGTTAGACGTTTCATGTCAAGCAACGGCGGATTCGTGCAGAACTTGAACGTGGTTATGATGCAGATGACGAAGGTGAAATAGAACGCCCACAGGAGCGTCGGCGTCTCACTGCACGAGCCTATAGAGCCCATCTTCGTGACAGATTCCTTCAGTAAGCATTGTAGCCATTTTGAAAAATAAATAAATAAATAAAATACATTTTTGAGTTTTTTGAAAATGTCTGCTCCAAAAATATTGCTATCCGATGCCCAACTCTTGAAAAGGGCCAAATTTCACCGCATGGAAAACCAAAATGCGGATGATTCTTCAATTCGAAGATCTTTGGGGGATTGTCTCTGACAAGGACGCACCTCCCACAAACAATGATCTGTTGGAAAAATATGAAAAGGATGATGCGAAAGCACTAATGCTCATCACCCTTAGTCTTTCTGATGAGGTGCAGCCATACATTCGGGAAGAAACTGCTTCTTCTCAGGCATGGAGCGCATTGTGTACCATCTACGAAGCTAAGAATCTGACGACAAAGTTGCAACTTCATACAAAGCTTCATACGATGAGTATGCATGATGGCGAATCAGTAGAAGCCTTCTTGCGGCGTGTAGTTGGGTTACGTGCAGAACTCTCTGCCCTCGGTGAACCAGTCGATGACAAGTTGCTAGTCCTGCTCACCCTACGAGCTCTTCCTTCACGGTTTCGGACACTGATCACCACGTTGACAATCACTCAATAGGAGGTGAGTTTTTGCAACCCTGGTGAATTATCTCTAGCAGGAAGAAGCCATGCAAAACGTACAAGAAGCCTTCGAAGACAAGGCTCTCATCACGAGGCAAAAACATAAGTCTCGGAAAGGGAAAACTGCCCCCCAGAATCAGAAGCAGCGTGCTCAGCAGCCATCTTCACAGCGGCCACCACACAACAGCACACCTCAGAAGCAGCATAATCACAAGGTGGATCGGTGGTGCCCACATTTGCTCCATGGATACGCACACAACTGCGAACTGTTATTACAATGGTCGCAAGTATGGAAATTATGGTGAAGAGAGCACTTTTGGCCGAGGATATTCCAATAAATCCCGATGGCATGCTCGTAATCAGAGGCAGAAGGGCCACATTGCTACTTAGCAGGATGCCACCTCCGATGAAGAGGTACCAGATACGACTCATTCTGACATTGTTCTAGTCTCACAGACTTCGCAGCCATCAGAAGATGTCTGGTTGATTGATTCAGGTGCCAGCAAACACATGACTGGCAACAAGAAGTTGTTCCATACTCTGAGTGACCGGCCCACTGGAGATCGGATCACCATTGCAGACAATCAAGAGTATATTGCAGCAGGGATTGGTGATGTCATCATTCCTCTTGGAACACGAAGATGTACACTCACAAAGGTGCTCTATGTTCCAGGTTTTGACTTCAAATATTTTGTCTGTAAGTCAACTTCTTAACCATAGAATGCAGGTTGAATTTTTTGTTGAGAAAGGGGTCAAGTCCTGCATCATTTCCCAGGGAGAGTCAGTCATTGCTCAAGCATTTCTGAAGGGCCGTCTATTTGCACTGGATGTGGTCACTTCATCTAGCGTTGCTCTCTCTACATCAACGGCAGAGTCCACTGCACTTTGGCACTTTCGATATGGTCATCTTTCTGTCGGGGCTCTGCATCAACTCAGTGCGAAGGAAATGGTAAGAGGGCTTCCTCCACTCTCCCCATTCCTTACCTGTTTGCTCAGGCTGTCTTGCGGGCAAAACAACATAGAGGTCCATTCAAACAGAGCTCTTATCATTCTATAGAGCCTCTTCAGGTCGTTCACACCGATCTGTGTGGACCTCTGCCAGCTAGCTTTTCAAGGTTTTGCATACTTTCAGCTCATCATTGATGATTACTCACGGAAAATGTGGGTATATTTCCTTCGGAAGAAGAGTGAGGCTCTTGCAAATTTCCAAACCTTCTACCAGCAAGCCACCAGGTAGTCTGGGAAGCATCTTCTTCTCCTCCAATCAGATCGAGGGGGGGAATTTGTGTCAAAGAAGTTCTTAGCATACCTGAAGCAGCATGGCATTCAGCAACATTTGACTGCTCCCTATACGCCCCCAACAGAACGGGATTTTCGAGTGCCACAACAGGACTGTCATGGAGATGGCTCGTCTTATGCTCTCAACCGCCAAGTTGGAGGATCAGTTTTGGGTAGAAGCAGTCCAGACAGAAGTGTATTTACTCAACCCGGGCAACCATGAAGATCTTCCAGAACAAGACACCGGAAGAGGTATGGACTGGTCGTAAACCTTCTATTCATCATTTAAGAGTTTTTGGTAGTACTACATATATGCATGTTCTAGATAAGAGAAGGAAGAAGATCGATCCAAAGACACTGCCATGTCTTTTCTTGGGGTATAGTACTACCTCAAAGGCATATTGTCTCATGGATCCTGAGACGAAGAAGATCTACGAGAGTCGAGATGTGGTATGTGATGAGTCGTCCTTTGACTCCTTGCCACACAATGGAGATCCAGTACCGACCTCGTCACATAGATTTCTCACACATCCAGATGATGAGCAAGATGATTCTTCTCAGAGAGAAGAAGAGCTGAGTGGAGACTTGTTCGTTGATCTTGGCACACTGGAAAACACATCTTCACATCAGCAACACCAACGTCCGAAATGGGTCCAGAGTACTATCAGGGATGAACACCTGAACTCACTTCCTGGTACTTCTACGAGAGTTAGAACATAAAGTCAAGCAAGACATGAGGTAAATTTTGTACTCATGAGTTCAGTTGTTGAGAGCACCGAACCTGACACTGTTTCGTGAGGCATTAGACCAACCACAGTGGAAACAGGCTATGGATGCTGAATATGATTCCCTGATTCAGAATCAGACGTGGGAACTTGTCGATCTGCCTCCAGGTAAGAAATCCATTGGCTGCAAATGGATTTTCAAAACAAAATATAAGGCAGATGGTTCAATCGACAAACACAAAGCACGGCTTGTTGCAAAGGGTTATGCTCAGCAAGAAGGAATTGACTATGACGAGACCTTTGCACCCACTGCGAAGATCAAAACCATCAGAGTTGTATGTGCACTGGCAGCACAAAATGGATGGAAACTTCAGCAGATGGATGTCAAGAGTGCTTTTCTAAATGGTGATCTACAAGAAGAAGTGTACATGGCCCAACCTGAAGGGTTTGTAGACAAGCATCAACCACACAAGGTATGTCATCTGATAAAGTATCTCTATGGACTTAAACAAGCACCTAGGGAATGGTATATAAAAATTGATGATCACCTATTGTAGCATGGATTCACTCGTAGCCCCTCAGATACAAATTTGTATATCAAGAAGGTAGGAACAAAGATTTTCATTCTGGTTTTGTACGTAGATGATCTTGTGATCATAGGAAGTTCTGATAATCTTGTAGATGATGTAAAGAATGATCTGAAGAAATCCTTCGACATGACTGATTTGGGGCTACTTCACTATTGTCTTGGCTTAGAGATATGGCAGAAGAAGAATCATATCTTTGTCTCCCAGATGAAATATGCCAAGACACTCCTGGAAAAGTAAGGGATGTCAGATTGTAAACCAATGTCCACACCTATGGAAAAAGGTTTGCAACTATCTAGATTCCAGGATTCACCACAGGTAGATGGCACTCACTATAGGCAGCTTGTGGGGAGTCTCATTTACTTGACTTATACCAAACTAGATCTTTGCTTTGTTGTGAGCTGCGTCCTCTGCCTGAGCGTGGGAGAAGAAAGAAGACTGCAGGAGGAAGCAGTTAGTTGTATAACCGTTTTTTCTATTCATCCCTAAAACGCGTGGAGAGGAGACTCAGATTTCTTGCCTGTCCCATTTGTATTTTGCTGTGCGTGGTGTGCGTGGAGTGTTCCTTGCATGAAGGATTTGAAAGTTCCTTCAATGAGTCAGTTACTCCTCCCGATTCACCAGTTCCTTTCCCCACAAATTCAGAAGTGGCAGGAGCAGGCAAAGAAGATTCATCTAAAAACAAGGGCATTATCAGTAGTCCTGTAAATAGTGACGATGAAGATTATGATGGTCCCGACGCCCCTCCTCACTCTCAGGAGGAACCTCAACAGCCTGCTAATCCTCTTGACGCCGCCAAAGCTGCTGCTACCAAAGATGACGATGACGATTATGAAGAAAACGGGAATGTCGATGTGGAATTAGGCAAATATCAGTCAAAAAACCATGATAAAACAGAGAGATTCACGGCTATATTGAAATAGTTTATGCCTGATCAAATGGAGAGATATGAATCTTTTCGAAGGTCTGGGTTTCAGTAGGCAAATATGAGAAGGTTGTTGCAAAATATAACCACTTCAAACAAAATGAGAAGACAATATGAAATATAACCGCTTCAAACAAAATGAGAAGACCATACCTGTGCGCAGCGACAACATGAAGAATTCTGTTGTTATTCATGTCTGGCAATGTGGCATCGATCATTAAACTGATTCAAGTCTGCCTGCGAGTTATCCCATCAA
Source organism: Taxus chinensis (assembly GCA_019776745.2). Classification (NCBI taxonomy): domain Eukaryota; kingdom Viridiplantae; phylum Streptophyta; class Pinopsida; order Cupressales; family Taxaceae; genus Taxus; species Taxus chinensis. The sequence continues at coordinate 822,900,393 of CM034147.1, forward strand.
CGACCATTTCTCGGCATGTGAGGAAACAGCAGTGACTAGAAGAGTAAATAGTCAGGCATGTGAGCGTACTCAGAGGAGGATACCCGTGGTACAAGCCCGCAGTTCAAAAAGAAGAATCTATCACCAAAGAGGGAGAAGAGAGCATGTGGCAATGACCACTGACCAACTTATGAGCACTGTGTGGAGTTTGACATGTGTGGCATCGACCACCGAAAACCCAGGTGTGCGTTGGTAGACTCCTTCCCCCAACATCTTCTCAACTGTTGTTTGCAGACCAAGCGATACATTAGCAAGCGCATCGTACAAAAGATCAGGAGACATGTGGAATTTGTTTGAATCAAATCGGAACAAAACAAGATTAAGCCCCTTCATTCATTCATCAAATTTGCTATCAAAGATGGACGCGAACAACCAGCCTATGATCCCATGCAATAGTCTGAGAGGATGAAACTCATGCCCAGAGATGTTAGCAGCATTGCAAGCAACCATAGAGACGTGCCACATTTGAGAGAACCAAAGAGCATCGGTATCTACTCTTAGCCAGTCTCCAAAACTTGCAATCCGAGGACATAATGGACTGAGTCTTGTTTGACATATAGACGGAGAAGAGTTGTGTCGATCCAGATGAACAAATGTGAGATTAAATGCCCTCAGGCACATCTGTGGCGCACCACACGAGCTTTCGAGCTCACTTCTTCATCTACTTTTTCCACAAACGAGAGCACATCTGTCGCAGAGATTCAAGAAAATCCAGACAAAGTCCTTGTTGCAAGAAGCAAATAGGACATGTCGTGACGTAACAAGATGATGAATCTGGGGTAGATTTGTAAAAACAATATATTAAGGGGGGGAATGTTAGCATATTTAATACATTGTTTACTGGATACAGGCGGTTACATCTCACATACCAATGTCAGATTGTAAACCAATGTCCACACCTATGGAAAAAGGTTTGCAATTATCTAGATTCCAGGATTTACCACAAGTAGATGGCACTCACTATAGGTAGCTTGTGGGGAGTCTCATTTACTTGACATATACCAGGCCAAATATTTGCTTTGCAGTGAGCTATCTCGCTAGATTTATGCAGGAGCCGAAGAAATGTCATTGGATAGCAGTAAAGCATGTGTTGAGATATGTCCAAGGTATAGTTGAATTTGGTCTAGAGTATCAGAAGAACACTTAGTTCTTCTTACAGGGATATACAAACTCAGACTATGTAGGATCCGTTGATGACAGGAAATCCACTTGAGGGTATATTTTTCATCTCGGATCTGGGCCTATCTCATGGATTAGCAAGAAGCAAACTGTTGTTGCTTTCTCATCCACTGAGGCTAAATATCGTGCCGCATGAGGAGCTCTATGTGAAGTAATTTGGTTACGTCGCATTCTTGTAGATATAGGGATTCCTAAAGAGAAACCTCCCATCATTCATTGCGATAATCAACGTGTGTTGAAGCTTGTGAAGAATCCTATTTTTCATGAAATAACAAAGCATATTGAGGTCAAATGTCACTACATTTATGAACAGGTCTTGAACCACCAAAGTAAGCTCCAGTACTGCCCTACTAATTTCCAGGTTGCAGATATTCTCACCAAGCCTCTCTGTAAAGTGAAGTTTAATTTGTTTAGGGGGTACATTTGTAAGAGCAATGTATTAAGGGGGGGGAATGTTAGCACATTAGTTTGTTGACAGTTATCTAACTGTCCTCTCTCGTAGATCTCCTCCCGTAGCCTATATATTGGCTTGTTCTTTTTTTTGTAAAATAGGCATTGAATAAAACATTCAATATTTTCCTTCAAAACTTTCATAGTCAACAATAACATTTCTTTCACATAATAAGCTAACACATCACACATGAAATTATCATTCAATTCACGAGAGAGAGAGAGAGAGAGAGACTGAATAGTCTCTTCACGAAACACAACAACATCATAACAAATCTACACTAAGTGGTATGCACAACATGTGCATTGATAATATCACGAGTACAATGTTGGGCACATCACAACATAATATCACATTACTCCTCTTTCTCCACCACCATGCATAATAATCACATCACCATGTGTCCTAGAGGTTCGAGAACATGAAACTCATCTCTAATACCAAATGTCATGCCCATAGATTACACACCCAAATACAAAAAATAAAATATTGAAATAATTTTTTTTGTCTTGCATTACTTGATACACGATACCACATGGGATCACATAGGATAACTCACAACACATGTGGCATTTGAAAAAACATGAACCCACATATATACATGATGATGAAAGGATATGCACCACATATAAAGATGACACACAATGTCAAGCCTACCTAAGAGGCCTATAATGTGGATGAAACATATCCACATGAAAAAACATGATGCACATCAAAACTACGTCTTCCAAATGACAAAGTACAAAACAATGATCCAACTGAAATATAAACTTAAGGATAGGAAATTTCCATGACAAAAACCTTTCATGGTTACATATTTATTACAATACTATTTCATTATTTGACCTTAGTTATTTGAAGAACAATTAATGTGTAAACCTTTGTTCTTCTTAAGAGTAAACAACATTTTTCTTTATTTCATTTAACATTCAACTTATATTTTTTACATTTTTTTTCTCGTTTCTCTTATTCCAATTACTTTATATAACTTGATGGTCAATAGGAACATTTAAACACACATAATTCTTCCAATACATGGCATAAGGATTCATTTCTAAGAATCATATGTACTTATTTTTGCATTATACTTTCATTACAAGGACGAATATTCACCAAAGGTAAAAATGTAGACTAATAGGTATAAGTATAGAAAAATTAATAATTCCTTACTTAGAATAGTGCTTAAACACTAAGGATACACTATATTAACTTCACAATTATTACAGCTAGCTAGGTAAGTTAACTATTTAGTTTACATTGCTCATAACGTGATTCATAATCCAATTGCCCAAATAGGATTCCTTATTTTCACAAATCATGTTACACATGGAATGATACATTTCACCTCTTTTAACGTTAGATAGGTTTTACACTGAGTTTAAGTAAGGAAGATAACATTTCACTTTGCTTCTAAAACATCGTCTTAAGAATTCATTATTGATAGTTATGAGTTAATTACATATTTCGGCCATAAATATTACTTCCTAAGAGGTCCTAGGTTTAATATAATTCTATTTACACGTAATTCTTCTACTCCCTACTATAAACCAAACCAAAGTATAATATCCTTAACTCACATGACCTACATAAAACCGAATGTATTTCGTTATTACCTGCTAAGGGATATTTTTTTCAATCTTAAGGCTTGGGATTGCCAATACGAGGTTCTTTCTCAATGTGAGTTGACTCCATTGAAAAGTATGAAGTTTAAAACTTATAAAAGTGACCATTTGGGCCATGAAGGAAGAGAAGGAGAATTTTCGTGGACCATGCACCAAGGATTGATATGGTACAAGTTAACCGACCTCAATATAATCATGAAGGCACCTGTGAGACCCATTTTCTCAACATACGGTAATAGCGATGTAACAATGGTACAACATGGTTAGAATTTAACTAATTTTGGTTCCACTATGACAAATAAATCACAGGGTAACTCAAGGGGAATCAAACCTTATGACAAGGGTTAATACCTCAAACCATAGGGTTGGTTGACGTTTTTCGCTCAAATCAAAATACACATCTACAAGTGGTTATTTTTCTTATTAGATTAAGAGAGTTTCCTAAGTAAACACATCACTAACAAGTAGATAAAATAAGTCATTATCAATTTGTTACCATCAATTTTACTCTTATAAAAAACATTTAAATTACGACGATTCTAAGACTTTTAAACAACAAACTTCCAAATTCATCCTCCTACACTCATTGCAGTGAATATCAATATGAGTTTTTTTTACATAAATTTCACAAAAAACATGATGCAATCAACTAATATTACTCAACCAAAAAATAAAATTACAACCAAGTAGGGAACTAGTCAGACATGTTAAAGTGAAACTAAGTACAAAAAAACAAACTTTTCTAATGGGCTAACAATCTCATAATCATCACAGAAAATAAAAAATTTACATTTTTATTCATAATAATGTCACCAATATATCATAGAAAACTACATTATTTCTAGATCACTTGTTATTATGAAAACAAAAGTAACTATTCACTTCTCATTATCCTGATACCTAGAACTAACACATGGTCAACACAAACTGGTAGCATGGCCTCTACCCAAAAAGAACATAATTCATGTATTCATAGTTTTCCATTCACGTGGTTATAATACTTAACATGCAAAAATATGGAGTTAGAGGTACATTCATTTCATTTCATTTCATCTCTTGATTAGAGAGAGAGAGAGAGAGAGAGAGAGAGAAATAAAAAAAACCATTTTCTCGACAATCAAATTTATCAAACCAAGCCACAAAAGAGAGTTTCATATATTCATTTACAAGTGTATACAAGTTTCTCATTAGTTAATTGACTTTAAGACGGTCCTACGACATTCTTTCACATTTTCCTACTATTATGTGAAAACATCCGATTTTAACTCGAACTCTAAGAAACCTAATTCAAAAACCGATTTCTGATGGGCCATCGCACCATGAGGTAATTCCTATATGCTTTCCTATCTACAAGGAATTTACAAGATTTGATGGAACTTAGAATTAGTGATTATGGTACAAATGACAATTACTTTTCTAGAGCCACTGGACATAATTGGACTAGTTTTACCTAGACTACTAGTGACTGAAGGCCTACAAAACCTCCTAACAAAACTAACTGATCATGTTTTTTTCTCATAACTAAGGGTTGCAAGAAATTTTCATGTATAAATACTAGAGGCTTCTAGAGGCCGATATCCATTTCTTCACCTATGGTCAAAATAACAAGCCAAAATGAAACCCAACTTTTGATTTTCAGAAACTTCTCAAAGCAGCAAAATGGGTTAACATGGCTCCTAGAGGGGTCGAAAGAAGATAACGAATAGTCATTCGAGGGGGTTTTAATATTTTATACAACACCCCACATGACAAGGAACACAATTACAACTCGAATTTCCCATTTCACAATTTGGATTGGTGTTTTGTGAATCATAGAAAATCACGTTTTATTAGCTTTGCAAGGAAGACAAAAGGGTAGTTTAGTTGATGACTCATCTCAATATTGCCAATTCAAGTGGGCATGGACATCTAGTTTTGATACCTTAGTTTTACAACATCTTAGGTCGTGGTTATGAGTATGGTTGATGGTAAAATTAAAAAAAATCAAGTTGTATAGAGAAAGGTCTTTTTCATAGTTTAAAACTACAATTTATTTACTTAAACGGTAAACTTGTCCTTAAGTTTATTAGTAATAAGAATCCATAGAAAAAAAAATGAAACCATCAATCCAAAAATTATGAGTTTGAGGTGAGAAAACCATGGCTGAAAATTATCAACGAACAAGAGTGGAGGAGTTGTCGTTAAGAGCCAATTGTATATTCTAACGGGGTTCAACGAACTTTTCACCAAAACACATCTTGTGTATATCCCACGATCCTTGCATTCTACGAGACCAGATTTCATTAACGGTTTTTTTGAAACAATTCACGGCTTTTCTAAGATTCAACATTTGCATACATGCCTAGCAAGGAATTCAGATGTTGTCCACAAAACACCGCAAGGTTCCACATGCGAAACTCAAACATGCCACAACGCCCTGTGTATACCTTATGCACAAACCACCTTACCTTATGCATCAATAAAATTCCTACAAAATAATCTATACAACCACGTTTCCCTATCTCCATGTTCCCACAAATTCTACAAGTTACATGCAAGGAACGTCAAATCACACTACTTGGTTCAAATGCCATTCCAGTAATAAATTTTTCCACGCATTCAAGTCATCGACAATGGCAGAAAGATCATTCAAGTAAGAATAATGCTCCATTCCTAGCAATATGACATAATATCTACTCATAGAGTAAAAATATTGCCGCCCTTCATCTACAAGGCCAAGATGGATGCATGCAGAGAGAACACTAGTAAATGTAATACAGTATGGTTTCAAGCCCACTTCTTTCATTTATTTGAATAATTCACAGGCTTCTCTTCCATAACCATGCAGAGCATATCCACTAATCATCACATTCCATGAAACAACATCCAACTCGTGCAACTTGTCAAATAAACCATGAGCATGCTTCGTACTCGCCCATTTCAAGTACATAACACCAAGAAACAACTCATAATTTCATCATATTCCAACCCATCAGTGATGATTCTTCCATGTAATTGTACTCCCATTTCCAATGCAACTATGCCAGAACATGCTCTAAGAATCCTTGTAAAAATAAAATGGTTTGGCCTCAGACCTTCTTGTTGCATCTGGAAAAAGAGCTTCAAGGATCTTCGCCATTTTTATGTTCAACATACCTGGAATTTAGTGCATTCCATGAAATTAAATCCCTCTTCGAATAGTCTTTATTAGACACCATTACCTATTCCAAATCTCAATGCATAGAATGGGAGTATGCTTAGCGATGATGAACCGCTCAGTTGCATTTGGAAAAGAAGTGGTGGTGTTTTGGGAGGACGCCTATATCATATTCTAAAGATAGCATTTGACAGAGACTGGGAGGATGCTGGAAACGGATATGCTGCTTTGTTCCATAGTTGTTAATTCACATTTCCTTGGGAGTTTCCCAGGCCATAAAATTTCCATTTTGTGCACATTCAACAATTGTGGAATCCAATGGATCTGGGTCGTGCACCTCTTTAAGGATTTTTGTCAAATAGTAGTATACGAAGTCTCTGCTCCCCCCTTTGATTATTGTTTCTTTGGGGAATTTTCCCAAACTGCACATTTTCCACCCATAAACATCCACATTGCACACCTTTCTACGCTGGTAGTAGCAAAAAAAACAGAAAAAAATCCTCCATCCATTGTGCTTAGATCAGAAATGACAAATGATCATATTGGGCTTCAGATCCTATTTTCAAATCTTGTCGCTTGACACAGGCAGGGAGGGTGTGTGCAATGGAGGGGAACTGCATTGCAATTACAATATTTGAAAAACCTCATAATTCTCCGTTGTTCCCATCCACCCTCCGCCATACCTCATCACTCCCAACCACCACCTCTTAGCTACCAGCCTGTAACCATTTTAATTTAAATTTTATTTTTAATTTTATTAATATTTTAAATTATATATATATAATTTAAATGTTTATTTATTTCATTTCTATTTATTTGAACTTTTATTTTCTTGATCATTTAACATATCATATTATTATTATTACCATTATTATTGTCATTTTTATTACTTCTGATAATGATAGTTACAATATAATAATTCATTATGAAAGTAATTATGTTTTCTATCATAAGGGTTCTTGGGTCAATTAACCCATAAACAATCACCAAAGAGAAGTTCCAACAATGATCCCTTTTACATGAATTATCTCTAAATACCAAGGATGTGGGTTTAAATGCACTAAGGAGTGATTTGCTACACAAAGATAGAGTACCAAATGAGGTGGCTCGCACACCTTCTAGCCTAGTGCTACATAGCAGGGGATCGTAAGGGTATTTGCAACTCACTCTACTAATATATCCATCTCTTCATCAATAAGGCCTAGCCAATTGGGGCACTAGAATAATAGTCTCCAAACTAGCATTCGTGACGAGTCCCATCAAGGATTTAAGTGGGTAACTCTCACGAAACACCTATAATCAAAATTTACAACATTGATGGTCCTTAGATGTCTTACCATTCCAATGTGATGGGGAGGGGTATTACAATTATTGTATGATTCCTAATAAAATAAAGAAGCTACATCTTCAAATTATATTTGGTACATTGACTCGAGAGTCACCCAATACACAACTAGACGCAAGGACTAGTTCTTCATATAACTGCTAGACACATTCACTAGAAACAATGTTTCATTATGTTATGATAACTCCTACTATGTTCAAGGTATTAGAAGTAGTTCTTTACCTGTTAGAACACATAATTGTAATATTTCATAGGTTTTTTATATCTTCCTAGTTTGAAAAGGAATTTATTATCAGTCGGTCAACTTATAGATCACAATTTTGAAATTCACTTTGAATGTAAAAGTGGAATGAAAATATCTTTCATTAGAGATAAATCTAGAATCTTGAGAATTGTTCCAAGATATTCTAATGCAGGGCAAATGTTTTAGCTAGATTTTTTACATAGAGACCATCAAACACTTTTGCCAAAATATGCATGTTTATCACAATTGTGGCGTCAAAGACTTGTCCACATTATTTTCAACTCTATCGACACACTCCACCACTATGGGTATGGTTATAGGATTTACACCTCTCAAGGACACAAGAAAGTGCAAAAATTGATGGGAAAAAAAACAATAATCAACAACCTTGCAAAAAATTACATTTTAGGCTCCAAGTAGGCTTGATATGGTGAATACCAATCTTTATGGACACATGAAATCTAGTCATGATGGATTTCAATATTTTATGCACTTTTTGATGTTTTTTCATGTAAAATGTGGATTAATTGTCTTTATAATAAATATGAATCCTTTCAGTATCTCAAGAAATTTGAAGTTTTAGTTAAACCTGAATTCTGTCATAAAATAACAAATATCGACTAAAATCAAGGGAGGAATACACCAACAATGAGTTTAAATCCTTCTTTGAAACTCATGGATTTCATTGATGGATGCCACTTTCATATACACCACAAAAAATAGTATTGTAGAAAGTAGAAATTTTACTATCATGGAGATGGTGTGATGTATGATTAATGATTCTAGCCTCACAAATACATACTGGGCTAGATCATTCAAAACAATAGTATACCTACTAAATATATTTCTCACTATTCCTCTTAATAGAGTAACACCACAAGAATCATGGTTAAGGAGGAATCCTTTTGTTACACATCTTCTTTTTTAGATGTAGAATGAGCATGTGGGTTCCTAAGAAGAAGAGAACAAATCTTAGCATGAAAGATAAGAAATACATCCTCCTAGGGTATAGTGAAGAAGATCTTGGATACATATTGATGGAACCAAAAAGATGAAGAGTCTACATAATCAAGGATATTAAGTATTTGAGAAGAATGACTTAGAGGCTCTTTCCACAATCTCACTTGATGATCAAATCAGCCTTATTGTAAAAATGAATGATGATCTTCCATCTGATGAATACAATGATGATAGGAATTATGGTGATGATTTATAGGACCACCACCCCTGAAAAAAAATCAATGTATTCATTAATGATATACTAATGTGATATGAGATGCCAAATTGGATGGTATCCCATATACATCCATAACTAGACCAAAAAATCGTAACAAGTGTTGTTGTTTCTATACTAAACTAACTAAACTAATGGAATGAAACTAACACCAAGTAGCTTCAAAGAAAATTTAATCTAATTAGAACATCAATATAAAAGCTTAAAGAAATTAGCTACTCTATTGTATGAACATGAATGAAATCACCTAAGGTTAACCATTCCTACTCTTGTAAAGTATGATTACTTCTAAACATGAGCCTCTTTAGATCACTAACAATCAAATTTGTGTGTTAATATCCAAAGAGAGGGAAGGATATCACCAAAAAATGGCTATAAGGCCATACTTAGATCTTCCTTTGTACTCAGCAATGAGAAAATGGATGCAAAGATGAAGTAGACATTCCAAAAAATGGAGAATGCCTTTATCCTATACCCATAGTGTTATCTCTCAAAAGTGCACCCTGTAGAGAGATGGCTGTAGGTTTTTTAAGCTTGCACAATTTATCTCTCTCTTTCGTAGATACAATGGAAACAGCTAAGGTCTGTGGGTATACCTATTTTGAGGTGAGTATCTGGTATCAAGGTCGGTTTCTTGTTGGTGTATCCTAAAATGATTTATGGGATTTTGAGAGTAAAAGATGACTGTAAAATAATTAAAACTAAGGTGATACACCAAATTTGTATGAGGACTTTGACTGAGTATATGCATGATTGATATGTGAAGTATTTTTGATGCTCAAGCCAATAGTTTTCTACAAAATTTAAGGGCAAACACTTTGTTATACTAAGGGAAAAATATCATAACAACACTGATAAGTTAACATGCACATTAAAATTAAGCAGAAAATACTAAATTTTGCAGTAGGGTAAGTTGATTGATTAGGGAATTCACATTCAAAAGACTAATAGAAACATACACAAGACTGCAAATAATTGGTAATGGTAGAAATTCTTCACACTTAGAAGGAAAAATTGGCAAAAAATTGCGTCAGTACTCCGATATCCAAAAGTCATCCCGAAGTTTTTTATTTTGATTTGCAAAGGCACATAATATATAGCAAAAATAAAATTCATCCTCTTCCTAAAAATAACCTAATGCTTGTACTCGCATATACATTCTATTTTTATCCTTTATTTAATAATAGATAAAGTTATAAAAATAGAGCATGCAATTACAAATAGGCATTAATAGCCTTGATTACAATTGGTCAACTGAAGTTGACTGATTTATTTTTAAGAAAGAGAAGGATGAATAATTTTCTAAAAATAAGATTACTTGCTAGGCAAGTCTCTCTCCATGAACATGCAACTCTGTCTTCTTCTCTATTCTGTCCTGTTGTGAAGGCATGCAAAAATACAACTCCCTATTTGCGAGCAAAATAATTACATTCATTGCAATACTTTGCAAAATAATTCATCCAAATATCAATTGGGACCATCTTTTTCTCTGATGTTGACACACATTCTGTTTTCTAGTGATCCTATGGATAACACTTGTAACTCCACTTCAACTCCTTGGCGTGGGAACCACCTTTACTTTACTAGGTTTGGCCACCTTTTTGGACTTAGCATATTTGTCAAGGTTTTAGATACACTTGGGCACTTTGTAATAGTTACTACCATTACTCGGCCACCTTTGATTATTTACCATGAACATACTAAAGTCTCTGTCACTTTTTGATTAATATTTGTGTCGGCCTTGTATGACTGAATAGTATATAATAGAAATTCACCTTTTTAGTGATCATTGGGTATAATTTGGTGGGAATTTGAATTGAAGGTATACACTATGGTTGGTCTTTTGAAAGTCATTTGCAATGATTTTATTTGATTGGTGATGTGGGTTGTCCCCTTCTCCATGGTGACTCACCCCTTGGTAACTTGTCGGTGGCTTTGATATTTGTTGATTGTTCTGGGCCCTTGATGTCTGTACATCTATTTCATCCTTAGTCGTCAATTTTGAACCTACGGTTTAGGTTTCAGCCGTGGAGGCTCGGGCTTGCAGAAAATTTTTGGAACCTTATTTTTTTTACAAAAGTTTCAAACTTTAAAAATAACCCCCGGACTCCGCTTTTTTTGTAATGATGACACACGTACTTTTCAGGCCTGCAAGCCTACAGAAGAAAGCTTGGAAATTTTAACTTTTGCCAAATGTTTCAAAACTTAAAGAGGCCCGACCCCCACTTTTCCACTTCTATTCTGGTGATGACATATATACTATGTGGACTTTCATTCCTGCGGAGGAAATTTTGACACTTTGTAAAATTTGAAAATTATAATTTGGTCAATCAACCACCATTTCAACTTGACAACTTTTTCCTCGATCTTGATGATCAATTCATGAGCGTTGATCTCTGTACTTGTATATTTTTTAATCATTGATCTCGAAATCATGATTAGGGTTTCTGACTGTGCATTGAATATGGTTTTAATAGCTCAAACCATGGTTTGCGTTGGATTTGGATATCGATTCTCATTCCTTGATCCTTGCATAGCTTGATCTTCAGAAATTGATTATCTGACTATGGTTGAGTTTCATAAACTCACCCCTTGGGTTTGCATGGTAAAGGATAACTTCGACCCTAAAGCATATTTCATTTGGTTTTTCATTCATGGGAGAATCCCTGGCAAATATTTTCCTCGGTGCCATTATTTTGTGCATTTGAGCTTGGTCTTTTCTGTAAAATGGTTCTCTGCATTTTTTTGCTTCTTCTGAGTGAGTTTTCTATAATAATGCCTCCATTGTTTAGTGTTTTTGAGCTCAATTTTGTATTGGCCGCCATGGTTATTCTCTTGGAGGTCGGCCTTTCTAAAGATTTTTTAGACGTTCGTTTTAACTCGAGCTCTCCGCAACTTCTTTGGGTGTTTGAGTTTCTACTCTAAATTTGAGCTCTGTGAGAATTCTGTAATAATGGCTACTATTGAACAATTGAGCTCGGTTCTCCCTTTCTTTGCATCACTATTTGATGAATTTGGTAAGATTTTGACCCCGACTTTTTACTGTTACTTGATCTTGACATTTTGACCTCTAAAACTGATACTCATTTTCTTTTGCATTTCCTCATGTGATCTATTGGATGACTCTAGTCATTTTCAAGTTAAACTTATTTCAGGTTTGGTACTTTTAGTTCTGAGCTCGATGATATCTCAAGGGTTTTCTCCACTTCGATTTAACCAGTAAGTTTTTTTTTACTTCTTTCTTTGACTTGGTTCATTGTGGCTTGAGGGAAAACATTCTTTTTACTGTAACTCCTCTTTTGTGCCTCGAATTGGTACACTCTTCCTCAGCTATTCTTTGAATCTGGGTTACTTTGGCCATTTTTTGCATTCTAGAGAATCTATTCTGTTATGATTCTTTGCTCAAAATCAACTTATTTCTTTGAAAATCTGTAGCACCCCTTTGAGTGTACTTGCTTTAACCCTTTTCAAACTGAGATCACTTGAACATTGAAAACTTCCCATGAGATGAGTGCTTGGATGCAATTGGTTTTTTTTTGTACTAGAACTTTCACAATATTGGTGGTTTTTTGTACTATGCAATCTTGACTTGTTTCTATAAAAGGATCTTGCTGATAAGGTCACACTCAAACTGGGCTTGTTTATTTCTTGAATGTATTTTATCAACACTTATTTATCATTGAGTTGTAATGCATGTCTTTATATGTAACCTATCAACTGTAGATGGATGTTGGATTACCACCATATATGAGACCTAGGTTGTTGTGTTGTCCTACATGTAGAAGGGTTCATGTGACTAAATGTTTGTTTCTTCATTGTGATCTCTTCAATATTCTGACTGAACATTGATTAGTCTAGGATTCGTAAGGTTGAATGGTGTTGAAACACCACTAACTAAATTGGGTTGCTTATACATCTCTTTCTTCAGTTCACCTTTAAAATGTTAATTTGTATCCTGAAGCTGCACTTATATTCTTTGATCCTTGTAATAGTTTTCAAGCATTTCTTTACCTGTTTTTGATATCATTTTCAGGTATAAGCCTTGATCTAGATACTATAACCTGTTACTTTTACTACATTCCTCTTATGCTTCAATACTGTGCTTAAGCTTAAATACAAATTTCTATGTATGCTAGAAATTTTGAATTTTTTTTTTTTCATGACGAAGCCCTGGCGATTTTTTTCCAAAATTCTCTCTTCCATCCATTTCCAGCTATAGTAGTTGTATTTTTTGATTCAATAGTTCCTTTAAGCATGTAGTAGTTAAAAACAACATGATAGAAAGCTATAAATTTCCATTTTACATGGCTAAGCCCTATCAAAATTTTCCCAAAATTCCTTTTCTTTGACTAAAATCTAGAAAATGTACCTTGTCTGTAAGCATATACTTTTTTCTGTAGTACTACGATCCTCTTCATTTGTAGGAAATATATGAGTTTTAGTTACATTGGTCTTCTTTTTTAGCATATATTTGATTCTTTCGTCTTGGCTGCAACCTATACCTACACACTTAAGAAAATAGTTAGAAGAAACTTTGGCTGTTTTGCCTCTCTTATGTCCATGTTTTCTTCTTTTCTATTCTCTTTCTTCATTTCTTTTGAGTGAATCAAGCATGTATGCAGTCTCGTATTCAAGTAAATTACATCTCTTATTAGGAAAAGATTCATATGCATGAAATAGGAAAATGTAGGAATATGATTTGATCCCTAAGCTCATAGCTAACAGTTAACTTTTCTTCTTTTCAGGTACAATGGATTCTACGATAGAGATGAAGAAGAAACAAATGATGGAGATGAATATGATTCAATTAAAGGAAATAAATCCCAAGGCAATGTTGGATTCACTCATACTCCTTTGCTTTCTCTTTCATGCATGTGTACATTTCTTTTCAGTAGTTGTACTTTACTTTTTAGTTACATCCCACGGCTTGTGTGGGAAACATTTCAAAATTCCTTGTGAATAAAACATTGAATTTTGTAACATGAGTTGTATATTTCTTTCTGCATTCTAGATTCTTTGTATGGATTGTATAATGAACTAAACAACTCAGTAACATAATTGAATGTCTTAATCATAAAGGAAAGAACATTGATGAGAACTTTTAACATTCAGTGATGAACCCTAATTTTCTGATACATGTATTTCTATTTGCTGCTTCAAGACTCAACACTTCACTTACTCTATAATTTTTCATCTTCATCAAGAAAACATGGCTTTCCTTCAGGGCTTTTTGTTCTTTTGCTGAAGATGGCATGAAATTGCAGACTATGTGATCTGTTATGTTTTGTGACAGCACACATAACTACAGATTTCATTTAATCTTATAACTAATTCATCAGTAACAAATGATATAAAAACTTCCATAGCTTAGGTATACTTCACCTATGACTTTCATTGTAATGATGAAGTTTTGAGTTGCCCATTTTTGCACAAGTGTAAAAATTGTCAACATTTATGGCGATCCTGCATGGGGAAAAATTCCTACTAGCTTAAAGACTAGTGCGTTGCTCTTGTCCATTGGGCATGGAGTCTAAACATGTAACCAAAATTTGAATTTTCCGAAAGGTCTAACCCTTCCAAAACAAACTAAATCTGGGAAAAGATCTGGTAAACCATATCATATGCATGAATGCACTTGTTGAATTGAAAACATTACAATGTGCAGGAACTGCACTTATTGAAAGGAAATCCTACTCTAACAATCTCTGTAAGATTTTGAATAACAGTGTTTGAGAAACATACCATTCATAGGAATGGGAAGTTCCTCTCCATTCAACTTTGAAAGTTGAAAATCATTGTGTTCTTTGTAAGCTAAAATCATGTAAGGACCACTCCAGAGTGTATCAAACTTTGAGTGTCTTCCTGGATTTACACGATCACCATTCTAATTTAACAGAATATTTCCTTCATTGAAGAATTTGAATTTGGATTTCTTGTTAGAAGTCTTCTTCATTTATTTCTGATTCTTTTCCATATTCAAATGATAGCTTTCTCTCTTAGATCTTGTAATTCCATTAACTCTGCATAACTAACCTACAATGGTTCATTCTCAAGCAGCTCCATTTGATGCAGCAAATCTAAAGTAGGTAACTCAACTAAAATAGGCATTTTTACTTCTTTCCCGTACACAAGTTTGTATAGTGAATTGCCAACTGATCTTTTAGGAGTCACTCTGTCTACCCAAAGTGCTGAATTCAACATCAGATGCCAAGCTCTTTGATTATCCTTGAGTGTTCTTCTGATGATCCTTAACAAATTGTTATTAGTACTCTCAGCTAAGCCATTACCTTCTGGGTAATAATTATATGAATAACTTGGATATATTCCATGTTTGACATCCCAATCTGTTATCTTAGCACCAAGAAAAGATAAATCATTCTCTGATACGATATTTGCTGGAACCCCAAATCTGCAAACTATTCCTTCATAAAAGGATAGTATTGAAGCTTCATTAGCATCCTTCAAGGTTATTGCTTCAATTCCATCATGTAAAATTTTCTATAGCAGTTAAGATCCACTTACGCCCTTATGAAGAAGGTGGATTTATCATTTCGATAAAGTCAAGACCCCACTGAATAAAAGCTTGATCAGCTGAAATAGGCTACAAGGGAAGCGAAGCTAGACATTATTTTCCAAGAAAGAAATCACATTTTTTACACTTTCTTATCCATTCAAAACAGTCCTTGAATATTCTAGGCCAATAGTAACCACGTTTCATAATGTTTAAGGCTATGGTACGTGCTGAGAAGTCACCTTTTGTAGGTCCTTCATGGAATTCTGACAATATTTTCTGAATTTTATCATAATCAACACATCGCAGGAAGATTCCATTTATATCTTTTTTGAACAAAACGTCAGCAATGAAGATGTAAGGTACAACTTGTAATCTGAAATACCTTCATTTATTCTTGTCCATACCTTCTAGATAGGTGTCATACTGTAGATAATTAACTAAATTAGTCATCCATCTTGAATCCTAAAACTCTTGAACTGACTCAAGTTGCTGATTTTCTATGGTTGAACGATAATTTCTGATTGCTAATACACAATTTCAGCATGCTGTTTTTAATCATCTGGTTTTATAGCTTGTTGTTTCTCCATATCAGCAATGAGATGTTCTCATAAGCCTTTCCCTCAAACCGTCTTAGCAAACCGAATATCAACATCATACTCCATGACATTTTTTATCCAGTTTACTCTTTTCTCATTCAATTCCTTATTTAGTAAGAATGCTTTCACACTTGGATGAGAAACAAGATCGTGTATTTTATTGTTTCAAAAGCATATACTTGAAATTCTTTAGTCCTCTGACTACTAAAAGTACCTACTTTTCAAGGAATTTGTACCTTGTTTCATAATCATGCAAACTCTGTCTAAAGAAAGCAATAAGCTGCTCAATATTTTCATCATTGACCTGAGTTAATATGGCTGAGATTGTCTCAGCTCCTGTAAGTGCATACATTGTAAAATCTTTATCAAAATTTGGATTTGCAAGAGTGGTAGCTTAATATATGGATGTTTTGATTGCTTCAAAACCTTCTCTTCCTTTTCTGGTCCAAGAGAAAGTTTTCTCTTTCTTTAGCATGGTTGTGAGTGGTTTAACCAATGTTGCAAAAACTGGAACAAATCTTCTAAAAAAGTTGATTTTTCCAAGAAAACTCTGTAATGCCTTCTTATGATGGGGCAATGGGGCAATGATAGTTGTGATATGGCTTCAATCCTGAAAGGATCAATTGCTAAACCCTGCTTAGAAACAATATGACCAAGTAGCTTGCCTTGATGTACTGAAAAGATAGACTTCAGTGGATTCAAGGATATTCCAAATTTTTTGCACAATTGAAAAGTCTGCCTTAAGTTCATTAGATGTTCTTCAGAATCTTTTGAAAATACAATAACATCATCTAAATAAACAAGGATGCATTTATTTAACAAGCTATGAAAATCCATGTCCATTGCACATTGAAACATTGCACCAGCATTTGAAAGACCAAAAAGCATCCTTTTGTAAGCATAAGTACCCCGCTTAGTGGTAAAAGTTGTTTTGTATCTATGTTCTTCCCGGACTAGAATCTTATTATATTCACTGTAACCTTCTAGAAGAGATAGTCTATCTGAACCTGAGACTGTTCTTAGAATCTGATCCATATTTGGGAGTGGGTAATGATCTTTTAATGAAGCCTTATTAAGATCTCTGAAATCTACACATAGTCTGATTTCACCATTCTTCTTCCTAATAGGAAAAAGATAGGCTACCCAACTTGGATGCTTATCTGGAAAGATAATACTTGATTCAATCAACTTAGATAATTCTTTCTTCATTAGAGGCTCTATTTTGGGATTTACATGCCTCTATTTCTGTCTAACATGTTTAGAATTTGGTTACAACTCAATTGTATGTTGTGCTAAACTGGGGTCAAATCCTTTCAGATCTTGGTATTTCCAAGCAAAAAATATCCTTAAACTCTTTGCAAAGATTAATAAATGACTTTTTTTCAATTAAGGAACATACGTTAACATGAAATATCTTTTTCCCTTCATCAACCAAGATCTCTTCATAATTATCAGCATTAGTTGACATTTTAGTCTTGACCTTTCTTAACTGATCGTCAGTGTTGAAGATTGTCATCTAATGTGACCAGGCCTCGAGGTAATTTATTTGTCTTCAACTAAACAATTTGGTCACCATATAAGTGCTATAATTTATCTTGATTAACTGCAGAAAAACTCAGCTTCTTGCTACAAAATCTTGCAGATATTGATCATCACTTTCAAAAAATTGCCAATTTGAATCATTATCAGGTACTGACGGGCTTGACAATTAACTTTATATGAGGCTATGATTTTGCTATTTTCAATCTTTTCCAGCACTTCAAAACTAGCCCCAACTGCTGCAAGTCTATCTGCATGCTTTTTTTCAACTCTAGGAATAGACTGAATGTTAATAACATCGATATATTCCATTAAGTCTGAAACTCTTGTTTCTGTATGACTTCATTAATGTATTCTTACAAACATTGAAACTTCTTACTTGATTATTAACCAACTCAGAGTCACAAAAAATATGTAGCATGTTGATACCTTTCTTTCAGGCCCAAAGAAAGCCATGAATTAAAGATTCGTATTCAACTATGTTACAAGTACATGAAAATTATAGATTCAACACTAAGAAATACCTTTCATTCATTTGGGGAAGTGAGCATCAAACCTGCTCCATGTCCTTTCTTTTTCTTAGCTCCATCAAAATGAAGCTTCCAAATCCCTTCTGCTGAATCTTCTGTTTTGGAAAGCAAGGGAAGTGGTGTATTTTCTTCATGCATACAATACACACCAAAAAGGTGTTCATCAACTTTCTTAAAAGGATCATGATCATGTTCTTCCACTTTATTTTCATCCATAAACATGTTAGAGAACACCATCTAACGCTAAAACATGAGCTACCTCATCAAAATCAAACTGATCTAGGGTTGAGTAATTTGCCACTGCATTTGAAGAGTGAGGGTCAATGTGAAATCTGGCCAATGGCTCTGAATTGATAGTAACCTTGGTACCATAATGAGTAGTGAAAAATAAGAAGGACCAATCTGAAGAGAGATAACCTCCTATTTTTGCTGCGAAGTCTCTAGATAAGCATAAGGAAAAGTATGGAGGCAAGTCTACAATAGTAACATCTTACAGAATAGAAACATTTGGGAAAGCATGTAACATCACTTCTAAATTTTTTATTATACCGACTATATTAGTTGCAGTTCCATCAAGTTGTAAGACACTCCTTTCTGTAGGCTCATACTGCAAACCTAATTTTTCTGCAATCACTTTTGGCATAATTGTACTACTTGCACCACTGTCCACCATGTAATTATGAACTAGATGTTCTCCAATAATTAGTGATAAATAAAATGGTGATGGCTTCTTGATATCTTGAGCATTTAGAACTTTCTGAACCATCCACTTAACTTCTTTAATTCGGTCATGTTCAAACGTTCCAAGGACCATGTATGTCTTTTGAACTTCCTTTTTTGTTGTATTTGAAGAAATCTGCAGCTTAGCTAGTTCATGAGAGAGTAAATCTTGTTGTCCAGGAATACTTAGAGTGTCCCACATTGAGATATTAACATTATGATTTTTCATTACATAAACAATATTAAAATAAGCAACTGTTTTAGAGACAGAATCAACTGTCTTAGAGTAGGCCTTAGCTAAAATTGATTCCGCTTCAGCTGCCTTGGATATCTAAGGTATAAATAGTCTTCTTGGATCAGGTTGTAGCTGTCTTTGATGGCATTTATCAACTTAAACATTTCTTGTTTTATTCAGGAACAACAGAGTTGTTGGTTTACTTTAGAAATGTAGATGTTGTCTTATTAGTGACAATAGACATTACAGGCTGATTTTTTTGTTTTTGACTTCCAGTAGCTTTCCCTTGAGCCCTAGTAGTGACTGCAATGAAATCCTCCTCATTAAAACTAACTAAATTCTATTCAAGTGCCTTTTGGACATGAGTTTCTTAGCGTGAAATCACTAATTATAATGGAAATGATGGGGAAGATGGTAATTAGTATACTTTTACTATTAAAAATGCATTGGTGGATTTTAGATGTATAAATTTTCCCCTCTTTGGGGTGGCGTAAGTGACATCGCTTCAAAGATAGTAGAAAATTATAAAAAATTAAATTTTTGAAGAAGTGGAAGAAAAATTAGTAACATGAAGGATGCCCCCTTGAGTGTTGAGGGGGTTATAAAAGAGGTTGATCAAATAACAAAAAGTTGAAGGAAACATATGGAAGAAACAAGAGGGGAGGGGGGATAAATATAATCCCTATTGCTCCAAGTGGTGCTGAAGACAAATTATAACAAAAGAAAATGGTGATAAATAAAAATGGAGATGAAGAAAAATAGAAATAACAAGAATATCAGTTGGCTTATGAACAAATTTGTCTCATTTTTTTGTTATATGATCTATATCATTGGTTTTTTATTTGAATATAAGAACTAAAGGAATGACTCAAAGAATCATATATAATGTAATGCAACATGAGAAATTAAAAAATCAGACCAACAAAAAAAATCACAAACAAACGAACTCAAACAAACAACATTTAAGACAATCATACTAATGTTTCTATTATTGAGCTTCAGTTCCCAAATATTTGAGTTAATTGAAAGGGTTAAAAATGGCACCCCAATGTGAGGTGACTAAATGGAGGAAATAGAAGTCTCATAAAAAATCAATCGTATAGTATGGAACTTCCCAAGAAACTTCTTTTGTAAGGTAATAGAGACATAATAAGCAAACCAGCTTTTTTAATTAAGGGTAGACCAAAATGATTCGCAATTCATGTGCGAGAACAAGCGAGGAACAAAGAAATATGTTTTGTAGGATAAATTTTAATTTTTGAGGATGATGCATCTAATAAACGCTTCAGATGTGTGCATGCTTTTTACCAAATTTTTGCTTTCTTTTTTAATTTTGAATTTTTTTGGGATTTTTTGAATTTTACTATTTTCTTTTATGGTTTTGTGAAGGGAGAACCACAAAGAAAGAATAATATTAAAATGAATGGTTTTGACGTTAAAATAAAAAATGTCACTCTGCATGATAGGATACAACAATGATGTTTGTGATTGTTATCACCGAATCACAACAACCTTTAGTTTACAGAAGTTTGTGTGCTTGAGCTCACGGTGTGATTGGATAACATGGGTAATATCTCCAAGTTTTGGGACTTAATACTCAATAGAGACCTCCAGAGAAAGTTGGTTCTTGCTCCTAAACTACCTGCCATAATCTACTCTAATGCAGGAAAAATTATCTTGTCCAAATATAACCTTGCAAGGTACCAAGGAGAGAGAGTGCATGAAAGTAAAACCTACATTAAAGCGTTGATACACCAGAAAAGGAGGGTGTGAGAGTAGTCTTACAATGTGTGGAAAGTAGAAGAAAAGTGCATTCTAGAAGGGGTGAAAATTGTTCTCCACAATCTAGAAAATGCATTCACAACAATATTCCATACATGCACAATAAAATGAATCCTTGCAAGAGTATAAGATAGACACAATATATTTGTAATGATATTGAATGGGAAAGAGGAATGTAAACAAACATAGGGGAAGATACATCTACAAACTCATATTTATTGCTTCATGGTATGCACAGTTTATTCTATTACAAAACAGGGGCCTGGATCACAATACAAGGAGTCCAATACAAGTTCCTACAGCACATTGGCTTCACAAAACAAATTTGATAGATTTTTTATACTAAAAAATATCCCCCTTTTCAATGAGCCCAACAGTGAAATTTATATAATTATGAGAGGAGAGCGAGAGAGGGAAAATGAAAATCCTGAAATTTTTCCTTCAACTAGTTGAAAAAGGTAGTAAATAGAGTGAAATGATGTTATTTTAGTTGCAAAAGGCCCCTAATATTGTCCCATAACTTGCAACAGTGAAATATGTCAGCCCATGCTTCATTGGATGAATCCCAACTACCAAATAAAACACTTTTCTGAACTAGGAACATTTTCAGAAAAATCTCCATTGATACTTCATCAAATTCTAGATTTATTTATATCTGTTCATCGGAATTAGAACCATGACTCCAAAAGTACCAATTTTGTGTTTTTTTGTTGATAAATGCAAAAATTATGTCCTTCTGAGTGCGGGCTACTATTTTGGGTCTGCCAGGCATTTCTGCCACTTAACAAGATTGAACATTTGATTGACTAGAGGTGAAGATGTTTCCCTTATTCTCATATATCTACCCTCATAAAATATAATAAGTAAGACATCGTGCTCATTCCAGAAATTCAAATTTCATGAAAATCAGAGCTCGAGGTCAAAAGTTATGGCCGTTTGAAGTTTGGGGGGGTCTAAAGTTGACTTTTCATTTAAATGTCACTATTTCAATTAAATCAGGTTTTGGTGTCCCGGATGTCCCTCATTGAATAGGACATGAGGGATGTTGAGCTTCACTTCATTTGTATCACACTTGACCCACTTTGCAAATCAGACAAGTCGGCTCTTCGGGTCTCGCACGTACCTGTGTCATAGATGTCCCGTGGACTGCACGAGACAAAAACTTCCGACTTAACTGATTCTTTCTTCCTGTGATGATTTTGGATTTGTGCGTCCCATCTGTCCTGACATCCCATGGACCACCTAGGACATTTCAATGTGGCTTAACTGATTTTGACTATTTTTGGCCATTTCGGGAAAATCAGGTTTTCAGGTCCCGACTGAACCTATGCGGCCTAGGACACAAATATCTGATTTTTCCACATTTCAATGTCTCTATAGCATTTTAGGCCTAAATTTGGTACAAAAAACCTTAGTACGATCCACCTTGGTTCCATCCACATCTCTCAGACCCGATTTGCATAAAAATAGGCCTGCGACCTCATTGTTTTATAGATTTCTGCAACTTTTACTAACTTCTTGGATTTTTCTTAGATAGGGGAGTTAGAAAAAAGTGGAGAAGTACCCCAAAAATCCAAATTTTGGCCCTTCAACCATTTCAACCTATTTGAGCCTGAATAATTCATGCAAGTTATCCAATTTACCTTGAGGGATGAATTTGGGATAACAATGATTTCATTGATAAGGGAGACTATGATTTTTTACTTATCAAGAGTGATATTATCTCCAATCTCAATGACTGTAGTGAGATCATATTCAATAAGTGACTGTGACTTATATTTTAGCATGGATTTTTTATGTGGGATCTTGAGTTCCCAATCCATTGGTTTCTACACTTTCTACCATACATGATGGTTGCATTGGTGTGAATTATTTAATCATGTATGATTTTTTACTTTATAGTTGTTTGATTTTTAGGGAGCTTTTGGAGCTCTTCATATTTTTTATCTTAGCTTTATGAAGAAACTGTTTGGGTTTCATAAAATCTAATGTGTGATTTTTCTGGTCCTAAGAAGTGGGAGAATTAAGTGGATGTGTAGGACTGATGAGAGGGTTGGTAGAGATGATGGTGGTCTTACTACAATTGTTGATAGAAGGATTATATGATGGAAAAAGAGGATATGGTCCAAGGATTGAAGAGCATGGACTACCAAGATGTGAGACACATATAGAAGATTAAGGGCTACTAGGATGTGGCCCAAGGATGGATGAGATAGGGATACCAAGAGTTGAGCCACATATAGAAGATGAAGTGATACTAGGATATGGACCAAGTAGAGAAGAAAATGGGATACAATGAGGTGTCCCATAGATGGAAAATGATAAGCTACCTAGAGGTGTCCCATAAATAGAATGTGGAGAGCTACTAGGATGTGGCCCAAGTATAGAAGATAAAGGGATACTTGGACATGACCCAAGAATATAGGATAAAGGGATACCCAGAGGCTACACAAAATAATAAGAGGAAGCAATATTAGGATACCCGGAGGCTACACAAAATAATAAGAGGAAGGGATATTAGGACATGGTCTAAGAATGGAGGATAATTGGATACCCGATGGTGACCCACAAATAGAAGATGTAGAACTACTAGGAGGTGGCGCACATATAGAAGAAGATGAAGGGATACCTGGAGGTGACCCAAGGAGATATTTTGATTTAAGAATTGTGACATGTAAAGGATGATTGGGTGATGAGAATATATGCTTGGGATAAATGACAGACCCAAGAATATTTTCATGAAATGAGGAATGTGAAGAATAAATAATGAGAGGAAGATAAGGTTTGATGATCTTAGGATCTTCCTCAGTTGTCTTAAAAAAGGGATCAACTTCTTACCTACAATACACAAACGCATCGAGGTTGAAATATAATCTTTTATCTTGATCCTCTATAGGAATGTCATCATACAACCCCATGAATTATCTGATCATTTCTTGATTTTGAAATAAATTGATTGGTATGGGTCATTCTTGATCAACTATAGTAGGTTGATTGGAAGAAATATTTGTAGCATGTGTGGAAGATTTATAAGATGTTTGATGACATAGCTGAGGGGAATGTTTTACCGTATTGCTCAAAGGCCAAAGATGGAATGGATTTTGATTGATAGAAGAAGATGACTCAAGAGGTGAAGTAAATTTGGATTTAGATGTCTTGCAGATGGAAGAAGATGTGGATTTTGGAATAGCTCGGCATTGGTTTTCCTAGAAGATGACATAGTGCATGTAGAAAGAGGATCATGTAGAAAGTAAATAGATTAGCATGTAGGGTTCGAATTGGATAATTGATTGGAGGAACTTGGAGTCGCACGTATATTTAAGAGAGAAAGACACCTTTGAGATGACAAATAAAAGGGGTCCTGTGGAGAAAGGGAGGACCACGACACAAGAGTTGAAATAGATGTTTTATTGGGGGAATTTTTGGTAACACAAATCCTTAGAGGAGGAAAATTTTGTTTAGGATACTGGTTATTCCTTAGAATAAATTCAATTAGAGGAGGCTTGGGAGACTGAGGGGAATGCAAATAATAATTTGGATTAGAATAATCACGAGATTGAGGGGAATCATAAGAATAACATGGATTGGAATCATTAGAATCATACCAATGACTATGAGATAAAGGTAGGGAAAGGGTAACCGAATGGGTTCTCTAGTGTGAAGAACCATTCGAGGTTTAGTCGTGATGGACATATTTTGATGTGAATTCCTAAACCTAAGATCCCTATTTTCATAATTTTGAGAAACCATGTGATAGTCAGTCATATTTTGCACCATTAGGACCAAATTCCTAGACCTAGATTGTATTATTGAAATCCTTCAAATAGAAGAAAGTTCCACATCAATTAGGGCAGCATAACGGAAACCAACTAAATTTTTTGTAAATATGGATATGCTCGTGTGATTTTCCAAAGGGAATCTGAGGAAAATATACATTGTAATGACTCAATTTTGAAAAATTGGTAGGATTTATAAGACATATTATAACTGTAAATGTCAAAATGGATGACAAAAATATAGCAACACGATGGCTGCAAAGGAAAATTTTCCAATTTTCAAATTGTCTCAAGAGTTTATTGATAGGAAATGTTTTTACTAAGGTTGGAAAAATGTGTACAAGGACTACAATGACCTTAGGAAAAATCAAGTAGCATGACATGTGCAAATGTCACAAGGAATGTCACAAATAATATCCGAAAGAATTCCCTAAATAATCAAGGAAATTTGAATAAATGAATCAAGGAATAAAATAATATTCTAAGGATATGAACTTCTATGGCACTGATAAGTACCAAGGAAAATCCAAACAAGTTCTAAACAATGATCGAATCACAAAATTATCTACTCCCTATATCTCAAAGATGGTTTGGTTTAATAATGAAAACATAAGGTCAATACTTAAATTGAGTTTAGGATAAAGAAGACTTAAGTATTACATTAGTGTTGAAGTGATTTCAAAGTAAGGTGTACTCACACTAGTATAAACACAAACAAATTCCATGTCCCAAAAATGGAAGATACTGATGTGAGCAGCGCAACAATACAGCTTGGATAAGTTAATAATGTTTTTAGGAAAAACAAGATATTAGTATAAAATGGCATTGAAATAATACGAACAACGTAACGTCAACACTTTCAAAACTCAAGAAATTTTTTGGATATAAACAAGATATAGGTATTGTAGGACATCCTAATTTCATATCTGTCGTAAGTCAATTAATTCCCCTACCTCATTTCCCACATATTGGTGCTCAAATTAGTCTCACCCCATTTGTCATTGAATTTCCTCAGTTTGCGGCCTCTATCATGTTTTATGTCTCCCCGTGTGGTGCTTAAAGACTTTGTCCTCCATTTGGTTTCCATGATCAGTCCCTTCTTTGGTCGAGGATCACTTAAAGGTCTAGAATTTGTTTTTCATTTCTCTGTACATCTGAAGGAGTCTGTAAATTGGGCATAAAAATCAGGTTGTTCCTTTCTTTTTGTTTTCCATAGTCACGTTATTTTTTTCCCTTCTATTTTTTTCCCAAATACCTATTAAAATTTGATTGGATGTAGCTCATAGGATCATGTTTCAAACTTATAACATCTCCAAATTCTCTGTCCTTGAAGAAAAATTCATTTCTAGGCTCAAATGGTGGTTTTCCTGCATTTTTATGGTTTGACAGGTGAGTTTTTCCCGTCAAATTTACATCTCTGCATCAGTGGAAATGTGTCCCTTTTTGGTTGGATGCAGCTCGGTGGGGCACTCTAAAAAATCAATGGCTCGCTTCAACTCAAAACTTCTCAATGTGGAGGAACGACACTCATTTGATAATTCACCTTTTAGTTTGGCCTTGGAGTTGTGCTGAGGGGACACGTGGAGGATTCCATTGGGTTTTCTTTATACTTAACCTTTTCAAAGAATTTTTATGAAGCATGGGACATGTGGTGAGCCTGCGTTTGTTTAGGTTCTCCACTCTTGGGCACCATCTTGAAGTTGGACCATAAAGACACGTGGAGGTTTTCGTCTGGCCTTCCCTTCCCTTAGAATTTTATAGAAACTTCCTAAAGGGCCTGGGACATGTGGAGGTACCGCACATGTTTGGCGACTGGCCCTTGAGTTTTATTTTGAAGAAGTGCCAAGAAGACACTTAGAGTCTTCTCCTCACTCTTCCTTTTTACTTGGACTTTTAAACGGCTAAAGGAGACTATCTCAGACATTAGAAACATGGTGACTTCCACTGAACCTTCAACCTTTTAAAAGACTCTGCCAGACTGAGACACATGTTGAGCCTGTGCTTTTCCGGGGTCTCTGCTTTTTGGGACCATCTCAAAATGTGCCATTGAGACACGTGGCAGGTGGGGAAATGGAGAAACAAAGCTTCGGGGTTATTTAAGGTTCTTTTCCTTTTGTAAAAAAGGGATAAAAAAGTAAGTTAAAGTGCAGCCCCGACAGGAAAGTAATCCTAGCATTGAATAGTGAAAAATGGAGGTGCGGGCCTGTAGGGAAAATGTGAAACTTTTAAATTTTTGGAAAATAAGTATAAATTAAAAAAAGGAAGTGCAAGTCCACTGGGACCCCACATCAGAAGCTAAAGGTAGAAGGGCGGAGCTACAGGGAAATTTTGGAAAATTTTCCTTTTTTCCAAAAATGAAGTAAAATAGCATAGTCAAGTCACGATTCCTCTAGGACCCACATGTGGACATGTGTCATTCTCGTTTTCTAAGGGTGGAGGGGTGGAGAAAAATGTCAAAATTTTACTTTTTTTCCAAAAGTTCTAAAATGTCAAAAAGTGCTCCCAGGCCCATTTCCAATCACATTTTTCTATGTGGAGGGATCAGATTAAAAGTTGAAAGGCAAGATCAATGGTAGTTGTGCATTTCATTTGATTTTTCCACCATTGAAGCTCCATCTTGTTTAGAGATGCATTTTTACATTTTTCTTCATCAAAATTTTGGCAAATTTGTGTTGTTTTGGTCATGTAAAGTTCAATTGAATCAATTTGGGATCTCAATTTGTAAATATGAGTTACTTTTGAAGTGGATTTTTTCTCGGGCTCATGTAGAAATGCAAAATACTAGATCCAAAAGTTGCAGAGTAAAATTTCAGAGGTAAAAGGATGAAATGATGAAAGTTTCAGGAACAAAAGGTGAAAAGGCGTTGCCTTGAGAGAAAAAATGTATGACCTGTCAAGTCCAACTATGCAGAGGCTCTGAAAAATGATTAAAAAGGGGATTTCTCACATGACAGAATTCAGAATGATTAAAGGGACTTCTGAAAAGTTGTGGCATGGTATCCTAATCATTAGTTGAGGGCCCAAGAAACATGATTAGTTCACAATTGGTCTACCTGGCAGGGTTCAGATCTGAATTTATTAAATGTCATTATCTGAAACAAATTGGTAACAAGAAAAGATCCCTCGACTATTCTTCTCTTTTTGGGGGAAACTTGAGTGGGAAAAAATGTATAAATGCAATGAAAATACTCTTGAAAATGGTTGGAGTATGAATTCTTGAGAAATTTTTTGAGAAAGTCATCTTCTCTGAGAGGCCAAAGCTGAGATTACCTATTATTTTCTTCTGTGTTAGATTTTCTATCATGTCAAGTTGGTTGGAGATGTATAGCCATTGAACAAGCACTGAGATTGTCTCTAGAATATTTCCCCTGCTGATGAATCTAAGAAATTTTGAAGTTAATTCGGGTCTAATATCTAGCAATTTTGTGTCTTGTTTATTTTCATAATGTCTGCAAATAGTTTTTTTCATTCCTATTGCAAATATTAAACTGAATTTTTTGTGAAATCACACAGGATCTCATCCCTGTGACAGTCTAATGGTATTTGCAATTTCATGTCAAGAAGAGCCTTCATCTTGGTTGAGATAAACAAATTTAAAATCAATTCACTATCATTTGTTGATAAATATTGTCTGTAAGTCTTTACGTGTACCTTAGGTCATGATTAATTAGAAACTTTAGTGTTTAATTGAGTATTCCAATTCAAGCCTTCATGTTGGAGTCTCAAAGATTGTGTGAAAATGTGATGATCTAGGTCTCCCTTGAAGCACACCTTCTGGCTGAAGGAACGTCTTAACTATTCTAAAGATTTTTTTGTGAAGCTGTTCATTATTTTGAGGTCCCTCTAAATATCCGGTATAATCAACTGTATCTTGCTTCATCTCACACCAAAATCATTCGAAAACAATTAATCCTACCCTGAACTACCCCTATTTTGTCATGTGTATGAAAAAAGGAAAAATCTCACTGTCAAAAATATGCAAGAGCAATCAGGATTCCAAATGTCCTTAATAACCTTTATCTTGTATTGAAAATATCTCCATAACCTGGAAGTGACAAATCATGAGAGTCAGATTTGGTGTTTTGATCATATTTTCCCAAAGGTATTCTCTATAAAATTTGTGCAAAAGAAGGATTTACCAGCATTCTTCAATAACAGAGGTTACAAAATAGGATCTCTTACCTTTGTTGAAAGGCACAACCTAGAATAATTAGGATAAGATCACATCCTTTTAAGGTACTACCCACATTTTCCAAAGCCTGAGTGCTTACAAATTCAAATAGATTGCTTCCCCGGCTAAAAAATGACATACATAATCATCTATCTACCTTTGAGTGTCTTGTAAAAATCCATGATGTTTCTCGGCCTTTGAAGGAGATTAAATCTGGGTACCAACACCACAAAAATAAACTTCAAATTAATGAAATATAATTTGATTAATTATCCATTTAAAATCTAAAAATAACCTAATCCTTACCACATGTCATTATTCTCCATGTTTTTCTACTATTGAATTAAGAATTCAAAATCAAAACCTCACCCACTCTTCATGGTCCCCATTCACCTAAAATCCTCCACTTATGAATTATAAATCCAAAATAAAATCCTCACCCATTCTTCGTGGTCCCCACTCACCTAATATTGCCCACATTTTCAAACCATGATTACTTGAATTAATCTAAGTTAATCACTTTCCCAGGCTATAAATACAGACCTTACCCCTAGCCTTTAAGACACAGAGAATAAGCTTGAATTCTATGCCTACGTTTTTGCATATTTTGAGAAAAGAATATCCTTCCAACTCCTCCTAATTCCCAAATAGCCTCAGCTTGAATCCCCCCAAATCCATAATCTTTTTACCCATTTGGTGCAAAGTAAGTGGATCATTGTTACAAGAATGCCTAACTTAGTCTTAAGAAAAGCACCTGTATATCACGCAATCGGGGACTCAATCTGAGTTTCCTAGCCCATTATGAGGTTTGTTATGGAACGCAAAAGAGGAGGTATTATTGTTAGTATTTTACTTACTTATCGGTAGTACATTTTTCCTAGCTTACATTTTAGCACACCCGGTTACTTTTGATCTATTACCATTAATTTCCCGATTAGTTGTTTTATCCATTCTTTGTTTATTATTGTTCGTTATTATCTCATTTTCTGTTCCTTATGGCATTATTTAGTTAACCTTCATGCTATGGTAAGTGCTTTTGTTGTGCGGTGTCTTATGGTGCATATGCATGTTGTAGTAACAATGGCATTATGATGCTTGATATCTCTTTGATCTTCATAGTGCTCAGTGTCTGGCAATAATAAAATTCATCCCCTGCTCTAGCTACTCGTGGGTCACCATGGACGAAAAATTTTGGTATGGGAAACAAATCCGGAAAATTAGTTTCTTTATCTTTTTATTTCTTTTTGCTGCAGTAATTGTTTTGTAGGCAATCACTCTTAATTACTAATAATTATTTACTTTTCCCTAAATATCTTATTTTTCACTGTGTATCTAGATTTTAGTGTATCTAACGTCTTATTTATTTTATTTCTCCACACTAGATATCCTTCCATGACTCAACAAAAAAACAAAAACAACAATCGATCTTGCTTACAAACACATTTTTAACCACTCAGTTTTTTAATACATTTAAATATTTGCTCCAAAACAAAATAAAATACTATCTCGCTTAACAAGTTTATTTATTTAGATCTCAATTCTCACATATCTATCATTTTTAATTTTAAATGCTATAAACATGTATATTTATTTATTAAATAAAAACAAATTGTAATTATCATAACCTACCTACCCACAACTCCACACCCCATTATTTCCTACATCCCACTTTTTATCAACCACCAACTTTCCACACACCTCCTCAAATCCTCAACGTAACTCTCCACCCATCTCTCCCCACTTCCTAAACTCCCAACTCCCTAAATCACCCACCAATCACATCTCCCAGCTCTCCTTTCACTTCCCTATCCCCATTCAAACCTCTCATATCTATTCAAATCCTCCCTACAAGCTCTCTTATTCTTCTCCCCATTTCCTACTCCCGAACTGACTCTAATCCTATCCCACACATCTACCCCTCACCTACATTCTATTCCTTCATTCCCATCCACCTTGGCCTTCCATAGACCACTCTCCCCCTATTCCACATCCACCCTGAACCCCCGCATACCCATCCACTCACCACATCCTCTCAACTCTCATCTCCCTATGCACCAATCCCTTTGTTTCCTTCCCTACAACCTCACCACACCCCACCCAAGCCCTCATCTCACCCATCCCAACATCCCCCATACATACCTCGATCCACAACATCTTCCCTAGCCACCTCCCTCATGCACTCACCTCACAGATCTCCCCACTCTATCCACATCAATCCAAACGTGTCTCAAATATTGTGCACCAATACTTGACCTAATTAATCCTAAAAATAAACTTCCTTTGCTGTGTTAAGGCCTCTCCACAAGCATAATAAGCCTATATGGATCATTAGATGTTTTTCCATTATCACACACCATCTCACAAGCTCGTATGTTACTTGCACACCAATTAGTGATAACCACCAAAATTATACAAAGTTTTACTACTTTCATACATTTCCCATTGCGTGCATTTTATACAAAGCCTCTCCGGTTCACCATTATGTCCTCCCCTTAAAATCAAAGTCTCATATATTATATATCATTCATATTTTCAATTCTAATTGATTTGATCCTCTTTTAAAGTCCACATGTATCATTCACCATTTCCCCTGTCCTCTTTAGGGTCCACTCTCTGGTCCCATTTACGTAGAATTTTCATTTCCAACTTCCCACTCCCCATTTGGTTTTTTCATTTTTTCTTTTCCTCTGACCCTGCCATATTCGTACCTCAATTGTTGTCACACCTTTCTCTTTGGTCTATAGTACAGAGGTTGTCCTTCCTCTTGAGGTCCAAATTCCATATCTTCATATATCACTCAAAGATATGCTCAACGATGATGATTTTCACAAGTACCATTTAGACACAACTCAAGTTATTAGGCAAACATCGTCTCGATGTTCTTCGATCACCTCCAAATCTACCAAAAATGTATCAAACGTGCCTATGATAAACATGTCTAAGAACAAACCTTCTAGGTCGGTGACCTCAACCTGAAATAAAATCAACATCTAAAAAAACCGAAGAAAAGTAAACGGAGGAAAATTTTCTCCTAATTGGCTTGGACCCTATATCGTTACTCATACCTATGGATTAGGTGTTTATAGTTTTTCTTCACTCAAAGGTAAACCATGAACCTAAGAACCTCAATGTGTTTCATCTTCAACCATTCTATTTTTTAATCAAGTCCTAGATCACCTTATGTCTATTAAACATTTGTACCCTTGAGCACCATTCACCTTCCACTTACCTATTTTCAGGACCAACAACTAAACAAGACTCATGTGATTACCCGTCACTTTTTAGCCTTATCTTCAATATGAGTTACCATGAATCTACTCATGGCATGATTCTCATGGATAATTTTCATCCTTTTCAGGATGGAATGACATGGTCGTTCATTACTTAAAACATATCTTTCATAGCTAACCCTGATGTGTTATGGTTTTGTCTTCATAAAATAATCCTATACTTCTCTATAGTCTTGTCCATGACCTAAAAGTCTAAAAAACAAAATCAAAAGCAAGATATGGGATTTTCAAATTCAAAACTCCTTGAGTCAAACTTATCACACAAATATGACTCCCTCGAAAAAGAACATCTAATCTTTCTATCTTTATGTTATAAATAGACTGCTCCATCGAAGGAAAACTATACAAATTTAGCCATATTGTACATAGTCTAACACCAAAAGAAGAAAATTCTAGCAAAAATAAAATAAAAATATTTTAAATATTTTTGCATCGATTAACTTTATGAAGACCTCAAGGAGATACCCTACTCATCTTACATATACTTCCCGCAATCGATAAATATATAAAAACAAACAAAAAAAGAAAAAGATGAATTATTTGTCATGGACTTGCCTATTTTGATCTTGGGTCTCTTACCAAAAAGGCATATTGTCTCACACCAGGTTATGCTCAACCAAATTTGTTTACCTCGTCGCACTTTGCCTTTCTAATCTTCCACCTAATCAAGGGATCGTTCCTAAAATGAAACATTTTGTGATCATGTGACTTTATTCATCCTTAGAATAGTCAATCATGCAACACCTTTAGGGTTTTATGTTCATACACCATCTTTGGTATGATAGACTCGTAATGGTTATTATCAATTAGGCATATTTTTTTCTACTCTTACCATTCACATATTTTCTTACTTATTGATTCTCCTACACATGACCAGACCATTTACACCTACATTTAAGAGTTCCTCCTTCACCAAAATCACCCATACCTATTCGACTTTAATGCACCCATGCCTATTCGACCTAAATTCAACTATGCCTAAATCACATAAACTTAACCATGCCTAAATGCCTTAAACTCAACTATGCCTATTACCTAAACTCAACCATGTCCTAAATGACCTAAAATCAAACATGCCTGAATGACCTAGACTCAATCATGCCTAAAACCAACCAACCCATTCCTCTACCTAATCATATTCTTCCCTATCTTATGGGAGAATTACATCATCCTGAGGCCTCTTTTTTTGGGGGCTATGTAGGCAGCACTCTGAGGGTAGGGGGTCTTAGAGGTTAGCTCAGCTACTCTTTCCCCTAACAAAATTTCCCCCTTTTATATTCACATTCTACCTTAGTTGCTTTCCATTTTACACAAAACTGAGAAATTAAACAATCATAAAAACATACATACCTACAATTTTATAACATCACCATATCATATACCAATAATTTCACATTTCCATGATATCAAATATTTGGACATTTACACCACAACATACATATACATCATCATTTATTTTCCACTAATAATAATAACTTTGAAATTAAATCAAACACAAAACCATGAGTAAATCATGCCTAAATCACCTAGACTCTACCATTCCTATACCTGACTCCATCATGCCTACACGACCTCGACTTCCTAAATCACCTAGACTCCGTCATGCCTAAATTACCCCCACTGCCTAGATCACCTAGAATCCATCATGCCTAAATGACCTTGACTCCATCATGCCTATATATAAATCCACCATGCCTATACCTGACTCCATCATGCCTAAATGAACTTGACTCCATCATTCATACAATTACCTTGACTCCACCATGCCTAAATGACCTAACACTCCGTCATGCCTACATGAGCTCGACCCAATAATACTTAATTCAACTAGTTTCCATTTTACACAATAATAATTGAAATTAAAATTGATTACTGTTATATCTTGAAAGTGCACCCTATAGAGAGATGATTGCAGGTGTTCTAAGGTGGCTATGGATCTCTCTCTTTTATAGATACAATGGAAACACCTTAGGTCTATGGGTATACCTATTTTGAGGTGAGTCTCTAATATCAAGTCTGGTTCCTTTTTCATGTATCCTAAACTAATTTTTTGAGGTTTTGAGGGTAAAGGAATAACTGAAAATGAAGTAAAAGGAGGTGATACACCTAATATTTTGAGTCTTCTAACTGAGCATATGCACTATGTAACTAAGAAATAGTTAAACATTCACTGTACTAATGGCTTTCAACAAGTTATTAAGGAAAAAACAACTCATTCTCTACTGAGGAATATAATCACAACAATTATATAAGTTAGACATGCACAATAAAACCTATGCATAAATGAGCATAATTGCAAGTAGGGTAATCGTCAAGGAATGAAATTTGCAAGAACTATAAGTAATACGCATTGCTGAAAAACTGATAAGGAAAAAATTATTTCTTATTCAAAAGGCAATATTTGCAATACATGTTTCAACACTACTATTTCCAAGAAGTTCCCCATTTTGCCTTGCAATTGCACACTATATATAGCAATGTTTATTCATCCCACCCCTCCTAAAAATAGACTAAAAATTGTACTCACCCACGCAGATCCAAGTTTTTATCTTTTATTATGAATAAATAAATGAATAAAAAATAAACATGCTAATACAATTAGACATTAATAGCCTTGATTACAAAATACATCCCAATCAAACTGCAGTTTACTACTTCTATTTTTAATAAAGTGGGATTAATAATTTGGCTAATAATAACCCTTGCTTGCTGAGTAAGTCTCCTTCAATGCATGTAACTTTTGTCTTGTATTTTTTGATGTGACACTTACAATTACAAAATTAGCACTTTAATACTACCCCTTGGGTGCACATGCAAAAATAAATCTCTCTGTGTGTGAGAAAAATAGTTATTATTTGTAATATTTGGGAAAATATTCACCCATGCATTCATCCTGATGGGGACCTCTTGTAAATCATGATGTTGGCATCTTCTTGTCTTCTATTGAATAACATGTAAAATACTTATCTACAAGTGAAATTTATTCAACATCCAATTCTCCTACTTGTTGGGATCACGTTTATGCAAAATAATATTCTCCTTTGTAAGAGATTTGGAAAAAAAGTTAAGGTTCTTTTGTAAATTTTAAGGTGAAAGTGTTAACCTTAACATATAATCATTGGTTTGGACTTTGGAAAGTATTGTATCTGTGCTCAAACCATGGCATATTATCAGTTTTTTAAAATTGTTCACATTTTTGACAATTATTATGGTTGGCATTTGATCATGGGGATTAACTATAGCTGGGACCTTTTGATGGGATAAATGCAAATGATTTAACTATTCAGGGGTTGTCCCCTACCTCATGATTACTCACACCCTTCGTGATTGCATGTCGATGGTTAGACTAACCATGGTGGTTAGGGTTTCTTTATAGCATCAAAGCGTATGTTACTTGGCAATTGTGGTTAGAATCAACGTTGAGTTCACATATGGTATGTAGTTTTTTTTTTCCCCGTTGATTTTGGTACTTTATGTAGCTCCACCATTGATTAGTCTAAGCATCTGACTTAGTATTGATTATGGCTTTGTGTTTGATCCTCAGTAATTTGATCTCTCTCCTTTGTGATCTCAACTGTTGATTTTCTTTTTAGCAATTAGCTCAGGTTATCATCTAGCACCGTTAGATTCTTGCATGGTTGATTTGCTACCTTTTATTCTTAACTCGCTGGCTAAGTTAGGTTACCATGGGTTAATTGGGCGAGAGTGTTTATTTGTAACCTAAAAATGATCATTTACATGTAATATCTATTTTGGAGGGCGAATCCCTGGAAAATTTCCTCAAGACCACCATTGTTGTGTTCTTTTGAATCTCTGTGACTTCGTGCATTAGCATATTTTTCTATTTATGAAATATGTGCAAATTTTTTTGGAGATATTCATTGTTTTTTAGCTCTGATTCGAAGTTCGGGATTCTGTAATGTTTTTTCTTTTGATGGCCTTTCC
Source organism: Taxus chinensis (assembly GCA_019776745.2). Lineage (NCBI taxonomy): Eukaryota > Viridiplantae > Streptophyta > Pinopsida > Cupressales > Taxaceae > Taxus > Taxus chinensis. The sequence continues at coordinate 822,936,741 of CM034147.1, forward strand.
CCTCAATTATTTTGATTAGATCTGAGCCTTACTAGTCTATCTTGCAGTTGATGCCACGGTCATGATTTTCTGAGCCTGCATTCTCTGATTTGAAAAGGTGGCCATCATTGATGGGTTTTGAACCTATTTTTTGATGATTTCCTAGTGCGATCACTGTAGATCAATTATTTTCTCTGGTAAGTCGAGCTCTATTTAATCTTTGATGGCATTGTAAACATTGATATCTGAATTTCTTTGTGGGTTTTTTGTTTTTTTTGGCTTGTTCAAAGTAAAACATCTTTCTATTTTGAATGAGATCTTTGAGTTTCCATGGATTTTTTCTCCACGACTCTTATTTAGACAATATATTCATAGTTCCTTTCTCTGTGTAGAATTTATATCTCCTTCTTGTCGTGGACACCATTTTCAATGTTATGAAGAGTTTTTACTTGTTATTTCTATGCCCATGCCACCATTTGCATTAGATGGTCTTAGGGATTACTAGTTCACTGATTTGGGTGGTGTTTAACATTTAAAGCTTTGTTGGATTGTTGTCTTTTTGACTAATTCATCCTTCTTCTTTGAGTCTGAAACTCTGGTCTCTTGGTATCTATTATGGATAAATTTTCTCTTGGTCTTTCCCCGGCCGTCACTCATACATCTTTCTATGCTTTTCCTGAAATGTGGTTCATGACACAGTTACCCATGATTTTATTTCTCATGACCCATACTTGGGTATTTCGATTTATAGCTTGTGAGGGTTTCTCTGTTTCATTTGGGTTGCAATAAGGTTTCCATGGCTTTTCTTGTAACTCTATACTAGGACATCTTTTTTTCTCCATGCATTATTTACTGCAGATTGATTTGGCTTCTGCATCCTATATTTCATTACTCTTTTGGGAAAGAAATATTCTTGTAGCTCCATAATATCATCTTGTAATCTATCTTTCATGTATCTTTTATGTGCCTTCTTGATGAGTACCAATCTTTCCATATGGGAAAGTTTCTTGAATGCGTAACAAATACTATAATATAGAGAATCAATAAATATTCTTGTACTTAATATAGATTGTATGCTTGAGATATGGTAAATTCACTTTTTTGTAGTGACTTGCAAGTTTATGAAAACCTAAAAACTGAAAAATGCTTCCATCTTAGCTTGTAAACGGCTTTTAGTTTGTCTTAACCACTCTATTTTATGAATTTTACAGCTATGAGATGACTAGAATTTGTTTGATCTGGAGTTGCTTTGACCTGTGATAATGTACTTATTTTGTTTCCTGCATAAATGATCAAGGTTCTATTTATAATATTGTGGCTGCATATCTAATATTTTGTAATTGGTTGTACCTTCTGGCACAAAGTTTTCAACTTTCTATTCTTAGATGAAATATTCTTGAACTTAAACCATAGTGATATACATAGCTGAAAGTTTTCTTCATTCGTTTGATAGTATTTTATAGGGGTAATTGCATGAAGTTGGGGGACCAAAAATTAGACAAAAAATAATAAAAAATCAAAAGGCGTATGTGTTCTATTATAACACGATCGCATTTTTAATTATCAGTTTGGGATTTACCGAGGCATAACACGTATGTGTTACATAACGTGTATGCATTATGCCTACTATAAAGAAAAAAAATATGCCTGAGCCTCTATCATTTTATCTCCCTCAAACGTGAGTTTTAGACCTTAACCGTGCCCTCACGGTTTTTCATCTAGCTGGATCTCAAGCTCAAAGGATCATTTATGGATCGTTGGGAAGATTTTAATCAACAATGGTGCCATAGAGAAGAGGTAAGCACAATTATTTTCTCAAAATTGAATTTAAATATGATAATTATAGATTAAAATTTGAATTGAATACATATTTTTTATTGTTACAGTTAGAGGTCAAGGGAATCAACCAAGCCAAACCCTGATATTCCTGTCATCCCTCCAAACACTCCCACAATTTCTCAACATCTCCCGGGTAGTCAAGAAGATTTAGCATCCTATATAGTTGAAAACAAAATTGAAATTGAGGATTTAATCAAAACAAGGAGGGATTCACAGTCTACAAACCCCCACCACACCTCTCTTAACGCAAAAACGGGGAAAATTGATCATTGGACAACATGAGGGTTATAGGGTTAATCATTCCAACAAATTTTCATATGTGGATGAAAAGAAAATTGAAATTTCAAAAGACCTCATATGAGCGTTATTCACGGACCCCCACACTAATTTCCATGTTCTGTTGTCATGTAAATGGTTTCTCATCCATTGGTGCAACAATAATTTGATTAAAAATAATTTTTGGGATCGATGGTGGATGGTGTTTGATTTTCCACCTTGTAATAACAACGAGGTGCCACTATACTTTCTAAGGAAACTCTATTGCAAGTTTATCCTCAACAAGATCCCAAATTATTTTAATTTTCAATATTTCTAAGGCCAAGGAAAAGGCTCTGCATAGGATCAACCAGGTGCACAACGTGCACCTATTTAGGAGGGTATATTACCTGCAAAGAAGCCCCCTCACCCTGAGATTATCCCTCAAGCAGTTAAGGAGACAGTAGATATTGATACACTCCATGTGCTTTAGGGGCTATCTATGACCCTTGTTCGACATACGAGGGAGATTTTTGAGCTAGATGCTTATAGAGGTACATAGAGTATTCCCTCAGGGAGTAATAGTATGAGGCTATATCTTTACCCATCATGTGGTAGCATATGTTTGGGACCTGATGAGGATGATACTTTCATGCATACTGATTTTGGTGCACCTGGTGCTAGGGGTGCACACGATAATGTCACTATGTCAGATGTCCTTTTGAGTGAGACATTTTGATTACATTCATCTACGTTACCTTCACAGGTAAATTTTTTATGTTTTGTTATGTGTGTTAAAAAAAGTTTGGAGTACTTGATTTACTTATACATGTTAAATTTTTGAAATAATTGTATTTATACATGCATTGATATTATAGTGCGCGGGAGGCGTATCTTCATCTTGACCACAGGCGGTGAGCACCATGCATACACATACATTCACAAAGGTAATTTAGAATGTTAATTATGTAAAATTTTCACATACATATGTATATATATACATATATATATATATATATATATATATATTAGTGTTGAAGTCAAATATATGTATGTTCTTGTATGTCCATCTAACTCACGTGATATACATGTTTGATAAATATGTTGAATTCATTAGACACCCCACCATTTCTACGAAAAATAGATAAAGGTGATGCCACTATGATTTCATCTGTGCAGCAACTCACTGAGGTATTCAAACAATACGTAAATTTTGTTAAATTTCTCGTGTAATTCATATTATGTTAAATTACATGTTAGTAATGTCTTTCATTATAGAATTATTAAATTATGTTATTAATGTCCTTCATTGTGTATATGCAAGAGTTACTTGGGATAGGTAGTAGCTCTTTTCATTTGATTCATAGGTGTGGCAGGGTAAAAACAATAGTTCTATATTGATAAAAATGGTTAGAATATTGTCATTATCTACATATATGTACTTATTTCTATTTTCACTAATTTTGATGTTAGATTTTGTAATCTTATTTGTATGTAGGGAACTTTAACCCCCTCCATTTTAACTTTTTTGGGCATGGACTCGTCCATTTCTTCATCTTCATACCCCCGTTCGTACTGCAGGAGCTCTCAATGACTCATCTAAGCGTGAGATGCAAATTTGGCATGATCGAAAACTTGCGGTAAGTTTGTGTATTTATCTAAATACTTTCATTCTAGCATGGTCTTACATACATGTTGAAAACATATATAAATTAAATTTTGATAAAAAAACATTGTTTGCATTTACAGGCTCATCTACAAGTGAGTATTAAGTGGAAGACGACTCGAAGCATGGGCTCACATGATCCAAAGTCATCTGATAGATCTTTGTCTTCATCTAAGGGAGGGTCTTCTTCAAGAAAGGCCAAGAGAGGGATATATTTTGATGAGTAAGAAATATATATATATGTCTTACATGACATTACTTTTGTATGCCTATGTGCATGGCATTGTATGTACACCTATATGGCATTTAAACTTGATGGTATATGACCTATTTGGGCATTTTGTATTTATTATGCACATTAAAATATTATTTAGAACTTAATAATTTTGTATGAGACCTTACATTTCTGAGATTATTTTCACATGAAACTAATATGATGTGCACTTGAAAATATTTAAGACATTATGGATTATTTTTTCATTTATTGGTAATGTACATGTACTAGCATTTTCAATGTATAATATGCATCAAACTTTGGAAATCAATATTTATATAATGTGTATATATATATATACATACATACATACATACATACATACATATATATAAAGAGTTACATAGTCTGAGTAATTACTCATTCAATTTATCAATGTGTATATGTGTATTTACCTTACTTGCACTTCTTCTTGTTGATGGTCTCTTTATACTGGTTCCTATCTTATCATGCACTTACTACATTATTCTATGCTTCTTATTCTTCTCCCCTGTTAAAACACCCGAGAGTCGTCACAATTTGATGCCTTTCATCAATTGATATTTTGAGAATGTCTCTCCATATACATTACTCTAGTGCTTGAGAATGTATCCAGATGCAATGACATTCTAATTCAGACACTCAATGATTCTTGATTGTCTAATCCTATCTAATTCGTGTTATTACCTTTAAATTTGTAGGTATTTCAAGTTATTTGGAAATCACATCACACCCTTCACTAGGCTTGATGAGTACCCCTATCCTTTTGAAGGTGCTTTTGAAAGAACTTTTGAAAGAATCCATGGGTTTATCATAGCATAAATTATCAATGAATAGAAGGTTACTAAGCCATAGGAAATTTGACTCCCATAAAGAACAAGATTTACTAGGCAATTGATAATTGTTATCACTGAATCATAGCACCCTTATGTTTATACAAGTGCATATACTTGAACTCATGGTGTGATTGGATAACATGGGTACTATCTCCAAGTTGTGGGACTTGCTACTTGAGATACACCTCCAGAGAAAGCTGGTTCTTGCTCCTAAACTACCTGCCACAATCTACTCTAATGCAGGATAAGCTAACTATTCTAGTCTAAATTTTCAAGGGACCAGGGAGAGAGAATGCATAAAATGAAATCCTACATTAAAGCAGTGATACACCAGAAAAGGAGGATGTGAGAGTAGTCTCCAAATGTGTGAAATACAGAGGCAAAGTGCACACTAGAAGAGGTGATGACAGTTCACCATAATCTAGCAAAATGCATTCACAACAATATTCCAAGCATACACAATGATAATGAATCCCTGCAAGAACATAATAATAAACACAATATTCTTATAGAAATATCAAAGGGGCAAGAAGAATGCAAGAAAACACATCAGGGGAAGATACATCCACAAACTGGTATTTTATTGCTTCATGATATGCACAGTTCAATCTATTACAAGATAAGGGCCTGGATCACCATGCAAGGAGTCCACTACAAGGGCTTGGAACACACTGGATTCACAAAGCAATTTTGGCAGAGGTTTTCTACCCAAAAACTCTCCCTTTTACAATGAACCCAACACTCCAATTTATAGAAAAAATGAGAAGGGGAAGAGAAGGGAAAATGGAAATCCCGAAATCTGTCCTTCAACCACCTGTAAGAGGCATTAAATTGATTGAAATGATTATATATTACTTGCAAAAGGCTCCCCATACTATCCCATGTGCTGCAGCAGAGAAAGAATGATGACCATGCCTCTTAATTGCACTCCCAGGTACCAAATAAAACACTATTCTGAACCCGGCCACGTTTCATTAAAAATATCAATCAATATCTAATAAAATCCAGAATTTCTTAAATTCTGTGCATTTGGCTCGGAACCACGATTCCAATGGTACCAATTTTATGCGATTTCATTGAGAAATGCAAAAGTTATGGCCTTCTGAGTGTGGGCAGTTATTTTAGGCCTGGCAGGTGTTTTCTGTCATTTGACGGGAATGAGCATTAACTAACTTGAGCCGAATATGTTTCTTTTATTTAAATATATCTACCCTCATTAAAAATAAGAGCTCGTTCCAGAAAGTCCAATTTTGTGAAAATCAGAGCTCGGAGTCAAAAGTTATGGCCGTTTGAAGTTTCACAGGCCAAACGTTGACTTTTCTTCTCTGCCTTCGGCCGCTTCGGCTTTTTGCATCCCACGCATCCCTTTGTCCCAAATTTCCCAGTGGTGCGCAGGAAAAATTCTTCTGAACCACCCGAAATGGGCTCCCATGTCCCTTTTCTGCCGGTGACACGTGGCATGATCTGATTGGCTTTCGGCTCCTTCGGCTATCCGCGTCCCGCGCGTCCCTTTGTCCCACTTGTCTCAGTGTTGAAGTTCCCTGTTTCAGCCAAACCGGCCGGTTCACATACTCTCGTCCCAACTGTCCTGGACTATTTGGGACAAATTTTCCCGATTCGCCTGGTTCGGCCGGTTCGCTCCCTTTTGTCCCAACTGTCCCGGTACGAAAGTTCTCATTTCAGCCGATCTGGCCGGTTCACGTACTTCGCGTACCTTTGGCCCAACTGTTCCGAGCTGCCTTAAGTCTTTTCGGCCGACTTGCATCCTCCGCGTACTAACTACCCAGATGTCCCAGACTGCCTATTTCAACAGTTAGTCAATTTTTCCCATTTTTCGGCCAATTTGGATTTCCGCGTCCCGCGTGTCCCTTTGTCCCACTTGTCCCAAATGCTGCGTAGACCGCCTGGCGGCCTTATGGTTGGTTCGCGCCCAGATGTCCCTCATGTCCCGACTGCTTGGGGACTAAGACTTAGCCATTTTTCGTAATTTTTTCTGGCTCGAGCCTATTTTTTTACAATTTTTCTTACCTTTCCTCAGAACTTTCTCTCTTCTACTTGGACAAGGGAGTTAGAAAAATATGAGGGGACCCTAGAAACATGACTTTTCACCCTGAATCAATATAATTGCTTGGGACTAAAGAATTTGATACATGTTAAATCAAAATTTACCTTGGGGGTGAATATTGGATAACAATAACTCCTATGTGTTCTTAGACATACCCCTATCAAATTCATTCTTCATCCAAGCTAGTCATTCATGGCTCTTAAGGGACTATGCCAAGACGAGGTAGTCTGAAAGCACAGGTAGTGCAGGGAACCAAAACAAATCATCCACTAGTGTTTATCTAGACACCCTGACATGTTGGCGTAGTTGGTTCGGTCCTGCGAGTTTCCCTTTACAAACTACGATGTCTGAAATCCCTACACTGACTCAAAATGCAGTATTTCTCGCATTTACAAACAATAGGACAACAAGAGAACCGAATGGAGATGGATAAAACTTGGAAAGTTTTTCATAGAGGGATTCAACATGGAGTTTTTGGATCTGACGAGATGTCTCTAGGTGCCAAGGAGTCTAAGAAATCACATGTAGAAGATATGATGTGTTTTGGTCTTAGGACTCTTAAGAGACTACGCCCAAACGAGGTAGCCCGAAAGCACGGGTAGCATAGGGAAACAAAATAAAGCCTCCACTAGCATTCACCTAGCCACCTCGATGTATTAGCATAGTTGGTTTGGTCCCACAAGCTACTGTGTGTAAAATGCAACATCTAGCAACCTTACACTGCCTCAGACTACACTATTTCATGCATTTGCAAACTATAGGATAGTAAGAAAATTGAATGGATATGAATAAAACTGTGATAGGATTTCATATAGGGCCTCAATATGGAGGTCTCAAATCTTACAAGACATCTCTAGGTGCCACGGAGTCTGACAAATCACCCATCGAAGATATAACATTTTTTGGCCTCAGGGCTCTTGAGGGATTATGCCTTGATGAGGTAGCCTGAAAGCACAGGTAGCATAGGGAACCAAAAAAAAACCTCCTTAACATTCACATAGCCACCTTGACTTGTCAGCATAGTTGGTTTAGTCCCATGATCTTCCATTTACAAACTACAGCGTCTGAGAGACCTATACTGACTCAGACTGCAGTATTTTGCGCATTTGCACACAATAGAAAAATGCAAGAACCGAATGGAGATGGAGAAAAAAAGGAGATAATTTCATAGAGGGATTCAATATGGAGGTATCAAATCTGACGAGACGTCTCTAGGTGCCACATAGTCTTAGAAATCACTTGTCAAAGATATAGCATGTTTTGGCCTCAGGGCTCTTAAGGGACTACACCTGAACGAGGTAGACCAAGAGCACGGGTAGCAAAGGGAGCCAAAAAAAATCCTCCACTAGTGTTCACCTAGCCACCCTGATGTGTTGGCGTAGTTAGTGTGGTCCCACGAGATTCCATTTGTAAACTATAGCGTCTGGTAGCCCTACACTGACTCAGACTGTAGTATTTCATACATTTGCAAATAATACGACAATAAGAGAACCAAATGGAAATGGAGAAAACCATGAGAGGCTTTCATAAAGGGTTTCAACATGGAAGTCTCAAATCTAACGAGACGTCTCTAGGTGTCATGGAGTTCGAGAAATCACCTGTCGAAGATATATCATGTTTTGGCCTGAGGGCTCCTAAGGGACCACACCCAGACGAGGTAGCCCAAAAGCACAGGTAGCGTAGAAAACAAAAAAAATCCTCCACTAGCGTTCACCTAGCCATCCCAATGTGTTGGTGTAATGTTTTTATCCCACAAGCTTCTGTTTACAAACTATAGCATCTAAGAGCCCTACATAGACTCAAACTACAGTATTTTATGCATTTGTAAACAGTAGGACAACAAAAGAACCAAATGGAGATGGAGAAAACCATGAGAAAAATTTGTACATGGCCTTAACATGGAGGTCTTGTATTTGACGAGACATCTCTAGGTTCCATGGAGTTTGAGAAATCACCGGTCGAAGATATAACATGGTTTGGCCTCAGGGCCCTTAAGGGACTATGCCTAGATGAGGTAACCCGAAAGCATGGGCACTTTAGGGAACCAAAAAAATCCTCCACTAGCATTAAATATGCCATCCAAACATGTTGGCCTAGACGGTTCGGTTCCACAAGCTACCGTTTGCAAAATACAACATCTAGCAGCCTTATACTAACTCAGACTACATTATTTCACATGTTTACAAATAATATGACAAAGAGAGAAACAAATGGAGATGGATAAAACCATGATAATATTTTTTAGAGGGCCCTGACATGGATGTATTAGATCTAAAGAGACATCTCTAGGTGCCATGGAGTCTAAGAAATCACCCGTCGAAGATATAGCATGTTTTGGCCTCAAGGCTCTTAAGGACTACGCTCGGATGAGGTAGCCCAAAAGCACGTGGAGTGTAGGGAACCAAAACAAAGCCTCCATTAGTATTCACCTAGCCACCTTGACATGTTTCCATAGTTGGTTCGGTCCCACAAGCTTCTGTTTGCAAAATATAGTGTCTGGCAGTCGTACATTGACTTAGACTGCAATATTTTGCGCGTTTGCAAACAATAAGACAACGAGAGAACCGAATGGAGATGGAGAAAAATGTGAGAGGATTTCATATAGGTCTTTAACTTGGAGGTTTCATATCTAATGAGATGTCTCTAGGTGCTACATAGTTTGAGAAATCACATGTTGAGGACATAAGATGTTTTGGTGAAAGGGCTCCTAAGAGACTACGCCCAAACAAGGTAGCCTGAAAGCACAAGGAGCGTAGAGAAGAAAAAAAAGCCTCCACTAGTGTTCACCAGGACACCTCAACTTGTTGGCATAGTTGGTTTGGTCCCATGAGCTTCCTTTTACAAACTATAGTGTCTGACAGCCTACACTAACTCATATTGCAGTATTTCGCACCTTTATAAACAATCGGACAACGAGAGAACTGAATGGAGATGGATAAAACCGTGAGAGAATTTTGTAGAGGGCCCCAATGTGGAGGTCTTGGATCTGACGAGACATCTCTAGGACTCCATGGAACCTAGAGATGTATCATTAGATCTAAGACCTTCATGTTAGGGCCCTCTACAAAATACTCCCACGGTTTTCTCCATCTCCATTCGGTTCTCTCATTGTCCTATTGTTTGGAAACATGTGAAATAGTGTAATCTGAGTCAGTGTAAGGCTGCTAGATGTTGTATTTTGAAAATGGTAGCTTTTGGGACCAAAATATTTGAGCCAACACATCTAAATGGCCTAGTGAACGTTAGTGTAGGATTTTTTTTCGTTCTCTATACTCCCCGTGCTTTTGGGCTACCTCGTTCAGGCATAGTCTCTTAAGAGCCCAGAGACCAAAATAAATTATATCTTCGTAATTTGATTTCTAAGACTTCATGGCACCTAGAGACTACTTATTAGATCCAAAACCTCCATTTTGAATCCCTCTATGAAATAATCTCACGGTTTTCTTTATATCCATTTGATTCTCTCGCTATCCTATTGTTTGTAAACACGTGAAATAGTGTAATTTGAGTCAGTGTAAGGCTACTAGATGTTGTATTTTGCAAAGGGTAGCTTATGGGACTGAGCCATTTAGACCAACACTTCTAGATGGCCTGGTGAACACTAGTGGAGGATTTTTTTTTGTTCCCTACACTACCCATGCTTTCGGGCTACCTCATCCGGGTGTAGTCCCTTAAGAGCCTTGAGGCCAAAACACGCTATATCTTTGACTGGTGATTTTTCAGAATTCATGGAAGCTAGAGAAGTCTTGTTAGATCTGAGACATCCATGTCAAGGACCTCTACAAAATCCTATTGTGGTTTTATCCATCTCCATTTGGTTCTCTCACTGTCTAATTGTTTGCAAACACATGAAATAGTGTAGTCTAAGTCAGTGTAAGGCTGCTAGATGTTGTATTTTCCAAACGGTAGCTTGTGGGACCGTACCAACTACGCCAAAACATCAGGGTGGCTAGGTGAATGCTATTGGAGGAATTTTTTGGGTTCCCTACTCTCCCCGTACTTTCAGGCTACCTCGTTTAGGCATACTCTCTTAAGAGCCTTGAGGCCAAAACATGTTATATATTCGACGAGTGATTTCTCGGACTTCGTGGCACCTAGAGACATCTCATCAGATCCAAGACCTCTATGTTGGGGCCCTCTACAAAATCCTCTCATAGTTTTCTCCATCTCCATTTGGTTCTTTCAATGTCCTATTGTTTGCAAATGCGTGAAATATTGCAGTCTAAGTCAATGTAGGGCTGTCAGACCCTATAGTTTACAAATGGAAGCTCGTGGGACCAAAAAAAATACGCCAACACGTTGGGGTGGCTAGGTGAACACTATTAGAGAATTTTTTTGTTTCCCTATGCTCCCTGTGTTTTCGGGCTACCTCATCCAGGTGAAGTCCCTTAAGAGCCCTAAGACGAAAACACACTATATCTTTGACAGGTGATTTCTCAGACTTTATGGCACCTAGAGATGTCTCATCATATCCGATACCTCCACATCGAGGCTCTCTACAAAATAATCTCACGGATTTCTCCATCTCCATACGGTTCTCTCGTTGTCCTACTATTTGCAAATGCACGAAATAATGCAGTTTGAGTCAGTGTACGGTTGTAAGATGCTATAGTTTACAAACGGAAGCTCATGGGACTGAACCAACTACGCGAGAAAGTTTGGGTGGCCAAGTGAATGCTAGTGGAGGATTTTTTTTGGTTCCCTACGCTACCCATGCTTTCAAGCTACCTCATCTAGGTGTAGTCCCTTAAGAACCATGAGGTCAAAACATGTTATATCTTTGACAGGTGATTTCTCAGACTCCGTGGCACCTAGAGACATATCGTCAGATCTGATACCTCTGTGTTAGGGCTCTCTAAAGAATACTCTCGTGGTTTTCTCCATCTCCATTTGGTTGTCTTGATGTCCCACTAGTTTCAAATGTGTGAAATAATGTAGTCTGATTTAGTGTAAGGTTGTCCATTGCCAATCACCTATTATAGGTGGTTCATACAATATAGGTGGTGAAACGAGAATTTTAATAATATATTTTTACAATATAGTTGGTTAAATGATAATTTTTTTTTGTTGTTCCTTTCTAATATTTAATTTCTCTTAGCTTCACTTGGCTTCGAAAATAATAAATTATCTACTGACAGTGCCGATCACGTGAAGGTGGAATATTTTTTGGCACCACTAACCTACATAAACATGTTAGTAAGAAATTAAATAGAATTTTAAATCATACAAAATTTAAACAAAATCATTTAAGTAAATATTCAAATTAAATTCATGAAGAACATAGATTTGTAAATTAAATCCAATGAATTGCAAGGATCAACTCTATTCTTGATAGTAGCAAGAATTACTTCATGATCTGATTCATGAACCTTCCACAAATTCTTGTTTGATGGCCGACCTCGATATTTGATCAATTTAATATTTTTTGTAAGGACCAAATGTTAATAGTGAAGTATCTTCTGATGTACTTCATAGTCTTCAAACAACAAAATGTTTGGATTTTTGATACGATATCATCGAATCCAAGTTCCAGTGACTACCACTGACCTAGTGGGATACTCAAGGTGTTCACCATCAATGACTGTGGAAGTCAAATTTTTTCCCCTCTACATAATGAGACAAGAAGTAGTTTGTTCCCTCTTCATTAAATTCTGTCGCAATAACTAGAAAAACATGCCCTATGTATCATAAAGTAAAACTGTTTAGTCAATTTAAAAATACATTAATATTTGACCATTTAATAATTTATAAATTTAAAACATGGCATGTACATATATGTCTGTACCTTGTTGCACTAAATCAGAGTCTTAGTCAAATTCAAGTGATGTTGTCATTTGATCTGAAGACCCTGCAAGTTGTAATGCTCATGGAACTTGATGGGTGTCAAGTGGAATTAGAGGTCTACAAGTCCATTCATCCATCCACTTCTATAACTCACATTCATTCCACGTAAAATCAATGCATGATATACAAAAACATGTAATGCACCTTGTATCAATAGTTCAATCATTTGCATCTGAACTACAAAATGACTACATATCACTTGATCCTGCAACCGTCATACAATCTTCAAATTTTTCCAGATGTTGTTCCTCTATCAACCAAAAATATCTACGAACCATTGATCTCTCTTGACATTCATGGCCCATATTTTTGACACATGAATCAACAATGTTTTTTGCATTTGTAAAATTATCACCATCCTTGAATTTTAACTCTTCTCTTGCAAGTGCTACTTCACACATGTTCTTGCACCATGATGCTCTCCTTTTCCATGCCCTACCTCATTAAAACTCCAAATATGCTGTATATTTATTTATTTGTACATCCTGTTTAGCCAATAAAACATATGTGCATTCTTTAATTGTGATGTGCAGCTATCCGACCAAATGTAATGTTGATCGAAACTAATGTTCCTCTCATTCAAATTCACATAAAACACAAGGAAACACCCTTTTACATATTCTGTAGAATGTGTTTGATCATCAGTGATGTAGAAATGATACTCTCTAAATATTTTTCTTGGTGCTTTTAGGATAGTGCATGAATGTTATATGCATGAAAATAGAAACTTGCACAAAGTTTTAATATTGAGATTGAACCTCCATTTGTGGCTGTAATGTGTAATTCTCTTCGAAGTCAATGAATGAAACAATAGTACCAAGTGGGAATATGTCCTTGCTTAAATTGAATTGTTGATCCAACCATCGAGCTCTATGTGTGTGCCTTGCATACTCATAAAAAATTTCCTCTCTAAATTTGACCATATATTCTGATACAAGTAATTGTTTTCTAACAAGCTCACACCTCTTAAATTATTTTCCACCTTTTAATTGATATGCCACCGATTTATATTTGGTGAAATAAACCAATTCTTTTCCTATTGAATATGTACTCTCCTCATGCATACAATTTCTCAGATTTCACAAGCCACTGCATACATTGCACATTTCATCCAAACATGCTTTATTCTACAAAAAATGTTTTGTTGATTTTTCACAAAATATTGTCAGAATAAATTCCCTTAAATATTTTTGTGGGGCATTTAATCCACACTCATGCAACATGATGGCAGTATGTAAAACATGACATATTTGACAAAAAAACATCATAATGCATTGAAAATTCAACATGATGCCTGCAACAACAAGTGGTAGGTGAGTGATTGATTTTCACATAAAAGGGTTTGCTAATTTCCAAGAATATTTGGCTAATGTTAGTTTGTAGATTTTCATTCTTAAAATTAGAGAACAATTCTATTTGATTCATATCTAAGAAATGTTTTGCACGTGATTCACAATTACGAGAACCTATTCTTCTTTTTACTGTATCTCTTCTATTCGGTGACACCGTTGTGTTCTCATTCCAAAATTTTACAATTAATTCTTATAGAATATTAGATGTATTCTTGTCTTTTCATGAAATTATGCTAGAGAAAGCCCAATAGTCAGTGTTATTGACAGACTCAAGATGTTTACATCTCTCTATTGCTTTCATTAGTGTTTTTCTATTTATCTTCAAAGAACTGCTTATTTTTCTAATCAAGCATTTATTAACTCTTTCATCACTTACTATACAATTAGTAAGTGCACGCCATGTATCATTACTATCTTTGGTGCATCTTTTGCCACCTACAGTTGGGTATGCTTGATTTATGTTTTCAACAATTAACACATTTGATCAACAACATTAGATGTTCTTAACCCTGGGGTCTTCATTTTAGATCTCATCTTAATTAATTTCATCAATGTAACAAATAATTGACATCTTTGTGTGTCATTTAAATTCTTAAAGTAATTATCCCAAATTCCACTAGCTTTTATTCTCGCATTTCTTTCAGACATTTTGTCAGGCCTTGGTTTTATAATGTTTTCATCAATTTCAATTAAGTGAATTGGTTTTATTCACAAAATGGAATGAGGTGTTCTTAGAGGTGAAGATTCATTTACAAGATTACTTTCTTCATTCAGTGTTTTCATACAAAGTTCGGGGTTAACATTTGGATTCTCAGGTAAGGGTTCAACAATTGGATTCATATCAATTTCTTCATCCATACCAACATTATCATTCAATTCAATATCATTATTCTCTACATTTTTATTATGTATTTCATCCCCATTTTCTAATACATAAGGTACATTTAATATAGCAGATGCACCTTGCCCTACTCGAAGTTTTTGCATTCTCTTTAATTTATTTATTTTCTTCTCTTCCAATTGCTACGGTGTCTTGTTCTTGACTTTCCTCTTGTCCTTAGCTCGACATTTATCTCCCATGATTAGAAAAAATAAAATAGTGGAGTAGAGGACAAAATGAACTACTAAAAAATTGTGCAAGAATGTAGAGAAAATTGTAGACAAAATAGAATGTTTGAAGAATTCTTATGAAAGATATGAAGGGACGTTAGGGGGGCCATAATATATAAACAAAGAAAAATGCGTACGCGTTATTTAACGTGTATGCATTATAACGCAAACACATTTTGTATTTTCTCTTCTTCCTAGCCATGCCTCAAGGCTTGGGATCTAGTTTGGATCCCCAAGCCTAAGGCATGGACCTGTACAAATGCAACAGATAACATATTTTTGCAAGAAAATGTAAAAAATCCACTTCCTCTATGATAAATCAAAATAAAAAATTTGATCCATTTTTAAAAATTTATACCACGACGTAGATCAAACTTACTTCTTTCTAAAAATATAATTTTTCAAATTTTCTGACTAATATAAGGTTTCCATATTATTTATTTTCTAACTATGCCTTTTTATAGCTATTTTTTGAAGTGTAAATATGTCTATCTTTCATGGTATATCTTTTTTTGGGGTGATCAAAATTTAAAAACAAATATACTAGCCCAAACTAGGCATAATTCTATATATATTCAAAAAAAACAAAAAAACTAATTTTCAATATTTTTTGAGGTAGTTAGGGGGGCACAGTCTGAGCTCTGTTATTTTTCAAAACATAAAATTTTTGTACTAGAAAAATCATAAATAAAAAAAATATTTTCTATAAAAATCTAAAATAAAATGAAGCCCAAACTAGATGTTCCTAGCTATCTTTCTACCAAAGGGTTTTCAAAAATACTAAATGGTGCTCAAAAAATGGTGGGGAGAACGAAAGTCACTCTATTTTGTTTTTTAACAAAAATAGGAGCATTGGTTAATATTTAGTTTTTTGACCCACTTAAACTTATCCATTTTTAATAAAATTTAGTAGCTTAGAAACTAGACGCAAAATTCTACGATTCATATTTCTACAACATCTTTCAATTTTGAGTGTAACTATTTCAAAAACTTGTACAAGTTGAAGTTTTCTTTCAGAAAAAAGTGTCCAATTAAGACCCCCTTTGACCCCCCACACTCGGTGCACTTACCCATAGCTACAATTGTATGCTGGGAATAATTTGCTGAAAAACTTGATATTTGAAGATGTCTTAAAATTGTTACCCTCATGAAGTCAACTCCATCCATTCTCATTCCTTGTACATTTCAAGATCTGTATAGTACCTTCACCTTGACAATGCATTTCAAAATCTGAAAGATTGTATCTTATGTTTTTTTATAGCTGATATCAATTTTTTCCTTCTGATATCTGAAGTTGTTGATGAATTTGCATGATAACCATTGCTTTTGTGAGGTGCATTATTCTTCTGGAAATTTGTATCAATTATATTATATGATTTGTTATTGCTCCTTGGAACAAGTTAGCTTGATTTTAATAAAATTGTACATGAGAATGGCTTACTTGGAACTCTGTATTATTTTCCTAACCTTTATAATGTAAGCTCGATGCTTGATCTTTATTGAATATTGGTACTTTTTGAACTACATTGAATACCCTTCCTTCATTTTTGCTTCGAAAATCATGAAAAACCTTCTAGATATGAACCCCTAAAATTGTTTCTTAAGTGCTTTACTTGTTCTGCAGCCATGTAGATCTTGCATCACAGTTTGTATCTTGAATCTTCCCTTTCTCCAAGTTATTCTAAAGTATGATTCAATTTGGTATTCAATTTGCTGTGAAGCTAGATCAATCATCATTATCTACACTTTTATATGTATTCCATTTTTTATAATCTGCAGTACTAAACTTGCATTTCTTTTACAGATTAGTACAGATATATCTTTGTATATCCATCCTTTAGTAAAAACTGAAATAATATGCACTTTTCAGCTTTAACTTGCAGAATGTAATATTTTTATATGTAAACACAATAGGTAGTGCTTATTTCCTTCTTTTTACTCATACCTGCACATATAGATAAACTAGTTAGATATTATTAGGATTTTTGGCCTCTCTCACGTTTCATAGTTTTTTTTCTTTTATCTTTCTTTTCTTAAATGTTTCTAGGAATCATATGTTCTAATATAGAATACTGCTCTTATCAATTATGTATTTGTTTCTGATATATCTTGTTCGTGTAACTGTTAGTGTGAGTTATCCTATGTGTCCTCCTCTCATGTTGGAGGGTCATCTCACATGGGTTAGGTTTAGGGTTAGGTTTAGGGTTTCATATGTGTCATGCACTAGGGTTACTCAGCACCCTATATGTACCCCTTTTCTATTCATTTATGAGCATGCCAAGACACTCCGCTGTCTTTCCTCTATGCAAGCTTTGTTTTGTTGAGCAAGTTCTTCCATTACTGATCAATTTTTTCCTTGCTATCGCTGGAGCTTTCACGATTCCCTTGGAGTGCAACTACTTCATGGTGCCTCGTTTTCGATTCGATTCTCGCAAACTCTTTTCATGGTACCAGAGCTGAGATCGAGTAAATGTGCACTCAATTTATTTTTTGTTGCTATTACTCTTACTTGGTTTCGTTATTTTACTCTGCATGCAAGTCTTTTGATCACCATTTTTCTGGAAATTTATCTTGCTAATATCTCTAACAAGCTTTCTCGGAAAGTTTTTGTGTTTTTTTTCTTGTGCATGTTGTCTGTGTTTACAGGATCCTTGAGTTCTTCAGTCGTGGTTGCTACTCAATGAACTGCTGTCCCTTAGGCGTTTTTTGGGCTTTCAAAGGCATTTTTTTGATAGCACAGGTGTTTTTTCATCATTAGCCACGTTTTTTTTGTCTACAGGGCATTTTTTAATCATCTACCACGTTTTTTTTTGCTTTACATACAGGGTTGTAAAAATCATCTGCCCTCATTTTTTTTGCTTCACAGGGTTGTAAAAAAAATCATTTGCCACGTTTTTTTGGCCTGCTAAAACAAAAACGGCCTGACAGAAGCAAAAACACCCTGTACACTCTCTTGACGCGGCCAGGCAACATTTCTCTGTTTTTTTTCACCCTTGGCGCGGCCAGGCATCATTTCCCTACTTTTATTTATCCTTGGCGTGACCTGTTCCCTTGTTTTTTTGGTGTAGGCAACATAAAACGTGACTGTTCATACCTGTGCGCCACTGTACACTTACACCAGTCAGTTTTGGTAAGTTTCCTTCCTTTCTTTTAAAAAAAAAAAAAAACTTACTCAATCTCTGCTTTTTTATAAAAACGAGCCGTGTAAGTATACATACTAAGTTTCTTTTACAATCAAACTTCTTTTTAGTAAGTTTTTAAAAACATTTCTAACTCTGACAAGTTTCTTAATTAGAAACATTTATCTTTTTAAAAAAAAATCTTCATCTAAATCTTCATTAGATTAGATCTAATTAGTTTTAAATTAGATCTAATTTTTATTTAATTTCACATTATTTAAAAATATATATTTCCTTGGCATTACAATTTGGTCTTTGGATTGTTGTATTTCTAACCTTCTGTTGAGTGTCGAAGACGAAGGGTGAGGTCCGGGATTGGCAGGTGGCTAATTCCCCCTCGCAATACAAACAAACCCTATCTCAAATTCCATGCCATTTCCAAAGAGCATACATACGACACCCTTTGCATGTGTTTAGGGCACTTTTTTAATCCGTTTGCAGGCTTATTGGCTTTTTCTCATCAAATTGCGGGAATTAGTTTTTGCTATAACTTTTGACTCGTTGCTCGGTTTTGAGCACTTCTTTAGTCAAAGTTGCATGTTTTTTCACACTCTAGATGATGGGATCATTAGCTTTGTAAACTCACTAATTTTATAAAGTGCCGCATTCTTGGGGGTTGTCTTTATATTGCTTAAGTCAGCTCAATTTTTTTTTGAGCTTTGTTCTATTCCTTTTTTTCGTGGACTTGTGAGCGCGTCCACCACAATTTTACAACAAATGAATTCTTTTGTGCGACGTGAGACGCTTTTTCTCACCACCAGGGTTGGCTTTCGCCTCCTTTCTGTTTTTTGCTTGTGCTTGTTTACAGTGTTCCTCTTTTGTTGCGCTCCACGAAACACTGTTGTGGTCTCCCCTCTTGCGTGTTATTACGCTAATTGCAAGACGAGTTACCAAGTGTTTCAAACCACATACACGGACCCGATTGTAATCAACGCACTAAACTATAAATTGCCGAAAGCAGGGGGGGTTGTTATTGTCCTGGGTGGTTGTGTTTCTTTTCTACATTTCTTTCTCTCTCTCTTTCACTATGGATGCACTTTCAATTCCTTTGCTTACACCATTCAACTTTTTCGAATGGAGATCAAAAATAATAATGAAACTAAGGGGTAAAGGGTTATACCGCATCACCATGGGAACTGAGACTGAACCAGACGACGAACCTGAAAAATCTAAGTGGTTAAACCATAGTGATGAAGCTTTAGGTCTTCTTTGAATGTCCGTTTCTCCTGACTTGCTCTTCCACATTGAGGCGTCTGAAACACCTACATCTGCGTGGAAAACGTTGGATACGATTTTTGGACAACTAGATGACATGAGAGTGCATGAGTTGGAAAACGAACTACTAGGGTTAAATCCTAGTGACTTTGAAAACCTACAAGCCTTCTTCTCAAAATTTGTCCACATTAGATTATTGTTAAAAGGATGTCAAGTAGAAAAGAAAGATTCTCAACTGATCTTGTCGATTCTCTCTAAACTAGGTCCCAAATACTCTGTCTTCGTGTCAACTTTCTACGCTACAAAAGCCGCTTTGGGCGATACTTGGATGATTCCCTCCTTTGACTGTTTTTCGTCCCAACTCATTCGAGAACAGGACAAACTCATTCAAATGGGGTCTCTCAAGTCCAATTCACATGCCCTTGTAGCAAGTACCAGCAAGGGAAAGAAGACTGAAAAGAAGAAAGAAACTAAGGATCAACCTAAGAAAGAAACCAAGATCAAACCTAAAAATGACACAAACACTTCGACTTCTGAGCCTAGGGCATAGAAAAGCAAGTATTTGTGTTCCTATTGCAAGAAGACTGTTCACGACGAGCAACACTGTTTTAAGAAACAGATTGATCACTTATCTCATTTACTTGAGAAAAATAAAATAAGTCCCAGACTGCCTATTTCAACAGTTAGTCAATTTTTCCCATTTTTCGGCCAATTTGGATTTCCGCGTCCCGCGTGTCCCTTTGTCCCACTTGTCCCAAATGCTGCGTAGACCGCCTGGCGGCCTTATGGTTGGTTCGCGCCCAGATGTCCCTCATGTCCCGACTGCTTGGGGACTAAGACTTAGCCATTTTTCGTAATTTTTTCTGGCTCGAGCCTATTTTTTTACAATTTTTCTTACCTTTCCTCAGAACTTTCTCTCTTCTACTTGGACAAGGGAGTTAGAAAAATATGAGGGGACCCTAGAAACATGACTTTTCACCCTGAATCAATATAATTGCTTGGGACTAAAGAATTTGATACATGTTAAATCAAAATTTACCTTGGGGGTGAATATTGGATAACAATAACTCCTATGTGTTCTTAGACATACCCCTATCAAATTCATTCTTCATCCAAGCTAGTCATTCATGGCTCTTAAGGGACTATGCCAAGACGAGGGTAGTCTGAAAGCACAGGTAGTGCAGGGAACCAAAACAAATCATCCACTAGTGTTTATCTAGACACCCTGACATGTTGGCGTAGTTGGTTCGGTCCTGCGAGTTTCCCTTTACAAACTACGATGTCTGAAATCCCTACACTGACTCAAAATGCAGTATTCTCGCATTTACAAACAATAGGACAACAAGAGAACCGAATGGAGATGGATAAAACTTGGAAAGTTTTTCATAGAGGGATTCAACATGGAGTTTTTGGATCTGACGAGATGTCTCTAGGTGCCAAGGAGTCTAAGAAATCACATGTAGAAGATATGATGTGTTTTGGTCTTAGGACTCTTAAGAGACTACGCCCAAACGAGGTAGCCCGAAAGCACGGGTAGCATAGGGAAACAAAATAAAGCCTCCACTAGCATTCACCTAGCCACCTCGATGTATTAGCATAGTTGGTTTGGTCCCACAAGCTACTGTGTGTAAAATGCAACATCTAACAACCTTACACTGCCTCAGACTACACTATTTCATGCATTTGCAAACTATAGGATAGTAAGAAAATTGAATGGATATGAATAAAACTGTGATAGGATTTCATATAGGGCCTCAATATGGAGGTCTCAAATCTTACAAGACATCTCTAGGTGCCACGGAGTCTGACAAATCACCCATCGAAGATATAACATTTTTTGGCCTCAGGGCTCTTGAGGGATTATGCCTTGATGAGGTAGCCTGAAAGCACAGGTAGCATAGGGAACCAAAAAAAAACCTCCTTAACATTCACATAGCCACCTTGACTTGTCAACATAGTTGGTTTAGTCCCATGATCTTCCATTTACAAACTACAGCGTCTGAGAGACCTATACTGACTCAGACTGCAGTATTTTGCGCATTTGCACACAATAGAAAAATGCAAGAACCGAATGGAGATGGAGAAAAAAAGGAGATAATTTCATAGAGGGATTCAATATGGAGGTATCAAATCTGACGAGACGTCTCTAGGTGCCACATAGTCTTAGAAATCACTTGTCAAAGATATAGCATGTTTTGGCCTCAGGGCTCTTAAGGGACTACACCTGAACGAGGTAGACCAAGAGCACGGGTAGCAAAGGGAGCCAAAAAAAATCCTCCACTAGTGTTCACCTAGCCACCCTGATGTGTTGGCGTAGTTAGTGTGGTCCCACGAGATTCCATTTGTAAACTATAGCGTCTGGTAGCCCTACACTGACTCAGACTGTAGTATTTCATACATTTGCAAATAATACGACAATAAGAGAACCAAATGGAAATGGAGAAAACCATGAGAGGCTTTCATAAAGGGTTTCAACATGGAGGTCTCAAATCTAACGAGACGTCTCTAGGTGTCATGGAGTTCGAGAAATCACCTGTCGAAGATATATCATGTTTTGGCCTGAGGGCTCCTAAGGGACCACACCCAGACGAGGTAGCCCAAAAGCACAGGTAGCGTAGAAAACAAAAAAAATCCTCCACTAGCGTTCACCTAGCCATCCCAATGTGTTGGTGTAATGTTTTTATCCCACAAGCTTCTGTTTACAAACTATAGCATCTAAGAGCCCTACATAGACTCAAACTACAGTATTTTATGCATTTGTAAACAGTAGGACAACAAAAGAACCAAATGGAGATGGAGAAAACCATGAGAAAAATTTGTACATGGCCTTAACATGGAGGTCTTGTATTTGACGAGACATCTCTAGGTTCCATGGAGTTTGAGAAATCACCGGTCGAAGATATAACATGGTTTGGCCTCAGGGCCCTTAAGGGACTATGCCTAGATGAGGTAACCCGAAAGCATGGGCACTTTAGGGAACCAAAAAAATCCTCCACTAGCATTAAATATGCCATCCAAACATGTTGGCCTAGACGGTTCGGTTCCACAAGCTACCGTTTGCAAAATACAACATCTAGCAGCCTTATACTAACTCAGACTACATTATTTCACATGTTTACAAATAATATGACAAAGAGAGAAACAAATGGAGATGGATAAAACCATGATAATATTTTTTAGAGGGCCCTGACATGGATGTATTAGATCTAAAGAGACATCTCTAGGTGCCATGGAGTCTAAGAAATCACCCGTCGAAGATATAGCATGTTTTGGCCTCAAGGCTCTTAAGGACTACGCTCGGATGAGGTAGCCCAAAAGCACGTGGAGTGTAGGGAACCAAAACAAAGCCTCCATTAGTATTCACCTAGCCACCTTGACATGTTTCCATAGTTGGTTCGGTCCCACAAGCTTCTGTTTGCAAAATATAGTGTCTGGCAGTCGTACATTGACTTAGACTGCAATATTTTGCGCGTTTGCAAACAATAAGACAACGAGAGAACCGAATGGAGATGGAGAAAAATGTGAGAGGATTTCATATAGGTCTTTAACTTGGAGGTTTCATATCTAATGAGATGTCTCTAGGTGCTACATAGTTTGAGAAATCACATGTTGAGGACATAAGATGTTTTGGTGAAAGGGCTCCTAAGAGACTACGCCCAAACAAGGTAGCCTGAAAGCACAAGGAGCGTAGAGAAGAAAAAAAAGCCTCCACTAGTGTTCACCAGGACACCTCAACTTGTTGGCATAGTTGGTTTGGTCCCATGAGCTTCCTTTTACAAACTATAGTGTCTGACAACCTACACTAACTCATATTGCAGTATTTCGCACCTTTATAAACAATCAGACAGCGAGAGAACTGAATGGAGATGGATAAAACCGTGAGAGAATTTTGTAGAGGGCCCCAATGTGGAGGTCTTGGATCTGACGAGACATCTCTAGGACTCCATGGAACCTAGAGATGTATCATTAGATCTAAGACCTTCATGTTAGGGCCCTCTACAAAATACTCCCACGGTTTTCTCCATCTCCATTCGGTTCTCTCATTGTCCTATTGTTTGGAAACATGTGAAATAGTGTAATCTGAGTCAGTGTAAGGCTGCTAGATGTTGTATTTTGAAAATGGTAGCTTTTGGGACCAAAATATTTGAGCCAACACATCTAAATGGCCTAGTGAACGTTAGTGTAGGATTTTTTTTCGTTCTCTATACTCCCCGTGCTTTTGGGCTACCTCGTTCAGGCATAGTCTCTTAAGAGCCCAGAGACCAAAATAAATTATATCTTCGTAATTTGATTTCTAAGACTTCATGGCACCTAGAGACTACTTATTAGATCCAAAACCTCCATTTTGAATCCCTCTATGAAATAATCTCACGGTTTTCTTTATATCCATTTGATTCTCTCGCTATCCTATTGTTTGTAAACACGTGAAATAGTGTAATTTGAGTCAGTGTAAGGCTACTAGATGTTGTATTTTGCAAAGGGTAGCTTATGGGACTGAGCCATTTAGACCAACACTTCTAGATGGCCTGGTGAACACTAGTGGAGGATTTTTTTTTGTTCCCTACACTACCCATGCTTTCGGGCTACCTCATCCGGGTGTAGTCCCTTAAGAGCCTTGAGGCCAAAACACGCTATATCTTTGACTGGTGATTTTTCAGAATTCATGGAAGCTAGAGAAGTCTTGTTAGATCTGAGACATCCATGTCAAGGACCTCTACAAAATCCTATTGTGGTTTTATCCATCTCCATTTGGTTCTCTCACTGTCTAATTGTTTGCAAACACATGAAATAGTGTAGTCTAAGTCAGTGTAAGGCTGCTAGATGTTGTATTTTCCAAACGGTAGCTTGTGGGACCGTACCAACTATGCCAAAACATCAGGGTGGCTAGGTGAATGCTATTGGAGGAATTTTTTGGGTTCCCTACTCTCCCCGTACTTTCAGGCTACCTCGTTTAGGCATACTCTCTTAAGAGCCTTGAGGCCAAAACATGTTATATATTCGACGAGTGATTTCTCGGACTTCGTGGCACCTAGAGACATCTCATCAGATCCAAGACCTCTATGTTGGGGCCCTCTACAAAATCCTCTCATAGTTTTCTCCATCTCCATTTGGTTATTTCAATGTCCTATTGTTTGCAAATGCGTGAAATATTGCAGTCTAAGTCAATGTAGGGCTGTCAGACCCTATAGTTTACAAATGGAAGCTCGTGGGACCAAAAAAAATACGCCAACACGTTGGGGTGGCTAGGTGAACACTATTAGAGAATTTTTTTGTTTCCCTATGCTCCCTGTGCTTTCGGGCTACCTCATCCAGGTGAAGTCCCTTAAGAGCCCTAAGACGAAAACACACTATATCTTTGACAGGTGATTTCTCAGACTTTATGGCACCTAGAGATGTCTCATCATATCCGATACCTCCACATCGAGGCTCTCTACAAAATAATCTCATGGATTTCTCCATCTCCATACGGTTCTCTCGTTGTCCTACTATTTGCAAATGCACGAAATAATGCAGTTTGAGTCAGTGTACGGTTGTAAGACGCTATAGTTTACAAACGGAAGCTCATGGGACTGAACCAACTACGCGAGAAAGTTTTGGTGGCCAAGTGAATGCTAGTGGAGGATTTTTTTTGGTTCCCTACGCTACCCATGCTTTCAAGCTACCTCATCTAGGTGTAGTCCCTTAAGAACCATGAGGTCAAAACATGTTATATCTTTGACAGGTGATTTCTCAGACTCCGTGGCACCTAGAGACATATCGTCAGATCTGATACCTCTGTGTTAGGGCTCTCTAAAGAATACTCTCATGGTTTTCTCCATCTCCATTTGGTTGTCTTGATGTCCCACTAGTTTCAAATGTGTGAAATAATGTAGTCTGATTTAGTGTAAGGTTGTCCATTGCCAATCACCTATTATAGGTGGTTCATACAATATAGGTGGTGAAACGAGAATTTTAATAATATATTTTTACAATATAGTTGGTTAAATGATATTTTTTTTTTGTTGTTCCTTTCTAATATTTAATTTCTCTTAGCTTCACTTGGCTTCGAAAATAATAAATTATCTACTGACAGTGCCGATCACGTGAAGGTGGAATATTTTTTGGCACCACTAACCTACATAAACATGTTAGTAAGAAATTAAATAGAATTTTAAATCATACAAAATTTAAACAAAATCATTTAAGTAAATATTCAAATTAAATTCATGAAGAACATAGATTTGTAAATTAAATCCAATGAATTGCAAGGATCAACTCTATTCTTGATAGTAGCAAGAATTACTTCATGATCTGATTCATGAACCTTCCACAAATTCTTGTTTGATGGCCGACCTCGATATTTGATCAATTTAATATTTTTTGTAAGGACCAAATGTTAATAGTGAAGTATCTTCTGATGTAATTCATAGTCTTCAAACAACAAAATGTTTGGATTTTTGATACGATATCATCGAATCCAAGTTCCAGTGACTACCACTGACCTAGTGGGATACTCAAGGTGTTCACCATCAATGACTGTGGAAGTCAAATTTTTTCCCCTCTACATAATGAGACAAGAAGTAGTTTGTTCCCTCTTCATTAAATTCCGTCGCAATAACTAGAAAAACATGCCCTATGTATCATAAAGTAAAACTGTTTAGTCAATTTAAAAATACATTAATATTTGACCATTTAATAATTTATAAATTTAAAACATGGCATGTACATATATGTCTGTACCTTGTTGCACTAAATCAGAGTCTTAGTCAAATTCAAGTGATGTTGTCATTTGATCTGAAGACCCTGCAAGTTGTAATGCTCATGGAACTTGATGGGTGTCAAGTGGAATTAGAGGTCTACAAGTCCATTCATCCATCCACTTCTATAACTCACATTCATTCCACGTAAAATCAATGCATGATATACAAAAACATGTAATGCACCTTGTATCAATAGTTCAATCATTTGCATCTGAACTACGAAATGACTACATATCACTTGATCCTGCAACCGTCATACAATCTTCAAATTTTTCCAGATGTTGTTCCTCTATCAACCAAAAATATCTACGAACCATTGATCTCTCTTGACATTCATGGCCCATATTTTTGACACACGAATCAACAATGTTTTTTGCATTTGTAAAATTATCACCATCCTTGAATTTTAACTCTTCTCTTGCAAGTGCTACTTCACACATGTTCTTGCACCATGATGCTCTCCTTTTCCATGCCCTACCTCATTAAAACTCCAAATATGCTGTATATTTATTTATTTGTACATCCTGTTTAGCCAATAAAACATCTGTGCATTCTTTAATTGTGATGTGCAGTTGTCTGACCAAATGTAATGTTGATCGAAACTAATGTTCCTCTCATTCAAGTTCACATAAAAGACATGGAAACACCCTTATACATATTCTGTAGAATTTTTTTGATCATCAATGACGTAGAAATGATACTCTCTAAATATTTTTCTCAGTGCTTTCAGGATAGTGCATGAATGCTATATGCACGAAAATAGAAACTTGCACAAAGTTATAATATTGAGACTGAACCTCCATTTGTGGCTACACTGTGTAATTCTCTATGAAGTAAATGACTCAAACAATAGTACCAAGTGGGAATATGTCCTTTCTTAACTTGAATTGTCGATCCAACCATCAAGCTCTATCTGTGTGCTTTGCATACTCGTAAAAAAATTCCTCTCTAAATTGGACTATATATTCTGATACAGGTAATTATTTTCTAACAAGCTCACACCTCTTAGATTCTTTTCCATCTTTTAATTGATATGCCGCCGAATTATATTTGGTGAAATCAACCAATTCTTTTCCTATTGAATATATACTCTCCTCATGCATACAACTTCTCAGATTTCACAAGCCACTGCATACATTGCACATTTCATCCAAACATGCTTTATTATACAAAAATTGTCTTGTTGATTTGTCACAAAATATTGTTAGAATAAATTCCCTTGAATATTTTTGTGGTACATTTAATCCACACTCATGCAACATGATGTCAGTATGTAAAACATGACATATTTGACAAAAAAATATCATAATGCGATTAAAAATTCAACATGATGCCTGCAAAAACAAGTGGTACGTGAGTGATTGATTTTCACATAAAAGAGTTTGCTCATTTTCAAAAATCTTTGGCTAATGTTAATTTGTAGGATTTTCATTCTTAAACTTAGAGAACAATTCTATTTGATTCATATCTAAGAAATGTTTTGCACATGATTCACAATTGCAAGAACCTATTCTTCTTTTTACTGTATCTCTTCTATTCAGTGACACCGTTGTGTTCTCATTCCAAAATTTTATAATTAATTATTTTAAAATATCATATGTATTCTTGTCTTTTTGTGAAATTCTGCTAGAGAAATCCCAATAGCCAGTGTTATTGACTGACTCAAGACATTTGCGTCTCTTTATTGCTTTCATTAGTGTTTTTCTTTTTAGCTTCAAAGAATTGTTTATTTTTATAATCAAGCATTTATTAACTATTTCATCACTTACTATACAATTAGTAAGTGCACGCCATGTATCATTACTATCTTTGGTGCATCTTTTGCCACCTACAGTTTTGTATGCTTTATGTATGTTTTCAACAATTAACGCATTTCGATCAACAACATTAGATGTTCTTAACGCCTGGGGTCTTCATTATAGGCCTCATCTTAATTAATTTCATCAATGTAACAAATAATTGACATCTTTGTGTGTCATTTAAATTCTTAAAGTAATTATCCCAAATTCCACTAGCTTTTCTTCTCACATTTATTTTAGACATTTTGTTAGGCATTAGTTTTATAATTTTTTCATCAATTTCAATTAAGTGAATTAGTTTTATTCACAAAATGGAAGGAGGTGTTCTTATAGGTGAAGATTCATTTAAAAAGATTACTTTCTTCATTCAGTGTTTTCATACAAAGTTTGGGGTTAACATTTGGATTCTGCAGGTAAGGGTTCAATAATTCGATTCATATCAATTTCTTCATCCATACCAAAAATATCATTCAATTCAATATCATTATTCATTTAAAAATCATTATTCTCTACATTTTTATTATGTATTTCATCCCCATTTTCTAATACATTAGCTACATTTGATATAGCGGATGTACCTTGACCTACTCGAAGTTTTTGCATTCTCTTCAATTTATTTATTCCCTTCTCTTCAAATTGCTACTGGTGTCTTATTCTTGAATTTCCTCTTCTCCTTAGCTTGACATTTATCTCCCATGATTATAAAAAATAAACTAGTGGGGTACGAGGACAAAATGAACTACTAAGAAATCATGCAAGAATGTAGAGAAAATTACAAAAAAAACAGAGTGTTTGTAGAATTCTTAGTGAAAGAGATGAAAGGGACGTTTGTGGGGCCACAATATATAAACAAATAAAAATGCGTACGTGTTATTTAACGTGTATGCATTATAACGCAAACACGTTTTTTATTTTCTCTTTTTCCCAGCCATGCCTCAAGGCTTGGGATCCAGTTTGGATCCCCAAGCCTGAGGCATGGACCTATACAAACACAACAAAAAACATGTTTTTGCAAGAAAATGTAAAAAATGGCACTTCCTCTATGATAAATCAAAATAAAGCATTCGTTCCATTTTTAAAAAATTACACCATGACGTAGATCAGAGTTTCTTCTTTCTAAAAATGTATTTTTTCAAATTTTCTGACTAATATAAGGTTTCCATATTATTTATTTTCTAACTATGCCTTTTTATAGCTATTTTTTGAAGTGTAAATATGTCTATCTTTCATGGTGTATCTTTTTTTTGGGTGATCAAAATTTAAAAACAAATATACTAGCCCAAACTAGGCATAATTATATACATATTCAAAAAAACAAAAATTCTAATTTTCGATATTTTTTGAGGTAGTTAGGAAGGGCACAGTCAGAGCTCTGATTATTTTTCAAAACATAAAATTTATGTACTGGAAAAATCATAAATAAATAAAATATTTTCTATAAAAATCTAAAATAAAATGAAGCCCAAACTAGAAGTTCCTAGCTATCTTTCTACCAAAGGTTTTTCAAAAATACTAAATGGTGCTCGAAAAATGGTGGGGGGCACGAAAGTCACTCTGTTATGTTTTTTTTAACAAAAACTACGAGCATCTGGTTGGTATTTTAGTTTTTGGACCCACTTAAACTTATCCATTTTAAATAAAATTTAGTAGCTTAGAAAATAGACACAAAATTTTACGATTCATATTTCTACAACATCTTCCAATTTTGAGTGTAACTATTTCGAAAAAATCGTACAAGTTGAAGTTTTCTTTGAGAAAAATGTGTCCACTTAAGACCCCCTTTTGACCCCCCACACTTGGTGCATTTACCCATAGCTACATTTTTATGTTGGGAATAATTTACTGAAAAACTTGATGTTTGAAGATGTCTTAAAATTTTTACCCTCTTAAAGTGAACTCCATCCATTCTCATTCCTTTTACATTTGAAAATCTGTATAGTACCTTCACCTTGACAATGCATTTCAAAATCTGAGAGATTGTATCTTATGTTTTTCTATAGCTAATATCATTTTTTTCCTTCTGATATCTGAAGTTGTTGATGAATTTGCATGATAACCATTGCTGTTGTGAGGTGCATTATTATTCTAGAAAGTTGTATCCACTATAATTATATGATTAGTTATTGCTCCTTGGAACAAGTTAGCTTGATTTTAATAAAATTGTACATGAGAATGGCTTACTTGGAACTCTGTATTATTTTCCTAACCTTTAGAATGAAAACTTGATGCTTGGTCTTTATTGAATATTGGCACTTTTCTGAACTGCATTGAATACCCTTCCTTCATTTTTGCTTCAAAAATCATGAAAAACCTTCTAGATATGAACCCCTAAAATTGTTGGTTAAGTGCTTTACTTATTTTTCAGCCATGTAGATCTTGCATCGTAGTTTGTATCTTGAATATTTCCTTTCTCCAAGTTATTCTAAAGTATGATTCAGTTTTTTATTCACTTTACTGCGAAGCTAGATCAATCATCATTATCTGCACTTTTTGTATGTATTCCATTTTTTATAATTTTCAGTACTAAACT
This sequence comes from Taxus chinensis, assembly GCA_019776745.2. Lineage (NCBI taxonomy): Eukaryota > Viridiplantae > Streptophyta > Pinopsida > Cupressales > Taxaceae > Taxus > Taxus chinensis. Next base: position 822,967,403 of record CM034147.1, read on the forward strand.
TGCATTTCTTTTACGGATTAGTACAAATATATCTTTGTATATCCCTCCTTTAGTCGGAACTGAAATAATATGTACTTTTCAGGTTTAACTTGTAGAATGTAATATTTTTTATATGCAAACACAATATTTAGTGCTTATTTCCTTCTTTTTACTTATACCTGCACATTTAGATAAACTAGTTAGAAATCATTAGGATTTTTGGCCTCTCTCATGTTCCATAGTTTTTTTCTTTTATCTTTCTTTTCTTATGTCCTCCTCTCATGTTGGAGGGTCATCTCACATGGGTTTAGGTTTAGGGTTTCATATGTGTCATGCACTAGGGTTACTCAGCACCCTATATGTACCCCTTTTCTATTCATTTATGAGCATGCCAAGACACTCTGCTGTCTTTCCTCTATGCAAGCTTTGTTTCTGTTGAGCAAGTTCTTCCATTACTGATCAATTTTTTCCTTGCTATCGCTGGAGCTTTCACGATTCCGTTGGAGTGCAACTACTTCGTGGTGCCTCGTTTCCGATTCGATTCTCGCAAACTCTTTTCATGGTATCAGAGCTGAGATCGGGTAAACGTGCACTCGATTTATTTTTTGTTGCTATTACTCTTACTTGGTTTCATTATTTTACTCTGCATGCAAGTCTTTTGATCACTATTTTCTGGAAATTATCTTGCTAATATCTCTAACAAGCTTTCTCAGAAAGTTTTTTGTGTTTTTTTTCTTGTGCATGTGCAGGTTTTTTCAAATACCTTGAGAAATCAGAGGTTTTTCTACTCTTTTTAGTTGGATGTAACTAAAATCCAAAATAGAGATTCTTTTCAAACTTTTTGTTAATTTATTAAAATGGAAGTGAATTTTTTTTAAGATCTCTAGTTTTTGTCAGGATATTTGTCTAGCATGCGTTTTGGTTGGATCTTTGTGTTCTTCTATTGTTTGGCTCATCAATTCCCTCCAACCTTTTTTTCAGGGCATTTTTTAATCATCTGCCACGTTTTTTTTGCATTGTACAGGCTTTTTTAACATCTGCCACATTTTTTTGCTTGCAAGGCATGTTTTTAATCAACTCTGCCACGTTTTTTTGCTTCCTAGGCATTTTTAAACAACTCTGCCACGTTTTTTTTGCTTTTGTCAGACACTATTGTGGACACTCCCCTTGTCGCGGCCATGCACCTGCAACATAACTTGCCTCTTTTTTTTCAAACTGGCCTTGGCGCTTTCCCTGGCACCCTTTTTACGCACTTGCAAACAATTTAATCCTGGCGTGCATTACTTTGTATCTCCACCTGTCCCTCGTACTTTTCTGGTTTCCTTTTGGCGCAACCTTCCTATGAACTTGTTTTTTTTTGTAGGCTTTCCTTTTTTACAAACGTGTCTGTTAGAATCCTGTTTTTTACTGTAATTTTTCAACCATAGTCACTTTTCCTTTGGTAAGTTTTAATTTCCTTTCTTTTTCAAAAAAAAAAGTACTGCCTTTTACAAAAACGGCCCGTGTTTTCTTTTTTTTAAAAGCTTTTTTTAAAAGTAAAACAAACAAATCTTTTTGGTATGTGTTTTAAATCAAATCTTTCATTTTTTAGTAAGATCAACTTTCTAAAAACATTCAATATTTTGTTTAAAAAATTCGCGTATCTAAAAATTCTTTTTTTAAAACCTTCTTTCAAAATCTTCTTTTTAAAAAATCTTCAAAAAAAGTGCTTTTTTAATGATTTGCTTAATTAAAGCCTTTTTAAAAATTCATTAGATTTAATTAATTAGATTTATTTAATTTCACATTATTTAAAAACTATATTTCTTTGGAATTAAAATTTGGTCTTTGGCTTGTTGTATTTCTAACCTTCCGTCGAGTGCCGAAGACGAAGGGTGAGGTCCGGGATTGGCAGGTGGCTAATCCCCCCTCGCAATACAAACAAACCCTATCTCAAATTCCATGCCATTTCCAACGAGCATACATACGACACCCTTTGCATGTGTTTAGGGCACTTTTTTAATCCGTTTGTAGGCTTATTGGCTTTTTCTCATCAATTGCGGGAATTGGTTTTTGCTATAACTTTTGACTCGTTGCTCGGTTTTGAGCACTTCTTTAGTCAAAGTTGCATTTTTTTTCACACTCTAGATGATGGGATCATTAGCTTTGTAAATGCACTAATTTTATAAAGTGCCGCATTCTTGGGGGGGTGTCTTTGTATTGCTTAATTCAGCTCATTCTTTTGAGCTTTGTTCTATTCCTTTTTTTCGTGGACTTGTGAGCGCGTCCGCCACAGTCTTATGACAAAGGGATTCTTTCATGCGATGTGAGACACTTTTTCTCACCACCAGGGTTGGCTTTCACCTCCTTTCTATTTTTTGCTTGTGCTTGTTTACGGTGTCCTCTTTTGTTGCGCTCCACGAAACACTGTTGTGGTCTCCTCTCTTGCGCGTTATTACGCTAATTGCAAGACGAGTTACCAAGTGTTTCAAACCACACGCACGGACCCGATTGTAATCAACGCACTAAACTATAAAGTGCCGAAAGCAGGGGGGGTTGTTATTGTCCTGGGTGGTTGTGTTTCTTTTCTACATTTCTTTCTCTCTCTCTCACTATGGATGCACTTTCAATTCCTTTTCTTATGCCATTCAAATTTTTCGAATGGAGATCGAAAATAATAATGAAACTAAGGGGTAAAGGGTTATTCCGCATCACCATGGGAACTGAGACTGAACCAGACGACGAACCTGAAAAATCTAAGTGGTTAAACCGTAGTGATGAAGCTTTAGGTCTTCTTTGCATGTCCGTTTCTCCTGACTTGCTCTTCCACATTGAGGCGTCTGAAACACCTACATCTACGTGGAAAACGTTGGATGCGATGTTTGGACAACTAGATGACATGAGAGCGCATGAGTTGGAAAACGAACTACTAGGGTTAAATCCTAGTGACTTTGAAAACCTACAAGCCTTCTTCTCAAAATTTGTCCACATTAGATTATTGTTAAAAGGATGTCAAGTAGAAAAGAAAGATTCTCAACTGATCTTGTCGATTCTCTCTAAGCTAGGTCCCGAATATTCTGTCTTCGTGTCAACTTTCTACGCTACAAAAGCTGCTTTGGGCGATACTTGGATGATGCCCTCCTTTGACTGTTTTTCATCCCAACTCATTCGAGAACAGGACAAACTCATTCAAATGGGGTCTCTCAAGTCCAAGTCACATGCCCTTGTAGCAAGTACTAGCAAGGGAAAGAAGACTGAAAAGAAGAAAGAAACTAAGGATCAACCTAAGAAAGAAACCAAGATCAAACCTAAAAATGACACAAACACTTCGACTTCTGAGCCTAGGGCGTAGAAAAGCAAGTATTTGTGTTCCTATTGCAAGAAGACTGGTCACGACGAGCAACACTATTTTAAGAAACAGATTGATCACTTATCTCATTTACTTGAGAAAAATAAAATAAGTGTTCCTGAATCAATAAAACAAAGTGCTCCGAAGGCCGAGTCTTCTGCTGCAAAAGGTGCTAAAAATGATAAGAAGAAAGGAAAGGCCCTTGTAGCCAAAGTTGCTCCTTCATCGACATGGATTATAGATTCTAGTGCCTCGCACCACATGGGTTCTTCGCATGTTGAGTTTTCCAACATCGAACCTTGTGGAATGTCCCAAATCACGATGGGTAATGACACGACAGTGTCGGTTTCCGGTAGTGGATCGGTAGAGATGGATGGGGGAACATTTAACCAAGTGTTGAGTGTTCTTGATCTCTCTACCAATCTCCTATCAGTTTACCAAATTACTCACCTTGGTGAAGGAATGCGAGTGGAATTTGGTCCTAACTCGGTGATTATTCGTGAGCTTAACAATGACACTACAGTGGCTGAGGGAAAGGCAGATCACTGTTCATGGTTGTACACCTTCTCCCACTTTACTTCTGATTCTACGCCCACTGCCTTGCTCACTCATGCAAATGAGGTTAGTAAGCTATGGCATGAGCATTTTGGACATCTAAATTATCACTACCTTGAACAATTGAGTCAAAATGAAATGGTCAACGGGTTGCCTCACGTCAAGTTTTCTAAGGGTCTTTGTGAGGGTTGTACCCTTGGAAAACATCCTGAAAAGAACTTTGACAAAGGAAAAGCCTGGAGAGCCACTCGTCCCTTGGATCTTGTTCACAGCGATGTTTCTGGTCCATTTCCTTCTCCTTTGTTTACTAGAGCTCTTTATGTGCTAACCTTCATTGATGACTATTCGCGATATACTTGGGTATATTTTCTTAAGCTTAAGTCTGAAGTCTTTGAACATTTTCAGGACTTTAAGGCTCTTGCTGAGAAACAGGCGGAACGGTCTATCAAGGTTCTTGAACTGACAATGGAGGTGAATATGTAAACAATAGGTTCATGGATTTCTGTACTTCTGAAGGGATCTCTCTGCAGCATACAGTTGCTTATAGCCCTTCACAGAATGGAGTCACAGAAAGAAAGAACCGTACTCTGAAGGAGATGGCCACTTGTATGATTCACTCGAAGTCTCTTCCTCCGCAGTATTGGGCCGAAGCAGTGAATTGTGCAAATTACATTCAGAACCGTGTTCCACACAAGGCAGTAAGAGGGATGACACCCTTTGAAGCCTGGTTTGGATGCAAGCCTGATGTTGAGCACTTTTGAGTCTTCAGATCCAAGGCTATGGCTCGGATTCCCAAGAAGAAACGCAAGGCCTTGGAACCACAATCCAAACCTTGTATCTTTGTAGGGTATCCTGATGGCGTGAAGGGATATCGATTGATGAATCCTACTTCTCATGAGCTATATATTGAGAGAAGTGTTAAGTTCGATGAGTCTTCTTCGACTTCTACTTCTCCACCTATTGAGGTTCTTCAGCTCGCTGATTCGGATTCTGACTCATCAGATGATGATACTGTTGAGCGTGCTCCTCTTCTGGATCCTCCGACCATCAGACCTTTGAGTCTTCTGATTCTGACAGTAGTGATGATGAGGACTATGTCCCTTCTCACTCAAGTGAAGAATCTTCTGACTCTGAGCCTGATCCTCCTGGTCCCCTTTGGGCCAGGAAAACTTTGCAAAGTGCTGGAGATTTAGTTGGAGATACTTCGGATATGAGACGTACTCACTCAGATTTCATTGGACCCCACTCTTTCTTCGCCTCTGCTTCTAATCCACAGTCTTTCCAGGAGGCTTCTGGTATTCCTGAGTGGGATTCTGCCATGGATGAGGAGTATTCCTCTCTCATGAAGAACGATACTTGGGATCTCACCACTCTTCCGAAAGGAAGAAAAATCGTTCGGTGTAAGTGGGTGTTCCGAACAAAGTATGGAGTAGATGGAGACGTCGAAAAGTTTAAAGCACGATTAGTAGCTAAGGGTTTCTCCCAGATAGCTGGGGTTGATTATACAGAAACCTTTGCTCCGGTTGCGAAGATGACTTCTATTTGACTGACCCTAGCCATTGCCGCAGCAAACAGATGGAAAGTCCATCAAATGGATGTTAAGAGTGCCTTCCTTCATGGTGACCTAGAGGAAGAGATCTATATGGAACAACCTCTGGGTTATGTCCAAGATTCCTCCCTCGTTTGTAAGTTAAAGAAGTCTCTTTATGGCCTTAAACAAGCCCCTCGGGCTTGGTATGCCAAGATGGACTCCTTCTTACTTACATCAGGGTTTACTAGGTGTCACTCTGATCCAAATGTTTATATTCTACGGCAAGATGACTCCATACTCATTCTTGTTCTATATGTTGATGACTTGTTGATCACAGGAAGCTCTTCCTCTATTATTGATTCTGTGAAGATCGCCTTAGCCAACAAGTTTTCCATGACTGACTTAGGTCTGCTTCATTACTTCCTTGGGATCCAGATTTCACAATCTGACTCAGGAATCTTGATTTCACAACCTAAGTATGCTCTTGATTTGCTAGCTTGGTTTCAGATGTCTGATTGCAAGTCTTCTCCTACTCCTTTTCTTTCCAGGGTTAAGTTGGTTTCAGATTGCTCTACTCCCTTGGTTGATGGTACTCTTTACCGACAGTTAGTTGGGAGCTTGATCTACTTGACTCACACTCGACCGGATTTATCATATGCTATTGGGATCGTGTCCAGATTCATGCAGGAGCCACATGAGCTGCATTGGAAAGTAGCTAAATGGATCCTTCATTATGTTCATGGCACTTATGCTGATGGCATACACTATCATGGAGGGGTTGATATTGACTTGATTGGATTCACAGATTCTGATTGGGCCGGTGACTTAGATCATCAGAAATCTACTTCTGGCTACAGTTTCTCTCTTGGTTTGGGTCCTATTAGTTGGTCTAGCAAGAAGCAGAATGCAATTGCGATATCATCTACAGAGGCAGAATACAGAGGAGCAGTTAACACTGCCACAGAAGCTATTTGGCTACAGGGTATTCTGACAGAGTTTGGCATCCACTTTCGGTGGCCTACCATTATCTACTGTGATAACACGAGCACTATCTCTATTTGTAGAAATCCAGTTCAGCATCAGCGGACGAAGCACATTGAGATCCATATGCACTTCATACGGGAGCTTATTCATGATGGTATCATCGACATTTAGTACATTCAGACAGCTGATCAGATTGTAGACTTATTCACCAAGCCTTTCACTGAGATGAAGTTTCTTCACTTACGGTCTCTTCTTGGGGTGAGGTCTTCTACAGCTGCCCATCTTCTTAGGGCTATGTAGTCCTTCTTTTCTTCTTCTTCTTCTAGGAAGATTGTGTTTGTATATGGGCACCTTATCAGGCCTTTAGTTTCGGGCCCCATTGACACATCTTTCTTAGTTGTTTAGGAGTGTCTTCCTCTTCCATCTGACTCATCACAGCCACTACCCTAGCTTCGATGAAGGGGGGGTGTTAGTGTGAGTTATCCTATGTGTCCTCCTCTCATGTTGGAGGGTCATCTCACATGGGTTAGGTTTAGGGTTAGGTTTAGGGTTTCATATGTGTCATGCACTAGGGTTACTCAGCACCCTATATGTACCCCTTTTCTATTCATTTATGAGCATGCCAAGACACTCCGATGTCTTTCCTCTATGCAAGCTTTGTTTCTGTTGAGCAAGTTCTTCCATTACTGATCAATTTTTTCCTTGCTATCGCTGGAGCTTTCACGATTCCGTTGGAGTGCAACTACTTCGTGGTGCCTCGTTTCCGATTCGATTCTCGCAAACTCTTTTTAGTCTTCTACTTTAGTAGTTATGAATTACTTTTGAGTTACATCCCACGACTTATATGGGAAACATTTAAATCCTTTATGAATAAAATATCAAATTTTGGAAATAAGTTGTGTACTTATTTCTGCATTTTGGTTTTATGTATGGATTGTATAACGAACGAAACAACTCAATAACATAATTGGATATGGTTAAATCATGAAGGAAAGAAATTAAAAGTACTTGCATCTTTAGTAATGAACTTTCAATTACTATAATCTAAAACTCTTATTGTTGTTTCAAGACTTAACACTTCATCTACTCTTTGATTCTTGTCTTTATCAAGATAACACATCTGTCCTTCAGGGATTTCGTGTTCTTTTGTTGAAGACAAACATGGAATTGCAGGCTATGTGATTTGTTACATTTTATAACATCACACATAGCTGTAAATTACAGATAGTCATTAATTAATGCAATGGGACAAATAGTGAACTGAATGAATCTCCCTGAGCTTAGATCCATTTCATCAATGCCATTCATCGTAACAAAGTTTCAATCTTCCCATTTTTGCACAAGTGAAAAAATTGTCAACAATTACATCATCCATCCAGTCAAAATCATCAACTATATAAATCATAGAGTCTATGTATCAATACATATATACATAGCTATATAATAAATATCAGTATCTCAAAAAATATCATGTATAATCTCATGTCTTTGGCACACATGTCATTATATATATCAAAAATCACACACTATAACATATAGATATCACTCATCACCCAACTTGATACCCTATTGTTCAGTCTCAATTATCTCCTCCTTCTGACCCTCTGTCAAGCCTAGTCTCTGAGTGCTCATAACCATACCATTTCCCTATCTCTAGGGTTGATGTGCCCCTGTGCTACCAAAACTGTGAGTCCTAGATCTAGTCCGCTCACTAGATTCTTGTTGGGCTCAGTACTCAGCATATGAGGGCACATTAATACCTGCAGTGGAAAGATGATCCTAATAGTAATGAGCCTCATTCAGGGTACCCTTAAACCTCACCATTGACATAGTCTGGGGTGGTGCCATTAGCCTAACCACTCCTTGTGAACTCTCCACGAACAAAAGTGTCCCATGTTCTGGTGCAAGTGTATGTACTATGGGACCCTATCCCTATGCCTATGTTGGTACGTGTGCAGCTACCTGGGCCTGCAAGGCCATAACCTGTGCCTGTGTCATGGCCAAATGGTCCAGTAATCTAGTCACTTGTTCCTATAGGGAAGCTACTTCCCCTCAAACCCCATCTCCTCCCTTTGTAGGAACTTTTTCTTGTACTACCTGGGCATGTAGAGCTTCCACTTATGCCTACAAGGTGGACACCTATTCCTCTGATGGTGTTAGTTGTCCCTGCAAACCTATTATCTATGCTTATCAGGTGGCCACCTAACCTTGTAATATATCAATCTATATTATGACAGTAGCTAAATCAGGTTTCCCTAGCCTCAGCGGTGTTGCTCATAGTTGTACCACCCACCACTACATATATCCATCAATTAATACTGCATCGTCAATTCGTTTATCTCCTACCTACTCCTCCTGCCCTGTTATAACACTTGAATGTGGTGGATTTATGGGTCTCTCAACATCATCTCTATGGTACTATGGGAAAAGTAGAGGCACATCCTACCATAATCCAAAACTGTTGGCTGACCCTATTGATAGGTATCATCTCATGCTCCCTAGCCTGCTTCCCGTATATACATCTCAGTAGCTAAAGCTCCTATAACTCCTCAACCATGCCTTTATATGATGGATAGTCAACATATGGTATCCACATGATATCAACTACTGAAAGGCCCTCTAATCGCTACGTGTAGTATGACACAACATATGTGTCCCTCGCCACCCTCGTTTATTCACCGACTGTTACCCATCATCTAAAACCAACTTTGAACAAGCCACCCCAAAACCAATCCTATCGTGGTAAACCAGCTTGGCACACACACACACACAATGTGATCATATGCCCAACAGTGTAATAAATAGGTATAACACATACCAAATCTTCTTAATCTCCCAGAGGCCCATAGTTCCCTATATAACTGAACTAGGAAAGTCAGTGCCCAAGAAAAATGTATCCGCTCCTCTATCATATCTTGTATCACCCCCGTCATTTCTCATGGGAATCTCCCACCTTCAAAATTTTCCAGAGAGAAAGATCCCACCACCAACATCATCAGCACTGATCGCCTAGTCTCATATGGATATGTTGCATACATAACTCCATAAGGGAGAATTACATTGTGATACCTCATCTCGCCCATCACCTCACCAAATACCGTCACTATCGGCTCTACCGATGCCTCAGACAAAATGGAATACACTGGCTCCCCAATAATAGGAAACTGTAAGATCCTATAAACATCCTCCAAAGTAACGGTCATCTCACCCTTCGGTAAGTGAAAGGTATTGGTCGTGGAGTCCCCTCTATTGATGAGAGTGACCATCAAGTTATGGTCACAGGCTATATGCCTATATCATAAGATCGTTCCAACCACAGTCATGTGTTACCACTCCTCCATAGTCACCTTGGCCACATCCGTACCAGTATGGGTGGTACTATGTCCCTCATCAAGACTTGACTAACTCATATAACCATAAAATCCCCACCCAATACACAACCACATCAATCATGCCTACCCGCTTTACCTAATTCACTTACAAACCCACTATACCTTATCATCATTACCCCCTATCTTAAGTTCATTTAACCTACTTACCTATCCCATATCACCAGTATAACAGTTTACCCTCTTCCCTCTACATAAATCTTCACCTACCCCTTCCTTGCTTATTTTACTTTCTTACCTAGCCCTTTTTTCACCTATTTAGTCTAAATTGTTACCAACGTCGGTCACCTTTACCATCATCAGTCCTCTTGAATAGCATTCGTCACCATAACCTTGACCAATAATAGCCATAGTTGACCAACATTGGCCAACCCATGGCCGACATCGGTCTCTGTTTCGGCCAAAAACTTAAACCCTCATCTCCACTATCAACAAATTCACAAAAAACAACCTACATACCTACTCCCACCCCCCCAAACCTATCCTAGCTTCATTACCAACCCTATTTAAGCTAAATTGGACCTTCCCCCTCCCTCATTTCATTTAATTTTAACCACAATTTCAAAAATTAAATTTAAACCCAAAATTTACACAAAACTATTTCAAAATATACTCTTTTAATCAAATAAAGGATTCGGATTGACACCTACCTCATCTCGGTGTCATCTACACAGTAGCACATCTAGCCATTGCATCGGTGGTCCACTTAATCCCTCTCCCACCTCCGCCATTCCAAAATCAGCTCCTTGCCTCACAACCAATCAAATCAATCAACACGATCTCGTGAACTTGCCAATCGAATGCCAATCACCTGCTCTGTGGCTCACCAACTCAGTTCAACACCATGTACTTTCATTTTCCACTCCTCCACTTCTCATATGTCATTTTATAAATGTGGAAAGTTTAAAATAAATCCACAAAAAGTGAAAAATTTCCTTTGTTAACCCCAAGTCGACATAATCGATGTCGGTCATGTCATGCCCTAGAAAATCAACATCGGTTTAACTATAACCAATATTTTTCACCTGACATAACCATTTGACCTACCCTATGGCCATTTTTGCCTACTAAAAATGTTGCTCCAAAAATGTTTAACCTTACCAACACTTATTACCCCCTACCCGCAAGCCTACATAACTCTTACATTTTCTTAACTGCATTTAGGGACATGTTTTTTACCTATACCTCAACCTTACCTGTTCCCTAACCTACATACCCTGACATTAATCACCTTTTATAACATTTTAATTAATGTACTCCTTATACCCTATGATGTTGTTACCCATGTTATTTAGCCTAATGACCCTACCTTTCCTAATGATGTGATGTTAATCCCGACCATACCTTTGGTACTATGGAACAAAACCTATTACCTATTCCTACACCAGACCTCATTGTGCTTCATGACCATATCCTATACCTTGGATACCTAAATCACTTCAACCTTGTTTTATTAAACATATTGCCCTTTTGACAACATAGTGTTTGTAAGCGCTTCCTCCTAGTACCGTTTCACAATCTATATGTGTGCATGCACTGGATTTCCATTACACATTACCTAATATGACCATTTCCCATTACCCAAAATTACCACACCCTTACCTACTGACCCTCACTTTCATCAATCACATATTTATCAAACCACTCCCTAACTAATTTTCAAACCTCATCCGTTCGTAGTTTGAGGGGGATTACCTTCATCTCTACTTGGGGCAACCTAACCTTCTCTTATACTTGGGACATCGACTCCATTTTTTTCTCAACATCACTTACCAATACAAGCTACGTGAAAAAAAGGGGAAAATGTAGACACCAAATTTGGGTCACACTCCCCTTGGTCCCCTTCAATCAATTAAAGTAATATATTTAATTAATCATGACCCCTTTATCATATACTAATATTCATCCTCATATTATTAATTTATTTATTTATTTTAATTAATCTAATTTAACTCTCACACCTCCACCTCATTGTTACACCTCACCCTCGACCCATTCTAGTGGAATTCAACTCACAATGATCAAATTCATCACTCTCAACAGTGAGTCATCACTCCCAGTGCTAAGTCACCATTTAACCTAACTAACTAAGAATTCTTCCTAAACCTAATTAGACTTCTTCTATGACCTTGATGCCTTCTCTCACATGAACTCCATTTATCTAAGTGGACTTAAGGGAAAAATCACACCAAAAATAGTTAAGATCTGCCTATTTTTGGTAAACCTAGACTTTCCCGCCTTAATCGACAGTGTGGTTATCCCTAAACCAACGTTGGTCATCTAAATACCATCGGTTACCTTATATACACTTCGATAACTCTTTTCATGGGTTTTCAATCAGTTATTGGATCCTAATTGCATTCAAGTTCAAATCTTCAATCCCTCCTACATCCAAATGATGAACACACACAACTACAGTGCAAGACAAGTAATCGTTTTCCCTTCCAGAGCATTGGAATATTCACAGGAACACTCTGGGAGTATTTCTACTACACTTAGCACAAAAATTATTCACTTATCAACTACTATCCTCCTCCACGTTCCCAAGATCTGTAGGACATCAAGTAGGTATTGTGATTCTAATCATTTTACTTATTCCTTTTATAGATCTCTAGTTTCTTTCAGTAATTAATTTTTCTCTATTGCATGTACATCACCTTCCTCCCCCCAACCAACTATTTAACCATCCCAATTTTTTCACCATTCTAAACCTCCTTCTTAGTATCCCTGAGTATTCTCAGCCATATTACAACTTGAACAATACTACCATCACTCTCTGTGAAATCACAAAGAGCCTAAAAACCTCTGTTTAACAATTTACTATCAAATTTCCCCTATCGACGTCAGTCACCTTAACCATTCGTTAGTCTCCCCTATCTACAACAATATGTTCATTAGACTGATATCGGTCATTGTGTTTTCTGCTAACCTTCACCAAATTTCCCCTTACATCATCTAAACTCCACCCAGACATTACTAGATACCTCTATGACCTTACCTAATACCTCTGTGACTTGTCCCAACTAGAAACATACCTTTCTTGATGTTTAGATTAGTTTAGATATCAATAATTTGCTTAATCTAGTTTTTTGATAAGTATTTAAGATACCTAGATTAAATTGTTAGCAATAGGACCTTTATTTCTCGTATTTACTTTCATTGATTTGATAAAAATAGAGGATCGACATCCATTCGAGGAAGCATCATGCTTATTGGATCTAGCCTTGCTATAATATAATTTGTTGGTCTTGATTTTTATCTATAGGTAGTCCTTCCTAGATAAAAAGGATTTCTCCATGACTAGCTTAGATAAAGTCAGTAACACATGGTTCAACCTTCGACCAACATAATAACAGATATTCCTCCTTGAATGTTACCTTATTTATTTTTTTACACAAATTATTATGGTAAAAAAATTATAATGTGAGGGTGTTTCCTCTACTATGGGTTTGGAAATACACAATCTATAGGATTGGATTTTCCTTGGATATCCTACCCTAAGGCTTGGACTATTTAATCCATGAATAAATATGTGTTTAACAAAAAATCATCAAACTCCCACATGTACACCCTGATATCTCATGAATTATAACATAATATTCCAAAAATATTATGCTAAGACGTCAAGCTCAATTTTACCTTTGTGATGATATACTTCTTTCTAAAATATTATTAGTTTAAAGCTTTCATCCTTAATTTATTTTACTAGTACCCTCTTTTCTTGTCAAAATTTATGCATACATTTTTGTACACAACTTATGATTTTTTATCCAAATTAAAAAAAAAATCCTCTTCGAAACTTCATTCAACGTGCACTCAAAATAAACCTAAAAATGATTTTTTCTCAAAGTTACAGGGGTGTACCTACAAATATTTCATTTTCAGGATGTGTGCACTTTGAAAATAAAAACAAAATTATATATTCATCCAAAAATTATGAAAACTTAGTTGGACCTCGTACATGGAATTAACTAACTTTATACTAAATCGATTTGAAAAATAATTTGTAAAAGTTAAAAAATGGTGGGGTGCACACATAATAGGTTCATAATTTTCGACATAAAAATAGGAAAACTTTGTGTGTGCACCAAATTTGTCCCTATTAATCTCAACCATTTTCACAAATAAATCGTAGTTTAGAAACTATATTCCAAACTCTACGGTACTTATTCTTATCACTTTGTCAAATTTTGAGCATATGCATGCCGAATTATTAGATGAAGTTCAAGTTTCATTGATTTCAAGAAAAATGTGTCTCTTTTTTACCCCGTTTTGGTCCTCATTTCCATTCACTTACCCATTTACACACACACACACACACACACACACACACACACACACACACACACACACACACACACACACACACACAGGGAAAATACACATATTCTAAAGTGGAATACATATTGGGAAATCTAAATAAATAATAGATAGGTATATCTTAAATGAATGTATCAATAGGAAGAAGGCATGAAGCATAAAAGGAAAACAAAAGGGGAAACTAAAATTCTATGTAAATTTTAAGGTAGCAAAATTCATAGGTACTTCTTGAGAAAATTCCTATTGATTGGGATCATTACTTCTTTAAAATGGTGTTTCCTACTGAGATTTAAGAGATCAAATGAATTTATTTGGATTACACTTGTTGATATGATATGACTTGAACCTATATTTTTGTATACATTTTCTTTACCTTGGCTTGGACTAATCTTCATCCCATTTAAGCACTAGGCCACCTGCTTCAAGTGTTTTTATGGCATCCCACTTATCAAATATCCTCTTTACTATCTACTAAGAATTTTCTAGATTTCACCTAGATTTTTTTATAGTTTTTCATGGATTTACCATCTCTTCGAAATGTTTAGTATCCTTGCATCATGGTATGGTAACTCAAATGTATGTTCTAGTTCTAATGTTTAGGTGCTCCAACATAAGTGGAATTCTAGATTATTTTCTATATACTAATATTAAGGGGCAATATTTGATAGATTTCTGGTGGAAAAAACCTATGAACCCATAACGAATGATTTACTTTGGTATGTAATTATCTTTTATTTTATTCAATTGTCCACTTCATGATTGAACACATTAGGTTCTTAATCTTATTCATGGAATACTATTCATTGGGTCTCCTTACATGGATTCTTTCAGCAAAACCACTTTTACCGTGGGGGGTTCACTTAGTAAAATTATGGTATAGCACATTCATTCGAAGGGTTTTAAAGAATACCCTTAATTCTAGTTTTTACCTCTAATTATTCAATTGATAATACCCCCTCCCATTATATTATTAGAATGAAAATACCCCCTATATTTTCCATGTACCCTACTTACCCATTTTTCAATGACAATTTTATTTACCCCTTTTTATTTCTACCCTAATATATTAAATCATAAAATATATCATATTTCTCACTCAATTCTTTTTTATAATATCCATTTTCTCTCAAAAGATAGTTTGAAGCCATTCAAGACCTATTACAAATTACCTTATAAATGTTAAGTTGTAATCATTTATCAATAGTTCTTCAAATAATTAATATGGTGAAATAATATCACTTGTGTTGAAAAACATACTCAATCCTAGTTTTCTACCATCTTATTATTTCTTTCTTAAGAATCCCTTAATTGAGATTTCTTTATTCAAAAAGATATTATAATTTAAGTTTATGACCACATTCCTTAGATTACAATTTTAAGGTATTTAGTTTTAAAAACTAGGGTTCAAATGTTTTAGTTTTATATTAAAATTAAATCTCCCTTTCCTTTAGTCCACCTCTCTAACCTATCGCCAATACCTGATTCAAAATATTAATAAATTAAATCCTTTCACCCCCTCATATCTACTAGGTATATTGACTTTATTACCTAGCTAATGAACCCCCCATGACTTTTACCCACCTTGTGAAATAGTGTATGATTATCAATTTCCATCAATGTATGACACTATAAAGAGGTTTTATCATGTCAATAATAAACAACATCAACTGGTAAAAAGGGTGATCATCTAATTTTTTTATAAGCGGATAGGTCCACTGATTTGACTTCCATTGAAGAACAGGAATTCACAATATTTTTTCACCAACCTAAAGGTATCATAATACAATTGAGGTCATAAATATCCATCCCTCGTGATATTTTTATTTATTTTTCATGGAGAAAAGTGGCCAAAATAAAACCATTGATGAAACAAATTCATAACTTTTTCTATGTATTTTAGATTAATGCACCTTTGTATGATGCAATCCAAGTTTCCTCTATATAGGCCCCAATAATCTGATCATATGGAAAAAATTGATTTCAAAAAAAAAAAATTGACTTTTAATATGATAATGGGATAATCTATAGTCTATAGATATGTTATCATTTTCCAAGTCCAACTACGAGCTTCAACTACATCATTTTATGTTTGATCATCAGGATCATACACTACTTCTTATGAAATATCCATTTCCTTATGAAAGTGTTGGAAACTATCTTTACCTCTTACTGACTTAGAAAACTTTGTTTCAATGTTAACCTCCATGATTATATTGATCCAACCCACTCTTTTATCATTAATTCTATTTCCCAGCATGTAGTATTTAACATTGAAATGAATGAAAAAAAAAATTGTAGGAGGTTCTTGATCACTTTTGCATCCTTGGGGACCACATAACTCTAGTTTTCAATGAAATTTTCATTTCATCACAATCCTTTAGAGTATCACTTGCAAAGGTGCTAGGTTACTCAAGACCTTGTTTATTTTTCTAGGTTGGGACAATGGCGGTGTTTATTTTGGATGTTGAGTGCATTTATAATTTGATTTCTTTCCCAAGATTTATTTTTCCAACACCATGGCTTGATAAATAACTTGTTTGATCTATTAAAATGTCATTTTTCCTTCTTGCATGGAAACTTAAAATATGTTTCTTTATTCACCATGAGCATCAATGGTTTACTATTTGTTGTAAACATTCTTACAAAATCAATCTTTATGAGGAAATTTTGTATGTAGTATTTTTATGAGTGGGAAAATATATGTAGAGAAAGAATGAAAAATACTTTTTTTGGATATATCGAAAGATACTTTTTAATATAATATGAAAAAAAAAATTCCTTGATGTAATAAGAAGATAGATTTTTTGGGATTAAGATAAATCCCAAACTCTATGCATCTTTACAAAACATATTCTAAATTATCCAAGTGATCTTCTTACTTATTTAAGAAAATAGTGGCATCACCTCAATAAATTAAGATAATATCATTGATATGGATTTTCATAGCCTATTTATTTCCCTATAAAAAAATTCTCCAACATTCGATAATCTGAAGGGAATTCATTTATATGTTAATGTCACTAACTTGATGGTAAAGGAGGTATCCCACTAATCTTATTCTTGAACTAGAACTTGATTATAACCTGAAAACTATCTATAAGTGAGAACCTCTTATCTCTAGTCAATTTTTCGATTATTTTATTCATGGAAGGTAGAGAGTAGCTATCTTATAGATGGAATTTTTTATGTCACTAAAATTCATTCATAATTTTATCTCTTTATTTCTCTTCCTCATAAGAACTAAGTTAGCCACAGAAGTGCAATGGTTGATACAAAATATTGTTCTAGCCTCAATCAAATTCATTAGTGCATTCACCATGACGGGTTCAATTTTTGGTTTTGTGGGCCTCCTCTTCTTCCTCATAGGTTTAACATTAGGAATGAGCCCTATCGGTTCTAGATAATACCTTGGTCATATAATTTCAGGTTGAACCATATTTCCATTCAAAATTTTCATCATACTCTTGAAACTTATTGATAAAATCTTCTAATTTTTCCAAATTAAAATCCTTTCCTTAATTGGGACTAGTGAAAATAGATCTTGATTTCTTGTAAACCATCTCTCTTGATTAATTTTTTCCTTTTCTCTCATGTATTAGTCATCAAGGATGGAAATTGTTTTTAAAGTGACTAGTACTGTGAGAAATTTATTACTATTTAGCTAAATTATCTAACTGTCACATGCAATTTAAGTTGTAACTCCTCTTAGAAATCATCTTCTTATTGTATGAAAAAGGAAATATAGTTTTCATTTTTAAAAATATACCAATGGAAATTATGGTTATGTATATTAGACCATATAAGGAGCTTCACTTATTGATCCTCGTCTTTTAGAAGGTTCTTTAGTGGATCAAAATAATCTCCAGTGACCTCCATCCAATCATATTTTTGTTTCTTATTTTTGGGATTTCATGGATGTAAAAAGCACAAAGCCTTCACTTAGAACCCACACTATATGTCTATAATATTTAACAATAAGAATTTTGGTAAGGCATAGTGATCTCTCTTTTTTGATGAATAATTTAGTGTCTCCCTATAGTTGTTGCAGCTTGATACCTCCCCTATCAAAAATTTGGAGATATTGAATAAAATATTTATGCTTCAAAAACTTAGTTGTGTAGTTAAAATATATCCTATTTGAATAGAATTTATTTTCGTTACTTGGTGAAATAAGGAAATGCCATGCATTGGTGAAAATACTATATTTGGAACCATAAAAAAACATTTGCCATATATTGTAGCCTGATTTTTCCACTTCATTTAAAAGTTGTGGAATCTTAACACATTATTCCTAGATATAGTTGGTGTCGATGTTGAACTATTTGAAGGTGTCATAGGGATCAAACTATGGATTTTCCTAAGCTTACTGATACAATTGTTTTTTAGGGATTCATTCATTAAGATCATCATCACGGTAGAAGATTCCTCTTTCTTTTCATCTTGTATGACATTTTACTATATAAGAATTGATTAAAAGACTTTGACATAAAAGTACGTGACACCATAATTTTTAATGGTAAACAAATAGTGTCATATGTGGTCCATATAATAAAATGAGATAAGTCCATAGAAAATTATCCTCCTATCATCGTAGTGAAGTCTCTTCAAACACATATTGAAAACATGGATGGAAGGTTAATAAATTCTATCTTCTATAACACTCTTATACTTCGGAAAGAATGCATATTTAAACTCCAAACCCTCATGACATCAATTTTTTTAATACAAGAGTCATTAAGTTGAACTAATCTAATGCTAACATCCTTGTCTGTTTAATATCTTTGGTATCAACTATCTACTTGTGCATTACATAGCTCCTTGCACTAAAATCAATCATGTATCAATTAATAAGGTGTTATGTGATGATCAAAGAGAGATAAAATGGATGGGGGTTTACTTGATTATGTGCTTAAATTTTATTTTACTACTAAAAATCTGAATTTTTTAAATTTATCTTGAGATTGGAGACACAACTCACTTCCTTTATATCTTCTTATAAAACATTTATCTTACCATACATGGAAAGAGTATCCCACATTTTGGTATTCATTCTCTCCTACATTTGACTAACAATATATAAAGGACAAATATGTTACTTTTTAAGGTTTTATGTGGCCCAATCATTCTAATCATAAAATAAAATATATATATATATATATATTACCAATATGTTGTAGATAATTTCCCCATTTGCGGCCACGTCACCTTACTCAAAACATGTCTTTCTACATTGGGCCTCAGTGGCACAAAAGGAGTAGTAGGAGATACTACAATTTTAACAACTTGTTCAATTATTTCCAGCATCCATTTATTTTCTTGCATTTCATATTATGAATAAAATTAAGGTTATTGTACACACTTAAACCATTGTCATTTACTATACACAAATCAGTTTCTAACCAATAGGTTAGATTTCCTTTTAGACTGGAGTATTAACGAGTGAGTTAGCTTAGATTTATAGTGGAGTTTTATACTATAGATTCTTGTACCATTACTTTTTGGCTAACATTTCTATAGGCAAATATATTTGAGTTATGTGGAAATCTATAAAGGTAAGATGACTTTATTTAATCTATATTATATTGGATGAGGATCAAAGATCTAGCTGGATTAGTCAAAACATGACACTTTTATTGCAACATTTTAATAGAGACTATTTGGACTTGTTTTTGTATTTTATTTCATTGATAAACCATGTTATAACATTTGTATGGCCTAAGAAAGGGATAGGATTGCTACATTAAATGATGATGGTTAGATCCACAATATTTCTATATATTGAGTGTAAATAAATCATTAGATGAGGTAGTAGGAACAATTTGCACATTCTTAGGTCTGGGCATTGTGGCAAGAGGTTTCCCTATAGAAGGATTAGTATTAGGAATTATAGGAAATAAAGGCATAAGAGACATTGAAGATAGTTTTCATTTTTGTATTAGATTTATTTTATCATGAACATATTATAAACATTAGGCAATATAGTTCCATCCATAGATTAAATCATGATTATAATATCATAAATTACAGTTCTAAGGAAATACAAAAATATTTTATGAAAATGATTATGTACATATGGTGGTATGTAAAAATTTAAGTTTTATGAAATTTGTACATTAAATAAGGTATTTATTCGATAAATAACTTTTAATGGTAGTTAACTACTCCATGAGAGATAAGGTGCCACCTTTCTCTTGAAATTGCTTACAACTTCTCTTTTAGTTCATCTGAACCATGCACTAAGTTAGTGGGATTTTTCATAAAATTCAATAAATTTTCCTTTAAGGTAGGTAGCTAATGATATTATAGCTACATCATCTTTAAAGACATGATGAGAAAAAGGTAGATTAGTAATGTCTTCGATTTGATTGATGATGGTGATGGTAGTTTCACCATTGATATATTGGAGACTCATGAGGGCTAATATGAGGATGTCATTCCAAGTTCTTGAGTCTAGATAAATTCCTCAATTAAAAGTAAAAAGGATGGTTTTTTTGTGTCCACGAAGGTTACGAGAAAAATTATTCTATCAAATGTTAGGTATTTTTTGTGAAGGAGTGAATTTACTTCTAATGCTAGGAGAGTACTCCCTTTGAAATGATTTTCTTCTCCTTTTATAATAAATTAATAAGAACTCAAATGTCCCTTTTGTCGAGTGTTTTTTCATGTTTCTATCCTTCTTGTTTTCCAAGGACATAATATTTTCTAATACATATTGGAATTGAATCATGAAATTCATTTATATGGTTCATAAAACTAGAAAAAAAATTATTAAACACACCAAAATCCTAGCTATAATATTAAAAATTTGAAGTTATTGCACTTACAGAAATTTGAACTCATTTACAAAATATAATCAAAATTCATCCCACTATGCATGCCAAAACTATTGGTAGTTAAAAGTGTCTTACGATGACATTTGTTTCAAGCTTATCACAGAATGGGAATGCTCCCAAGTTTGGAATTACTACTTGAACAAGATCTCAAGATAAATTATTCTATCATCTAATATATATCAATATTCTTACTCACCTATTAATCCTAAAATAAACTCTTTTATCTTGATGGTGAAAATTTTAAGGGAAATTTGAAGAAAATAAAATGTGGTACACTAGGACATATGTAAATTTATCCATTTGTTTAATGATAATACAATATACTAAATGATTGCAAATATTTTCCAAACATAAATTCATAGTGTAAAAGTGTTAAAAATGGTCTACAACATATGAGAGATAATAAAAGGGTGTATGTAATCCCAAAAAACTTAACTATTGTTTGATTTTACATAATTGTAATATATAGTAAAATTTGGCCCTTGGTTGTATTACAATCATTAATATATATCCTAAAAAATTATACATATAATATTACAATTTAAGTGAATTTGAGAGAATCCAAACCCATAATGCAAAGAAAAATATTCTCTTTATAGAATAACAAGATAGGAAAAAAATGTCAAATAAGTCAATATAGATCCAATAAATGAGAAACTACATGATATCACTTTCCACAAAGAATATAGGGTTTTAAGGAACACATAATCTAATCTTTAAGGTCAATAAGAGATTATGGACAATAATAACACATCTAAAGGAGAAAAATGGTCATAGGAATCTAGATGCTAGTTTATCTCATGTCATGAAGGTATGCATTGACAACTCATTTGCATCATATCAGACCAACTAGTCATTAAACATTGCAAGCACTTCATAATTAAGAAACATATTCAATGCTCTATATGGTGTCTTAGAATTGTTTTGGGTTTGTTCACAACATAAATGAAAATTTTCATGAGTGGGTGGAAGTGCTCCACATGGGTCAGAAGAGGAGAAACATTTTCCAAGTGTGTGATCATTAGTATATCCCCACAATCCCTTCAGCATACTTTTGAATGTGGGAAATGGATCATTAGAGTAAAAAATATAGCTATAAGGATATTCGAAGGTTATATAGGTGTTCAGCTATTTAGATGTGTGATACTAGAACTTATCAATTATTATAATCTAAGAAACATAAAATAGAATAACATGGCTTGAGATATAGAAATTTGGCCTTGGATAATGGTTTATGGCATAACAATACTTACACTAGTCATAGAAATGCTTCGAAGTTACGCAACTCATGGAAGTGTAATGTAGCTTTGGTAAAAGTGTGTAGTATGAAAATTAGGGAGAGAAGTAAAAGAGGGAAAGTCATGGAAAATTGGCATCATGAATCCTTCTTGAAAGAGATTATATCATAGGGGTAGGAAAAGGTCTCGTATATTAGTTTATGCATGGGAAATAGGTGAATACATTTCACTTATACAAAGGTATACATAATGGTTCATGACACGTTGAAATACCAAAAAGGGATGAAGATCACACAACTTACAAAAATTAGAGCATGTATTGAAGGGGAATATAATTTTTGAGAATAAGGTTAACATAATAAAAAAATGGTGAATTTAGTTAAAAATTTCCTTCAAAAGAACTTCAGATTATTATTAATATCATGGTCTTCCATTCAAATAATCAAATATTTCACATGGTACAATTAAATAGCCAAATATACGATATTCGAAGATAATATTAAAATATTTGAAGGGCTAGAAAATCCTAATATTTTTCCCCATGTACATTAGACATCTAGTATAACACAATAAATAATTTTAATATCAACATCAATGAAAAAAATAACAAGATTCTAGTTGAGAATTGCTTAAACAAATAGCACCATTTTAGCTTTACATCGGATATGTTGCAATAAAACTTAAAAATATAAAATATTTAAAGATTTCTTGGTAATATAACTTCAAGTAATGCATGTGGTGTAAAAAATATGATGTGTGTGTGTGTGTGTGTGTGTGTGTGTATTACACCTACAATTTAATTAATTTATACAAATATTACATCCTAATTGATTGTAGTACACCAAGGTTTACAATGAAATAAGTCTCTCTCGTTCTTACTAAGGGAGGAAATGGTGAGAAAGTTAGATTTGGAACATGTTATAAATTTAGTAGGATTTTCATAATTAGCGTAATTACAAGATCATACATATGCATCCTTAGAGATGTGAAAATGTTTTGTGTATTCATATATATATCGTTTATCATGAGAGATATTATAGTAATGTTGATGCATTCTACATAAAAAACACACTCTTATAGTTCATGACATAGTTGTGATTGTTCTTCACATGAAGAGACA
Source organism: Taxus chinensis (assembly GCA_019776745.2). NCBI lineage: Eukaryota > Viridiplantae > Streptophyta > Pinopsida > Cupressales > Taxaceae > Taxus > Taxus chinensis. The sequence goes on from CM034147.1 coordinate 822,990,680, forward strand.
TTAAAATTGTTCATGAAATATGCATACATACATTTGACTAAACCTCTGTAGGGATATATGGTGATGAGAAGTGTATACACCTAATTTTTCACTTTTTCATCTTTCATACCTATTACTAACAATTTTTTTGTGAAGATAAGGGTCACTGATGTATCTATTTCTTAAGTGGGATCCTTAAGGATCCTGTTAGGAATGGGGAATTTTAATTCCCGTAATAATCATGGGTTAGAGGAAATACACAAAGAGTATCGTTATGTGGTCCCAACCTTACTTGTCCTTGCATTAGTTAAAATTGTCCCTCTAGGTCTCATACACATTGCATCCCCAACACTTTTCTTACATCTCACCATTTTGGAACCTTTTTCATCCAATTTTTTTATCTATGACACATATTTTAACTTTGCATGACATATTATCATATCTAGATGACACGATCACCCATGGACGATTCTTTCGGCATTATTTTTTTCACTGACTTACATAATCACCTAGGAGCAATTATGTCGGGTATATATTGTCACCACACTTATACATTAATGAAGGAAGGAAGCCCGGATCTTAGGAACTTCCATTTCCTCTGCTCTTTTGCACCATCTTTGCATCATCTCACTCATCCCTTGGTTCATCTTGCATTTGGCTGGATTTTATTTGGACACTCTTCTTCTTGGTTGGATATCTTGCATTATTGGGCCATCTATAGTGATTCTAAAACAAGAACAATGTTCCCCTTCTCCACATAATAACAATTCTCTTGCAGTGAGATGCTTCTTTGGAGAGATAGATGCATCAATGACAATCCTACATGTATATGTGAGTGCTCTAAGCCTCTTTTTCATTTTTCATAGATTTGTTCACTTCCCTTCCCCATTTCTCTATGTTAGCTTATTGTTACATGTACATTGATACTAGTTAGCATAGTGCTCTTATTTGATTCACTCCTTAGCTTTCCACTATTTACATTTTAGTCATATGTTGTGTGCTTTCCTCATCCATCATCGATCTATACCTCTCCTCATTCATATACTAGTATCTTAGTTGGGTATGTTGGGGCTCATTTTGATCTTGCACAATTTTCCCTGATTTCCCTCTGATCTACATGTTATGAAACATTTTGTATCTCGATGTGGATATTCTAAAGATTTTACCTCCATTTGAATGCCTCGAATTGTTTTCATAATCCATTTTCATGCCCTTTCTTGAAGGATTCTCCAAGTTTGTCCTGTTGTTGCCCTAATTCCTTCAAAATCCACGGGCTCTACTGTTTTTCCTATTTTTCGCTGACCATGGAAGCTCGAGGATGATAAATTTATATTTCTATGCCTTTAAAAATCCAAATCCATGGTCGAGATATTCTTGAAACCATGATTCACTTGATTTTGTTTCAAGGAAAGTCATCCTTAGCGAAAAATTAGATTCTGGACATGAATGGTGAATTTCTGTGTTTTTAATGGTTGAGCGGGTGTCTTTTTCCTATCAAAATTATTCCTCAGCATTCGGTGGTCAGGTGGCTTCTTTGGTTGGTCAGGGGATAGTGGGAAAATGTTTTAACTTTTTAGTTTTTGGTTTTTGGCAAAAGTGAAAATTTGGTCCCGTAGCTCTGCTCAATTCTGATTGATTCTTTTGGTACTTACGTGGCTTCTTCTAATTAGATGGGGCATGGCGGATTTTATTTTTAAACTTGTTTTTTTTGGCTAATTCTTAAAAAAAAATTAACCCTCCTCGCTGCCCCCCAAGCTTTGATTAAATCAAAATTTAAGCGGCAGGGAAAAAGTCTTACTTTGACCCCATAGAAGGACACGTGCGAAGGTTAAAGGCAGAGATGCGGGCCTTCGGAAACAAATTGGATATTTTTCCCTTTTGGCTAAATGGGTAATATTCTAAAATTGAAGTGCACCCTCGCCAAATCATTTTAAAGCCTTATAAGGTTCTTGAAGTTGCGCCATAATGACACGTGGAGGTTTCTGCCAAGTCTTCTTTTCTTAGTTTTTTCAGTAACTTCCTAAAGGACCCAAGACACGTGGTGATCCTATGCTCATTCAAGGTCTCAAACTTTTTGGACCATCTCAAAATGTGCCATTGTGACGCGTGGTAGTTTGAAAAGTCAAAGGGGCGGGGAAGCGAACCATCGGAGGCAACTTGGATTTTTAACCTCTTGTCATCAAAAGGATTAAACTATCAAAATGACCTGCAAGCCTAAGAAGAAGGAAGTCGAGGTTGGAGTTGAAAATGTCAAGAAGTGGGGAGGTGGGCCATTAGGGAAAACTTGGATTTTTTGCACTTTGATATTCAAAAAACTGAAATCATCAAAATGACCCATGGGCCCGATAGAGAAAGGTCATATTTTTCTCCAGTCAATGGCAGAGGCACGAACCTTTGGAGGAAAATTGGAAAAATTTCCTTTTGTGGGAAAAGGAGTTAAAAGTGTAAAAGGAAGCGTGGTTCTGCTAGGACCCACATTGGGACACGTGTCAGGCCCATTTTTCAAGGGCGGAGCTACGGGGAAAAATTGGAAAATTTTCCCTTTTCCATAAAAGAGGTGAAATAGCATAATTTGGCCGCGGTTCCTTTGGGAACCACCTTAGGACACGTGTCAGGCTCATTTCTCAAGGGCGGAGGTGTGGAGCATAAATGTGAAAAATTTACATTTTTCCAAAAGTTGTAAAAGGAAAAAGGGAACCTGCACGGGCCCATTTTAAAGTGGATATCCCATGTGGACGGTCCAAATTCAAAATAGAAATCAACGACAGTTGTGCATCTGTATCTAATTTTTTTTCCATTTTCACTCTAAAGCTCCTAGAGATGCGAGTCTTCATGATTTCTCGATATTTCTTGCATGCCAAATAGGGAAGGGGAGTTAATTTGATATCTAAGTTTATTGAGGAAGATCTAGGGACATCTTTTACCATTAAGATGAGATCTGACCTCTGGGCTCGATCTGATCTTCCATTTTTCCTTCTCGGTCATGCAAAGAACCAGATTTGACTGATTAGGGGCGGAAGTGGTTGGCGAGTAGAGGGAAGAGTGGTCTACCAGAAGAAGGATTTGAATGCAGGAGATGTTCAAAGAGATCTACCCCTTGAGCACCTGACAACTTTTTATAGATCTGATTCTGGGAATCGTGCAATCGGGTATCATGGTGAGCACTGGTGCACTTAATGTTTGGTTTTTTGGGGGGAAAACTCTGTTGAAAAATGTTATAAATCAGCATGAATTTATCATGCAAATGGTTGGAATTTTAGAGGTTGGGACTCATTTTTCTAAGAGAAAAGCATTGATAGAACCCGTCCTTCTGAGAAATCATCTGAAGAAACCTGTTTATCTCCTTTGTGTTAAATTTGATCATGTCAAGGTGGTTGCGAGTGTACAGCCATTGAAAAGCTCTGGGATTGTTCTAGAAACTTTCCCCTGCTGATAAATTTAATCAAAATTGAGTTAATCTATTATTTTTGGGAAAAATTTGTGTTTGCTTCATTTCTAAATGTCTACAAGTAGTTTTATTATTCCCGTTGCAATCTTACATTGAAATCTTTGTGAATCACACAAGATATTATCCTTGTGATAGTTTGGTGGCATTTGTAATTTCATTTATCAGAAGAGCTTTCATTTGATAATGAAATAAACAAATTTAAAATCATTGTGACTCCTAGCATGACTATAAGATTTTTTGTTAGCCTTTGAGGGTATCTTAGACGTGATGAAACAAAGGTTGATAATGTTTAGTTAAGTTTTCCAATTTGAGCCTTCATTTTCAATCCTTGAAGTTTGTGTGAAAAGTGTTGATCTGGTCCTCCATTAAAGCACATATTCTGGTTAAAGGAACATCCTAGCTATCCAAAGCATTCTGTTGTTCAAGCTCTCCATTTTTGTAAAATTTCTCAATAATCTGGTGAATCAAGTTCATTTCTGCCTCACCTCCCACCAAAAATTTATTTAAAAACAACCAATCATACCCATACTACCCCTGTTTTTCATGTGTGTATACAAATGCATAATTTTTACTACCAAAACATGCAGAAAAAATCAGGTTTTCATTTTCTTTAGTGGCCTGAAACCTTTCTTAGAAAATATCTCCATTATCTAGAGTGACAACTCGTGAGAGTTAGGTTTTGTTGCATTGATGCATATTTTCTTCAAGGTCTTATTAATAATTTCACAAGGAAGGACATCTCCATCTCCTCCAAAAATAGCAGGCTACAAAAAGGGTCCTCTCACCCTGGTTGAAAGGCACAACCATAAAGTAGTGAGGATAGGTCAAATCCTCTTGAGGGTGCTACCCATTTCTCCACATCTGAGTGACAAAGAGCAAGCTGACATTTCATCCCCGGCTACAAAATGACACACTACATGCTCTTCTTATCTCTAAGCTTCCTGCCAAACCTATGATGTTGTTCAGCTTCTGAGGGAGAATCATTTTGGGTACCAACACCTGATTGGCATCATTTTCTGGGAACATAGTGGTTATGGTTCATATTCAGACCCTGATCATATTTTAGTGCATTTACACAACTAAGGTGGAAATTCTTAGTGGTGAATCCATGTTGATATGATTCTTAATAAGTACCAATGTCTTAACCTATGTCAAGTGAGATTTGTTACTAATCTTTGAAAAGATGGAAGGAAGAACATATTTATTTGCTAGGGATCCTGCTAGGACATTATTTCCAGAGCTGGGAAAAAAATTCAGAAGGAAGAAAATCCTTGAGAGTTGTTGGAGATCAGCAGACAAGAAAAGGGATCTCCATTGATGAAAGTGACCAGCCTATTATTGAATACTACCATTCAAGTGCTTCTGAATCAGGTAGCCTCTTTGTGGAATTGAATTCTCCAACTAGAGAGGGGCCTTCATTTTATTTTGAAAAGTTTGCTTCTCATTCTACCCTTGTCTTTTAAGAATTTGATAGGGTTTTCCAAGAAACAAGGCCTTTAGGGGATATCCATTTTGAAATTTATACTCCTGTGTTTCAAAGACACTCTACCCCTTATCAATTTGTCTCCCCTCTAGGGCCACCTCCTCAAAAAAACATGGCCCTACCCCCACCCAGACCTCCATTTATTGTGAACACCTTTGGTCCTATAAATTTTAGAGGGATGGCTGGTTATCCAAATGCAGTTCCCCAGGATGTAATAAATAGATTACCAAAGTTCCAAGGAAACAATGTTATAACTGGTGATCAACATCTAAATTTTTTTATCAATATGATGGAATAATTTGAGATTGAACATGAAGATGTATATATCATATTGTTTATCCATACTTTAGAAGAAGATGCTGAGGGACTAGTTTAAAGCTTTTCTAGATAATTCCATTGATTCTTGGAGAGAGATGAAAAATGCATTTAGATTGTAGTATGGTGATAGCATTGACCCTAGGTTTCTTCTATCAGAATTTGAAAACATCAAGAAGAATCCTAATGAGTAAGTACATGATTTCAACACAAGGTTTAACAAGACCTTGAGGAGATTTCCTGTTAGCTTAATTCCATGTGATGAATCATGTTTGATCAAATATTCCGGTTGCATTTGATAAAAAAAATTCTTACTACTTGCGGGACAAAAACCCTACTAATTTGAGGCAGGCTTTCACCATGGCCCTAAAAATTGAGAATAACATCAAGGAAATTGGAAAGCCTCCAAAAAGGGAGGGTGTAAAACTAATTAACCCAGAAAATCCTCAAATGAGTAACATTGCTAATTTGGAGGAAGTTGTGAAAACTTTGGCAGGGGCTGTCAAAGAAATATCATAAAAATTAGCCCAGGTAGAAAAAGGGATTGGACAGAGCTCACAAGGTCAACACAAGCAACAAGGCCAAGACAGGTTTACAAATCATCATAGAAATGATCAGAGATCTGATAACAGAGGCAACGGACCTGTTGGATTTGGATGTAAATAGGCCCAGGCTAGGGAAAATAGAATGGTACCTGATCCTTTGGCTGCCAAAGTTGTTGTTCTGCAGGAGACACATGTCATTGATTGGTGTGACAGATGTTTCATGCCCCATGCTCCATGTGAGGAATATCATCAAGAAGAATAATAATCTGATGATAATAATGATGATGCATGCATGCATGATGGAGTGCTCTGTAAGCTCACAGCAAGGAGTAACCTCAACTGAGGTAATAAGTGCTAGAACTACTACTGACTTTTGGGATTGCATCCACCAGGTACCTCTTCTTCCTCCCTCTCATACTTTAGAAGTAGATATTGTACAAGCTTTTGAATTACCCAATAATGACTTTGAATATTTAAGAGATTTAATGATAAAAAAGTATGATGGAGGAATCCCATCAAAGGAGGATAGGAAGTTGTTGATGAATGTTGTTGTTTCCCAAGAGAAGGAGTATAACACAAGAAGTAGGGTTGTCAAAGGAACAGGGCGTCAAGTCAAGCCAAAAACTCCATTTCTTTCAAATATTCCTAAAGAGGCTCCTAAGAAAGATGCATTTTCCAAGGGCCTTGTTCCCCAAACAAAAATCATACCCCTCCTCATGCCCAAGCTGTCACAAATCTTGTGCCATCTAATGAGTGTGTCAACCTTCCTTCCAATGTTGTCTTGCCAAAGTTTTTCCCTTATGATATTGCCCAAGTCTTGAGTCAGATCAAGATCTCAGTTCCAATTGTTGAGTTGCTTAGGATTCTTGAGCACAAGAAGAGGGCATTGGAGTATTTTGGATTGAAAGAAGAGAAGAGTGCCCTAGGCAAGAAATGTAAATATTGTGGAGACTCCTCCAATCATTGAAGAACTAGAAGTACCACCGGAATCAGAAGAGCTAGATGAACCACCTGAGGTTTATTTGGGGACATCCTTGGTATATTCCTAGCTAAATGTGGATCCATTCTTCACCACTCTGATCATTAAGGATAGACTGTTGCACAACTGTATATTTGATTTAGGGGCATCATGCAAAGTTATGCCTCTATAAGTCATGAATGAGCTATACATCAAGGTAACATCAGCATATGGGAAGTGTACTACTATGGACTTCAGAGATATTCCAGTGGTGGGATGTGTGAAAGGTCTAATGGTACAACTTGCAGCCTATCTGGGTAGAAACTTGAAGCTTGATGTAGTTATTGCTGACTACCCAGCCAAATGGGGTATGTTGTTGTCTAGAAAATGGGTTGCAAGTGTTAGTGGGAGTGTTCAAATGGATATTTCCTATGCCACCATCCCAATTGAGGGTAGCCTTGTCAAGTTGTATGGGTAAAAGAAGATGTTGCACCTTATTGAAGATCCCAACAATGCATCTTATGAAGTATTGTACACAAGTGTTAATGCTGATAATTTTTTTCCATTTGCTGATGGAAAAGAGCACAAGATTGAAGAATGCAAGTGTCTTGAGTAGGAAGGCTCTCCTTGGACTTTATTGTTTGATGGAGCTTGCTCCAAGTTTGGAAATGGTGTTGGTGTTGTTCTGATCTCCCCAGGTTAGGTAGAGTATGTCTTTTCCTTCAAAATCAACTTTGAGTGCACTAATAACATTGTTGAATATGAGGCACTATTGTTTGGTCTAAGGATTACTTGGAAATATGATGTTAAAGATGTCATTATCAGAGGAGATTCAAAATTAATTGTAAAGCAATTCAGAAAACTTTATGCCACAAAGAATCAACGAATGAAATAATACCAGCATGCATCTTGGGATCTCATTGAGATGTTTGATTCATTCAATATTGTGCACCATGATAGGAGGTTCAATGATTTGGCCAAAAAACTTGCAGTATTGGGATCTTGGTTAGATAATTGTACATTATCCCCATATTGTGAATATGATATTGTGGTGTTAACTAGGCCATCTATACCTGACAACATTAAACATTGGCAAGTTTTTGATGATGATGCTCAAGTTAGAAGATTTCTGTAGAATAAAAGGGAGTTTGCTGATCAAAATTTTAATTAGGAGCCAGTGGTGTGCATAGCAGAGGGTAAAGAAACCTTGTTTGGTAAAGGCATCATCCAACTAAAGACTAATACCATTCCTAGAGATTTGGTTGCTCTTAAATCCAACTTTGATGATGTTGATCACATTATTAACAAATGCATGGCAGCCTTAAGGGATATTGCGGAGAATGACCTTTGCTCAAAGGAGAAACCAAGGAAGATCTGGTTGGGAAGAAATCTCAGCAAGGAGGAAAAATAGTCTTATATCCAATTTCTAAAAAAGGTTCAATATTGCATGGCTTGCACTTATTATGAATTAAAGGAATATAGAGAGGATCTATTTCAACATAATATTCGCTTGGAATCTAATAAAAAACCATTCAGGAAGAAACAAAGACCAATCAATCTGCTCTTATCTCTTAAAATGCAAGAGGAATTGAAGAAATTGAGGGATGAGGGAATATTCAACCTACAAGGTATTCTTCTTGGGTTGCAAACCTACTACCAGTTAGAAAGAAGAACGGTGACACCAGGCTGTGTGTGGACTTCATAAATCTGAACAAAGAATTAATGAAGGATAATTATCCTTTACCAAGCATGGAAAACATGTTACAGTTAGGGACCGGTTCTGAGCTGCTATCTACCCTGGATGGTTTCTCTGGTTATAACCAAGTTGTTGTAAAGGAATCAGAAAGAATTAAGACAACCTTTACCACCCCTTGCGGAACATATGTATATATCAGGATGCCCTTTGGATTGATGAATTCTGGAGCAACCTTTCAGAGAGCAATGGATGTTGCTTTTTCTAGTTACATCAATGATTTTATTGTTGTCTACCAAGATGATGTAACTATGTTCTCCAGGAAGAGAAGTGATCATTTGCATCACTTGGAGAAAATGCTGATAAGATGTAGAGAATATGGCATTTCACTCAATCCAAAGAAGTGCCATTTCGGAGTACAGAAGGAAAAATTGCTTGGTCACATTGTGTCACAAGAAGGGCGTAATGATTGATTTAGAAAGGGTAGAGGCCATCAAGCAAGGTCCCAATTCCAAGAACCAAGAAGGGGATTCATTCCTTCTTTGTGAAGATAAACTTTATCAAGAGATTCATATCAAACTTTGCTTGAGTTGACCATTCCAATCACTTGACATGCTAAAGAAGGACCAGGCCATCAAATGGGAGAAGGATGCCATTCAAGCTTTTAATGGGATCAAGGAGGCATTAAAGCATGCCCCTGTTTTAGCAGCTCCAGATTATAAGAAGCCTTTCCAACTATTTTCTTTTTCTTCAGAGAACACTATTGCATCTGTCTTGTTGCAGAAATATGATGAAGGGGCTGAGAGGCCAATTGCTTTTTTTAGTAAGGCATTGTAGGGGGCTAAGATGAAGTACACTATTATGGAGAAACAAGCATTTTCCTTGGTAAAAGCAACAAAGGTTTTTCAGGCCTTACATTTTGAGCTCTAAAATTGTTGCTTATGTTCCCCACACTATGGTGAAATGACATCTTATCAGAGATGGAAGTATCAATCAAAAGATGCAGATGGATGAATGAAGTTGTAAGAATATGACATGGATATCCAAACCATGAAGTTGGTGAGAGGTTTGGGTCTTGGCTAAGCTTATGGCTGAGAGAAACTTGCAAACTATTGAGGTAAATGAAGTAGAAGAAGGAAGGGTAGATGTTTTTGAAAAATTGATGAGTTCTTAGTGGTATAAAGATATAATTTTTTATTTCAGACATCTATACTGCCCTGAGCATTTGAGTAAGATCCAAAAAAGATCCCTTAATTTGGCTTCCCAAAAATATGTCATTACTGATTATGGGTTCACTTGGGAGAACCCTGAGGGAGTTCTCTTAAGGTGCATTACTGAAGATGAAGCCCCCAAGATAAGTTTTGATCTTCATGGAGGATGGGGGGAATTTTGCTGGAAGAGTCACAGCACACAAGATCTTGAGGGCTAGTTATTGGTGGCCAACTCTCTCCAAGGATATAACTCTTTTGGTTAGAAGATGTGAGAGTTGCCAGCTTCTCTTGAAGACTGAAAGCTTCAAGCTCCCTACCTTTGACAACCTGTATCAATTGAAGCCCCATTCAAGCAATGGGGAATGGATTTCATTGGTGAGATTTCAGACCCTTCAAGTGTTGGCCATAAGTGGATTCTTGTAGCCACTTGATTACTTCACCAAATGGGTGGAGAAAATCCCCACCAAAATAGGAACACACCAAATTGTCATGGATTTTATGTTGAACCATATCATCTATGCAGGTTTGGAGTGCCAGTTAAAATTGTTGCTGACAATGCCATGAGCTTCAGAGCTAAACCTTTGGTGGCAATGTGCAAAGAATATGGGATCAGTTTGACATATGCCTCTAATTACAATCCCCAAGGAAATGGACGAGCTGAGTCCAGTAATAAATATTTGTTGAAGATTATTAGAAGAACCTTAGAGCTGAACAAAAGAAAATGGGGTGAGACAACTGAAGTTTGTTGTTTGGGCTGATAGAATTACTGTTAAAAGAGCCACTGGAAAAATTCCATTTGAATTAGTGTATGGAACTCAAGCTCTGTTGCCCCTGCATATTCAACTATCCTCATATCAGTTCATTCAAAAACTGGAAGATCTATAGAAGTTAGTCCATATGAGGCTCGACATTAACCAAATTGTTGAACTTGATGAAGAAAGGAGAGCATCTCACCAAAGGCATGTGAAGTTTAGAGAAAAATTGAAGAAGTTATTTGACAAGAAAGTCACTCCCAGAGCTTTCAACATTGGAGATATTGTGTTGTTGTGGGATAGCAGACATGAAGACAAGGTAAAATCATGGTAAATTTGATGCACTGTGGATGGGCCCTTACTCCATTGACATTCGGATTGGTGAGCATACCTTCTTCTTGAAGGATTTGGATTGTGAACTACTCGAATTGCCTGTTAATGGCAGGCACTTGAAGCATTTCCTGGATTGATTCCCCAGAATCAAAGTGAACATCACCTATACATGTATAGTTTGTTGGTTTATTTTCTGTATTTTGTGTTTTTGCTTGTTCTAGTCCTTGGTGACTTGGTTTTGTTGGTTTCTTGGTCTAGGTTTTGGAGGATGGTTGTGGTTGTTCTGCTATGCTAGTTTTCTCTTGACTTTGTTTCCCAATGGTTTGTTCTTGGCACTTTGTCTACTATTTTTTCTTGTGGCACTCGCAGGGAGTGCCCATCCCCGAGTTGAAGCCGATGTTGGTTACTCATTTTGATCTCACACCATTTTCCCTGATTTTCCTCTGATCCGCGTGTTATGAAATGTTTTGTATCTTGATGTGGATATTCTAAATATTTTACCTTCATTTGAATGCCTTGAATTGTTTGTAAAATCCATTGTCATGCCCTTTCTTGAAGGAGTCTCTAAGTTTGTCCTTGTTTTTGCCCTAATTCTTTCAAAATCTGCGGGCTCTACTGTTTTTCCTATTTTTCCCCGACCATGGAAGCTCGAGAATGATCAATTTATATTTGTATGCATTTGAAAATCCAAATCCATGGTCGATAGATGCTTGGAACCATAATTCACTTGGTTTTGTTTCAAAAAAATTCATCCTTAGCGAAAAATTAGATTTTGGGCATGAATGGTGAATTTTTGTGTTTTTGATGATCAGGAAAGCATCTTTTTCCTATCAAAACTATTCCTCAGCATTTGGTGGTCACGTGGATTCTTTTTCTTGGTCAGGGACATGGTGGGAAAATGTTTTAACTTGTCACTTTCTACTTTTTGGCAAAAATGGCAAATTTGGTCCCGTAGCTCTGCTCAATTCTAATTGGTTCTTTTGGTACTTACGTGGCTTCTTCTAATTGGATGGGGTGTGGTGGGTTTTGTTTTTTGAACTTGTTCTTTTTGGATACTTTGGAAAAAAAATTGAACCTGCCCCGCAGTCCCACCAGGCTTTGATTAAAGAAAAATTTAAGCGGCAGGGAAAAAGTCTTACTTTGACCCCGCAGAAGGACATGTGGCAAGGTTAAAGTGGAGATGTGGGCCTTCAGAAGCAAGTTGGATATTTTTCCACTTTTGGAAAAATGGGGTAAAATTCTAAAATGGATGCGTGCCCCAGCCAAATCATTTTGAAGCCTTATAAGGTTCTCAAAGTTACGCCATAAAGACACATGGAGGTTTCCACTGAGTCTTCTTTCCTTAGTTTTTTCAGCAACTTCCTAAAGGGCCCGAGACACATGGCGAGCCCACGCTCATTCAAGGTCTCAAATTTTGGGGACCATCTCAAGATGTGTCATTGTGACGTGTGGCAGTTTGAAAAGTCAAAGGGGAAGGGAAGTGGACCATTGGAGGCAACTTGGATTTTTTTCCTCTTGTCATCAAAAGGATTAAAATATCAAAATGGCCCGCAAGCCAAACAAGAAGGAGGTCAAGGGTAGAATTAGAAAATGTTCAAGAAGCGGGGAGGTGGGACATAAGGGGCAACTTGGATTTTTTTCCCCTTGATATTCAAAAGACTGAAATCATCAAAATGACCTATGGGCCCGATAGAGAAAGGTCAAATTTTTCTCCATTCAATGGTGGAGGTGCGGACCTTCGGAGGAAAATTGGAAAAAATTCCTTTTGTGGAAAAAGGAGTTAAAAGTGTAAAAGGAAGCATGGTTCCACTGGGACCCACATTGGGACATGTGTTCCGGCCCATTTTTCAAGGGCGGAGCTGCGGGGAAAACTTGGAAAATTTTCCCTTTTCCATAAAAGAGGTGAAATAGAAGAATTTAGCCACGGTTCCTTTGGTGACCCACCTTAGGACACGTGTCAGGTTCATTTCTCAAGGGCAGAGGTGTGGAGAAAAATGTGAAAAATTTACATTTTTCCAAAAGTTGTAAAAGGAAAAAGGGAACCCGCAGGCCCATTTTAAAGTGGAACTCCCATGTGGATGGTCAAAATTCAAAATAGAAATCAAATGGCAGTTGTGCATCTGTATCTGATTTTTTCCACCATTTTAATTCTAGAGATCCTAGAGATGTGAGTCTTCATGATTTCTCGATATTTCTTGCACGCCAAATAGGGAAGGGGAGTTAATTTGATATCTAAGTTTGGTGAGGAAGATCTGGGGATGTATTTTACCATCAAGATGAGATTTAACCTCTGGGCTCAATCTGATCTTCCATTTTTCCTTCCAAGGCACAAAAAGAACCAGATTTGATAGATTAGGGGTGGAAGTGGTTGGCGAGTAGAGGAAAGAGTGGTCTACTAGAAGAAAGAGTTGAATGCGATGAGATGTTTGAAGATATCTACCCCCTGAGCACCTGACAACTTTTTACATATCTGATTCTGGGAATCACGATCGGGATCATGGCGAGCACTGGTGCACTTAATGTTTGGTTTTTTGGGGGGGAAAATCTGTTGAAATAATGTTATAAATTGCATAAATTATTCATGTAAATGGTTAGAGTGTTAGAGGTCGGGACTGATTTTTCTAAGAGAAAAGCTTGATAGAACCCGTCCTTCTAAGAAATCATCTGAAGAAACCTGTTTATCTCCTTTGTGTTAAATTTGATCATGTCAAGGTGATTGTGAGTGTATAGCCATTGACAAGATCTGAGATTAGTTCTAGAAACTTTCCCCTGCTGATAATTTAATCAAAATTGAGTTAATCTATGTTATTTTTGGGAAAAATTTGTGTTTGCTTCATTCCTGAATGTCTACAAGTAGTTTTCTTATTCCCGTTGTAATCTTACATTGAAATCTTTGTGAATCACACAAGATCTTATCCTTGTGATAGTTTGGTGGCATTTATAATTTCATTTATCAGAAGAGATTTCATTTGATAATGAAATAAACAAATTTAAAATCACTGTGACTCCTAGCATGACTATAAGATTGTTTTGTTAGCCTTTGAGGGTATCTTAGGCATGATGAAATAGAGGTTGACAATGTTTAGTTAAGTTTTACAATTTGAGCCTTCATTTTGGATGATTGAAGTTTATGTTAAAAATGTTTATCTAGGACTCCATTGAAGCACATATTCTGGTTAAAGGGACATCCTAGCTATCCCGAAGCATTTTGTTGTTCAAGCTCTCCATTTTTGTAAAATTTCTCAAGAATCTAGTGAATCAAGTTCTTTTCTAACCTCACCTCCCACCAAAAAAAATATTTGAAAACAACCAATCATACCCATACTACCCCTGTTTGTCACATGTGTATACAAATGCATAATTTTTACTATCAAAACATGTAAAAACAATCAAGTTTCATTATCTTTAGTGGCTTGAACCTTGCTTAGAAAATATCTCCATTATCTAGAGTGACAACTCATGAGAGTTAAGTTTTTTTGCATTAATCATATTTTCTTCAAGTTCTTCTTAATAATTTCACAAGGAAGGACATCTCCATCTCCTCCACAAACAGTAGGCTACAAAAAGGGTCCTCTCACCCTGGTTAAAAGTCACAACCATAATGTAGTGAGGATAGGTCAAATCCTCTTGAGGGTGCTACCCATTTCTCCACATCTGAGTGACAAAGTGCAAGTTGCATTTCATCCTCAGCTACAAAATGACACACTACATGCTTTTCTTGTCTCTAAGCTTCCTGCCAAACCTATGATGTTACTTAGCTTCTGAGGGAGAATCAATTTGGGTACCAATAGGGTAATCTCCTCTATCTTGACTTTGGGCCTCGAAAACCCTAGGTATAGCTAGTGTAGGGATTACTACCCTCTAGATATATGACCCTAAGGCTCACTATAGCCCCTTTAAATATTCTCGTTGTGTGTGTCGGTTCATGTGTGTCTCATATTCATTTCCTCATAGCCTAGTGGAATGGATGATTAAGAGTGCAAGCTATTGAGACACATTTTTTTGCTCACCATACAAGAAGATTGCACTCATCCATGAGGATGAGGGTCTATAAATCTTAGGCATTGATGGTGAAACGAATGAACATGGTGGGTGTCACATCTATAGAAACATTATATAAGAGTTGGTCTTTATAGTCACCTATTGCCCCATATTAGACATGTCATTTATTTGGTTAGAGAAATAACTAATAAGAACCAACAATGACAACCTCACATTCAAACCAACCATACCAAGAAAGCGCCCGATTGTGAAAGCTTGTACTTAACACATTATAATTTAATATTTTATAGGTAAGAATTAGTTTTTTGATGCTTGATTAATATACCAAGCCATATTAAGAACTTAGATTTTTTATATATTCATAATAATAAAAAACACCACTCTCTATAGAAATAAAAATTTAAAATGAAAAAACAACAAGAATATTCTAACTGACTAAGTGTTTACTCAAAGCTATGGACATGAAGAATGTTAACTAGTAATAAAGAAAAATATAGAGATGAAGGGGAGGGCAAACAACAATAAAAAAATCATATTTATGTTGGCTTCAAATAAAAGAAAAAGGAAATGTAATATTATCTAGATAACAGTTAGAGCTATTAATACTAGCAATCGTGCGTAAAATGTATGACAAAAACGCAAAAGCGGGTCTTTAGAATGATTTATATTGAAGGGATAAAAATGATGGGAGAAGAAGAGGGGTGAGGAAGAAGGGATTATACGGTGGAGAAGTGTGAGGAAGGTGGAAGTGAAATAGTGACTATCATAAAAAAGGGTTATTGTAATATATTATCAAACATCAATGGTTTCAATTGGGCAGTGTTTAAGGTGTTAGATAAGGCAAAGACATGAATGGAATTCTAAACATAAAATGGTTGGAAAGAAAAAACATACATCTTCCACACTATGTCTTGGAATACTCTTAGCTAAATACTATGTATTATCTGTGTTCTGCTTTATTATATCATCTCTCTTGCATTAGTTACACGTGTGCATCTCATACTTCAAATGTGAAGTTTCTCTTACTTTTTTGTGAATATGAATGTGAAATACATTGGGGGATCTCTTTTTATAGGTTCTTCTATCTTTAATTGTTTGACTACATGTTCTAATGCATAGATAAAATTTTATGTAGAAATTTAGGTAATGTCCATGTACAAGGTCCCACAAATTTTTCATAATTTTTTGGATGAATGTATAATTTTTTATTAATTTTTGAAGTGAACACATCCCGAAAAATGAAATATTGGTGTGTACACTCCTTTAACTTTGAGAAAAAAAATCATTTTTTTTCTTTTTTTAATGCATGTAGAATGAAGTTTTGAAGAGTTTTTTTTCTTGAAACTCGGATGAAAAAATCATAAGTTGTGCACCAAAACGTATGCATAGGTTTTCACAAGAAAAGAAGGCACTAGTAAAATAAATTAAGAATGAAAGCCTTAAAATAATCAAAATTTTGAAATAAGCATATCCTCACGAAGCTAAAATTGAGCTTGATGTCGTAGTTTAATATTTTTGGAATATTATGTTATAACACAATTTTTATCGGGGTGTACATGTGAGATTGTGTTGTTTTTTGTAAATCATGAAACCCAAGCCTATGGATTGGGATTCCAAAACCCATAGAAGGTGAAACACACTCACGTTTATAACATGAAAACATTCCTTTATGTTATGTGGTATATGTTCTTGTGGCATGCTTCTATTTACCAAAATAAATGTTTTAAGTACAAGTTTTTCTTTAAATATTTTAAAGAAAAACTTATACTTTAAATTAATCTTAGTAAATATAAGATATTAGTGTCACTCTACACCTTATGGAACTTGCCTCACTAGCTCCATTTGCCACATTTTAGAAGATGGGTTTTTCATATTCTAATCTGGTTAGTACATAGGTATTTTTCAGGATTTTAGCATTCAACCTTCAAGTTTTTAGGGTTTTAAATTATACAATCGATATTTGTTTTATGAAAAAATATAGGCATTGTTTAGGTTTTGGGGAATTTTTGATTGGATATTGACATTTGTAGGAGTGTTTAAGAATATTTAGGAAATTTTATACTCATTCAAGGAAAATCTTCTCAACAACGGGTTTTCTAAGTGCAGGGAAGAAACACTCTAATAGTGATATTTGACTTCTTCAGATGATTTTGGGAGCTCCCTAAGAAGCTAGGAGGAAAAATCTATTTTTCTCTAAGACTTGAAGGTTTGATGAATAATTTGAAGAGAGTGTAACTACCCCTTTCTATTCTAGATAAAAAAAGGCCCTAAATTTGTAAGCACTAGGGAGATGATCACCACATGGTGATAGGTTAATATTTGTAAACAATGATAAGTACCTCTGGGAATGGGTACTATAATAAATAGACTATTCTTTACCATTGGTAAGGATATCATTAGGATAGGGCCAAATTTTGCAAGTTGACAAACACCTTCCTAACACCCCAGGTTGTGTTTTTGAATGACGAAACTTATAACATGAAATTTAATCCCTAAACCCTGAACCATAAACCATAAATTGAAAACTCTGAACCCTAATACCTAAACTATAAACCATGAAGTTGAACCATAAACCATGAGCCCTAAACCCTTAACCCTCAACCCTGAGCCCTAAACCCTAAACACTAAACCATGAGCTATTAACCATAAACCCTAAACCTTAAACATTTAACCCATATCCCAAAGCCCTAAGCCCTAAACCATGAACCATGAGTGATAAATTTTTAAACTATAAACCCTAAACCCTCAACACTAAATCCTAAACCCTAAACCCTAAATCCTAAACAATAAACCCTAAGTAATAAACCCTAAACTCTAATCTTTGAACTATGAGCCCTAAACCTAAACCCTAAATCCTAAACCTTGAGGCCTAAACCCTAAACCCTAAGCCCTAAACCTAAAAACCATAAACCTTGAACCTTGAGGCCTGATCCCTAAACCTTAAACCATTAAACCTAATCCCTAAACCCTAAACCCTCAACCTTAAACCATGAACCCTAAACTCTAAAATCTAAAACCTAAACCTTCAACCCTAAACCGTAAATCATAAACACTAAACCCTAAACCCTGAACAATAAACCCTAAACCCTAATTTTAAAACTTTGAGCCCTAAACCCTAAAACTTGAGATTTAAACCCTAAACACTCAACCCTAAGCCTTAAGCCCTAAACCTTAAACCATGAACCATAAACCTTGAACCCTAAATCCTTAAGCCTTAACCCTGAGCCCTAAATTGTAAAACCTAAACCCTAAACCTTAAACCCAAAACCCTAAATTTTAAACCTTAAATTCTAAACCTTGAACCCTAAAGATTGAGCCTTGATCCCTAGACCCTAAACCCTAAACATTAATCCTATAGCATTGATCCGTAAACCTTAAAACCTAAATCCTAAAATGGTAACCCTGAAAATCGAACCCTTAGTCATAAACCCTAAACCATAATCCCCTAAGCCAAAAACCCTAAATTTTAATCCTTAAACCCTAAACCCTAAGCCCTTAACCCTCAACCCTAAGCCCCTTAACCCTATAACCTAAAACCATAAACCATACACCATAAACCATACTGTTAGTGCAAAATCACAGCACCCCTAGATGCAGATCAGGCTTCTAGCTTTATCGCTCAGGCATCTAATGTGATTGCACAACATGGAAACCTCTCTCCAAGCGTGGGACTTGTAAAACTAAGAGAGAAATCTCCAGAGAAGGCTGGTTCCTACTCCTAAACTACCTGCCACAAGCTAATTCCAGTGCAGGGAAGCTAATCTAATCCTAATCTAACCATGCCAAGGAGACAGAGAGACAGAGAGAAGGGAAAAAACAACAAAAAGCCTACACTAAAACGGTGGATACACCAAAGAAGGAGAATGTTGAACATCTATCAAAACTGCCATGGGACAAAGAGAGGTGAGCAATGGGAAGGATGGATAGATGCATCACAGGCCCAAGGATAGATTTCACACAGAAAATGTCCCAAAACTCCATGAACACAGCTCCAAACCTACAATGAACATTCAAACATGCACAAATACCTGCAATGAAGAGAGGCAAGAAGAGAACAAACAAAAACAAGAAAAGGATGGACAGATGCATCACAAAACATGTTTTGTTGCTCCAGAAGTTTGCACAGAACATCATTTCAATAGCAAAAGGCAAAAATGCCATTACAGAGCAAGGGAGGAGGTTTGAACTCCATTTTCAACCCTAGAGAAGAAAAGAAGGCAGGGCAGAGCAGAAGAGATGAACAACTTCTTTTTAAAATGAGCCAAATCTGGCTTTTTACATTGCAAGGGTCGAGCCCAGGGGACAGAAACGTGGGAAAACGTGTAAGCCTCTTGCTCATTGACTACATATGCATTAAAATGGCATGGAATACCTTACCAACCCATACCCTACCATCTTTGACTGATTTGGAGGATAATACGACCCATTCTGCATTAACTTGTTCGCTGAAATGTCGCTTCTGGCCATGATCACACGTCAGAGCCGTTTCTTGATTTTCTCCCTCCAGACTACACCAAAATTCGAGATTGATCCCAGAATCATGTAGATAATTTCAACAGCTTTCCGTTGATATAAAGAACGTGCAAATCCAAGTTTTGGATCGAAAGTTATGGCGATCTGAAGATTTAGGGCACAAAACAGGTGAAAACGTGTTTTGAAATCTTTTCCCGCGCTCTGCCACCTGGATGACACGTGGCACGCATTGATTGGTCACGTGATTCTCTCTCCTCCATTCGTGGGCTTTCTTTTGAAATTTCTTTGTGGGCCCCTTAAATTTGGACATGTGTCCTCTTCTGATTGGCTCGGGCTGACCCTTCAAAACTCGCCCTTTGACTTTTGGACCTTTTCCCTTGTGACACATGTCATGATTTGATTGGTCTGCGAGCCTGCCGGCTCTTTCGCATCCACCACGTCCATTTTTCCTGGATGTCCCAGTGCTGTCTGGGACAAAAACCTCTGATCCACCTGAAATGGGCTTCCTTGTCCCTTATCTGCCGATGACACGTGGCGTAATCTGATTGGCTTTCGGCTCCTTTGGCGATCCACGTCCCTCGCGTCTCTGCGGCCCAGATGTCCCAGTACGAACTTTTCCTGTTTCGGCCGAACCGGCCGGTTCGCATCCATTTGTCCCAAATATCCAAGTGCTTCGTGGGACAAATTCTTTCGGTTCTCCCGATCCGACCGATTCTCATCTTTTCGTCCCACCTATCCCACATTGTTTCGGACTGAAGCTCTCTATTTCGGCCAATCCGGGCGGTTCGCGTCCCTTTGCCCCAAATTTCTCGAGCAGTTAGTTAATTTTCTTCTCTCTTCGGCCGGGTCAGCTTCTCGCACCCCGCGCATCCTTCTGGTCTGACTGTCCTGGTGCTACAGTTGTCTGTTTCGGGCGAACCGGCCGGTTCGGGTCCTTCGCGCACTCTTGTCCCACTTGTCCCTTTACTGCTTGGGCCGCCTGCAGGCTTTTCGGCCGATCCACGCCTTGGAGTACCAAATGTCCCACATTGTCCTAGGACAAGGACTTAGCCATTTTTCGTGATTTTTTCTTGCCTGAGCCTATCTTCTGCAACTTTTTTCACATTTTCTCAGAGCTTGCTCTTTCCTTCTTTGGTCAGGGGAGTTAGAAAAAATCTGAGGGAACCCCAGAAACATGATGTTTGCTCTGAATCAATTATCTGCCTGGGACTTGAGAATTTTGATGCATGTTATCAAATTAACCCTGCGGGGTGAATTTTGGATAACAATTTGGTGACTCAGTGGGGTCATTTGCCTGCTAGATGAATGATCAGTAGCCTGAAGAAATCCATTGGGCATGGAGTCATAAGCAAGCCTGAAAACTGATCTGAACTTTGAAAACCTCCCTCTGAGCCACTTGAAACCCACCAGACATGGAGTTGTTCTCACCAAAATGCCACTAGAACGAACTGTGCAACAGCAAAACCAGCACAACAAAAACTATGTACAGAACTGAAAATCATACATGCTCCAAAATGAAACATGCAGAGTGTGCACAAGCACTTCTTCTGCTGAAAGAAAATCTACCTACTCTACTCGAACTGGAAGCAAAAGCAAGCTAAACAAACCCTGCAATTGGTTGTGAGAAATAGCTTCCCTTCTTCAAAATGGGCAGCCATGCAATTGATTTGGAGCTGATCATGGCTATTTGGATGAGTGGAAAATCAACAAAAAGCTGGTATTCCACCCAAATCATCAAGGTATCAGTCGAAAGTTAATTCAATACCTCTTTTAGTTGCTCTGCATTTGGATTGAAGAGGCATGGCAGATGATCCTTGGTACTTTGTAGCTCATCCTCATGCTTAGAAGCAAGAATGACCGGTTTTGGCTTCTCCTTTGGCTCCATTGAAGCCAAGTACCTGATTGGGCAAGTTCTGATCCTTTGAGTATGCCCATTGCCCTGATTTTCAACTCCAAGAATGGAGTTCTCTTGTAGACCCTCCTGAATGGATGGTGTGGAGGAAATGGTGAAGTTCCTCTGCCCTTTCTCCTCCTCCAACGAAGAACATGAAAGATTAAAATCTTCCAATCTTGATTCCAAAGAGCTGCTATAAGATGCAGGCTGCTGCAAATGAATGCTCTCCTTCATGACAGCAGGCTCTAGTGTTTGGAATGTGGATGATGAAAGAGAGAATGGTGGAAACTCAACCGGCTCTTCTCCATCAAAACAGTCCTCCAAATCTGATAGATAAACTACCTCATTGCTGTCTTGCTGCAAATGTTCAACTTCCTCTATGGTGTCTTCTTGATCTGTAACTTGACCACCATGGTTTCTTTCTCCCTTCAACATTGAGTTTGAGAGGTCAAACTCCTCTTCAGCACTGGAACTTGAGAGAGGTGAAGTAGAAAGAAGAACTGAAGGTTCTCCTGTAGCCTGCTTTGTGCTCAGAGCTCTTGGATCTGTACTTTTCTCCCCCACAGCTATAATGTGCTCCTCTTCTTTTGGATTTGGAGCAGCTTCTCCTTCCTCCAATGTTTGAAGACAATCTTGCTCTTGATCAAACTCTTCCTCCAGCATGAAGTTTTTCAAGTCAAACTCTTCAATCTGCTGCTCTAGAAGACAAGTTGGGGCTGCAAGATCTTCTTCAGGGCTTTCCTCCTCCATGGCTGATTGCACAGCTTGAATTAGATCAGCATTCCCTTCAAATAGAGTGTCAACATGGACACTACATTCTGAGCAAGCTGATTGCTGATCTGCTCATTCGTTTTACTCTTCTTCTGCTGCAACAAAATCAGTTATGACCACCATTTGTTCAACCTTAGCCTCTTCTATAGGCTTAACCATCAAGGGGATCTTTTTCATCCCAAATTTGGTAGCCCAACTCCTCAAGTTGTCTGTGATTTCTTTTCTGTTGGGCTCCTCTTCTTGCTGTCCTTCATGGCCGATTTCTGCAATTTCTTCTTCCCCACATGGAATTGGGAATGCAAGAGGAGGGATGGGTTGTAACTCAACTTATTTTACAATTTTTTGTGGTAGTGGTGGCAATGAAACCTCTTGTTTCTTTGGAGGGGGGAGCGTTTCTATTAGCTCTTGTGGAGGGGATGACTGTTTGCAAGGGAAAAGGAAAGAAGAATCGAGATGAGGTGGAAGACTAGGGGGTGGAGAAATGGATTCAACACTTGGGACAGCAGATGGAGAGTTTGAAAATTGACACTACTGAAATGGGACAGATTGGGAAAGAGGAAACAGAAAGGCACGAGAAGGTGTGCTTACCCGTTGACAAGGTTGCTAAATACTCCTCTCATACACCTATATTCCTTCGATCCACTTTGCAAGCAAAGGTAGCGTTGCAATCATGAAGTCAAGTTTCTCCTGAGGGCTGTAATGCCTTGGAAAAGGTCCCACCCATGGACAGGGTGCTCCACAACCGATTCCAAAAGCTTTCATTTGTGCTTGAGCCCTGGACTGCACCATCTTTGCCTCCATCTTTTGGATTTTCTCCAACAGACCAGCATCTTGGATCTGATGGTCTTCATTGTATGCATACTCTTGCTCTTGAAAGGCTCCATAGCCAAACTGACTTTGGCACTTCTGCTCATATGGGTATGCATACTGATCTTGAATCTGCTCAAAATGTTGATTTGGAGGATTTGTAAAACATGTTGGAGGTGGAATATACTGCTGTTGTTGATGTGAATTCCATGATGGAAATGAAGTCATGATTGCACAACTTCATAGAATGAAAGAAGATGAAAGAGATGGAAGGAAGAATGGATGGAGAATGAATGAAAATGAATGGAAGGGAAGATCTGCAACTTTAGAGATGGGTTGTTGACCAGATGGAGTCGCCAGATGTGTTTGCAAGTGCCTCCAAAGGCTGAAATCTTCACAGGAACACATCAACCTGCAAAAGATGAAGTGGAAGACCTCTAAGGTCCCACCGGGCGTGCCAAAACTGTTAGTGCAAAATCACAGCACCCCTGGATGCAGATCAGGCTTCTAGGTTGATCGCTCAGGCATCAAGTGTGATTGCACAACATGGAAACCTCTCTCCAAGCGTGGGACTTGTAAAACTGAGAGAGGAATCTCCAGAGAAGGCTGGTTCCTGCTCCTAAACTACCTGCCACAAGCTATTCCAGTGCAGGCAAGCTAATCTAATCCTAATCTAACCATGCCAAGGAGACAGAGAGAGAGAGAGAAGGGAAAAAACAACAAAAGCCTACACTAAAACGGTGATACACCAGAGAAGGAGAATATTGAACATCTATCAAAACTGCCATGGGACAAAGAGAGGTGAGCAATGGGAAGGATGGACAGATGCATCATAGGCCCAAGGATAGATTTCACACAGAAAATGTCCCAAAACTCCATGAACACGGCTCCAAACCTGCAATGAACATTCAAACATGCACAAATACCTGCAATGAAGAGAGGCAAGAAGAGAACAAACAAAAATGAGAAAAGGATGGACAGATGCATCACAAAACATGTTTTGTTGCTCCAGAAGTTTGCACAAAACATCATTTCAATAGTAAAAGGCAAAAACACCATTACAGAGCAAGGGAGGAGGTTCGAACTCCATTTTTAACCCTAGAGAAGAAAAGAAGGGAGGGCAGAGTAGAAGAGATGAACAACTTTTTAAAATGAGCCAAATCTGGCTTTTTACATTGCATGGGTCGAGCCCAGGGGATAGAAACGTGGGAAAACATGTAAGCCTCTTCCTCATTGAATGCAGATGCATTAAAACAGCATGGAATACCTTACCAACCCATACCCTGCCATCTCTGACCGATTTGGAGGAGAATGCGACCCATTCTGCATTAATTTGGTCGCTGAAATGTCTCTTCTGGCCATGATCATGCGTCAGAGCCGTTTCTCTATTTTCTCCCTCCAGCCTACACCAAAATTCGAGATTGATCCCAGAATCATGTAGAGAATTTCAACAGCTTTCCGTTGATATAAAGAACGTGCAAATCCTAGTTCTGGATCGAAATTTATGGCGATCTGAAGATTTAGGGCACAAAACAGGCGAAAACATGTTTTGAAATCTTTTCTCGTGCTCTGCCACCTGGATGACACGTGGCATGCATTGATTGGTCGCGTGATTCTCTCTCCTCCATTTGCAGGCTTTCTTTTGAAATTTTCTTGTGGGCCCCTTAAATTTGGACACGTGTCCTCTTCTGATTGGCTCGGGCTGACCCTTCAAAACTCACCCTTTGACTTTTGAACATTTTCCCTTGTGAGAAGTGTCATGATTTGATTGGTCTGCGGGCCTGCCAGCTCTTTCGCATCCATCGTGTCCATTTGTCCCGGATGTCCCAGTACTGTCTGGGACAAAAACCTCTGATCCACCCGAAATGGGCTTCCTTGTCCCTTATCTGCCGATGACACGTGGCGTAATCTGATTGGATTTCAGCTCCTTTGGCGATCTGAGTCCCTCGCATCTCTACGGCCCAGATGTCCCAGTACAAACTTTTCCTGTTTCGTCTGAACCGGCCGGTTCACGTCCATTTGTCCTAAATGTCCCAGTGCTTCGTGGGACAAATTCTTCCGGTTCACCTGATACGGCCGATTCGCGTCTCTTTGTCCCACCTGTCCCACATTGTTTCGGACTGAAGTTCTCCATTTCGGCTGATCCAGGCGGTTCACGTCCCTTTGCCCCAAATGTCCCGAGCAGTTAGTTGATTTTCTTCTCTCTTCGGTCGGGTTGGCTTCTCGCGCCCCGCGCGTCCTTCTGGTCCGACTGTCCCGGTGCTACAGTTGTCTGTTTCGGGCGAACCAGCCGGTTCGGGTCCTTCGCGCACTCTTGTCCCACTTGTCCCTTTACTGCTTGGGCCGCCTGCAGGCTTTTCGGCCGATCCGTGCCTTGGCGTCCCAAATGTCCCACATTGTCCTAGGACAAGGACTTAGCCATTTTTCGTGATTTTTTTCTGGCCTGAGCCTGTCTTCTGCAACTTTTTTTGCATTTTCTCAGAGCTTTCTCTTTCCTTCTTTGGTCAGGGGAGTTAGAAAAAATCTGAGGGAACCCCAGAAACATGATGTTTGCTCTGAATCAATTATCTACCTGGGACTTGAGAATTCTGATGCATGTTATCAAATTAACCCTAGGGGGTGAATTTTGGATAACACATACCCTAAACCCTAAACCATGAACCCTAAGCACTAAATCCTAATCCTTGAGCCCCCTAAACCTTTAATCCTTAGCCCTTAACCCTAAATTATAAACCCTAAAACCTAAACCCTAAACCCTAAACATTAAGTCTTTAACCTTGATCCCTAAACCATAAACCATAAACCATAAATCATAAACCATAAACCATAAACCATAAACCATAAACCCTAAAGCCTAAAGCATGAGCCCTAAGCCCTAAGCCCTGAACCCTGATCCCTAAGCGCTAAACCCTGAACCCTAAATCTAGAATGAAAAATCTAGTGGTATTTATAGGTTTGATGGATTAGGATACCAAGAAAATTTGATCATTTTTTATTGTCTTTTGAATAATTATTTCAGTTACAAGCTATCAGGAATGAATATTTCATTCAAAGAACAGATATTGATATGTCCAGTGATTTTGTAAGCTAGCAGTTTGAGAGGATTTCTGAGATTCAATTTTATTTTCTAAGATGCATTACTCCCATGCTTAAATTTTTTTCTCCAGATATAATGGTATTCTGATTCAAACACTAGATGATTCCTGAATGTTTAATTCTTCCACAGCCCTAGTAGTCCTCGATCCTTCGATATAGGGAGACACCATTACTGAGACAAATTGGGAACTTTCAAGGAATAAGAAGTTCTTGTGAATATGAACATGCATCAAAGTGAATCATGAATGTGAATATGAGCATGTGGTTATTATTTCTAGCTTCTAATGGGTCATAAAGGCTTGCATAATACCATACATGGAAATATGAGAAATGTGAAAAAAAATTCAGATTGTAAAGAAATTGACATTAAAAAGCATAAGTATATGTGGGGAGAAACATGTTTGGCAGAGATGTGCAATATGCATTGCAAGGACCAAGGTAGTTGGAATTAAATATAGCACTAGAGGAAATTCTTGGGATAGGGATAACACTGAGAGAATGAAGTAATCCTTGAGGAAGACCTCATGATTTTTCTAGTTGCCCCCATTATTCTCATGATGTTTTAGATCCATCATAGACCTCATGATGACCATTCCCTTGTTTATTTGTATCAATAAAAACTTAAATATGTGTTTTGATTTATTATGTGTTATAATGCATTGCATGAGTCCATATATTCGAGAAATTGTTGCTACCTTTGGGAGTTGCGAGCTTTAAAAAATATAGTTTTGACACATCTAAAACTCCTAAAAATGTTAATAACCAATCAAGAAGACCCCAAAACCTAAACAATGACTATCTTATTTCACAAAATATATATCGGTTGTATAATTTAAACCCTAAAAGCTTTAGGCTGAATGTTGAATCTTGAAAAATACATATGTACTGACCAAATTAGAATCTAAATAACTATCTTCTAAATCGTGACAGATGGAGTTGTGAGACTAGTTGCATATGGTTTAGAGTTACCCTAACTTATTATATTTACTAAAATAAATTTAAATTATAAGTTTTTCTTATATTAATAAAGAATAAAGATTAATAAAAGAAAAACTTATACTTAAACCATTTATTTTAGTAAATATATCCCTCCCACAACCACATCTACCACATAGAAAATAGGAATGTGAGTGTGTTATAATGCACTTGCATTTTAGTAGTGGTAATTACCAAACCTAATAATTTATAATGCGCTTGCACTTTCCCAAAACTTGTTTGCATTTTTCTTTAAATCAAAAAATTGTTCACTTTCAGCCTCCCATTTCCATGGACATGCCCAAATAAGTAAAGGATTTTACATGTAACTTTCTTATTCATGAATTCTTACAATCCTGTGTTTATTTTCTATTAAATTTATTCTTGGAAACCATTTCTGAGTAGGATTTGAAATCTTGAGGTCTTGGATTTGAAATCCGCCATTTAATAATAACAAATAAATGTCCATATAAATCAATATGCTCTCTATATTTTTCTGCTAGTAGCTCCACAGCGCGAATTGCATTATTTTTTTAGTTTATGGTGTGGATTTGTTAAAGGGGTTTGTCGCCCTGTACGTTGCGCTTGTTGGTGCCATATTTTTTTATCAAAACTAAGATCTAAGAAAATGAAGTTGTCATCGAGTTCCCTGACGATGCCTGTTTTTGACAACTGACTCAAAGTTGGAGAATATTTGAATCACCACAATCTCAACAACATTCCCAAGAAATATATCTAAATATACATTTCAAAGATGTAGCATAGGAATCTAGTGGTGGTGTAATTTTTTTTTCCTGTAGTACTTCCTTTCTTTTTATTTACACTACTCATGGCAATTAGTGTTATGGATTTTATTACGACATATTGGTTGCATCTTCACATGATGAAAAGGATGATGACACAACAAGGTGTGTTCAACCTAATTCCAAGTTTCATAATGGGAAACTTGTGAGAAATGGGGAAAATGAGGGAATAAGAAATGTTAGCCCACATGCCCTATGTGAAGAATGATTTTCTAGAAAAAATCCTTTCACACTACATCCGCTAGTCAAAGAAAAAAGGTACGTATGGACAAGAATTTCAACACTTCTTTCATGCCAATAAATGAAATATTTTGTGTGTATAAATATATATATTTGTACCTATTGAAATTTATATGCATTAATTATAGGAAAGCACATCATATAATGGTGGGGGATAGAACCACAAATGAGTATGACGGAGCCACATCCTACCAAATAAATATTGTCTTTGAAATATAAATATTCATGGTGATTCTTATTTGCAATAGAGAGGGGTACGCAAATTCATAGAAAAATGACATAGTAATGGCCAACGGGGAGGCTTGGGCTCACAAGAGGCATGTAGTAGCTCCTGATTTCACTCCAAAAAGGATCAAGGTTTCTCCTCTTCCATCCAAAATTTTAATTTTCACGCCATATATTTAGAATTAGCTATTCTATATCCTGCACTTGGATTTTACAGAAACAAGTGTGACATATTGTGGATTCTATGTTAGAAATGAGTGATAGATGGAGATGAATGGCTAATCAAGGAGGAGGATTCTTTGAATTAGAGGTAAGAAAGAATATTATTTGTCTCACTAGTGATATCATTTCTTGGAAAACTTTTGGAAATAACTTTGAGAGTGGGAGGAATATTCAATCATATTACAATCCTTCAGAAGCTCTCTTCACAAGCCAGAAGATATCATTGGTTGTCAGACAATAGGTAAAATATCAGAAATAATAACAACAAAAAAAAAATATAATTTTCAAAAAATTGGTTCATCATTAAATTTAGCCACGTAGAAATATAGCTGCATATTTATGTTTTACATTTTGCATCTATAATTGTGTTGATGCGTCATTATACAAAATGATCTATTTCCGGCCATTATTGGGCATGGATCATTTACCTCCCTCCCTTATCCTCTTAGTTTATCAACCACGTGTTTTGTATTTTTGCTGTCAACTTTTTCTTTTATCTCCACACAATCTAACTTGAGGAACTAAGATGTTAAAACCAGTTTTCGAAATCAATGCAAGGAAATTTTATTCGAAATTAATATAACGAAGGTTGTTGATTTTCAACTATGTGACTAGTGATGCATGTTCTTCCTCATGTCACATAAATGAACGATCAAGAAGGCTTAAAGTTGAGGTCGAAAATTTTGTTAAAGATCTTAGTTGCGTGCGAGTAAGTTGACAAAAGTGAGTTGACCAGGTTAAATATTTGTTGGTTACATTTGTTGAAATAGTCTCAATGGCTCTTAATAATGATCATGGCTAAAGCTTCTTAACACCATTTTTCATCCATTAATAAGAAACTTACAAAGGAATCTACAAATTCATTGATTATTTATAGTTATTGATGGAGAGAAGCAAATAATATAGTACAACTATAACATCCGACCAATAAAGATAGATAGTGTAGAGTTTAACTACCCTAACATAGCTAATATAACAATGTTGAGTTTGTTAGAGTTGTAATATGTGGTGAAATGTATGTTATCTTAGTTGATATGTAATTAGTGTTGAAATGTATGTTATTTTCAATTGTTTTAAGTTCATGTGACGGGGAAGAGCAAATAATATAGTATAACTACAACATCCGACCAACAAAGATAGAGTGTAGAGTTTAAATTCCCTAAAAAACCAATTGAATAGTTTCAAAGTATATATAGTTTGAAGTACACCTACGAAGTAGCTTATGACAAATTAATTATGTCAATCAATTTATTAAAACATTTGAAAATGAAAGAAGTCAATATGATATATTTTTTATATTAATTACTCCATGGGATACATTGTTAATTTTCAACATGATAGAGAGGCTAATGGTTAGATGAAGATTTTTAATATAAACATTAGTTTTAATACAAAATTAGTATTGGTGGTAAAGACTCACACAACGTATAAGAAACCCTTTCCTCTTTTATTTATATTCGTCACTATAGAGTTGTGCAAAATTATATTTATAATATTATAATATCCAATTCCATCTAAATACATATGCTCATTCTCCTTACTACCATTTTTCAAATTTTCCCAAATACTATCATCTCATAAAGGGAAAATTCTCATCCATCGAAATATAATTAAAAAGGCAGAAAAAACATTGTATATTGTTAATAGCTATGGAAAAATAATTGCAATAATTTAAAGATCGAATTTTTATCAGCAAGTTTGGGTTTTATCCCTTGGAACCCAAAAAATGAAATATAAATTCCACCCATTGAAAAGAAAAACTGAAATGAGATGCATAGTTTATTAACAATGGCACCGCCAAGTGCACCTTCGATTCCAGCACCATAGAGCACACGATACAGACAACTATGCTTCACCATGAGGATTTTAATTCAAACAAATAAGAAAATCCCCCTTAACTCCTCACAACACATCCTCTGATTCAAATATCTGGGATTTCTCTTTCAAAACAATACGGGGTCTAAAACCCTCACGTATTAATATTTGAGAAATCTAGAAAAAAACATGCTAATAATCATCAATAATGAAAGATTTTTCAATGAATTTGAACACTAATTTATGGAATTTAGTTGGTTATAGGGGAACAGGAAAAGATTTGACTACTTAATCTTTGAAACTACACCTGTATTTTGAAAAAGGGTTTCGACTTCTGAAATAATGCCTTGCAATTCACCTAAAATGCATCATCATGATGAAAATTTGAGAAAATGATTTTTCTTATGTTGTATTTTGGTGCACAACCTACATAATTTGAAAAATGAGGGGTTGTTCAATTCAGTCACCTTTAATTTAGTGGAAGACTACTAAAATCACATTAAAAGGAATAATTTATTACCACAAGAATAAATTCTAAAATGTGTTGTAGTTGAGCTTCAGTGTATTTGGTTTCATATCAAACTTTATTTCGATGGCCTCGGTAGAGTAACAAATGAACACATTGTGAATAAGTAAATAAACATTGCCAAAAATATTATCGGGAAGAAGCTTGACAGAATTTGACACTTTCTAGTAAAGGAAACTTCATAACTTATATCCAACTCAAAAAAAAGGAGTTGTTGCAACTAATCATGGCTCCATATTTTTACATTCTCTATAGGGACCAAGCTACAAACACAACAACATAACCACCTATGTCACAAGGTTATTTGACTTTTATTGAAAAAAATCAAATTCTGCCTAGCTTTATTCTCATTGAACGTGGACTTAAACTGTATCCATTACTTTTACATAGAAATTTTTAGACACAAATTTCCATTATTATATATATAGACTGGAAGTAGTGGACATATAACTCTCTCCATTATATCCCTTTAACATATTTAAATTTTATGTTTTTAAAAAAAAATTAAAAATGATAGAAAAAAATAATCAAACTTAAAAAATATTTTTTTTCCAAATTCTATCCTTGGACAAACTCAAACCAAACTTTATCCTCTTCAAACATGAACACAAACTCGAACCATGTAAATAGTGAGTGTATTCTTGGAAAGGCTTTCTTATGTTTAAGATTTTGTTGTTATCCTATATTTCATCCTTGCTACCCATTTTGAAAGAATAAGCTTCCATTTCTAAATATGTTTGTCAATTCCTTCACTTTTGTCATGTAGTCATAAATCTATTAAGCAATTTTGCATACTTTTAGGGGGCCCTCCAGTAGCCTATGATGTAAATATTCTCCATAAGAAATAGTTGCTGATAATTTATTGGGAAGATTCAATATTTGTTTAACTTATTGGAAAAACTTAATATTTGTTTAATTTGCTAATGAAGAATGATTCATGTGACCACTTGCAGCATACAAAAAAGATTTTCATCCCCCTCCATGGGACCATAACTTAAGTTTAGTTTCATTTTCTTCTCTATGTAAACCAATTACTAAATACACTATTTCCCTAAAGTTACTCAGGAGGTATATAGTTGAGTAAATTCAAGAACGTTTTGCAATTAAATCATCATGTGGATATCATTTTGCAGCATTACCGGGCATTTTTAATAGTAGTAGAAGGTAGTTATGAATTTTTTCCCTCAGGATAATTTTGCAGTGTTGTTATTAAGTGGCTTGTAAAAACATCTATTCCTCTTGTCGTGCCCATATCTGTCATCCACCTTTGTCATGGGCCTACATGTGGAAGAATAATTGCAATGTGAAGGCACATGGGAAAACCCTCCCAGTTCTACTAACTTGTCATGTTCTAAACACAATAATACAAACACTTTATTGTAGGGATCCTAATTTTTCAACCACTATTTTTTTTTAAAATCCAATGACCCTACCCTCATGAAACCCAAGAAACAAGGAAATTAACTTTGTTTGACAGTGTATTGCACTAGAGACATAGTTATCATCTCGAGATAGTCTCACTGTTTCTTCTATGCACACACAAAGCTCCAACCTGATTAGTTTAATCTCAACATGTGTGCCTAAGTTTAGGTTTTATTCAGATGCTGGAGTTAGAAGCGCTTTGGCATGAAAAATGTGAAAGAATATGCTTGGCACATGAACTGTTTGATTGAATGCCTAAAAACAATGTGGCCTTTTGTCCGCAATGACTGTAGGATTCATGAAATGGGTTTGTTGAACAAGATCAAAAACTTTCAATCAAATGCATTCGCAAGTGTAGAGCCTCCTGCCCTTGCCAAATTCCTCCTAGCCTATGCCAAAATACAAGCTCTGGTAGACATGTATGCAAACTGTGGAAGCTTGTCAACAAGTGAAGTATTCAAAAGAATGTTTTAAGAAAAAACTTGGCCATGGGGACTTGATTTACTATAGGATATGCACCATATGGATCCGCTGAAATGTCCTTGGGGCTGTTTTTATTTTGTGTGACTGTTACAAGAAAAATGGGTCATTATTTGTTTGGAAAAACTGGCTCATTTGTAGAGAGAAGCAGAACTGAAATAGAAAGGGATCGTGGGGATGCTTTTTCTTCCTGACATGACACACTCCAATCTCTTTCTAGTTAAATAGTGTTTTGTGAAATCACAGCACCAAATATCATAATCAAATTCCATTAGAACTAATGTTTGTGCTCCTACAACATCTCTATGCATACCATCTATAGTATTTTCATTCGAATACCTCTTGTAATTATTACTACGGTCTAGTTGGTTCATTTTGATACTAGGAGATCTTTTTTAGCAGAGACCATGGATAGCTGTCAAAGAAAAATGGAAGGAAAACTGATCCATGAATATATGTTGTGCAGTGGGTTTTAGATGGATGTTATACGGGGACTGCACTCTTAGAGATGTACAAAAAATACGGGTGTATAGAGATGTTACATCAAGTGTTTGATTAAATTTATGAAGGAACTATGGTTTTATGGAGTGCCATGATTGCAGGTTTGTCTAAAAGAGAACATAGGGATTTAAGTAAATACCATTAGTAGATCTAGATGAAATTTGAGACATTTGTGAGCCTCATTCATACCTCTGCAAATTTGGGTCTTCTGTAT
This sequence comes from Taxus chinensis, assembly GCA_019776745.2. NCBI lineage: Eukaryota > Viridiplantae > Streptophyta > Pinopsida > Cupressales > Taxaceae > Taxus > Taxus chinensis. The sequence goes on from CM034147.1 coordinate 823,023,863, forward strand.
AGGGTGCAACAATCCACAAGCATAGCAGAGAGTAGAAAATTGTAAACCTAAGGTCGTGTGGTGGACATATTACATGTGTGTATTCAATTTAGCTTAAGGTTACATGTAAAATATTTGAAAGAATGTTAAGAAAGGGTTAGAGCTATACAGAATACGATCAAACCCACCCGAAGCACCTCCTGCCTTGCAGACGTTAGTATTTCTAGGCATGGTTCATCTCTCCTCACCTCTCATAATTTATGTTCTTTAGTTTTTCTTTTGCAATGAAATAAAATTTTAAACCGAAGGATTTTTGTATAATTGATTGTATTAAATAAACTTATTTTTTAAAAATAAAATGTTATATCTTAACTTGCAAAATCCAGTAGTCCTTGGTAAACAATGAACTTAAACCCTAATTTCAAGATGATGTAGCAACATCCCAGCAAAACAAGTTTGCTATAGTACCTCTTTTTATTGATGAGTTGATGTTGGTTTCTTGGTAAATATGTGGACCATTTCTTTGTTTAAATAGATAAATTGTGTTTTTCAAAGACGTGTAAAGTAACCCTTGTAACTCTGGAAAGAAGATGTTAATTTTCATATGTGTACGTTGTTATGTGAGGATTCACTTCAATCCTTGAATCGACCACAAATGATCATATGCGATATTTTTTATGCCCTTCTAGGAGCCTTGTTAAACCATCTCACAGTTGTAGGAAGCTGTTAAATTCAAAAAGATGGGTTTTTTTTTGTCTCATCACTTGATCCCTAAATAAGGAAATGTCTATCCACCTTCGTAAAACTCTAGTATTTTTACTAGACAATTACATGGAACCTTCAGTTTAGGGGAAAAAACTTTTCTCTATAGTGTGGAAAATCCATTTTGTAGGCCTCTGGTCGCAGTTTGACGAGGTCAAACTAGACCAATTACGACTTGTCGCACCAGAAAACATGTTGCCATTTGAAAATAATTTTCTAGTTCTGAGTTCCATGGATTCTGAAGAATTATCCATATATGGGGGAACTTGTAGGATTTTTATCATGGTGTGTACATCCATCAAACATTATTTTTGGATGTGCTTTACTGAGCCCTTGAGCTAACTTTCAATCATTTTTAACTAGGAAAATTACGATCGATGACCCCATGAAACTAGCCGCCAATTGCAAATCGTTTGCTAGTGCTGAATTCTATCAATTCCTATGAACTCTTGGTATATAAGTGGACACATAGAAACTTAACCGTGGAGTGTGTTCTCATCAGAAGATAACATTTGAAAGTGGATTCTTAGCCTCTGAATCCAATTTGAACATTTTTTGTAGCTATCAAGAAAATGTAAAAATAGAAAGTTGTGGGACCCTCATCGGGTTTCCAAACCACCATGGAAACTTTTGACACATGTAAAAAAAATTGTTTGAAAACTCTATAGTGTAACTTGTGTGAAATATAACTTTTGACAAAATGGTATTTCTCTCTCTTTTTTTCTCTTCCTCTCTCCTTGGTTACAAAATGAAGTGAAATGAAATGAAATGAATACATGTCTCTAAACCTTTTCTATCAAATGCAAATTTGTAATTATTATTATATGTAACTGAGAAACTGAATAATGTTAATTATGTTACATTATGGTGGATACCATGCCAACGATTTATCATTGATTTCATCCTCACGTGGTTTTGCAGGATGCAAGAATGATGGCAAAAAGGCGATGCGTAATTCATTAATTATCATTCTAATTTATATAGTTCATTGTTAAATGAATATAAGTATAATGTAGTCTCATGTTACAGAAAGGTTATATTTGAAAATTTTCTAATATGTATGAGATGCTAGTTTATAGGGACATCTAGGAAATGTGTATTTAATCATAGGTTCAATTTGATTCATAGTATGTATGGTAAAAATGTTTGATATATATATGGTAATTGAATTTTGAAGTTAATATCTTATAGTGCATTTCCAATGTCCAACAAATGATTAATTAATCAGTTTATTGTATTCTTACCTTGTAAATGTAATAAATAAAGTTAATCGAAACACTCAACCCTAATATATTTTTGCATAACATGTCTTCATGTGTGATCCTTCTTACCATAGAAGAGATTGAAACCATATAATGAACTTAAACTCTACACTCGATGGAACCTCCTAGTTTAGGTAAATAAAACCCCTAGTTGGAGTTTACCGTCACAGTTGATATATTTAGTGACCTTGTCATGAACCCATATTTTAGGAATGACATGGTCCAACTTTATCCTGAGTGAGTGGTTTCCTTCTAGTTTTGGTAGCCGTGAGGAGAATGTCCTCTCTTCAGTTCCAACAACATGGTTGAGTGGTGAATACTTCCTTGAAAGTCACCTTACGAGTTCTTGTTCGAAACAATGACAATGCAGTGTAATCTTACCATCTAAGGAGTAAGTACAGCTAATACTCCCTTAGTATCCTTTTGGATTGCCCAGTCTCACGAGATAGGGTCTAGAAAATTGACTTCATCAATGACTGAATTCCCTGTTGGATCTAGACGACATAAATGGAGATTTTGAAATAGTTTTTCTAGGTTTTAAACTCTTGTTAATGAACTCCTTAGTCCCTCTCAGTTAAATGTGTTACCTTGGTTTTTATCAACATAGAACCTTTGAATAAATATGTCCTCTCACCTTAAATTAATATATAGTTGAGGTGTAGATCATTAGGTGCAATTGGAATTAAACCAAACCTCAATTGATTAGAAGGTTAACTTGGGGTTCATGTGTAGTTTATAATGCTTCCAAACTTGTACTTCTTCAAGATGTCAGGCAATTACTTTCGTAATGCTTTTGTTATAAAGCGATGGTAATAGTGAGACCATAATGCGATGTAAAAGTAAATCATATAAGAGTAAAACAATATTTGAGGTTAGGAATAATGTCACTCTTGGAGTCCTCATAACTCAATTAAATATTTTCATGTGTTTCAAAGAATATGAATTGCCTTGGTGTGATCAAACTTTGAGAAATATATATATATATATATATATATATATATATGGGAAATTCCACTAGTCATTGAACTAGAATAACTATGGTAGGGAAATAACTATACCGTGATCAAAGAATTTTTTTGGGAAAAAGCTATCTTGTATCTAAATCTCCCTTAAATCCTAATATTGCTATATGAACATCAAGTCAAATACACTTGAGTTGTAAGGGTAAAATGTAGGCATCGAATAAATGTTTGAGAAGAATATTCTTAACATAAGAATAAGATAATTAAGTACTTTATATGCAATTTGAATTATGCCAACTAAGTATGTAAGTTATGGAAATTTCCGTAAAGGATAAAAAACCAACTTAAAATGGTCAAACTGTAAATTAAATGTGGAATGAACTTAAGAACTTGTAGATGGAAAAAGGATAAAGTTTTCCTTGCACAATAATGTTCTTGGAATGTTGATCATAACTAAAACGTAATTAAAGAAATGATGTGTTGTGGGTTTGCCAATCCTTGAGTCCTTTTCTTATGGTTGGGTCATTTCTAGTATTCATTCATTGGGAAAAGTGTGACATCGACATGTCTATGGTGTTTTCATGTGTCTATGTGAGTCGATGACTTATGTAAGTGTTGTATGTGTTGTCAAGTTTCTGTATTTAGAGCCCTTGCGATGTTGTGTAGTGAGCAATGTATGTCATAAAAAATTATTATGGTATTTAACTGTTGTTTTTATGTGTGTAAAATCGGGGTGTTACACCTCTCTCAAACAACAGCTGGAAATATTGTTGGAAAGAAGTAGTTGTTCCGATTGTTTTGGTCTCCTGTAGCTTAAAATTTAGATTCACACTAGCCCTCCATGAGACCCCGCTCGCACACTTATACCATGTTAACATTGATATGCACTATTGTAGAGATGAATAGTTTATCAAAATGAAATGCTATGAGCATAAGCTTCTTTGAAATTTCTCAATATTAAACAGATATTCTATTATTGGGTTGGAGGATAACAAATGTGTCGCCATGAAGACGAGGCCACACCCTCAAATCTTGCCAAAATTATCCACAGAGAAACAAAAGTGTCGGTAAAGTTGCTAGAAAAACAAAGAGGTACCAGAAAACTCCTTACAAAATTAGTTACAGTGTAAGACTAGAAACCCTCACACATGGCTAGTAGGTGCAGCTATTGCAGGAGTTTCGAGAAAGACACGAAACCGACGTGAGTAGGGGGTTGCACCTAATCCATGAATAAATCCCCCGCTTGCCCAACACTCAACGCAAGATGGGCTACAATATCGGCTACCCCAACCATTAGAGACCAAGTCAACAATGACCCCACATCTGTCAAGAACACCACCACCACCGAGAGGAGAAGCATCATCCCCAAAACCTCCCTATCACCGAAACTCTGACCGAATAAAACCAACGGCTCAGTGAGAAATAAATACAAAAAAATCCACCGTGCTAACTTACATGACATTTATGGTGAATGTGAGAATGCAAAAGTAGATTATAAAGTTTGGCAGTACACCTTCTAATTGCATTTGATTCAAAGTTTTCAAGGCTTTATCATGAAATCCATTTTGTGCATACGCTGCCATCATAGCAATCCATAAGATCAAATTATTTTGAAGCATTTTGTCAAATAATTCTCCTACCCATGTACTAAAATTATTGCGTTCCATGGTCTAAAACATTTTGTCAAACAGTTCACATGCCTTCTATATACCATGGGGTATAAATCCACATTCAATGAAGAATGAATAGACCTTGTTTTAAATCTCGGAACTTATTTCCTCTTGAAGCCTGGAGATGGTCTTCAAAAGGCCTAAAAAAGCAAACTTCAATGATCCATCACACATTCATATTGGCGCCTTTACCTGGAATTATTTGGTTTAAAACAAATATTTTCCATCTAAGAGCTTTAAAAATGTATAAACATTCGTCAAATTTCTCAAGTATGATGTGGCTTAGCAACATCCTGCAGATTTTTTACGTCCTAAAAATTTGGCATTTAACAATTTACCGGAACTGACTGCGGAAGCATGATTTCTCGTATTATAGAGCTTATTAAAATCTCACACCAGCAGCACCACCAACACCGGCTACGTCAAAAATCCCACGCATACCCCCACTACCACCAAAATCACGTAATTCACTCATAAATAACTTAAGTTATTGCCGATGCGTGCGTCGGTTGTAGACACAGAGGCTGGCTTTGAGAACAAGTTGCGATCCATCATCTCCGCTCACGACTTCCGCTGTGAGAAGGCCTCATGAACCCCATCGAAGACCTGGCTAAAGAAAGCATGTGAGTGGATGCCCCCTTCCTCTGCAATCACCGGGAGGAGACCACTCTGTGACGCTTGCATCATCTCTATCTCTGCTTTCCCATATAATTTTTATTTTGGATTTTGCTTCCAAACCTTGCCGTCTATGTAAAATAATTTTGTGGAGGTTTCGTGGTGTGAATGGGTAAATAGACATCGCCCAAAAATATTTTCGGGAAAGAAGGCTAATACATTTTGACACTGACCAGCAAAGGTAACTTCAAATGTGGATGCCTACCAGTGGAAAAAAAAAATCACACGACTCCAGATTTCAAATCGGTCACCCAGCCAAGAACATCTGAGAAATTCCACCAAATTTCGGTGCTTGATGTGATTTAGTACACTCATGTTGCTACTTAAAAATTGTTCCACTTGTGGCGATGTCTCTATATTTAGTACTTTCACAGCGTTTTGTCTTTGAAAAAGATATCACTCCGAGCACACTGTGTTGATCATGTCGGTGCTTCACATAACCTTATCCGTAGAAAATGATTCGGTTGCTTTCCCTAAATCCCACTTTGCATACTTGGTGGCATGTCCTGCTCCTTCTACAATTTCATATTGGCCAAAGAGAACATACCAAAAATCTCTTTCGCCTTCTCTGTTTCCTCATATAATAGCAAAAAATAGCAGTAAGCAGAGATGTAAAGAAGTTGCAACTACTGAGGAGACAACAATTGCAGTGTGTCACCTACGGCCATGAGAATGGACAGGGGCCTCCTCGACACCATCAGCAACAAGAAAGATCGTTTTCCTAAGGGATAAAAGAGCAGAGCCATTTCATGAAAAACAAAATTTGTGTGAATGGTGGGAGAGACTGAATATATTTAAAAGCTAATATTATGTTGTCGGTGCGATCAGTATCAAGACAAGGTTATCCGGATTTTCCATTCAAAAAAGTTGCTAAGTTGAGAACCATCTAGGATAAGAACTTGTTAGTGCAAATCAACAACACCCCCTAAATGACCTTCAGATCTGCAAGTGAGAAATGGGCCAGTTAGTATGATTGCACAACATTGAATCTTTTCCCCAAGTGTGGGACTTCAAAAATGGGAAAAAAACTCTCCACATTAAAGGTTGGTTCCTCTACTCCTCTGATCAAATGTATACATGAAATTTACAGAGGTTTAACTCAAAATCCTACTCTAGTTCTACCAAGGAGACAAGGATAGAAGAGAGAAAACAAGATAAAACTAAACTAACAAGGTGATACACCAAAGGAGTTGTGAACATCTATTTCTAAAGATTGACACAGATTATAAAAATGCAACACAATTCATGCACAAATTGCTAAAATTGTAATGAAGGATCAGGATAGAGAAAATAACACAAGAAAGGATTGAAAAATCATTCACACAGCTTGCATTGTCATTTCCATTGATAAATACAGTGCATTGCAATAGCAAGGAGGTAGAAAACATGTTGCAGTCATAAAAAAGGTCTGATATTTCACAAATCCACTTGTCAGGGTGGAGGGAGCTTGCAGAATATAAAAACATCCAACCCTTTACAAATGAGCCAAATCTGACTTTTAACAATGAAAACCTAAGTTCAGGAAGGAGAAACGGGGGAAAATTGAAATGATTGATTCAACCACCAACCAAATCCATAAAAATAGCATGGGTACCCTTAAAAGTTCATTCCCCAAGATTTTCGACCATGCTGGAGAGGAATGGAAGCCATACTACATTAAAAATGGTGGTTGAATGTCGGTTCTACTCTTTTCCCCATGCCAAAGGTGTTTTCCTCATTTTTCTCTCACTAAACTCCACCCAAAAACAAAATTGAAGATTCCATCGTGTATAGGACTTCAATATCTTTCCAATGACACCAAAAGCAAGAAAAATGAGCTCTAGCTTGAAAGATATGCCCCTTTGAAGATTTAGGGCAAAATTGGGGTAAAAAATTGGGTTAGCAGGCCGAAACCTAAAATTTTTCCCTTTCTTTGAATTTGGGAAAAATTCCCCAAAAATTTTCATGCCCTGCCGCTTCACTGCCACATGGCGCTTCCTCATTCGCCCCGCGGGTTCAAATGGCCATTTTACACTTTTTTCAATTTTTGAAAAAATTCTAAAATTGTTCCACGCCCCGCCACTCTGCTGTAACGTGGAACACTCTGATTTGGCGTGGGCCTGAATCAATTCTCTTTCTTTTACAGGCCCGTGGGAACAAATTTTCCTTTGTGCCATTTGCAACACTTTGGCAAAATTGTCAAATTCCACCCGTGTCCTCGACCTCCGCCGAGAACAGGACACATGGCACATTCCTATTAGTCCACGAGGTTTAAATCAAAATTTTCATTTCCTCCTTGGCAGGCCTGCGGGCCAATCTTTTCCCTTGTGCCTACTACTATTTCGGCAAAAAGCCAACATTTAATCCACTCCTCTGACTCTCGCCGACCTTATGGACATGTGGCAGCCTCCTATTGGTTCGTAGGGCTTCAGGCCAAAAAATTTCTTTGTGCCCACGCCAAGCCCTTTAGAAATTTTTCTAACTTACCTCCACCGACCTGCCATTCCATTGTCACGTGGCACACTCCTATTGGTTGCAGACCTTCCCAAGGAAAATTTCCCTCAAAAACTCTGTCGAGCCATAACTTGCAAAATACAAGGAGTTAGAAGGAAAATTTTACCTTTCTAAAAAGGTGAGAAAATTCTCTATCTGATGAAGCCATTTCCAGAAAATTTTGAGTGCCTGAAAAGTGAAAAAATTGACTGAGACACAAGGAAGAAAGGAATGAAAGAAACTTAGTCACAATAAGCAAGGGGCTTATTTTAGATAACAATTTTGGCGACTCAGAGGGGTCATCTACCTGCTAGATGAAGTGATCAGCTACTTGAAGCAATCTATTGGGCAATGGAGTCATCAACTTAACTACTTGGTACTCTTAACTCACTTGAAAACTTCTAGAAAGAAGATTGTGGGAGTAGAACATCACTTGATCTAGAACATGGCCTGCAAAGATGCATTCTTGGGACAACAAAGCTCGTGTCAGAGCACTTAAGGAAATGTGAAACTAAGATACAACAAAAAAATGTGCACAAGCACTTGAATGAATGAAAATCTAAACTAATATGTACAAGGTGAGGATTTTCCCTTTTAGTAACAATGCTTTAAATGGATTCCATTAACTAGAATCTACAGTTCTTCACCATCCAATGTAGACAATTAGAAGGCATTGTTGTTCTTACATTTTGTGACCATATAGAGGCCACTCCAAATGGCATTAAACTTTGAATGTCTTCCTGGATTTACTCAGTCTACTTCCCATTTCAACACTAAATCTCCCACTTGGAAGGTTCTAGCCTTAGCTTTCCTATGAAATGTTCTCTTGATCAAGGCTTGGTCCTTCTCCATTGTTTGGGCCGCATGCTCTCTGATTTCTTGGAGTTCCATCAATTCTACATATCAAACCTCCATGGGTTCAAACTCCAACAATTCCAATTGCTTCATGAGTTCCAACGTTGGCAACTCAAGTGACATAGGCAAGATTGCCTCTCTTCCATAGAAAAGTCTGAATGGATAGTTGTCAGTGGATCTCTTGGGAGTTATCCTATCAGCCCATAAGGCTTATTTAAGTTTAGTGTGCCAAGTCCTCTGATTTTCATCAAGAGTCCTCTTGATGATCCTTAATAGGTTCTTGTTGGTAGACTCAGCTTGGCCATTACCTTGAGGATAATAATTTGATGAAGTACTCAGATAGATCGCTTTCTTAACAACCCATTCAGCTACCCTTGATCCTATGAATGCCAATGCATTATTTGATATTATAGTGGTAGGTATACCAAATCTAGTTTCTATCCCCTCATAGAAGTCTAGAATGCTAGATTCATTTGCCTCTTTGAGTGCCACTGCCTCAGTCTATTGGTGAAGTACTATGTTACTGTTAGAATCCACTTGTGTCCTTGGCTTGAGTTTGGGTTAATGACTCTATTGAAGTCCAAACCCCATTGCACGAATGGCTAGTCAACTTAAATTGGGTGCAATGGAAGGGCTAGTAATCTTTCCTTGCCTGTGAAGAATGCACAATTTTTGGACCTCTTGATCCATGCATAACAATCACTAAACACCTTGGGCCAATAATAGCTAGCCTTCATAATTTTGAGGGTTGTCACTCTTGCAGAAAAATGACCATGGAACTCATCTAACATTCTCTTAATTTGATTTGTCCCAATGCATCTCAGCAGCACTCCATTTATATACTTTTTGAACAAGATGCCATCAACAAGTGCATATGGAATAGCCTGCAATTTGAAGTGTCTTCTCTTCGTTTTGTTCATCTCTAAAGGGCATAGGCCTGTTTGTAAGAAGTGCATTATGTCTTGGGTCCAGAAAGGAGTGAGCATACCACCATTCTCTTCTTGAACACCTCTTTTCTCTTGGTTGTCTTGCAACGCCAAAACAACATCCTTCCCATTTCCTGCTTCCATTGATTTCCTCAAGACCATCTGCTCACACAATCCCTTTCCTCAAACTAGCTTGGTGAATTTGATCTCGATGTCAATCTCAATGGCTTGATAAGGGCTGCAAAGTCTGGAACAACCTTCAAACAAAATTGATTCTTCCCAAAAAACTTTGAAGGGCCTTCTTATGACTTGGTAATGGCAATGTTTTTATTGCTTCAACCCTCTCTAGATCAATTGATAATCCCTCTTTGGAAACAATGTGGCCTAGGAGCTTTCCCTCATGAGCTAGGAAAATATATTTTTTGGGATTCAAGGATACCCCAAATCTTCTAAATATTTGGAACACTTGTCTCAAATGAAAGAGATGATCTACTGCAATTTTAGAAAATCCAATAATATCATCTAGGTATATCAGCACTATTTTGTTGATCAATCCCTTGAACGCCATATCCATTGCCCTCTGGAAGGTAGCTCTAGTGTTAGAAAACCCAAATGACATTTTCCTATAAGGATAGGTTCCCCATTTGGTGGTGAAGACTGTTTTAAATTGATCATCCTCCTTTACCATGATTTGATTATACCCTGAATAGCCATCTAGCAATGAAAACATTTTAGAGCCAGTAACAACTTGAAAAATCTGCTACATAGAAGGAAGTGGGTAATGATCCTTGAGGGATGCTCTATTCATATCTCTAAAGTCTACACACAATCTGATTTCTCCACTCTTCTTTCTAGCTGGAACCAATTTTTCAACCCAGCTTGAATGCTTAATGGGAAATATGATACTTGCCTCTATTAACTTATGCAATTCCTTCTTCATGAGAGGCTCCATGTGTGGATTTACTAGTCTTTGTTTTTGCCTGATGGGTTTAGCAATTGGATCTAATTAAATCATGTGTTGAACTAGCTTGGGATTGAAACCCCTCAAGTCTTCATAGCTCCAAGAAAATATATCCCGGAACTCTTGGCAAAGTTGCATGAACTCATACCTTTCTTGCTTGGTTGCCACTTTACCAATTTGAAGTGATTTGCCTTCTCCCACCGAGATGGACACTGAATCTTCTCCTTTGACTAGGATTTTTGCTTTCTCCTTCCTAAATTGATCATTAGGATTAACTATGGACTCCAAAAGTGATAAGTCCTTTTGGCAGTTTGTTGGTTCTCAACTGTACCACTTGATCACCATACTACTATTCTAACTTTTCCATATTTTTGGCTGAGAACTCAGCTTCTTCTTGCAATAAATTGATGATTTGTTGGTCACTTTTAAACACTTGCCAACTTACATTATTATCTGGCACTGATGGCCTTACAATCACATGAATGTTTGGCTACACTTTATCTTCCTTGATACTCTCCACAACATCAAACGCTGCTCCAACTGCTACAAGCCTATCAGCAGCTTGGTTTTCTTTCCTAGGGATGGAGTTAATGCCAAAGCCTTAAAAATCCTCAATGAGGTCGCACAGCCTATTCTTATAAATCTTGAGTAGGTCATTTTTGGCAGCACATTGTCCTTTAACTTGATTAACAAGCAGCGCATTGTCACCAAAGACTTGTAAGTTTTTGATACCTCTCTTTCTTGACCAATGCAATCCTTGTATCAAAGCTTCATATTAAACAGTGTTGTTAGAACATGCAAACTAAAATCTAAATGAATAATACTTAATGCCTTGAGGTGAAACAATCATAGCTCCCCCCTGCACCTTGTCCACTTCTTGATCCATCAAAGAACAGTTGTCATACTTCATTGTCATCTTTATGATCTGGGTTGGTGATGCTAAGAATAGGCTGATTTTCTTCATGCATGCAATAAACTCTTAGTTCAGATTCTTCTATTTCCTTGTAGGGATCAAAAGCATGTACCCTTGCTTTCCCATTCATCAAGAGTCAAATTTGGGATGCTTCCAAATTTGGTGTCAGCTTCATCGGTGCCTATATAATCCTCTTGACCAAATGCTTAATAGTTGGCATTGATTGGGCTTAGAGTATGAGGCTCAATGTGAAAGTTTGCAATAGGTTCAGACCTGATTGTGCCTTAGTTCCATATCTGGTCCAAAACAACATGTGTGACCAATCAGCAGATAAATAGCCTCCAATTTTAGCTATGAAATCTCTTGACAAACATATGGCAAAAAGTGGTGGTAAATGTATCACTGAGACATCTTGCAAAACAGTGACATTGGGGCATGCATGCAAAGTGATGCCCAAATCTTTAATTACCCCTACTGTTGTTATTGATTTCCTATCTATTTGCACCACCCCTTTGGATATGACTTCATATTGGAGGCCCAGCTGATCAGTTATTTGCTTGGGCATCACAAAACTACTTGCCCCAGAATCAATCATACAATTGTGTGCTATTTTATCCCCAATGATCAATGAAACATAGAATGGAGGGGGCTTCAAAACTTTACCTTGTTTTCCTCCAAGCTTCCCCTCAGACTGAGCAACATTTGTGAGTACCTTCTCTTGCATATGAGCTTGCTGATTTGAAGTTGACCAACTCTTCATGGCAGTTTGTAGTGGATCCCTTTGGCCTAGGATGGATAGTGATTCTCACATAGATATATTCACATTTGTCTTCTTCATTTGTTCAATGATGGTAAATGGGGATGAAACATCTCTTTGCTACCCCTTAGCCTACACACTCTTTTCTTGTACATGGGCTACAACAACTGACATTTGAGCTAGTCTAGAAGGTTGTGGATTACTTGGAACTAATGACTTCCCTTCACCAATATTCATCTTCTTTGACCTTGTGTTAGCTGCTACATTATGAGAATTTTTTTGATTCATATCACAAAAATCTTTATCCTACCAGTTCACAATCGTAGTCTCATTTGGAGTTGTATTTTGCTGAGATGTTCCTTGTTGTTGGTTTGTTTCTTGACTCACCTCACTCTCTACGCCAATTGTTGTCACCATCAAAGCTTGGTTCAAAGCACCATTGAAGTAGATAGATTAGTTGTGAGGTTCATTACATGGGAAACACCAATCATGCTCTTGAGCTATATTATTTTGCACTCGCACTAAGGCTTTAGAGGTAGATGTAGCATTGGAGTTATACGGCTGAAATGGTCTATTGGCAGGAGGCCTTAATTGATTTTGATTTGTAGCTGGATTGGGTAGCCTATTAGGCTGATATGGTTGCTTATTAGGCTGAGTTTGAGACTGATAAGAAATTCTAAAACTTTGGGCTTGCTGCCTCTTGAGTATAACCAGCTCATTACCTAAATTTTGTAATTGTTTCATGACTTCTTGAAGTTCATTTGAGGCACTAGAGGATGAATTAGAAGTTTCATTTGAACTCTGATTTCTACAAGTGGGAATAGGAGTTAAAGTAGGTGCTTGACTAGTGCTTGGGTTTTCCAAGTTTGGATATAAGGGCATAAGAGGCCTAGGCACCAGTTTACCAGCTTGGATCAAACAATTCTTAGCCCTAATGGCGATGCTATAAGCTGCAGGTACATTTGCACCTTCCATGGATTGGATTAACATAGAAATATCAAAATTTGAAGATTTGAGATAGTATAAGAAAACACCTTCAGTTGTTGGCCTTACTGTCACTGGGATTCTATCCCATGTCCTTTGAAATATGAAGTTGAAGTCTGTTAGCTACTCATTGGGAGCTCTCTTGATAGTTGTCAGTTGTTCCAATAGAGACAAATTATCTCCCTTTTCTTCAAACTGCTCATGGAGAGCTATGCACAACCGGTTCCAATTTTGGATAGAGCCTACCCCAAGACTCCTAAACCATTGCAAGGATTTCCCTTTGAATGAAGATGCCAACAATTTGACAGCAATTTGCATCTCAACAATCTCATGGATTACACAAATGTTAGCATTGTCTTTGACATGATCACCAGGAGTGGTCTGATTTTCCCCAGTTAAAGTATGGGATGTTCTTCAATGCTACAACTGGAACTGGGTTTTTTGCATCGAACAAGTGTGCTGCTACCAGTGAATTTGACATAAGGGTTGTGTTGTGCCATTCTGATTGGCCTGAGAAATCTTGTTGAGTGGGTGAAGGGTCTACAATGTGGAGGAGTTGATAGAGTTCTATTTGGTGGACATGGAGACCTTTGAATTATTCTTCCCCTCTCTCTTCTTCCTGGGGATAACTACAGATACTTAGACAATCCCTCTTCTCTGGCCCTTGACCTTGTTTAGATCCTTCTCATGAATCTTTAAACTTGGACTATTGAAACCAGTTGATTTTATCTCTTTGGAGTTGTTAGATGTGTAAATTAGGGCTATTTTTAAGTAAGAAACTTATAACAAATGCACATCAACTTTGTTGTAATGAAGATGAAGACCTCTAAGGTCCCACCAGGTATGCCAAAACTGTTAGTGCAAATCAGCAGCACCCCCTAAATGACCTTCAGATCTGTAAGTGAGAAATGGGTCATTTAGTGTGATTGCACAACATTGAATCTTTTCCCCAAGTGTGGGACTTGTTAAAAATTACAAAACTCTCCACATTAAAGGTTGGTTCCTCTACTCCTCTAATCAGATGTATACGTGAAATTTGTAGAGGTTTAACTCAAAATCCTACTCTAATTCTGCCAAGGAGACAAGGATAGAAGAGAGAAAAGAAGATAAAACTAAACTAACAAGGTGATACACCAAAGGAGTGGTGAACATCTATTTCTACAGATTGACACAAATTATAAAAATGTAACATAATTCATGCACAAATTGCTAAAATTGTAATGAAGGATCAGGATAGAGCGAACAACACATGAAAGGATTCAAAATTCATTCATAGAGCTTGCATTGTCATTTCCATTAATAAATACAGCACGCATTGCAATAAGAAGGAGGTATAAAACATGTTACAGTCCTAAAAAATTTCTGATACTCCACAAGTCCACTTGTCAGGGTGAAGGAGGGAGCCGCAGAACATAAAAACGTCCAACCCTTTACAAATGAGCCAAATCTAGCTTTTAACAATGAAAACCCGAGTTCAAGAAGGAGAAACGTAGGAAAATTGAAATGAATGATTCAACCACCGACCAAATCCATAAAAATAGCATGGGTACCCTTAAAATTTCATTCCCCAAGATTTTTGACCATGCTAGAGAAGAATAGAAGCCATGCTGCATTAAAAATAGTGGTTGAATGTCGGTTCTGCTGTTTTCCCCATGCCAAAGGTGTTTTTCTCATTTTTCTCTCACTAAACTCCACCAAAAAACAAAATTGAGGATCTCATCGTGCAGAGGACTTCAATAGATTTCTAATGAGACCAAAATCAAGAAAAACTAAGCTCTGGATCGAAAGATATGCCCCTCTAAAGATTTAGGGCAAAATTGAGGCAAAAATCGGGTCAGTGAGTCAAAACTTTAAAAAGTTCCATTTTTTTGAACTTGGGAAAAATTCCCCAAAAATTTTCATGCCCTGCCATTCCGCTACCACGTGTTGCTTCCTCATTCACCCATGGGTTCAAATGGCCATTTTATGCTTTTTTGAATTTTGGAAAAAATTCCAAAATTGCTCCGCACCCTGCCGCTCCGCTACCAGGTGGCACACTCAGATTTGGCACGGGCCTGAATCAATTCTCTTTCTTCTCCAGGCCCATGGGAACAAATTTTCCTTTGCGCCATTTGCAACACTTTGGAAAAATTGTCAAATTCGCCCTGCGTACCTGACCTCTGCCGAGAATAGGACACATGGCACATTCCTATTAGTCTGCGGGGTTTAAATCAAAATTTTCATTTCCTCCTTGGCGAGCTTGTGGGCCAATTTTTTCCCTTACGCCTACTACTATTTTGGAAAAAAGCCAACATTCACTCCACCCCTCCAACTCTCGCCGGCCTTATGGACATGTGGCGGCCTCCTATTGGTTCGTGGCGCTTCGGTCCAAAAAATTTCTCTGTGCCCCCACCGAGCCCTTTGGAAATTTTTCTAACTTACCTCTGCCAACCCGCCATTCCGCTGCCACGTGGCACACTCCAATTGGTTGCGGACCTTCCCAGGGAAAATTTCCCTCAAAAACTTCGCCGAGCCATAACTTGCAAAATACAAGGAGTTAGAAGGAAAATTTTACCTTTCTGTAAAGGTGAGAAAATTCTCAATCTGATGAAGCCATTTCTAGAAAATTTTGAGTGCCTAAAAAGTGAACAATTTGACTGAGACACAAGGAAGGAAGGAAGGAATGAAATTTAGTCACAATAAGCAAGGGGCTTATTTTGGATAACAGAACCCACAACTCTAAATTGAGATTCCACTCTCCATAGCAAGCAATTACAGGATTAAAAAAACAGAAAATTGATTACTAATTTACAGCCATTCTAGATTGTCGAAGTGAAATAAAATGATGTGCGTTAGATCCCAAGTGAGTCATATCTTACGGTAGATTACCTTTCATTTCAGATGAAAGATTTAAGCAGAAATCATGGCAGTCGTTGTTATTACGAATGAATGGCGATAGAGCATGTATTTGATTCCGACACTAAGTATGTTGAGTGGACATTGGTTAAATTTAACGGCCACCTATCCCTGTCAAACAATTTTTAGGTGACGGTAACATTAAAAATGTTACCAGTCAAAATATAAAATATTAGTATTTATATATTACCAGTAATTTATTTATAAACAATTGTTCCATATTTATTTAACCATGTTTAATATGTATTAATATAATTAACTTAGAAATGTATATAAAATTTGACGGTCACATTTTAAATATATAAGTTGTACATGACGGTTTTACAAAATATTTGTAAGTATTTTACATCTAAAATCACAAAAAACGTCTAAACGACCGTCAAATTTAACCCCTGCGAGCGGGTACAAGGCTCGCGCACATGAACAAAATGGTGAATGAGGGCAGGATCCAATTTCCTGATAGCATCAGGGTATTTACCCTGGATTGCGCACATGAGGAATGTCAAAGTAAAAATGCCCGTTCATGATTTTGATAGGTGGCAATATAATATAAATTGTATTGCAAATTGTTATTACATGACATGTTTTATTAGGTTGGTTTGATTGAATATTTCAATAATATATGGAAAATTGTGCCTAGAACTGTTCGTATGTCCTTAGTAAGCCTTGGCAGCAGTAATTACTATTTGGTGAGCACGTACGGAGAGCTAGGAGGGGCTGTAATAGTTGAAAATGTGCACATTTTGACAGTTACACGATGCTTGGCACTTGATATATTTCTTCTCATAATTTATGCGGACAATGAGAATAAAGTGAGTTCTACATAAACCTTTGTCACTGAAAATTTTGTCCGATGGATAGAGGAATGGGATCAAAATAAAATACGAAATCGAAATTATCAATATGTGGCTTCCATGTCCGTTGCAGATGTCAGAGGGGGGTTAAAATTGACGGCCATTTATACGTTTTTTGTAATTTTGGCCGTAAAATACTCGCAAATATTTGTAATAATTGTCACATGTAACTTACATATTGAAAATTTGACCATCATTTTATATATATATATATATATATATAATTAACATTATTTTATATTTTTGAATGACAATATTAAAAAATTATCGTCACCCGAAGAATGTATGATGGTCGTCAAATTTATCCCGTGGCGGGGAGGGCTCCAGCATGTGCAAGTCTTCGACGTAATTAACCAATACACACGTGTATATAGTTTAATAAAAACCAAAACAAAAAAAACGGGGTGACCTGTCTTCACATGTACTAAACAACCTTCTCAACCTTCTCAAATTTAATAAATTTTATTACAATGTTGTAAATAGTTCTTTCAAAATATTTTAAAACTTGTTCTAGGTAGAAACTTTTTTTAAAAACTAGTATTTTTACACACGTCACTTTTGGACTGCAGTTTAGGACGGGTTTTAACCCCTTGAAACCAAGCGAGCGATGTTACGTGAGGCCGCCTCAACCACTCTATCTGATCTCTCATTGTTGGTGGCTGGGGTCCTCCATTTCTAATGCTGACAGATAATATGTCACTTAGTGAGGAGCGTTTACCCTTGCAAGTTACATGTGCCTAGGTTTGTCCTCCATTTCTGATGCTGACATATTCTGTACAGATGCGTGTTTAACGTTTCATAAAATTCAAATGAATACCCTACAAACCTTGTACCCTGGATATAACAAAAATGAATGGATAAGAATAATAATAAATTCATAAATTTAGGAAACATGCTACAATTAACGTTTCAAATGGTTTTAATTATGTATAGAAATGAAAATGACTTTATAAAATGTCAAGAAACACGTGCAAATGACTTTATAAAATAAATAAAAAATATGTTATCCTAAATTCAGTTTTGCCATGTTTGGGAATTGGTAAACCAATTAATTGACATGTCATTTGTAATGTCCCTTAAGCAATAATTTTTCTTTGACAATAGGTGATGGTAGTGTTTCGAAGTTAAGGAAGGCAATAGGCACAAATTACACCTTCGCATTGAGACTGAAATTCAAAAGAAAACAAGCTTTTCATATGAAAAATTAGTGTCTAGAAGAATAGTACGATCTATTAATAATAATGATATCTAAAGATTGCCAACATTTGCTTTTTGCAATCACACTTAAATTTCATGTAAATTTTGATATAAACTTTTATTTGTAAATGATATATATTCTCACATATATTAATAGATAGGTAAGATAGATCATGGGCTTGATGAATAGTGCTCGACCAATTAAGAGTGAAAATTAGAAAGATTGCTTACTATGCAGTGGTTAATAGGTTATCCATGGTCACAACATGGAGATGGGAGACAAAGCATTTCTAACTCCTTCCAATTATAATGTGACAAAAACAATCCAACAATCATCTTCATATGAAATGCCACATTAAAGAGGTAAAATTTACATGAAGCTTTATTTTGATGATGACAAAATGTTACAGGGTCTACAATGTTTGACCAATGTGCCACTTTATTACTATTTTTTAGCAAAGTATGGAGAGTATTAATGTAGTAAGAGTTATGTATGTAGGATGAGTATAGAGAACTATGGAAAGGTGTTATATTGTGAGGTAGTCCAAATAAAGTAGGAAGGTGTATTCCAAACGTTGAAGAAAGAGGACATTTGGGTAATCAATTGTTTGAATTGATCTATCTAAAGCAAATTAATAAAAGTTGCTTGAATTTTTCAAAACCTTCAATGGATAGACATTTCATGACATGTTTTACCATCACTTTCTAATATAAATGTGAAAAATATGGGCAAGAGATGTATGCTACGCATGGAAATGAATTATGCTATCAAAAAACGTGGTCTTGTAGGTTTTGCATAAAAAATACAACTAAAGATAGTTCAAGATATGTTGTACCCTGCTATTTATTTTTGTGTAAAGGAAGCAATTTAACTCTGATGACTACGACAAACTCGTAGCAATTTCATAAATCATGAAAAGTTGAACATGAAACCTTGTTCTCAAATAAGGAAACATCTTGTGTTAGAGTGTTGAAATTACATAAAATACCACATCCAATTATATCACTATTTAAAAGCATCGTAAGTCTCATGTATCATTAGAGGGTGGATGAAAGGGAACAAAAATTTCAAAATGTACATTTCGGCGGGATCCTGACCCTATTTCATTAGATCATGGGTGCTCGGCAAAGGAGGGTATTGGCCTCGAACCTAAAATCTCGTGGTCTAAGAACCTCTTTACTTCCCTGAAGATGGAAGATCTATTCCATTAGAACCTTACTTGGGTGGATATTGTTCCTTCGCTGACTATTCCTAACGCGGGGTGGTCACTCGTGCTCAAAACAAATACAAATCTTCTTTGACATCTAGGTTCTCTGGTTTATGCCAAGTAGCATTGATTTCGTGAGAGCCTGGGCCAATAGAAAATGGAAGAATTCTGGGCATCTAGACGATGTGGCCCTCTCCAATGGCTCTTTTTTATTTATTTTTGTTTGGAAGAGAATCTCCTAAATGTGATCCAAGGTGGGCACTGGTTCTATGGAAAAACAATTTTTTCCCTATACAGATGGAAACCAAGTGTCCCTACTTTGGTTCCTTCAGTTTTCCCATTCTGGGTTAGGCTATCAGCTTTACATTTGGAGTTTTAGGAAAGAGAAGTGTTTCTAGGCTATTCCAAAGTTGTGGGAATCTTTCTTGTTGTGGACTAGGTTAGTTTATGCTAGAATCTATGTTAATGCAGTTTAGTGAAAGCCTATTACTTCATCAATCTAGTTTATCTCAACATTTGGGGCATGTGAACAACCGTTAGAATATGAAGACTCCCTTGTTTTTTATGATAAATGTAACAATGTTGCTCATGGCTTGGGGGGTTGCAGGATCCAATTCAAACTTTGAAAAATAAGGGAGAGGAGGTATGTGTTAATTTTGTTTCATAAGATTTGGAGGCCATACCTCAGCTAGATAGTGTCCTTCAGTCTTGTGAGGGTTTGGAAAATTTCTTGGCTATGGATGTTGAATCTCCCATAATTGTCTAAGATTATTCTTCACATAAAAATATATTGTGTTCGTTGGTGGTGGGATTTTAGGGGTTGTAGTCTCATTTGGGAAAGCTTGGTAACAACATGATTGTAAATGAGGAGAAACTGCCTAGGAGAAAGGATCAAATTATTGGGTTGGAGATGGTTGAAGGGCATGTTGTGTCTGTCACTTTCCTTATTTCTCCAATTGATATTTTGTTTTCCCCTATTCGGGCATATATAGATTTTTGAATGGGGGTAAATGATCTCAAGGATGTGTTGGCTAGAGCTTCCGTGGCTTTGGACTCTACGTAAGGGAGGGTGTTGTACCTTCCATTGGGAAATTTGATGACTTTAAAATGAGGAAAAAAGATAATAGAAGGAAAATATGATGACACATCGCACGGGGCTTCTTAAATAATGTTGAACATTTAGAGGGAAATTGGACCCATAATGGGCATTCGGACCATGAACTGTACAATAAATTATCTTAAAAAATTCTTGATTTATTGGAGGGCTCTAGATATAAGGAAATTTTCAGCAATAATTTTGTTTTCTTGGGACAAAAATAGATTTTTTTTCGATGGGCATGAGGATGATGCTTGGAACTAAGTCACGACAAGAGAATCTATGTGTAAAACTCTACATCATTATAGTTGACATATAATGAACATTTTTTGTTCTCTTTTTTGTTCCTTTGTTTTTTCTTTGTTGTTGCATAACTGTGTTTCTTGTTGGTTTTATGTCTAGTGTTTTATCTAGATTTTTAGGCCCTTTTTATTCCTGGGTAGAGTCCAAATAAAAAAAAATCCCCTTTATCGTTATCTAAGAATAATTATATCACTATTTCCATCATCCATCAAAATTTCAAGTTAAAGTTTTTTTCAATAATATTAAATCAGAGGAATACTTAGTAGAAATAATAATGCATATCTAGCATGTGTGTTGAAGCAATGAGATAAGTGTCAATAAATGCATGGCCAAGGAGTAGGCATTCTTTCTTGATGAGTTTGAGCCCTTATGTGGCATACAAACAAAGTGAGTGCTACTTTCAAACCCATTCATACCATCAACTCCTTCAAACTTACCAACATAAACAAAGAACATACTAATGACTTCAAATAAATGTAACAATCCAAAACGTGGACCTTTTAGTTGTTTAAAGGGATAATTGAGTTGTGTAAGTATACAAGGCAAAGTAATATCAACCTCTCTATAAGATATCTAAATAAGAATTGCAAAAATTACACATTTATTACTCTACCATCTTCATTCAACAATGAATCATATCAAAACATGCATATAATAGAGGAGTCAACATAAAGGTATTAAGGATTATTTTCCTAGTTCTCAAACCACTCTACTCCATGCAAAATTCAAACTCTTTACTATGAAAATTCAAGAGTGGGTTTCTAGGTATTATGAATATTTGATTCATGCATTGTTAGGTATTTTGAATGTTCTACAATTTAGATATAGTAATAATAATTTCTATCTAACCATTTCTTGTAGAAAAGCAACAATTTTTAGAAAAAAAATTAAAATTTAGCATAAAATATGATCCACTACATTATACTTATAGAATATTTTAAAAAGACTTATATAAATTTATATTAATACATAAACTCCAAATTATCAAGGATTGATATTTTTCTACATATTTTAAGAAAACCTATAAAAATATTATGCTAAAATACTATTGAAAGCCAACTTATAAATATATATTTTTATTATAACCTATATTAAGAATATTAATAAAGAATTATAATTATTACTTATGTTTATAGTTATATTTACTATTTATTTTGTTATATATATATATATATATATATATATATATATATATTGTGAACTCTAAGAGGAAGAACGTGAGTCACTTGTACCAACTAGAGACTCAAGTCATATTAACCATGAATAAATCATAAAGGATTACACCAATGTTGGATCGCATGTGGTGTTTACTTAACATTGGTTTGTTTCTAGTGCCATCTCATGCTATGCTTCTCTCAATATCGCAAAGATTTGAACTTAACTTCTCAATTATAGCTCTTCCTATGGGATTTTACCTCGAGTTTTCAAACCATTTCATTGAAGAGGAGAGGTAGACATTAGTAATAATAAAGGGCCATTTTATTGAAGGATGAGGATATTGTTTAAATAGAACTTGAATGATGCTCCACAAGTTTTTTTTTTTATCCTGCTAAAGGAAAGAATATTGTCTTCAACTCATCCATTAATATGTTCCTTATTTTCCAATCAATCTTTGTTATGTTGAATATTTCATTGTTAGATTATAGTTTGTGTACAAATAATATTTGCTTACAATTTTTAAATATCATTTATCTTTCATCTGATTGGGTGGTCAACATTTCCCTTTATTTGTTGCCAAAACCAAGGCAATAAAAATTTTTGCACTATAATTATAGAAGTCCTTACTCTATTTATTAGAATGGATTATCGACATGTACCTCACCAAAATTTAGAACATCACATTTAATGATATTAGAGAAACATCGTTGTCAATATTAATTTTTTTGCATCTATATCTACTTCCATTATTGCACTGTAGGGTTTTATAGCATTGTCGGCTACCTATTTTTGTGTTGTTGCCCCTCTATGCTTTGAGAGGTTTCCGTCCCCTATTCTAACCTCTCCTTTTTGCAAGGCTAATAGGGAAGACACATGCCCGTAAAGGGTTCAGAATGAAATCAGGTCCATTTTCAAACAAGTAAGTTGTTTTCATGGCACACGAGGAACTTAGGGTCGTCTCTTGTTTTGCATCCAGATGATATCCACATGGAGCTTCCATTTATGTCAGCTTCTTTTATGGATCTTTCTATAGATATTGATAATAGTATCGGATTGTATATAGTTGAATGGAAGCTTTCATGATTTTTTTGTGAAGGTGAAGAAAACTATTAATTGTCTTCTTTCATTGCCATTTGAGATGATCAGTAAATCTTTCCAAACATTTTCTAAAGCTTAGTGGCTTAGATCCCTCTCTGAATTGCACATCCCATTTACTGCTACAACAAACACGGCCTTTTGCTACAATTTTTCAAAAATATTAATGTGGTTACATGGTATTGCAAAAATTAAAATTGTGGCATTGGAATTATAACAAATCCACATTTTGATATTTATGTAGTTTTTCCATAATTCATTATACCATGGATAGTGCAAAATTTATAAAATTTATAGTTAATCTCCATTTTAAAAATGTACATTGTCCACATTTCTTAATTTTTGTGACATTTCTACAATTCTTGTATTTGTTAATATTCCACAGTCTTCACAAAAAATGTAGTTTATCTATATATTACATCTTTGTAGAAATTCTACAATTTAGAGTTTTGTAATTTTGGTCGATGTTATTTTGTGGCAATTTCAACAATTTATTTCTACAATTGTCATTACCACATAAAAAAATGTAGGTGGAAGCTACAATTTGATTGCCACAATAATTAATTTGTTGAGCACAAGATAATATTGAGAGGGGGGGGGGGTGAATCAAATCAATCAAAGAACACAAAACTTAATGCAAGTAGACACAGATATACGTGGAAACCCTTTCGGGAGAAAACCATGGAGAAAATTCTTTCTTTATATATATTTCTCAAAAATTTGTAGGCACCAACCTACTGGAGACACCAATCCCCAAATTACAGTTTTGTAGGCACCAACCTACAGGAGCACCCACCCCTTTTGCTAAGCACCAACTTAGTAAGAGACACCGATCTCTTCGAATACGAAGGCACCAACCTTCCTTACAAAATTTGCTTTCCACTTTTGAACTTGTTGCTTCCTCAACGAATAATGGAAAAATTCTTCTTCTTACTTTCAGATTTTTTGTTCTAAAATTATGAAATTACACTTCCTCTTCTTCTTCTTTTTCGTTAAGCTATTCAAATTGAATCCATGCTTAATAAGTCTCATATGAATCTTCTTATATAGCCTTTCGTACCTTTTCGAAAAGACACATCGTTCCAACTGACACAACCTTTCCATTAACACAACTTAATTAAGTGCATTAGTCGGCTAAAACCAAAGAATAATTAATGCAGCCCATAATTATTAAATGCACATTAATCAATGCAATTAACCACTTGACAGGAGTGCTGCCCCTCCTTAGAAAAATCACTAATATCATTAAATCACTGCCAGCCATCATTAAATCTTCTTTTTCACCATAAAACATTGTATATGAACACCTTAAAATGTGGATATCTCTCTCTTATGTATAGTTGTGTATATCTTGCTTATACCATGATAGTCCTCATGAAAAAACACTTATTTTCATGTATTTAAACTTTCATTTTATACCCTTCTATACTGTTGGTTATTTCCGTCACTTTCTACCATTTCCATCAATAATTCTGTTACTTTTTGACAGATTTCTGTTTACGAGTTCATCACCTCTTTTGACATCAAAGACAATATTTCCAACAATCTCCCCCTTTGTCATTGATGGCAACACCAAAAAAATAATATCCTCTTCTACAGCTTCCTCTTTCCGTAGCTCCCCCTTACTACCATTCTCCCCCTTGACATCAATGGCAAAGGGTCATCCTAGGAACTGAAAAATTTGCAAAGTTTTAGCTCCCCCTAAACCAGTGCTACCCTTGACTCTTCAATGTAAAGATGTAAAATAAATTACTCCCAGCTTATGTCGTAGATATTCAAATGTCTCCTTTGGAAGTGCCTTAGTGAAAATATCTGCTAGCTATTCGGATGTAGTGACATACTCCAACTTTACCTGTTTCTATGCCACCTACTCTCTTAAGAAGTGATATCTTATGGGAATGTGCTTTGTTCTGGAATGCATAATCGGATTCTTTGAAATACTTATTGCACTGGTATTATTACATAATATGGAGATGGGATGATCATACTCTACTTTGATATCCTTCAAGGTCTACTTCATCCATAAAATTTGTGTGCAACATAGTACCGCTGCTATATACTCTGCTTCTACTGTGGATAGGGATACAGAATTTTACTTCTTACTTAGCCAAGATACCAGGTTGTTTCCAAGAAAAAATGCTCCTCCGCTTGTACTTTTTCTGTTATCTACACATCCTGCCCAATTTGAATCTGTATAAGCTATCAATGTGAAATATTTTCCTTTTGGATGCCACAACCCATATTCCATAGTTCCCTTTAGATATCTGAATATGTGTTTTACAACTTACACATGTGTTTCATCATGCCACCATACCCACTACTTTCATGATATCTGGTCTGGATGATGTCACATATAATAAAATCCCAATCATTGATCTATAGAGAGATTGATCAACATCTGGAGATTCATCATCTTTGCTTAACTTGGTTTCAATGATCATCGGTGTGCTAACAGGTGCACACTCCTCCATACCAAAATTTTTCAACATTTCCTTCACATACTTGGTTTGGGATATAAATATTCCTTTATTAGATTGAGAAATTTTCAATCCAAGGAAAAAGGATAACTCACGCAACATAGACATTTCAAATTTCTTTTGCATGTCTTCTGCAAATTTTCTAGACATTTCTTCATTGTCTCCTCCAAAGATTATGTCATCCACATATATAACCACAATTAACTGTTGTTCATCTTCAGTTTTGATGTAAAGATTACTGTCAGCATGTCCTCTCTTGAATCCTTGGTCCTGTAGATGTTGATCAAGCATTGGGTACCATGCTCTGGGGGCTTGTTTTAATCCA
This sequence comes from Taxus chinensis, assembly GCA_019776745.2. Taxonomy (NCBI): domain Eukaryota; kingdom Viridiplantae; phylum Streptophyta; class Pinopsida; order Cupressales; family Taxaceae; genus Taxus; species Taxus chinensis. Next base: position 823,049,649 of record CM034147.1, read on the forward strand.
TACAATGCCTTTTTCAACCTACACACATAATCTTCATTTTCTAATAATAGGAACCCTTCAGGATATTCTATATAAACCTCCTCTTCTAAATTCCCATTTAAAAAGGCTGATTTGACATCCATTTGGTAGACTTTGAAATTTTTAAACACTGCGAAAGCTAGGAACATTCTGATTGCTTCTAGTCTGGCAACCAGAGCAAAAGTATCTTCAAAATCAATACCTTCCACTTGAGAATACCCTTTGCATACCAATTTTGCCTTATTTCGAGTGACTTGACCATCTTCATTCAGTTTGTTCTGAAATACCCACTTAGTGCCAATCACATTCTGACTCTTTGCTCTGGGAACCAATTCCCAAGTTTCATTTTTCTCAATTTGATCTAATTCTTCTTCCATCACCTTCAACCAATGTTTATCATGTCTTGCTTCTAAAAATTTCTTAGGTTCTAACTTAGATAGCAGAGAAAAATACCCTTTCTCAGAAGCACTTATAATTCTTCTTGTGGTTTGAACCCCAGTATCAAAATTGGGGCGTGACAGGTTACATGGTATTCCAAAAATTAAAATTGTGCCATTGGAATTATTGCTAATCCACATTTTGATATATTATTGTACTTTTTTCCACAATTCATTATACCATGGATAGTCCACAATTTATAAAATTTAGAGTTAATCTCCATTTTTAAATTGTACATTGTCCTCAATTCTTAATTTTTGTGACATTTCTACAATTCTTGTTTTTGTTACTATTCCACACTCTTCTCAAAAAATGTAGTTTATCCATATATTACATCTTTGTAGAAATTATACAATTTAGAGTTTTGTAGCTTTGATCAATGTTATTTTGTTGCAATTTCAACCATTTATTTCTACAATTGTCATTACCACATAAAAATTGTAGGTAGAAGCTACAATTCGATTGCCACAATAATTAATTGTGAAATTATCTATTTCAAAAATGTAGAAATGTTACTATTAACAACCAATTTGACATTTATTTAGATAATGCTATATGTGGATTGTCTACATTTGAAAAACAAAAATATAATTTTATTATTAAATGTGAATATTTTTTATAAAAATAATATTTTGATTACTATATATTATTAAAAATCAACAAAATATCATTAAAAAGTTTGTCTTGCAAACATAAAATATATTATTTTATTAAATTATATTTAAATTAATAAATCTTTTTTATAACTTACAGTTTATATATATATAATCATCATTAAATTCATAAATTTATATAATACTTATTTCATTTAAATTATAAATAGTAATTTTCAATGCAAATTGTGGTTTGTGGGAGAGATTTTTTTTTATGTTTCTATCGTTCGGTAAGATTAGTTATTCCATTTTCTAATTTTTTTTCTTAATATTAATATTTAATTGTAATTATGTGAACTAGTTTAGATCCTCTAATTTCTTTAAATTCTTTCATTTATGCATAAATGAAAACCTATAATATTTGTAGTATATCATTTGAAAATCTTCGTGAATATATATATATATATATATGAGAGATTAAATATTAATATAAATTCGTGAACTTTATTTCTCACAATAATTTTCAAACTTTAAGTGTATAAAAATCAATAAAAATCATTTAGAAATCAAAAGTATGACTGATTAAAAAGATGTATTGATCATACTAGTGCTAGAGCCTAATGTTGTTAATAGAAAAAGAAATAATAGAGAATAGAATTAAAATTGAGCTAGATCGAATTATTCATATATCTAGTGGCTTCCACATGGTAATGCAATTTAAAAAATTCCTTCAAACAATTCACAATATTTTTCGTGCATGTAGTATAAATAATGGATCGTCTTGAATACGCCGGAGTTTGACCAATAAGGTGAACCAGGTGAGGCATCCATCACAATAAACATCAGCTCATTCAGATTATAATGTATTTTCCTTGCAACAACGTACCGTGATATATGTTTTAGTCACTGAAACACGAAGCCCAAGTCGAGGCCTTCACAAAAAAACTCATCTAGATGGCCGATGATATGGAAATCTACAACGCCGATGACTATCAGGTAGATAGAGCTATTATTTCTCTCAAAAATTAAAAAAATTGCATGTGTTCTGATAAGATTATGTGATTATAACAAAGCTGTGGCAGGAAATCCGTTAATGGTGTAAGGTTCTTTAATTGCTCACCATTGAATTTAATTTTAATAGGCGGCTAAGATTTATTGAATTTAATTTTAATAGGCGGCTAAGATTTATTTAATTTTAATAGGCAGCTAAGATTTATTTCACTTTGATTTGTATAGTATGGATTCCACCAGTGCACGGTCATGAATATCTTGTCTTTTTCTCAACATGCAAGTCTTATTACAATGACTTATATCACACGTGGCTTATTACAATAACTTATGAATTAGGGAAAACTATTAGGGTAAATATTTTCCTTTCATATTTGATTTCATGTGATCATGAAATTTTATTATAAATAATAGCATCCATTGAAAATATTAAAACATATTTGAGCATAATCAGTCATTTATAAATTACAAGTATGGAGTAGTTACGGTCCTAGAGTCATATAAATTTATAATTATTACTAATACATTTAATTAGAATTATTGATATAGTTGTGGATATTTTAAAATGTCTATTAAGTATTCATTAGTTATGAAATAGTTTAATTTTAGTAGATTTATGTTTATTTAAATTATTTTTTACATAAAAAATTATTGATATATTTTTTGACAATCCATAAATCTTATTTATATGTTATGTGTGGATTGAGACAATAATAACTAGGTACTTTAATCTGCTAGCATCAAGCTTTTTTTATCAAAAGAATGCTAAAACCACATGAAACTATGTATTTTCTTATGTTCTAATTAGTAAAGATATTTAATTCAAAGCTTTTAAGAGTTCAATTCTCACTAAATTGGTTATTTTTTATTTTCTATAATGATATATTATTTCAAGAAATTCAAATGATATAAATAGATATACATTGTATAATGTGTCATTTCTATAATATTTAAATTTTGCTTTACTTTTTTAATATGTAAAAATAATAAAGTTTAGACAATGTGACATTTCCATCATATTCAATGTGGAATTCTCACACTATTATAAATTCATAAAACAATCTTCTTAAAATATATCATAATAAACAACTTCATAAAAATAATCTCCTCTAAGAAACAAAAAAATAATAACATTTTATATATAATAAGGCTAATGTGGAATTTCAAGGTTATTCTAAATTTATATTAGTATTCTGAATTTATAGTAATATTCTCAACATACACCAATAAATATATAGTAAAATAATAGTTTGAAAAAATTAGTTTAAATATGTTTTAAATGTAAATACAATAGGTAATTATTATAATAAATTCCACACATTTTTTTCTTAACTTTGGATGATGTGGCATTTCTCCATTATTTAATGTGGTACTTCCATAATATTTTATTTTTTATTAGTACTTAAAAACATATAATAATAAATATATCATTTAGGTAATGTAACATGTTCACACCAGTTTCATAAAAATTCAAAAAAAAAAAGAATTGTAAGTAATGTTAAATTTTCACATTAAGATAGTTTTGCGTTAGTCTTCTTAGAATATAAAATAAATATATGTATAATAGCTAATATTTATAGTCAATTTAGATTATCATAATCTTCTTATAGTATGCTATAATACACATATATATTGTGTAATGTGACATTTCCACATTATATATTTATCTTCTTAAATATGTAAGACTTCAACTAAAATCTAAACTATTTAATATAGTGTTTCCACAATATTATGATTTTATATCAATTTTCATTAAAAAAAAATGTCACAAGTATAAGCATGGTGGATTAATATTTATAATAAATTTTAATATTTTTGTCTAAAATATTTGGAATTTCCATAATGAAGGTTTGGAAATGTGAGTTATCTATAAATTATTTAAAATATAAATTTACTATGGAAAATCCACAATAATTAATAATCAATAACTAAATGATCATAAAGGTGCCACAAATATTCTACAATTATGTCAAATTGTGAAAAAATTGAGGAATAATTGTGATACAAAGTGCTTAATTGTTGTAGTGTACCTCTTTGATGAATTTTTCCCTCTCTGTCTATACCTCTGTACATGAAAAAAATAGCTAAATAATGTTCAGAATTAAAGATCTTCAACTTCCAAAATCTTTTAATTGTTGTGGAACTGGGCAACTAGATAAAAACTATGTACATTTTTTACAATCTCAATAGTGGTTTCCTTTCAATTACTCTCGTCTATTGTGATTTTGATCGATTATAAAAATATATTTTCTAGGGGGTTTGTGGTTCTCCAGAATAGCAAACACGTTGCGTCTACTACTTATAAAAATTGTTAAATACTTATATTTAGATATAGTATAAATAATAAACATTTTTTTATTGAATATTTTTCAATAGATAATAATGAAAAATAAATTTTCGTTCTAAAAAAAGTTTCGCATTTAATATAAAACTATATATTAATGTGTTGTAAATATAGACAATTTTGTTGAGTGCAAGACTTGGAGTCATTCGACATGGGGAGTCAAACGGTTGAGGCCAACATCGTACCGTGGGTGATTTTGACGGCATTAATGCCCCTCACCTGTAGCTGCTTAGTTGAAGGTGGTCATTAGTTTAGTTTCTTTGCTTACTTTGCATTGTTGAATTTAGATATCCCTTGTGGAACTTAGGTAGAGATGTCATTAAACTATGCAATCCAGTGCTCAATTGTACGACACCCTTAGAGGTGCTCAATAAAAAAATATAGACAATCTACATAAATAAATATTTGAAGGAATGTGAAATGTGATGTTAATAATAACATTTCTATGTTTTTTGAAAAAATAATTTCACAATTTATTATTGTGGTAATCAAATTGCATGTTCTACCTACACATTTTTTGTGGTAATGATGATTGTAGGAGAAAATATTGAAATTGCTACAAATTTGATATTGATAAGAGATACAAAATTATAAATTATAGAATTTTTACAAAGAGGAAATATCTAGAAAAGCTACATTTTTTATTAAGTTGTGGAATGCTAACAAAACATTTATTTTGGATAACATATATATTTATAAAATTGTAGGTGAGTGCTATATTTTATAAAATTTAGACTATCCATGGAATAATGAATTGTAAAAGAACTATAATAACATATCAAAATGTAAATGAGCTACAATTTTCAAACCACGTTTTAAATTATTAGAAAACACAAAAATTATTGTTAAAAAAATATGACAAATGACCTAATTTCTTCTCATATAAGATATAGGGATGAAAAAGAGGAAGGCACCAACCTACACAAATTTGTCCATAAAACTAACACTCGAGAACTATTAATATCTAATTAAACAGCTTAAGATAATGATAAACGGAGAAAAATAGGATTATCTGTCTTTACATGTTGTATTCCTTGTTTTGAAATTTTATGAATTTTATTATAATGTTGTTTCCCTTTGTTTAATTACAGGGGTGACTTTTGAAGTGCATTTTGGAAATGCAACGGGCTTGTGAAGGGTTAAATGCACTTTGGAGATGTTACGTGAGGCCACCTCGCTCACGTGGTGGGGTCCTCCATTTCTGATTCTGCCGTATTCTCTACAGACGCAAGTTGAACGTTTCATAAAATGCCAATGTATACGTAAGTTCCCAGCAAACGTTTCAGGAAAAAGACAAAATGATGTCGGAAAAGAATAATAAGAAAACATGTCAATACAACACGGGAATCGCACATATTTTTAATGTTATGTTAAGTTTAGATTAATATAATTAGTTTTTCAAATGGTTTTACCGATGCATACAAATGATCATTCAATGAAACACGTGAAAATAGTTTCTACAAAAAAATGTGTCAGAGGCAGCCTTCCACTGTATGAAACTGTTATTTATACAGCAATGGCGATTAGGGGAATCAATAATTTGAGTAACTCAGTCGAAGGATTGAGTGAGAGAGTCGAGAAAAAATGGATGCAATGAGAGTATTAAGCAATAAAATTTTGGTGACAGAAGGGAATGTTCCAGTAGTTGGACATAGATTTCTTATCCCCAATTCACGTCAGTCATGTTTGGAGATTAAGCAACATGTCCTTTCTAATGTCGCTCCCTTGAGCAATAATTTTTCATTGAGAATAGGCCAGGGTAGCGTTTTGAAGTCTAGGAAAGGCAAAAGGAACTACGCCTTCAAATTAAACCTCCCCCGTGAGACTGAAACTGCAAAGAAAGAGTATGATATCGATGGAGAAATTGTATTGCAGAAGGTGGCTCTGTTCAATGTTACAGACTACTCTGCAACAATTGCTGACGCTGCTTCTGAGCTGATGGGCAACAAAGTATATCTCCAGCTTGTCAGCAGCGACCATGTTGATCCGGGTAACCTTAATTTCTATATGATGTGCATAGCACTGAAACGTTTTTCTTTTATAAATCACTAGAAAGTTAGAAACCAGTTGGGGGCTCGACTTTGTGCCAATAAGTTTAGAGTTGAATAGACCTTTTGATGGTCCTATGTCTTCATAACTTTCAAACAAGTTCGTAACCGTAATCTGTTATTTAGTAAATCCTTCCTTACTTTTACATAATTTTCAAATTTCTATAACTGTCATTTATTTTTGCTAAATCAGGAGGTTTTGGGTTCAAATCACCTTGGTTGGCACATATAACAGTATTTTCAAAATTAAGACCCTGTTTGTATTAAGGCTGTGTGCTCTATCCCAATCGAGGGTTCCCCATAAATCTGGTTTCTATGGTGGTGGTCTATCCCCTGTTAAAACTGTCACTTTTTTTTGTTACTCGTGTTATAATTTCCTTTGTTTGAGATAAGTTGCATAGTTTCATTAGGTAGAAATTGAAAGCGGATCGTCAACAAGCTGGAAACGCTGACAGTGATAATTTGCGCTGTGTAGAAACTGGATCTGGGAAAACAGTTGGCAAGCCGTCGCATTTACATTGGAACCCCTTGGACGGACCAGTTGCAGGCGACACATACTATAGTATCAAGTTCAAATGGAACTCTACGCTTGGATTTCCAGGCGCATTTCTGATAAAAAATACTCATGCACGGGAATTCTTTCTGAAATCACTTACCATCTCCATCCCAGGTCAGGGCAGTGTTCGTTTCCACTGCAATTCTTGGATATCCCCATCTAGTGTCAACGAGAATGACCGTGTTTTCTTTGCCAATAAGGTACTTTTGCTACTATTAAGCAAACCCTTTTCCTAATCAATCGGTTTAATTAATGGGTATGGAATTAATCGATTAATAAGTGTGTTTAACAGAGCTTTCTCCCTGAGAAAACACCGGTAGGTCTGAAGAAATGGAGGGAAGTAGATATGAAGTTGTTGCGAGGCGATGGAACAGGAGAAAGGAAGGTTTCTGATCTCATATACGATTACGATGTTTACAATGATATTGCAAATCCAGAAAAAAGTCCAGAGCTGCGGAGGGAAGTGCTGGGTGGATCTCAGGACTTTCCATATCCCAGAAGATGCAGAACAGGTCGCCCACGCACCAAAACAGGTATTCATGATATGCCGTACAGTTTATACACTCAGTATCGAAGCTCTGATGTTTATATGTAATTATTTCATGTCGGTGTATAATAATGTGCAGCGCCCGAATTCGAGACCAGAGCGAGCTTGAATTTTATCCCACCAGACGAAAGATTTCCGCACACTGATTTTTCGGACTTTGGAGCGCATACAATCATGGCATTCGCAAATATCGTTTTTCCCACAATCGCCAATCTTTTCGACGACGCCTTCCAATCCTTCGAGGATGTGAGCGAGCTCTACATAGGGGGCAAAAAAAATCTCCATATTCCTTACAAGATCCTCCGTCAAAACAGAAGCCCTCTGCAAATTATCCAGGGATTCCTCGACAAGGTGGAGGATGAGCTCCCGTTTATAAATTTCAACCGTCCCCAAATTGTCGAAAGTAAGATTAATCTACTTAGTTTACTTCCGTAATGAAAATATCAGTGTAGGAAAACAAATAAAAAGTGAATATTGTGTGCAATTGCATACAGTTGATGAGTACGCATGGAGAAAGGACGATGAATTTTCACGCCAAACACTCGCCGGCGTAAATCCTCTCGTAATCCAGTGTTTAGAGGTAATCAAATTTCAGAATATGAAGTTATTTTTCTGGGTTTGTACAGCTTTTGAGGACAGATTTTTCCAGATATTAATAGCGCCATGAGTTCGAACTGGCTATGCTTTTGTTGTAACATTAATAGCGACATGAATTCTAACTGGACACATACCTTTTTGCATTTGTGTGCCAGAAATTTCCACCCTCTAGTACCCTGGATGAAAAGACGTACGGCCCACAGAGAAGCACCATCACAGCACAACACATGGAGAAGAATCTGGAGGGCCTCTCTCTGGATGAGGTTTGTGTCTTCAACAGTTTACAACTGTAATTTTTTTGTTTCTCTGTGTCATTATAATTTATTGAGGATTTAACTTTTAGTGCAGGTCGTGGCATCTAAGAAGCTCTTTATTCTGGACTACTATGATTCCTTCATGCCCTACGCCGAGCGCATCAATAAGCTTTCTGATGATGTTAAAACATATGCGAGCCGCACACTTTTCTTTCTCAGCGAGGAAGGGATCCTATGCCCTGTGGCCATAGAGTTGTGTTTGCCTCCAATTGATGGGAATGAAGCAGTCAGAAAGGTGTTTACTCCTGCCAAAGATGGAACAGAAGAAGGAGCACTCTGGCAACTAGCAAAAGCTCATGTTAAATCCAATGATGCAGGTTACCATCAGCTCGTCAGCCACTGGTAAGCAGTGTGGGGACATTCATCTTAAAGACCGTATAGGTTTGCTAATTTACTTGTTAACCAATGAAAAAATACCATCTGAAATATGGTAAATAGTCTAATTGGTTGGTCAACAATTCAACTGGCTAACATAAAATGGACTAAAATCAGAATCATAAGCATAGCAAGTTCTTCTTCTCTTCCACAGCATGCATGATCATAGTGATGTATAAATTACAAGTTTTATTTTTTTTCCAAACCTTCGATTGCATTAGACCTGTAGCTTCTATACCCACAAATAAGTTCTATTTTATTGTTTATTGCAGGCTGAGGACTCATTGCATAACAGAACCTTTCATTATAGCAACTCACAGACAACTAAGCAGAATGCACCCAGTTTATAAATTATTGACCCCCCATTACCTTGATACCATGGACATCAATCAAGCAGCTCGTCAAGCTTTGATAAATGCAGGAGGCATTATTGAACAGGGCTTTACCCCGGGCAGATATTCGATGGAAATGTCATCTAAAGTCTACAAACAATGGAAATTCAATGAGCAAGGATTGCCTGCTGACCTTCTTGCAAGGTAAGAAAGACCCCAATTCTTTAAATCAGTTTACTTAGGCCTGTCCCATTTATTCCATTGATTAATGAAGTTTCAAGGCTCAATACATCCAACGTAATGTTGGGAGTTAAATGAATTTTAAGGTTCATCAATTTTAATCACAAGGTTAACTAAATGTATCCTTTCATTTAACATATGTTCTGCAGGGGAATGGCAGTCACGGATCCAAAGGCAGCTCATGGTTTGAGGCTTGTGATCGAGGACTACCCATATGCTGTCGACGGCATTGAAATATGGTTTGGCTTAAAACAATGGGTTTCAGACTACTTGTCTTTGTTTTACAAGGACGACACCTCTGTTAAAACAGACGAGGAATTGCAGGCATGGTGGGATGAAATAGTAAATGTGGGGCACGGAGATCTAAAAGATGATCCAAGTAGATGGTACAAGATGGATTCATTGGATGATGCAATCCAGGTTATTACCACTATCATCTGGACCACATCTGCTCATCATGCTGCCGTTAACTTTGGACAATATTCCTATGGAGGATACATGCCCAATATGCCCACCATGACAAGACGCTTAATTCCAGACAAAGGAACTCCTGAATACGATGAATTGCTTATGAACCCAGACGAATATTTCCTGAAGACAGTATCTACTCCAACACAGGCTACTCTAATTATGGGTGTTTTGGAGATTTTGTCAAAGCATTCCAAAAATGAAGTATACCTGGGGCAGTTGCAGGGATCGACCGTCGACCGTGTAGATGATGCAGGTGTAGAAGAAGCTTTCGAGAGATTTTCAGCGAACATGACAAACATTGAGAGGAATATCACGGAGAGGAATAGTAACAGACATGTTTATAAGAACAGGCATGGACCTGCAAAAGTTCCTTATACCTTACTCTATCCCAATACTACCGATCTATCAAAAGAAGGGGGTCTCACAGGCCGTGGAGTGCCCAATAGCGTCTCCATTTAATGTCAATGAATTACAGATGAACACATTATACCTTCAGTTGGGTCAATGTGTTAAATAAAATTGCAGACTGTTCTAGCTGGAATCGCAGTTCACTTGGAAATTTAGGCGAAAAGAGTACACCCTCACGAGAGGACATTTCATGCGCTTTTCATTTGTTTGTAGCGACTGTACTCGAGTTTTTATGAACAATACAAATGAAATATTTGAAATGTTTATTATTATTAAGCTAATGCGTGTTATTTGCCAATTTTATATTCATTATTTATATGTAATAATATTTGTAATATATAAAAACAAATAAGGGCCTGACTTCGTACTTTTCCGATAAAAGTATATTGTCTTGCAATTCAGTACATAACATTTAAATATATGTTGATAATAATAATAATAATAATTGTAGTATAATTATTACGAATAAAATATTAACAAGGAAAAAATTTATAATTTTTTTTTTGGGTTATTCCAAGGGATTAATAAGTATTTAGGGATCTGAAGTTTTTAAGAGTGAAGCTCTAATACAAGGCGGGCACTACCAATCAACTTCATATGGAGTAACATACACAGATCCCTCAACGCATGTTGCAAGTATATAATGAGATTTGAACCTTAAAAAATCATAAATGTTATTAATTATATTGACTTGCACTACACACGAAATTTATAACTTCAAGTTGTGCCTATCACACTTATAAATTATTTAATAGATTGAATTACACTAGAATAATAATAATATTTGGGTAGTCTAGAGGGGTCGACGAATACCAGTTTATAGCCGCAAATCTATAATACAAGGAGAGTGTCACTGATCAACTTTTAAAGTGGTGCACAATTGCTGAAGAAAAATACTTTTTGATAACATATAGTTTATATATTATTGAGCTTATTGGATACATATGAGAGTTTCAAGATTATGCCTAAACTTGTGAACATTTTTGAATTTTTTTGTTTGAAAAGTACACTTCTTTTAATAGTATTGTTATCCAAAATTCACCCCTCAAGCTCGGGCCAGGAAAAATCACGAAAAATGGCTAAGTCCTAGTCAAGGCAGTCCTTGGGATAGTTGGGACAAAAGGGCGCGAACCGGCCGAAATGCCGCCAGGCGGTCTGCGCAGCATTTGGGACATCCGGGCCAAAGGGACGCGCGGGACGCGGAAATCCGAACTGGCCGAAAAGTTGGAAAAATTGACTAACTATTGAAACAGGCAGTCTGGGACATCTGGGCAAAAGGTACGCGAACCGGCCAGATCGGCCGAAATGAGTCAAGGCAGCCCGAAACAGTTGGGCCGAAGGTACGCGAAGTACGCGAACCGGCCGGATCGGCCGAAATGAGAACTTTCAGTCAGGGACGCGCGGGACAAAAGTACGCGAACCGGTCAAACCGGGCGAATCGGGAAAATTTGTCCCAAACGGCCCGAAAGCAAATGGGACATCTGGGCCACGAGTACGCGAACCAACCAGTTTGGCCGAAATGGGAAATTTCAGCACTGTGCCAAATGGGACAAAGGGATGCGTGGGACGCGAAAATCCGAAGCGGCCGAAGGCAGAGAAGAAAAGTCAACGTTTGGTCCGTGGAACTTCAAACGGCCATAACTTTTGACTCCAAGCTCCGATTTTCACAAAATTAGACTTTCTGGAATGAGCACGACGTCCTCTACACCACAAAAACTGGATTTCTTAATTTAATGAGGGTATATATATTTAAATAAAAGAAACATATTCGGCTCCAGTCAGTCAATGCTCATTCCCGTCAAATGACAGAAAACGCCTGCTAGGCCCAAAATAGCTGCCCGCACTCAGAAGGCCATAACTTTTGCATTTCTCAACGAAATCACACAAAATTGGTACGGTTGGAATCGTGGTTCCGAGCCCGATGCACAACAATCAATAAATTCCAGATTTGATCAGAAATTGATTGAGTTTTTTAAGAAAACGTTGCCGGGTTCAGAACAGTGTTTTATTTGGTAGCTGGGAGTACAATTAAGAGGCATGGTCATCATTCTTTCTCTGCTGCAGGACATGGGACAGTATGGGGAGCCTTTTGCAAGTAATGTATAACCATTCCACTCAATTTAATGCCTCTTACAGGTGGTTGAAGGACAGATTTTGGGATTTCCATTTTCCCTTCTCTTCTCCTTCTCATTTTTCTATAAATTGGAGTGTTGGGCTCATTGTAAGGGGGAGAGTTTTTGGGTAGCAAAGCTCTGCCAAAATTGCTTTGTGAAGCCAGTGTGTTGCAGGCCCTTGTAGTGGACTCCTTGCATGGTGATCCAGGCCCTTATCTTATAATAGACTGAACTGTGCATACCAGGAAGCAATAAAATACAAGTTTGTGGATGTATCTTCCCCTGCTGTGTTTTCTTGCATTCTTCTTGCCCCTTTAATCTTTCTATAAGAATATTGTGTCTATTTATTATGTTCTTGCAGGAATTCATTATCATTGTGTATGCTTGGAATATTATTGTGAATGCATTTTGCTAGATTATGGTGAACTGTCATCACCTCTTCTAGTGTGCACTTTGCCTCTGTATCTCACACATTTGGAGACTACTCTCCCATCCTCCTTTTCTGGTGTATCACCGCTTTAGTGTAGGCTTTCATTTTATGTATTCTCTTTCCCTGGTCCCTTGGAAATTTAGATTAGAACAGTTAGCTTATCCTACATTAGAGTAGATTGTGGCAGGTAGCTTAGGAGCAAGAACCAGCTTTCTCTGGAGGTCTATCTCAAGTAGCAAGTCCCACAACTTGGAGATAGTACCCATGTTAAAATCACACTGTGAGTTCAAGTATATGCACAGGGGTGCTGTGATTCGGTGATAACAAGTATATAATAATAAAATACTAGTCATTAAAAAATTGGGTGGAAAGGAATCACATTCCATAATGCAAATAGGTTGGGCCATGTACAAGTCGTAAGAAACCTTAATTGCCTCATATCTAGAATTATGTGATTATTATGTACAATTAATAAAAAAATTTCAATTTAAAAAGTATTAAAGACCCAACAACACATATTTCAATGGTCTTCGCCCAGGGCCGGAAGGGAATGGATCGGTGGCAGCTAATGGAAAGAATCACCCTCATGTGAACATTCCAACGACTCCTCTCTTGGGGATCCCTAAATAGAACCATGGTGGTGGCAAAGGCAAGAAAGAGGTGACTATTGCTGATCAACAGGAAAATAGGGAGGAAACCACTGGTGGTCCTTCCTTTGCTGATGTTGTATCCAAGTAGCCAAATATTAATGCAAGGACTACCGACAAGCTCTTGAAACCTCTCAGGAGATCTCGATGCTGAAAATAGAGGAGGATCCACTTCAAAAGGTTTTCACAGAGGAGGAAAATCTTTCGCAGCTGGGTCGTATATGCAGGTTTCACAAATTTGTCCTAATATTTCTCAGCTCCATCACTGGATTGCTCAAATATTGAGAGAAAAGATACAAGGTAGGATTGAACTTTATCCCTACGCTAAAGCATATTTCATTGGTGTCTTTTAAAACCCTTAAGATAGGGATTGAATTTTTAACCAACATTGGGTCTGGGAGCCATGGTATCCATCTTTTAATCTTTTAAAAAACTCATTTGATACTTACCTGGTTTGGGTTCGCTTGCGTGGATTACCACTTCAACTTTGGAACATATCTTGTTTGATTGCTATTAGGGATACTCTAAGCTCATGTGCGACAGTTGATGATAAGACCTCCGTTCAAACCCATACTACATATGCTCGAATCCTTGTAGATCTAGATACCTCCCAAGCCTTACCAGTAGAAATCAATCTGCAGATCAGTGAAAGACTCTGGGTACAAGGGTTAGAATATGATGTACTTGCTTTTAGATGTCAACGCTACTTCCAAACAGGTCATATTACAGAAGATTGTAAACATTCCAAATGCAAGACCAAACTTGCATGATCAAAGGATTCTCTACCCAAACATCTAACAATTAATCCTCATACAGACGCGGTTGTGGAACCCACCTCGCAAGTTAACTCACCAACCTTGGATGGGTCTTTGAACAATACAAAGAAGTTACCTCTAGATTTTGCTTTCAAGGGAGCTAATTTGTTGATCAATTTTGCTTCAATCCCCCTCCCTATGGGTCACATCCCTATCAAATCATTTGAAGTCATTATTCTAATTTCAGTGGAAGAAGGAAACGAGGAATGGATGGTGGTGGATAGGAAAAAGAAGCGATATGTCAAATCTAAATCCCCCATCCTCCTGGACAAGGCATGAATCTTGTCCTTTTGTTTGATCTCATTGTTAAATCTAGGTTGTTGGCCTGCTGTGTTGCTATTGGGAAGTTGTTGTTTTGATGTTGTTTATTAGCTGTTAGTGAGCTGTTGTTGGAAGATTTTCTTCTGTTGTTGGGCTTATTGGTTATATCTTGATTTTGATCATTGTATGTAATACTGATATTGTAAAACCTAGCTTTTGAGCCTTGATGTAAAAGGGTATAGTTCCTTTCAAAAAACTATTTTCCAGTAGTAAAAAAAATACAAATTCCAAAGAACAAGGCACTAGGTAGTAATAGCAAGCATGGTCTAGCTATTATAGACAAATGAGGCATAAAAATAATTTTTTCTTCCAAGTTACTATCACTAGGTGGATCTATCATGTTATGTATGGGCTCTCAATTGTCAATAGTATTTTTTTCTTCTTCCTTGTCCTACCTAGTCAACAAGATGTCAAGAGTCAGGTAAGGAAACTTATCTTGAGAAGGTGGTACCTATGGACCAAAACCCACTAATAAAACCTCCAATTATTTTAAACACTCTACCACTTCCTCTGATAGGAGAAGGTTGACACAAGAGAGGTGAAAAATATTCATTGGCTTTACAAGAAGTGATATCCTCGAATATCATAGGTCATGACATAATCTAGGAGAGTCAAGGTGAAGAATTAAGGTGACACCTGATAGACCGTGCAGGGGGCACCAGCCTAATGGTTGAACTCAATTTGAAGTTGCTCCACCTATAAAGATACATTTTCAACTTGAAGTTGAATTTTGTATTTCCCACTCCTATTCGACACTATTTGCATTATGTTGATATTACTTTGGAGTGTCACTTAGAAATTTTGATTATTATACATTGATAAGTAGATGATAGACTATGTAGATATTTGGACTGTTGACTTGTTGTGACTCACATTTTGACTATGTTACACTAGATGACATTGGTAGATAGTCAATATAGGATAATTTGCACTATTTGGATTTTATATTGACATGTTATACTCTAGATGTTTAGCGTTAAAATTATGATCTCATGGATGTTAGAATCAAATTATTGGATATGTTGATAGATGATAAATTTACTTAATTTTGGATTACAATTATTGATTTCTATGTAGATTTATTATTTCTCAATGTTACTGATGTGGCCATGAGGCCAGAGAGGTATTATGTTTGTGTTGTAGGGATATTTATCACGTACATTGAAAGGGGATAGGGGACCAACCATGGAAGGATGTTGGGTGTTGTGCAATATGGCTAAATTTGAAAACTGTGTCTTATGTCTTGTGGTGTTTTTGCATGCTTTGTTAGGAGGTTTCCCATGGGGGTGACCTCACATGTGTGGCCATGGGGTGAAATGTTTTCCCCTTTCTTTTAATTTTGAGGGTTCTTTATTTTGTGTTAGATGTAATTATTTTTTGGAAATTATTGTCAATTTACTAATAATTACTATTATGTCTTAATTAGTCAATCCAGCTTAATTTATTAACTAAAACAAAGATGTGAAAATTGGATAATTATGAGGGTAGGTTGTCCTTGAGTTATTGTGGATGTGTTGGGTTTCAAAATAGAACATGGGTTGAAACCACAGTAAGGGGACAACAAGTCCCTCCTCTTTAATGGGAGAGGTTCCCTTATTGAAAGCAGGAAAAATAAATGTACAGATGTACAACTCTAAATGTTTGGACCCTGATATTCTGGAACAATTTCATACTTAAAAGATTATCAATAAGAAGGAATGGAAGAATATACAGATGAGAGAAGGAAGAAAACAATAATGCTTTTGGGAAATATAGATAGAAGAGTATCTCCCTACTTAGATTGAACCAAGAAAATATAGAAAAGGATCAATTACTTCACCACTAGCCCAAATCTGTAGACACAGAGTTCTAAAGATTCACACAGACCAAAACAAAAAGATTCTATTAAATGCAAAATAAATGATCCATTGAATTGAGCAAGGAGAGAGAAAGATATAACAGAGGAAAATAAGAAAAGAAAGAACTTCTATATTTAATTACTTCATAATTTACAATCTTCACAGAAAACAAGAATCCCCTTACCCGTGGCCCTAAACCATGTCTTATAACAATTTGTATACATCCCTAATTTTTCCCCAAGAAAAGAATATCCAAAAGGAATAATGTTTGTTGCAGATATGCTTTTGGAAAGTGACACGAAAAAAACACACTCATGAAAACTGGAGGTTCAAAAATGGGAATATTTCGTTAGTTCGAGCATGATTACTTTAGCAGGGGCATCTCCTAATTTTCTTCTTCATGTGGTCCTACCATTCCTACCTTTTAACCACTTTCATAGCACTCAAGTGCTTGTTGGTAAGTTTTCTCCTTTTTATTGCGTATGCCGGATAAGTTTCTTTTTTTTATAACCAAACTTTACATTTCTTCAAATTTATTGATTTGGCTCCACAATAAACCAAAAATGCATCTCATGGATAAACACCAGGGCACAAAAAAAAAGAATGAATAATGATCGATTTTTGCGCTTTGCTGAGCTCTGGTTCGTTAATGGAAAACAACATGAGTGTGTTTGGCTATCTTTTCCCCCTTTTACCTTCAAATTAGGACCCTACAAGTGGTAAGATCCAAGCAAGGACGACCCTGGGGGAGAAATATGCATTTTCTGACATTTGGGAGAAAAAAGTGCGATTTCTCATTTTACTTCGCCCCTCCGCAACTCCGCCAAAATTTGGACATGTGACGTCATCTGAGTGGTTGAGGAAATGCAGTTCAAATCTGCCATTTAAACTCTTTTTAACAAAAGGCTCAAATTTTGAATTTCCCCCGCCGGCCCACTGTTCTAATTTCATCCTTCAACACGTGGCATTTCTTGATTGGGTGTGCGAATGCGCTTCAGTTTTATACTTTATCTATTTTTGAGAAGGGGAAATATTCCAACCTTTTCCCCTGAAATTCCATGCCCCCGCCATTGAAATTTCAACGTGAACACGTGTGCCTTTATGACTGACTGTGGGCTTTAACTCAGAATTCAAACTTTCACATGGGCGAGGTAGTGGGTCATTTTGCAATTTTTCACCTTTTTTCCATAATGCCTTATAGAATAAAATGGATTCGTTGCCCCGAACTTCTGCCAAAATTGCTCCATCCAATAAGGGACCAGTGGGGATGTGGGGCAAAACTAACATTTGTTCCAAAATCACAAAAAGTGATAAGTTCAAAAAGGAACCTGCTTGGTCACATCCAATGGGAAACAAATGCATAGCTTCACCTTTTCGAGAAATAATTTGACGGGGAAAAGAACATAGGAAGTTGCAGGAAACAGGAAAACCCCATTTTTACTCCTGATGAAGAATTTCTTTCTCTAGAAAAGGTTAAAAAAGAAAGATGAAATGTCCCACGTATTCCAAACTCATAAAAGAAGAACTAAAATCCTTTCCCATCCATTGAAAATAGGTAAAGTGTTTTAACGACAGCAGACTGAGGAAATTTTGATTAAAAACGTCGTGGGAAATGAAAATAAGCATATGAGGAGTTTAAAACATGAATTTCTTCTATGACAGGGCTCCAATTTTCATGGAATTAGATTTGAACAGGTGGGGAAAGTTGAGAGGACAATAGGTGGCTCCTTGTGAGGATGATTTGATAGAGGAAAGAGAAAAAATCAAGAACCTTAGAGAATTCTAGGTAATCAGATCGGATCAATGTCTTAGCCAATGGGCAACAGATTCAAAAATAAGCAATACCAACACAGAAGAGAACCCAGAAAGGAAACCAAACCAAAACAAAAGTAAGGAAAGCAAAACGCTATACAAAATATATAGAGGGACCACCAAAACTCCTAGGTTTTGAACAACTTCAAAGATTTTCCCACTATAAAGAAGTGGGAGAGGAGAACCATCCATGTAATCCAAGTAAAAAGAATTCTCACCAAAAAAATGTCTGATTTGAAAAGGACCAAGCTAAAGGGAATCAAATTTACCATGGCTGCCTTGAGGTTCATGCATTTTGTCCCAAAGAAGAACATTGTCTCCCACTTGAAAAGTTCTGGGTTTAGCCTTTTTGTCAAACAGAGATTTTACCTTGAGTTGATGAGCTGATATTTTTTCAACCACTTGCAATCTATCTTCATTAAACTTATGGAGGTACATAATTCTTTTTTCCAATGAATTAGTAAAACTAGCATCCTCAATGGCCATCATCAAATGCAAGGCTGGCAGTTCCAATGTCACTGGTAGCTGAGCTTTAACTCCATATACCACTTGAAAAGGAGAATTCCAATGGGTCTCTTAGGTGTAATCCTATCTGCCCATAAAGCATCATATAGTTTCTTATGCCAATTCATTTGGGAGTCATTAATGAGCTTCCGAATAATAGTGACCAAGTTCTTGTTAGTTTATTTTTCTTGTCCATTCCCTTGGGGATAGTAATCTGAAGAGTGTGGAAGGGAAATGCCATATCCATAGCAAAAATCCATCCTCTCAGTAGAGGAAAAATTGGAAGCATTATTAGTGACAATCTTGTTTGGTATCCCAAACCTTATTAAGATGTGCTCCTTGATGAAGTTGCTTACCACTTCAGAAGTTATACTTTTA
Source organism: Taxus chinensis (assembly GCA_019776745.2). Taxonomy (NCBI): domain Eukaryota; kingdom Viridiplantae; phylum Streptophyta; class Pinopsida; order Cupressales; family Taxaceae; genus Taxus; species Taxus chinensis. Next base: position 823,068,797 of record CM034147.1, read on the forward strand.
ACAGGAATGGCTTCCACCCACTTGGTGAAATAATCAGTGGCAGTCAAAACATGAGTATGCCATGCACTTGAAGTTGGATTGAGTGTCCCAATGAAGTCCAAACCCCATTGTTGAAAGGTTTCCTCAATCACCACTGGTTTGAGAGGTAAAGCAGCCAATTTCGGTCTTTTAACAAAGGTTTGACATGCATCACACTTGCCCACCCACTTTGATGCATCTTTGAATAGGGTAGGCCAATAATATCCAACACGGAGGATTTTGTGGGTTATGACAATAGAAGAAAAATGACCTCCATAGGCCTTTTCATGAAAGGATAAGAACAATTTCTTTTGCTGCTCTCTTTCAACACATTTCAAAAACCTTCCATCTATGCCTTATTTGAACAATGCATTTTCCCACAACACATATTGTACAGACCTTAATTTGATGGCTCTCTTATCCTTGGCACTCAAATGGGATGGAAATTTTCCTTAAGTAAGAAAATGTGCAATGCCCACATACCATTCATCAGTTGAGCTGAGGAAAAGAAAAACAGGGATATTAACTTCCTCCTTGGACAATTTGACATCAGATCCTTCAGTAATTAGTTCACATAAGCCCTTTCCTCGAACTAACTTGTAGGTTTGATGTCAAGATCATACTCCTGAACTTTGGCTACCCAATTTCCTCTATTGGTTCCAAATTCTTGTTTTGTAAGAATGGATTTAATAGTTGTATTAGGAAAAAGCATAATAGAATGATATTTGAGGATGTAAAAATGAAACTACTTCACATCTTTGACCACTGCAAAAGCATGTTTCTCCATCATGGTGTACTTCAGTTCATGGGATTTCAAATTATAACTCATTAATTCTATGGGGAGTTCATGACCTTCAACATTCTTCTGGGTTAACACAACAACTAGAGTACTTTCAGTAGCATAGTAATAGATAATGAAGTCTTTGTTATAATTAGGGCATGCCAAGATTGGAGTCTTTGCTATAGCTCTCTTGATGTCTTCAAAGGTAACTTTTCCTTCAGAGGACTAAATAAAAAATTTCTTCCCTTTCATCATGTGAGCTATGTTCAAAGTAAGTTCAGTAAAATCAGGGTTGAATCTTCTTAAGAAGTTGATCTTGCCAAAGAAAGTGTAATGCCCCATTCATCGTTGCTCTTTTTCTCCTTTTACGATTGTGTTGCTAAGTGTTAAATGTCATTACATTCTCATCGATCATTAGAGGATTTTCCTTTGCCACAGAGGATAATTAGTTGTTCTCCCTCTTCATCGTGCCTATTTGTGTTGGTGTCGATGTTTTCTGTTGCTAGTCCCCACATCATCCCTTACGTTTTCCTTTGTTAAAGGCGAACTGTGTTCTTGAATTGTCGAACTTGTTTATTGGTCCTTGTTAATATGATTAATAATTATTATTAAGTTATAATAATAATAGAAAAAAAAAATCAATAATATTATTAATTTAATTATCGATTGACAATAACTTCACTATCTTATTGTCGATTATTATCAACGTTATTGTTAATTTTGATAAACAATTTGATTGTTTCGTTGGTCACTTCGTGGACCAAGCCTCAGTTCACGCAAGAGGGGCTTTTTCGTGGATGAATCCATTTCTTGGGAGGTGGTGTTCATGCTTTCTTTTAATGTTTCCCCCTTGGCCTTCTAGATGTTCATGCATACCTTCATTTATCACAATTTATTGGTAAGGTAGTGGAGGCATCCATCCACCTTACCACTTTGAAGACACTCCACCTTTTTCAATCCTCCCTACTAGTTGAATGCCCTACCGTGTTGTGTTATTTTGACCTACTATCCATTAATGGTAACGTGCTGGGCATTCTTGGTTGGTCTAAGTGCCTTGAAAACTGGCCGCCTGTATTTAAGACTATAGACCTAATTAAAGGCTTGCTTAATACCTGGCTGAGAAAAGACCTTGAACTCCCTTCTAAATGTGCTTAGCACATTTCATTTTGGTGGTTTGAAGCACCTTTTTTCAATTGGCTGTGTGGTCTATTGCAGCTCAGAAGAGTGCAGGGATTTAGGTGTATCAATAATGCCAATTATGCCTTCTAATGGGGGAGCAGGCCCTTGCCATGTAACTGTGCACCAAAATGCCTGAAAGGAACATGGCCGCATCGACTATTTTAGCTTTGGTTTCTAGCTGACTGGGGTCATGTTAAGAGATGGGGCGTTGAATGTTTTTGTAGATAAATGCTTTCAAATGGTTTGCAGCCTCGTGCTTCCTTCCTCCCTGCTCGTGATTTTAGAGAAATGATTAATAGTGGGGCACATGTGTTTTTAACAAGTTCTTTGTCATTTTCCTTTTTTTAACATGCCCTAGAATTTATGTATCCTGCGCGTACCAAGTTTAGTTTTCTATGTGGAAAAGTGTTGGTGGAGGAAGTCTTGTGGGGGATAGCATGGAAAATATTGGAGTGTATTCTTCCATTGAGTTCTAGCCACTTTCTTTCGGATCTCAATCTCCTTGATTTCCTCCCTAGGCACGTGCAACTATAGCATTGACCAGTTCTTTCTCCTGATGCTCAAGATTTCATGGTGGTAGAAGGTGTATCTGCCTTGGCTCAGATTGTAACTTGCTCATGCCATGATGTTTGGTCACGTGGAGAGTTCTGGTGTGCAGTCCTTGTTTGGATGGGACATTTTTATTTCTTCCTGTTTTCTAGTTATTTTGCTGGGAGGACGTCATTACCCTTGTCAAGCTCCTTCTAGCACTGGCTGCATGAATGCTGGTAAAAACAACTGGCCATTTTCGACACCTATTGGTCACTTTCTGGGGATCCTTTTGTGCTTATCCTACATATGTGGTGCCCCTAGAAACCGCATCTCTTTGAGGCACTTTATCAGGCAGTTTATCTTTCTTTTGGTTTTACTCTTCCGCATTTTTCATGCAATACAAGGCGCTGCAACTGAAGGGTGGGTTGAGCAGGGTGGACATTGTTTTGTTGGTCATTTATGGTGGGAGAGGGGTCTTAGCTCAAGCCATTTGTGCACATATTTCTATCAGTGTTGTCCTAGAGACCACCTTTCCTTCAGGGTATTGTGGATATATGTTTTGGGGACTCCATACCCTGGCCGTAACCTGCCTGTGCTAAACTTGGCGATGAGAAGAGTGTGGATGACCCAGCAAGCTGGAGGACATTGGAGTGTGGGCTTGAGATGTTATTGCAGACCCTGTTCATCTTGTGCTCGACTGCAAGAGCTTAATCATGCATGATATTCTCTATACCATTGAGTCTTATGATGTTATTTAAATGATTCATTAAATGACCCTGCTCTTCATATAAATGTCTCATGTGATGGTATGTTGTGTGGTTTCCACTTCCCTTTCTATTTCATATTTTTTTGGGAGGATATTAGTTTTCGGCGTTAGAAATGACTATCTTGTTTGAAGCCTTTTATATTGTTTTCTGGGTTTCAATAAATATTAGCTGGGTCAACTTTGTTCTTAAGAATAATAAAATAAAAGAGGTGGGGGTCCTGTAATGAAAATTCCTAGTTCTTTTTAATGGTCTCACGATTTATTTTTTTTATCAAACATTGTTGTTTGACTCAATTTTATAGTGCGTATTATTTTTGGATTCTTTTTTCAGTTTGAGATCTGTTGTTTTGGCTTATGTTGGGTATTTGCGAAATAGCAATTGAGTACTATAGTGCATTATGTATAGGTGAATTATGTTATTCCTATCTCTATCTTTTTCTTTTAGTTTGTTTTAGGTTCTAGTTACCCTTCTCGGTTGGCTTAGTGTGTGCTTAGCTTGACTGATTTTTGAATTGAGCCAAGTTGGTATTACTCTCAAACTAGGTTAGTTATTTTTGTTATTTGTAAATCCCTCGAAGAAATATTTTAATATTAAAGCATCATGTTTGATCTTCATAATTTGGTATTAGTTCATGTTCACCATTTGGATATTCTTGTCTTTGGAATCATCTTTTCTCCTTTGGTGACTGTTGTATGTCTTTAGGAATGTAGTTGATCCTATGAAATGTCTCCTTGAGATGTTACTCACATCTTTGGGGTAGCTTAAAATTTCAGAGTAAATAATCTTGTTTGTACCTTGATTTTGTTTCACATATGTTGGAGGATACGAGATCTACTTGATCATTATTGCGGAATTTTTCAAATCTTAAAATTGGGATGTTGATTTTATGCGTAAGAAATTACTCTACATTTTGCTCCTTAAAAATGTTTAAATTTCATTCTCATATAGCTTAGAGGTTGGTTTATTTGGAAATTCATTGGTTGACTGGTTATTGTGATGCTCATTATGATACGACCTTCTTGCCATCATTTTAGTAGAATGGTTATGTGTTGACCAGACAGGTTGATGTCAACTTTTTGTTGACGGAAGATCCTTTAGAAGATATGTATCCTGTGTTGTGTTCTTGTGAATGATTGAGTAAACTTCCTGTAAGATTTATAATGGTTATGTTTGGTCTTGTCAAGTTTGTCCTTTTTATTGAGACATTATCTTGATTAGAAGAAAGTTTTAATAGTAGGATTGTTAGGATATGATGTGGCCCATACTAGGTCATTTGTGTGTTTCATCCCTTTTCTTTTCCAATTTATTTATTTTGTACTGATATAAAATTAACTGTTATAGGCACAACATCTTAACATTATTAAGTCATTTTGTTTTAGATATTCTCATGTCGATTGATTGTTCAGGAACTTACAGTGGAATAGAGAATCCTTGGGTTGGTGAACTAACTTAAACAAATGGGGACATATCACGTTTGTAACTAATTATCTTCTTGTAATTGTTTTCGTTTCGAAATTTTATATTGTTAAAATGATGGTAATTATTGTGATATATGTGGAATTCATTATGATGGTCTATCAACTTCTCCTATGATAAAATGATAATCAAATAGATTTAGTGCCTTCCTTTTTATTTTGGCATTTTATCCTTTTGGAAAACTCTTTAATTACTCTTGTTTGGACACTTGGATTATTTTCATAAGTAACGATGTTTTTCTTCTTCTTTGAAACAGTTAGATAACAACATATTGTCTTAATGTCATAGAATTTATCATGCTCAGTTCTTGCAAAATGACCCGTGCTAACAAATGTGCAGGAGGATTTCTTGAGTAGAAAAGAAAAAGAAAAAAAATAAACACGTGTAGAAGGTGGATTCCGATTTTCTTAGGAACTGCTATTGTACGAATGCTTATTTTTGTTTTAAAACATTGGTATGAAAATTGTGGAGACTATTTAGAAGGCATTGCCTTATAATTTTGTATTATTCTCATGTAGGTTGATGTTATTGTTTGCAAGTCAATTTGAGAAATATTATTGTGCATAAGATTAAATGAACTTGTTTTGACATGCGTATCCTTCATTATAATTTCACTTTTTGGAATATGATTTATCCTTGAATTTTCAAATCTAATTCAAACTATCTAAACTTGAACCAACTTACATCACTTTAGTTACCTTTGGTCATGTGTCATTTGGTAGAGGACTATGTATTGAATCTAGCAAAAACAAGAGAAATAAATATACCTTGTTACCCGACGTTAAAATAATCAACAATCTCTTATTGTGGTGAGTCCTTAGAATGGTATTAAGGTGAAATCAATGATTAAATCTTGGAAAATAATAAAATTATAATAAGTAGAAGGAACTTGATTAAGAAACTCTTCAATCTATCTTACCCGTTGAAAATGTAATTAGTATACTTATGTCAATCTCTTCAAGTGAAGCTCGAGTGAAACCTTTAATATTTCTGGCTAGATTCTTAACCCCAATCAAATATTTATTAACAACTAATAAGATCTTAATGATGAATCCAAGATTTAGACAGTCATGTACTGTTAAAAATGACCACTTGAAAAGGTAAAACATATATGCTTAAAAGCACAACTTTGTAAACAAATTGATGAAGTTAAGAGCCTTGAGAACTTAATTGCCCTCCTAACAAATGAATAAGTTAATCAAGTAAATGAAGCAACCTCTTACCACCCAATAATTGGTTTACACTGGAGATTAACATTAGCAAGGTAGGGGAAATTTTTTCAAATGAAACATGAATTTCAGATTCTCCTAACATGATTCTTCTAGGAAAAGAAAAGAATTTAAGAGTACTTATAGCTAAAACATGATTCTAAAGAAACTTTCTGTGGGAAGACCTTGTTTGTAAAATTGTGTATTTTGGATGAACCATTGTGTCCTAAGTGTGTACCTCATGTTTATTTGTAACTAGTGTGGGTCAGTGTTGTGCAAAGCATGTCATTAGCTAGTTTTATTCCCTTGAGAACTTGTGTAGTGTCGTATTATCTTCAAGCAAGTAAAAAAAATGATCCTGTATTTTATTGTGTTGTTTAATGTGTCTGAGTTGGTTGGTGTTACACTTGGTATCAGAGCGGAGGTTCATGCTCTCAAACCTTTGGGCCAGATTGGAGTTGTGATGGTGTTACATGATGATGATGGTGTTGTATGATGGAGGTTGATGTTGGAAGAGTAATGTGGTATAAGTGTGATGTGATTGATGTCATAATTGTGATATTGCGAATGCACATGATGTGTATGTCACAATCTTGATTCCCTCCTTGGACAAAATGTGTCCTAATAATTTTCCCTCGATGAAAAAAAGACATATTTCTTGGGATTCAAGGAGATGACATGCTCTCTACACTTTTGGAGGAAAATTTCAAGGTGTTGGAAATGATCAGTTGTGGCTTCTGAATACACATTCAGATTGTCAAGGTATACAACTATGCATTTTCCCTTGAGATTACCAAAGGCCAGGTACATTTCCCTTTGAAAGGTGGCACCAACATTGATGAGGCCAAAAGGAATTCTCATGTAAGCAGAGGTTCCCCAAGGAGTGGTAAAGGTAGTCTTATGCTGATCTACAACACTTACTTCTACTTGATTATATCCTAAGAATCCATCAAGAATGGACAACATTTCTGAACCTATAACAACCTGCAACACTTGATCCATTACGGGGAGAGGATAATTATCCTTCAAAGAGGCTTGATTCAAATTCCTAAAATCAACAAAAATATGGATCTCACCATTCTTCTTCCTGATAGGAACAATATTAGCAATCCATGTTAAATGCTGAATGGGTAAAATGATCTTATCCTTCAATAACTTTTGGATCTCTTGAAATATTGTATCAACAATTTTAGGGTTATACTACCTCTACTTTTTCCAGAAGGGCTTGATCCCAGGTTTTACAGGAATGAAATGTTTCATCTCTGTTAACTAAAAATCCTTGAGATCATCACATGAATATGCAAGAACTTCAGCATAGCTTTTCAATAGATCCACTACTTTTTTCCTCTCCTCATGTGTGCATCACTTTCCAATGTTTACTAGCATGGGTTCATTAAGACTCCCAATGTTTATCTTTTCATAGTCAGCAGACTGCTGAGATCCTTTGGAAGTTTTGGAATTGATGTACCTATCATGTTTATCAAATAAATCGTCCAAAATTACCAGCCCTTTAGGTACCTTATTACCCTTTAGTTTTATGCAACCATGATGATCCGTTTCTTCTTTGTTATCTTCTTCATTTGGAGGCACACACTCTCCAGGTAGATTCCCACCTCCTTCGAAGTATAGCTGGTAAAAATTATCTCTAATTTCAAGGAAGGAAAGTAAGTGTTGATCATCATTAAAGACCTACCAATTGTTTGCATTGTCAGGCACACTAGGCCTATGAACCATCTTAATGGTGAATTTATCTTGGGAGAAATCTGGATGAGGGATCAGTAGAGACCCTGAGATAGACAAGGAATCATCCTTTATGTTCCTTTCCCTTGGCATTGCCTCAATTGAAAAGGTATAAAGAAACTTAATGGAATCCCAAACTAGATTCTTGTAATGTTTCAACCTTTTATTTTTCATTTGAAAAAGATCTCTGACCTATTTTAGAATTAGCGCTGCATCTCCATGAGTAAGGATATTCTTTATCTCCATCTCTTTTTCCATGCTTAAACCGAGGAGGAGAGCCTCATACTCAGTGTGTTATTTGTGTTTTTGAATTAAATCTTGAAAGAAAAATGATGAATTTTCCCTTCAGGAGAAATAAGCACCACACCAGCTCCAGAACCAGTTGAGGAGAAGCTACCATCAAATTCCAAAATCCAAATGCCATTAGGATCAAGAAGCACTTCCTTAGGATGGTTAGCCTCATCTTGTGAGAGTATCATGTTGTTACCATGACCAATGTCCACATAAAGTATTTGTGCCTTTGGGTCATCTTTTTTTTGAATGATATATTCAGTTTGTTTCTCAGGTAGTAACTTCTTCATTTTCCCATTCACTGGAATAAGAGCATATGAACAATCCATCTTGATTTCTCCTCCAAAATTTTTGTAAAAATTTCTACTCAATAGCATGCCTTAGGAAGGGGGAATATCAACTACCAAAATGGTGGCTAAAACTCTGTTCTTTGGTGAAGTACCAAAGGCTACTTGGGCATCTTTGATTCTTCTAACCAATGACACTTCTCTACTTTCCATTGAGTAACATGAACCCAAAGTACAAGTTAGGGTTAAACCTAGGGCATGGGCTACCTTAGCAGGAATCACATTATTTAAAGCACCATAATCAATAACACAATTACTAAGTTTGTGGCCAGTTATGAGGAGAGTGACATAAAATGGTTAGATCTTTCCATTAGATGAAGTGACTGCTGCCACAAGGCTTGGTTGAGATGAAGGAGTAGTGGGAAAGAGACCTTTAGACCTAGGGGATGAAGGATTAGATTTGGAGTTTACAAAGTCTACCATCTTAACAAAGGCCTTGGGATGTGTTTGGTAGAATTCAGCTTCTGAGATCTGGACGTTAGTTTTCTCGAGATGGTCAATAATGTCAAAAGAACCAGAAGTATATGGAGCATCATTGATAGGAGTAGATGAAAATTTTGACTTATCAACTGTATCATTTGAAGGGTAAGAAGTTTTAGGAGAAGAAACAGAGGAGGAAGGAACAACAAAACCTACATTGGGCGTGGAAGAAGTTGGAATATGAGCTCCTCTCCTTGTAATCATTGGAATGACCATAGGAGGATCCTTAGATTTTTTAGCAGGCCGCACCACTTTTTCCTTCTTGTTATCTTGCTCATGATTCATGATAGCATATGATTCATTTTTCATCTCTATAACTCTTTCTTCTTAATCATCCTCTTCATCTATACCTTCAGTGGTGAGAAAATGGACATGAGATCCACTCAACTCTTCTAATTATTCATCAGCTTTTTCCTCTTCATTTTCTTCACAGGTTTCATCCTCCTCCTCATCATCAGGCTCCAGCACTTCACATGTTGCATTGACTGGAACTTTAGTAGGTGGGCCTTCAATTGCTAGTCTGGTTTGAGTAGAGGTCAACCGATTCCTGGGATGCAATTTCTTCCTAGGAACATCCTGATAAGGAGCATGTTGGGAAAACTGCTTCTTGAGAGAAATTAGATCAAATTAGCAAATTTTATGTACCAACTGATCTACACTAGCTCTAAGAGAAGATGTGGAAGAAGTAGATGCTTTGGATTTGGATGAATCTCTCCTTATCTTTCTAGACATGATCAGATCATCTTCAACACTAACAACAAATCTCTGGTTATCATCCAAAGTGGCAAGATTGGATTACCTAAGTGCATAAATAACTTCAGGAAGTTGGGAATTAAGGAAGAAACATTTATAAATTTTATCCACATGGCATGTGTTTAGTGGCATCTTGTTCTCCATCTTGTTGAATTTGGCCAAAAATTCCCTCATGGGCTCGTGTGACTCTTTCTTGATTTGAGAAATCTGGGCCAAGAGGGCATGTACATCCTCAACAAGTTTGAAATGCTACTCAAACTAGGTCATCAGGGTGTTCCAACTGGTGATGGATCCAACACAAAGATGGTAAAACAAATCAGCAACATTATCTTGTAATGTCTCCACAAAAATTCTAATAGAGATATCTTCATGTTCAACTCTGAGAACAACACAATCAACAATGAAGGCCAGAATATGTTCATCTGGATGAACCTTCCCATCACTTTTGAATTTCAAAAAATTCTTCCTATTGCCTCTAGGTAATTCATGAAATGGTTGGGGAAGAGCAAGAGGCCCAACCCTTTGGCCCCAAGGAAGAGGAGCTTCCATCCTTGGAAATATTGTTTGGAGAGGGAACTGAAACACCAGTGAGAATCAAAGCATGCAAACTAAGTACTGATTTGATCTTCAGGGATGTCGCTCCCATAATTTTTGTCTCTAGCAGAGAGGAGTGCTTACAGATCTTGTTCCTCTTCTTTTTCTTGATGAAGGGGAGAGAGAAACCTTGATGATCCAAAAGTTGGAAATGAGGGTCTTCTTCCCCAAGGGTTCTTCTACACCTAAGTGTGTCTTGGAGTCTCCAGATCAAAGATGATCAAGAAGTTGTTATTCAAAAATTGGAATCCATTTGCAATGAATTCCCCAGTATGCAGTCGCCAAAAACAGTTGGGTTTCAGAATAGAACATGGGTTAAAACCACAGTCAGGGGACAACAAGTCCCTCCTCTTTAATGGGAGAGGTTCCCTTATTGAAATTAGGAAAAAAAAATGTATAGATGTAAAACTCTCAATGTTTGGACCCTGATATTATGGAATGTTTTCATACTTAAAAAATTATCTATCAGAAGGAATGGAAGAATATAGATATGGGAGAAGGAAGAAAATAATAATACTTTTGGGAAATATAGATAGCATAATATCTCCCTACTCACATTGAACTAAAAAAATATAGAAAAGGATCAATTACTTCACCAAAATATAGAAAAGGATCAATTACTTCACCACCAGTGCAAATCTGTAGACACAAAGTTCTAAAGACTCACATAGTCCAGAACACAAAGTTTCTATTGAATGCAAAACAAATGATCCATTGAATTGAGCAAGGAGAGAGAAATATATAACATAGGAAAAATAAGAAAAGAGATAACTTTTCTATTGAATTACTTTAGAATTTACAACCTTCCCAAAAAACCAGAATCCCCTTACCCGTGGCCCCAAACCATGTTCTTATAAAAATTCATATACATCCATACTTTGTCCCCAAGAAAAGAATATCTAAAAGGGATAATGTTTGTTGCAGATCCGCTTTTGGAAAGTGACATGAAAAAAACGCACTCATGAAAACCAGAGGTTCAAAAATGTGACTATTTTGTTAGTTTGAGCATGATTACTTTAGCAGGAGGCATCTCTTGATTTTCTTCTTCATGTGGTCCTGCCATTAAACCTACCTTTTAACCACTTTCATAGCACTCAAGTGCTTATCTAGTAAGTTTTCTCCTTTTTATCACGTATTCCTGATAAATTCTATTTTCTGATAATCAAACTTTACATTTCTTCAAATTTATCGATTTGGCTCCACAATAAACAAAAAATGCATCTCATGGAGAAATGATAGAGCACCAGAGAAAAAGAATGAAGAATGATCCATTTTTACACTTTGCTGAACTTCTGGTTCATTAATGGCATTAAAAACCACATGAGTGCATTTGGCTATCTTTCCCCCCTTTTACCTTCAAATTAGTACCCTATAAGTGGCAAGATCTAAGCAATGACAACCCTGGGGGAGAAATTTGCATTTCCTGATATTTGGGAGAAAACGTGTACGATTTCTCATTTTAATCTTCGCCCATCCAAAACTCTGCCAAAAGTCAGACACGTGGTGTCATCTAAGTGGATGAGGAAATGTGGTTCAAATTTATCCATTTAAAATCTTTTTAACAAAAGGCTCAAATTATTAATTTCCCCCACCAGCTCTGCTATTCCAATTTCATCCTTCAACATGTGGCATCGTCTGACTAGGTGCGGGAATGCACTTCAGTTTTATACTTTATCTCTTTTTGAGAAGGGGAAATATTCCAACCTTTTCCCCTCGAAATTCCATGCCCACACGTTGTTTACTTTTAAATGTGAACACATGTGTCCCTTTATGACTGACTGTGAGCTTTAACTCGGAATTCATCCTTTTGCATGGGCGGGGTCGCTGGGTCATTTTGAAACTGTTTTAACTTTTCACCGTAATGCCTTAGAGAATAAAATGGATCCATCACCCTGAACTTCCACCAAAACTACTCCAACCAATCAGGGATCAGTAGGGATGAAGGGCAAAACTAACATTTGTTCCAAAATCACCAAAACTGATAAGTTCAAAAAGGAACCCACCCACCCGCATCCAATGGGAAGACAAATGCATAGCTTCACCTTTCCAAGAAAGAATTTGATGGGGGAAAAGAACGTAGGAAGTTGTCAAGAAATGGGAAAACGCCATTTTTTCTCCCGATGAAGAATTGTCTTTCTCTGCAAAAGGTTAAAAAAGAAAGATGCAAGGTCCCACACATTCCAAACTCATAAAAGAAGAACTAAAATCCTTTCCCATCCATTGAAAATAGGTAAAACATTTTAATGGTAGCAGACTGAGGAAATTTTGATTAAAAACGTCGTGGGAAATGAAAACGAGCATCTGAGGAGTTTAAAACATGAATTTTCTTCTATGACAGGGCTCTAATTTTCACAAAATTAGATTTGAACATGGGTGGGGGAAAATCTGAGAGGAAAACAAGATGTAAGTTGGATTTTTTTTGGTTTGTGTGTTACGTACTCTACCCCAACATCAAAATTCAAATTTTGACTTGGGAGGATTTTTTGGAGGCTTTTAGCACAAGCTAAGCTTGCCCCATGCCTCTTAAATTCACCCAACAACCATACCTATGGTTTGGGGAGTTAAATTTAGATTTATTTATGTATTTTGTAGTGTAAAAAGTTAAAATAATTGCACTCTCCTACTTACCACAATTAATTTTTCCTTGGTAGGCATGATGTGCAAGTTTGAGTGTCTTTTGCGTTATCATAGTCTTACATACATTCATTTATATCTTGAGCATGGTGTTTTGGCTTGTGTGTGGGAATGGAAGAATGATGAAGTTTCATCCTACATTGATCCACCTCATCATCCTCACATTCCATTTCTATTTATTGATGGAATTTGATGGATTGGGAGTTACTTTTTCATTTTCTTCCTTTTTTCATTTTTGGAATTAGGAGCTTGTTGGAGTTGGTTTTGGAGTGTGGTTGGCTTGAAGGTGTCAAAGACTTGTGGAGTGATTTTTTCTTAGAATCTTGATGGAGAGGTAGGCTCTCCACATTTGTTGTTTTTCTTATCATATTGTAGATGTAAAAGAAAAGAAAATAATTATTCTTGTTAAGTATTGCATGAGTGTTGTTAATGTGTTATTTTTTTGTGGTTCGGTATTTGCCTTAAGTTGGGTGTGTGGAGATGGATTTATGGGACCATTGGAGATGGAAAATGGAGATGTGAGGCATGCATTTTGGAGGGAGTGTGGTTGGGAGTTTCACTTATGGGGAGTGAAAAGTAATACATGGTCATATTGTTGCATACTTGCAAGGGAGAGATAATGTTGTTTTGTTGCATTGTGCACATAGAGGCTTTGGGTGAAAATCCCACTTCAATTTTGAGGAAAAAAGGAGGTGGTTCCCATAGTTTTTGCTCCATTTTGGTTTGATCTCAAGCCTATTTTTTTGTTTGATAAAGTGGTAATTTTGTTGAGTATGTCATAATAGATGTGTTGAATGTTTTTGGAATGTATGTTTTTATGGAAGCCATGCTTGTTAAAAAAGTTGTCAAATGTTGCTCAAGATCCCTCATTTGTTCCTTGCTTGGGGCTCGGGGGCCAATAAGGGGATGGATTCTCCCCTTATTGTATTAAAAGTTGGGCGGAGAGCATCGCCTATTCCCCCTTCCTTTATTTTTTGATCCAAGTTTGCGAAAGATTGGAGGATGTAAGATTTAAGCCACAAGTTAGAGAAGACATGCATTAAGATTTGTGTTTGGCCTTGTTGAAATATCTATGTTGTATTGATCATATTATTATTCCCACTTTGAGTGGAAGTTTGTAACATTTTAAGTTTTAAGGAAAGTTGTAAAAATGTCTTTTATTCCAAGATTTAAATGAGTTAGTATATATAGAGAAGATATTTTGGTTTCTTACCTTATTGGAAACAATTAGTCTTAGTGAAAGAAAAGGATTTAAAGTCTTGCATTGTAAAAGAATGATTTGAGAAAATTGGTAGTTTCTATAAGTTGCATTGTAATATTATAGTGAAAGGAAAAATTAAGTTGTTTATTGTCTTGAAATGAAACTCTCCTAAAAGTTGTAATCATTCAAGCTGCAATATTTATACATGTATATTTGGAAAAGAACAAATATGTATTGAAAGGAAGTGTGTTGAATTCTTGTTGTTTTGTTAGCGAAATGGAATATGTGAAATAAAGTAAATTGTAGTAATGTTATACTCAATATTTTACATTTTGTTGTAAAGGGAAAGATAGAGATTGAGCTGATGTTTAGTATTTGGAATTAAATAACTAGATTTAATATCACCTTACCATCAAATGAATAGAAGACATCCGTCTTTAAAATCAATATTTGAATTAAAAATCAACTCAAGGAAGAAAAACTGTGAAAATAATACATTGTTGAGGGTTATGTTTTCATTGAACAGAACCGCCACCCTGTGCAGAGTGCCGGTTTCAAAACCTTCACCCAGCCCAGGAATGGCGGTTGATGAATTGGTCACAGGAAGGATGGTGGTCACAGGACCATTGGCCCTTGTAGGGCAGCGATTTCGTCACTTTTGATGGATAAATAAATTACCTTCCCTGATTAGCCCAGTTTTAAATTTTACTAAGTATATTGAAATGTTCATCATTACATTCAGTGATCAAATTTGAAGGGATCTCCATACTTTTATTTGACTTGGCTAGGTCAAGATTTACCCTTCGTAAATGAGATATTAGAAAACACATTACCCTTCAATAGAAAAACAATGAAAATGTTAGTTTTTTTTCCAATATATATTTGATTAATTTGAATAAAATAAATATGAAAAATATCAAAATTATGAAATATATAACATGTAACAATAATTTTGAAAAGACTTTATAAATGTGAAAACATTATATTTCTTCAGTAATGACATCAACAATTATGAATTCTATTTAAAAACAATTTTTTCGTTAGTTACTTCAATTCAAATAGTAAATAATATCAAGCAACATATGATTTTATTCAAATTCATTTTCTTTAGAAAGAAATCCTTTCATCTATTCCCATCTATAAATATTTGGTTTTGTATTTTGAAAATTGAACTTCTGATAGCTATTTAATTTAATGAAAACTTTAAATTAATTTAAGAAATTCTAATTTAATAAGAAATCTAATATATATATATTTAAGAAATCAATAATGTAAATAACTATATATAAATATATTAAATGCTTGGGACCATCATATATTCCAATTCTAATGTCCATGACTAACAATGAACAAATAAACCCGAGACCCGAAATTATAATTCATCCTACCTAAATCCGGGAGGTTCACGTCCGTGGGGGCTAGCAAAAAATAAATGCACGATAATTCTTCCATGTGGCATGGGAAAAAGTCAGGAGTTTTAAAAAGTTTCAACGGCCCACAAAAAAATTCAACGAGCCAAGTCATTAAATGCCTACACCTACCACCATGGACCCAAAACTTTATTGAAGTCGGATCATTCCACAGGCTTAGAGTCCAGAGAATACATTTTCCTTTAGGAGGCCTCAAAATCCTGCCACGTGGTCGATTTGATAAGGAGGCTAAATTTGACGTCTAAAAAGTACATAGAAGGAAGTAATCATTTATAGTGATGTGGACCAAGGTGATATTAAACGTCCACTGACATATTGAAATTCTGTGTTTTGTGAAGGCATACTACAACAGAAGGCATCATAGATTCGTAGAAGTTATAGACCGTGCAAGACTCAAAATTTTCATATTTTTAAGTAAGTGTCATCCTGCATTTGAATCTTCATTCTTTAAATATTATCTTTTTATAAGTAGCATTGTATAAGCGTTCACTTTGAAATATTTCAATATAAGGGTTGAGAAATTAGGGTTGAGGGTATACATGATCCAAAATTCCAAGCATGTCTACTTCCACAGGATCTGCAAACTAAAAGTAAAACCTAAATCTCATATGCCAAACTA
This sequence comes from Taxus chinensis, assembly GCA_019776745.2. Lineage (NCBI taxonomy): Eukaryota > Viridiplantae > Streptophyta > Pinopsida > Cupressales > Taxaceae > Taxus > Taxus chinensis. The sequence goes on from CM034147.1 coordinate 823,084,846, forward strand.
CTTAAAATTAAACCCCCTGGTAGTGGTTTTACTAGTGAATATCATGATATTTATGATCCTGTAATTGGCACAAAAAGCTTCACAACTTAGATACACGTGCATCTGAAACGAAGATGATTGAAAGTAGACGTTCATACGCATCAAGGTAAATCTAAATGACCAAGTCTGGGTAACATGGGGGTCTAGAATTGGGACCAATGATGCTCCATGAAGGTTTTTTCCTAACCTTGAATTTTTCAATATATGTGCCCAAAATTATGATGGGACAAAAAAAGCAATTGTTGCAAAGGGCAATGGAGCAGAAATTTTGTCCATTACAAAGGTAAATATTGGCCATGCGTTGAGGTTTGAAAGAAAATATTTAGGAACTGTCAGGATAAACCTAGACAAAATTGCTAGTGATTATCATGCCGCCAGTAAAAAATGTAGAGATGAATTTTTACAAAAATTAATAGTTGATGGAATGGTACCAAAAGGGAAGGCTACGCATGCAATTGATATGTTTAAACCATGGATCAAGGATACCATTTCTATGTTATTATTTTTCCTTGGCGTCCATAGCGATGAGAAAGTGGATGAAACCCTCCTGGAAATGTTATACAATATCCATTTCGTTACTCCACCTTGTCAGTACAGATTTGTTGGGTATATTGCAGAATATATACATAAACAATTATCAACAATCAAAGAAGGCTCTGGCACTAAGACCTTTAGGTTTACTACCTACTTGTGCTATTTAATTATATGGTAGGTTTACTTGAATGGTTTGAAAAAAAAACAAACTTGCAATTGAGCCCTATAATGTTGAGGTCCATCCAATAAGTGATGTGTTCATTAACTGAGTCGACCCCCAAGATAAGAATGTATGATAATGGAAGGGACTACAGTTGATTTGTGGATTATTTTTTAGCTCCAATTTATGAAGTCAATTACAAAAAGTACATTTCCTATGATTACCTGTGAAATGTAAAGATATTGCATTCCACTGGGATTAGAAATATAGTTAGCAGATTGGTACTTCATGGAGAAATATATTGTGTTAAGGTTTTATGGATCAGGAGCACAACCTTCCAAATTACCAATACATGTGAAAGAGAATAGTTTTTGCATTGGAATATATACGGTAAATGGAAAGCACAGATAATCTCTATTTTGTTACTCAGCAAAACAAGAGTCATATTTCTTTCCTCGCCATTCTCATGTGGAGGGTTCACATTTGAAAGAAAAGCATTCTACGTGGCACATGAAATCTTACATATTTTTAAGTTTGATCTTGACTCTCACAGGGTGTATGACCCATGTTAGGTGATTAAAGCAAGGGTAGTGGCAAATAAGAAATCTGCCACTAAAATTCAACATGAAAGCAAACCCTTTCTAGACAAATTGAAAAATAAGAACTCTTGGGATGAAGTACAAATAAAAATGAATGAAATTGTTGTTGAGAAAGGATTTATTTCTCAAGAGTTGTCAAAATAAATTTTTGGATTTCCTGAGTCTCCACAAAAAAAGGTAGAGGATTTTTAATCTACAAAATTTTATTCAAAATATGATAAAAAGTACTCTAAAATCATGCCAAAGGCATTACATAGAGAATTGCAAGATTAAAATTGGACAAGGTAAAAATTTGATGCCTTTTAGTTTATGAGGGAAGACCTAAGCCATCCAAAATATATAGAAGACTATGATTTTATTCCAGAAGATGAAGATTTTAGTAAATTATAGTGATGATGATTCTTCCTCTAAGGAATTACACACTCCCCCTAGCACATATAAACCAAGTATTGATGAAGGCTTGAAACAAAGATATTCTACAAGAGTTTTTATTGTTGAAAAGTTGGGTTTTGGTGGTGGTGGTTTGGGTTCAACATGACAAAGGATTTGGCTTCCACCAGAGGCACAATCTAGAATTTTTTTTGACATGTTAGACCTTGGAGCTTTGCCTTCGAAGAAATGACCACTACATACTACAAAATCTACAAGTGCTAATACAATGTAATTTACTCCAGAGTCAAATCCTCAAAAAACAATTCATGCGAACATTGAAAATCCTAGAGGAAAATTTGGCCATGAATTTGTTACTATTGCTAATGTTGGCAGTTCTAGTGATGATGTTTGTAGTCAACAGAGTGTGGGAAACTTAAAGAGGCCAATAGAGATAGTTGAAGTTTCTAGCCTGGATATTTTCCAACAAGGAACCGAGAAGAGGAAAAAGATAAAGGCAAACATAGGTATAGTTAATCTTGACTCAAGGAAGCTATTTATAGAAGGTGGTGCCACTACCACCCTTAAAAAAACTACCATTCCATAGGTAAATTCTCCCCAAACTTCAATTACTCCTTCTCCATTCAAGGTTGAACAGTTCATTCCTACGAACACCTCAGGTTTTGATTAGAAAATATATAAAAGAAACAATTAGAAAATTATATAGGCTACTGAAACTTCAGATCCAACCACAACGAGGGTAATGTATACATATGACCCATACACTGATACCATAGAATACATGTATAATGTGCCCACAGTTTTAAAATAAGAGAATGCAATGGTTTATAGTGAATATGAGGTGACCTCACTTCAAATGGATCTTAAGGCAATGAAACCTTTTTACAAAATTAATGTATCGTAAAGGAAAAATGATGTCATTTACACAACATTACTAAATTAAGAGAGGGAGAACAATAAGTTGAATAATAATATTCAAAATTTATAGGAAGACCTGGAAAATGAGAAAGCAAAAGGAAAAGAAACAGTTAATAAGACAAGTGAGTTGGAGAAGAAGATAAAATCATCTACCTCTATGAGTGTAGTTATTGCAAACGAACAGGTACATGTAGAACTAGATGAGGAGAAGACAAATTTAAAGGAAACAATGAGTAAGAATTATAGATTTCAATAAACATTGGAAGAATTATAAGAGAATGTGAAGGAAGAGAAAAAAGGTAAAAAATGGGAACAAAGCCTAGATGATGAGAAAAAACAAAATTAAATATTACAACAGGAATTGGAAAAATAAAAAAAGGGAATATAATATTCCAACATCAAACTATTTGGATTTCATAAAAATGCATTGATTTATATTACAGATAATGTTTTGGGGTAAATAAACCAAAATTTTTATGATTTGATTAGATTATTTTAATTCATGACTGATCTACAGAGAATCTGTGATAAGCTCTTTTAATAAATAATTGGTAGCAGAAAATTGATGGCTTTAAGAGAGGATATAACAAATAAAATTTTGGAATCTATCTACAAATTCAATGACACGTAATTGACATCTAGAGGAATTCATAACCAGTTTGATGCCTTAATACAACTATAATCTATCATTCAGAAGTGTGTGATTCTGGGCGAAACACATGAATTTTTTATTAAGTGTCAATGAATGTTACATCAGTTGCATGGAAAGGTAAATGAATTCACAAATATTGGTTTTCCAATGCCTTTTGACAAAACACACCAATTCATCAAGAAGGATGCATTCCAAAAGAACATGAAAGAAAAAATTAATCAAGAGAAGGATTGAATTCCTAAGAAGCTCGATGAGAATTATTTTTTGACTCTGTTAAACCATTGATAACCTTGTCAGTAAGTTTGCATACAACAGTAGACAAAATCTCCACTATCAGTTATGAATTGCTAATAAATTTACATGTTAGTCACTCTTATTTACAAAAAATTGCAATTCCAGTAGATGAAGAAGTGGAGCATGTTACAGAAGATGATATAATTTTTTAAAGTTGTGGATCCCGATTCTAAGTTGAAGTGGAAATTTTCTTTTGTTATTTCTATTATTTCGGAGGAAATCATGGTCATGGATACAAATATTAGACTTTTTTTATTAATAGACTAGAGTTATATTTATGTTTATTGTATTAATAAACATGTGATATTTGTTGGTGTGTGTGGCATTTCCTTCACATCTTATTTATTTATTAGGTGTATTTCCACCTCACCAGGCGAGTCATCTCACTTAGGTGAGATCATAGGTCTTAGGTGTTATATTAGTTATGACAAATTCTCTTACATAATTTGTCATATGTGTAAGTTGCATCATAGGAGTTACATTCCCATTTGGGAAAGTAACTCCTCTTCTCCATTATGGAGGAATATTTTCTTACATGGGAGTTACACATGTACTCCCCTATATGTACACACCTTTCCTGATCTATGAAAAATGGAGTATGGGTCTCTTTTGAGCCATTTTCCCTCAATGCATGGACATTGCTTTTCAGGTGAGTTCTTGCTTCGATCTTGAATCTGCACCATTTCCACGGTTGAGTGCAACGTGTCAATGCTCATCTATTTTCTCCAGATCTTCATCATTCCTCTGACATGGTATCAGAGCTCATGGATTGGAATCATGTTGCTCACGTCAGTTGCTTACTACTCTCTGCCTCATAGTTTCTTGTGTAAGTTCTCATTCTTGTTTCGTGCTCTACTTGTACTTATTCGGGTTTCATACCTCTTTTAGAGTTTTTCTTGTGATCGTGGTTGTTTTTGGGGTGATCACCTCGTGGTTTTCTAGCTTTTGCATGTGGTCTTCCGAGGTGATTTGTAGTTTTGGGTGATGTTTGACGGCTTAGATCTGAGTTTTAGTTTTTTGGATTTGGAGGCTCGTTCTTGGTTTTTACATTTCCTTTTACATGCATTGGGTTTTGGTACCTCTTGCCTCGGATCTATATTCTTGGTTCAGTGCTCTCAGCGTTGGTAATTCATGCATGCTGCGTCTATATTTGCACTAGTGCTTGTGTATCACTTTTGCAGGATTTAGATATCGGTGCTAGCTTGTTTGATTCCGAGTTAGACTCAACTCTGCCATTGTGCATCGACCTACACCATCAACAGAGCTCATGGTACTGGTTTCATTCCATTTATCTCACATTAAAGTTGAGGTTTCTAGGCCCTGCTGCGTGGAGAGTTCCCTCGACCGCATCTCCTTTTGGCAGCATGTTACAAGCTACCTCGACTCTCTTAATCATTGGTTACCATGGACATCTTCTGCACCTCATGGATGTCTTCTACAGTGAATCAATGTTTCAACCTACACTACCCCTATGGATTTTGTGCTTCGTGAATCCCTTTGTTCGCTGTTTGTGGTGTTTCCTGTTCGTTGTGTTACAACGAGCTCGCCAAAGTTCGTGTTATTCGTTGGTTTCCTCTAGCAGCTCGTTCATGTCTAGCAACACATTTCCTCTAGCAGCTTCTTCACCTCCAGCACACGTGTTACTCACTGGATGTTACCTCCAGTAGCTAACTACTCAGTTCCCTCCTGGCGCTCTGTTTGGGGTTAAACGGTTTTGCTAACACAACAATTCAATCAAACTCGCTCCAGCTCGGCTGCTTCAACTCTGTAGCCACTGAACTGTTCTTTTCTACACCTTGGCACGTGGTCTAGCCATTGCATTTCTACCAAGCACTGACCTATCCCATGTGGTAACCTGCTTCAGCACTTACTACGTGTTAACTGCTGGTCTACACCATAGTTCGCTGCAACTTCAACTCCTTTGTTGGTATATGCCACTTGGATTTGCCTAACCATGGCTTGACACCTTCACATGGGCCCCATTCCCTTTTAAACTTGTTTGGAAGTTAAAACAAACCTATTTTTTAATGTTTTGAGGTCAAAAAACATTCACATGGCATGTAATTGATTTTTGGGTTCTAATTTTTTTTGTATCATGCCCTTCCTACGTGTGTCGAAGATTCAGAGGGCGAGGTCCGGGGTTGGTAGGAGGCTAATCCACCCTAGAAAGCAAAAAAACCCTAGCTAAAATATGATGTTGTTTCCAACGAGTAGTCACACGATACCCTTTGCACACATTTTGAGCACTTTTTTAATGTGTTTGTAGCGTTTATGAATTTTTTCCATCAGTTGCGGGAATCGTAATAATGTTGTAACTTTTGACTCACTGCTTGTTTTTTAGCACTTCCTTGGTCAAAGTTACATGATTTCTCACACTTTACGTGATGAAATTGTCAATTTTGTAAATGGGATACTTTTATAAAGTGCTGCATTCTGGGGTGTCGACTATACTCTTGGGCTTTCACACACAGACCCATTATTGGCCAAGTCCGACATCTTGCTTTTGTGCATCTTTAATTTTACATCATGGAGAGTGCTCTTTCCAAACTTGAGCATCATAGGATCACCTTACAGCCTCCACCACTTCTCACCGAGAGAGGGAACTATTCAGCTTGGCATGCTTCCATGGAACATTAATTCGCTCACCAGGGTCTTTTACCCTTCTTGCTTGGGCCAATTCCTGCACCTGCTGATCATCATCATCTAGAGGATTTCCTTGACACTTGTGACCATGTATTTGGTCACATGATGATGCATGTCTCTCTTTCTCTCTAGTTTCACGTGGCACACTCAGATCCACCTCACCATTTCTGGAGCATTCTTTAGTCCCTCTATGGAGACCCTTCACATTCTGCCACCATTGTTGTTGATGCTGATTCAATTGTCTCCTCCATTTCTTTGTGTGATGAAATCTCCACTGATATAGGATTACTGTAGGAGCAAAAACTGATGATGAGTTGATAGTGCATCCAGCCCATGATGTGGAGAGAAATAACAGGGGTCCTGGTTCACACACGGTACAGTAGTGAGCAATGATTCCAGATAGTGTTGAGCAGGGAAGGAGTTCCCGCATGCACATGCAGATGTCGAACAATCGGCATACTCAGTCTCACACCATCAGGACAAGAGTCTCCTGTTGCACTTCCAATGCATTAGTCAATAACTGTTAATCACAAGCAGTCGAGCCTGAAACATAGAGTTGAGTCAGACCTATCTGAACATCAGCTCTTCTGTTACAAAAAAATTCTCATTGGCATAGAGTAACCTCCTGAGCCAACAATCGTAATTACAAGCAGCAATACCAATACAAATGACTGATCAAATGCAGGTCCAAAACCCGAGTCAAGGAAGTGCATTCAGAGGAAGATGTGATCAGGTATTTGTTGAATGGAAGAGTTCCCCTTCCAACAATGTAGGATCCCATTGCCACAAGAATCTAAAGACCTTCATGATCCACACAAGCTTATGGATCCTGAGCTCCATGACCAAAAAAATGAACTGTTCGAACTTCACAACAAGTGGACATCCAATCTACAGAGTAGTTCATCCTTCAAAGTCCAATCCGTTCTGGCACAAAAAACATTACCATGTCGGATCAAAACAGAGTGGGGCAGTTCACTCGCTAGAACTGATGTCAAATTTAATGCATGCAACAGACTCAGAGTAATCTTCATGTTGCTAACTTCAGTTTCCTTTGTGGACTATCTCCTGACCTGTACAGCACGAAGTACAAGTCTAACACCGCACCTAAGGTCAGGCACATAGAACCCTGTGGGTGGCTCTTCAAGAAGATCACAGAAGCAGAGGATGATCATGATTGCACAAGAAACTACGAGACCTGATAGAACTGTAGTAGTTTAGAACCGTCCAGTGAGAAACTTCTAGATTTCTCTCGATCTCCCGAGCTTCTTGATACTTCATCTTCGAAGGGAGGAAGGATGAAGACTCTTTGTACATGGGTAATCTGTGAGGCTTGTCAAAGAGCCGGCACTCAACCTTGCGAAATGGTGTAGCTTCAAGATTCAAGCAAGAACACAACCATGAAAGTAATGTGCATCTCTTTTAAGGGAAAAAATATGCTTCACTAGGTATTCTCGTTTTGCTCCACTATATCAAGAGAGGTGGTGTACATATAGGGGAGTGACCTGAGTCAACTCCCATGTACCGAAAAAGATGCACTTCTCATAATGGAGAAGAGGATTTCACCTCATCCAAAGTTACGAAGAATGGGGAATGTAACTCCTATGACGCATTTACTTACACATATGATTAGATTATGTAAGGTGAATCTGTCATAACTAATATGACCACCTAAGATCTCATGCTCCCACCTAAGTGAGATGACTCACCTGGTCTGAGGTGCCAATATTACCTAATGAAATAAACAAAAGGTGACAGAAAATGCCACTCACATGTGTAAGTTGTGTCAATAGGAGTTTGCATTCAACAATAAAGGAAAGTAACTCCACTTATCCAGTTATGGAGGAATTTTTAACAAAGTTACATGTCAGTCACTCTGATTTACAACAAATTATAATGTCCAACAGATGAAGAGTGGAGCTATGTTACAGAAGATGAGTATAAGTAGCTTAAATTTGAGGAACCATGATTCCCTCAATGCATGCACAGTGGCAGTTTCGGTTTTAGTCTCTTTCTATTGATCTTGGGAGCTGAAATCATGGTCATGCGATAAAAATGAGTGAAACATGTCTTATGCTAATAGACTAGAGTTATCTTTATGATCTTCATTGTATTAATCCGAAACATGTGATAGTTAGGTTGCTTGTGGTTGAATAAAAAATTTATAAAGAGGTAAACAAGTTATATATAGGTGCATGGATTAACTTTTTAGTGTATTTATATCCTAACATAATTAAGGTTAATTTAATCTTCTAATAAATTGTTCCATTTGTTGCAATGACAATCTTCAATTTTTTCATACAAGGCATGTTTCAAGCAAGTTTAATGACGAATAGTGTTATTTTTAAATTTTCATTTCAGTAATGATTCAAGCAAAGCCACTTATTCTATCTTAGAATTAAGCACCAGACAACTCTTATATGCCTAAAGTATATAATAATGTAAATGCATTGTGACTTAATATCCAACCAGCCAAGGTGTATGTTTTCTATAAAAGAGATAAACAACATTGTATGTGAAATATATTAAATACTCATTAAAACATGACTTTGTAATGTTTCTACAATCAAAATGGAAATGGAATCAATATGATTACCTTAAGGCACATGTAAAGTTTGCAATGAGTGCTAATCCCTGTTTGAGATTCAGAATAATATACTTAATATTTGAATATATTAATTATTATATGAACATCTATATCATGGGATATCCACAAATGGAAGCTTCAAACTTGATGGACCTATGGATCATCTCTATCATTTGATTCACCAAATCTCTGATACTGGCTCTCTCTTTCTTGACTAGTCAACTGTTGCAATATGGTCATCTGTCTGTATTTATGCCATTGTTTTCAGTTCCCTCTCCTTTCATTAATCGACTTCCATACTACTAGATCCCTTTCATAGGGAAATTTATCCACTTCGTACCATGGATGTATAAATTCTCAAACAATTTTCTAAATTTTTGTAAACCTTGTTTTACAATTTTGACTTTATAAAGGCCAAGGCACCAAAAATTCTCTCATCTTCAACTGAACCCAAAATCATTGTTTTACATAGATCAGCCAATGAGAAAATCTCAGAACATGGTTTGCTATAAAATATTACTCACCCCAACTCTTATTTCTATAGCCGGGTTATTGCTCCACACTCTAAGGCAATATCCAAATCTTTGAATTGCTTGCATCATTGTAGTGGAAAATTCATGAGATTGAGAAATAAAACTATCTTTGCTTAAAATACCTAGAATATTCATTCCATTGATATCAACAAGCTTATAAAAATGTTGAATCAATGTACTCAATCGTCTTGAAGTAGTCTTCCTACATATGTCTTTCATTTTGGACAAGTATTCCAAAAGGTTGGATTTACTATAGCCATTTCTTCAAGTAAAGCATCCCTTCTAAATCGATCCCTTATTTCTTCTAGTAGGGACACTAACAATTTCTCTTAAGCCACGCCATTGTTGATGATAAAATGTTATCAAACAATGATCCCTGTGACTTTTACCTCCTCAACCTTACCAATTAGTACTTTAAACATGTACATCAGTATCTCATATCCAAGTATAGAAGCACATACTTCCCCAAAAAATTTGAACTTCAAAAAGATGACTTGCATTTCCAATATTTATCAAATCATTCCAAGTATCAAACTATTGGACCTATGAAAGTCAGTTTCATTGAGATACAAATATTCGATTGTCATAAAAACTCATTTCCTCAAACTAGAAAAATCAACAATATAGATAGTTATGTCTTGTGATGTGTTTAGTTAAACGATGCATTTCTTCCAACATGGGAAGGAGACCACACAACATCAGCAATGAATCTATATCAGTCAAATGATATATCAAATCTTTGCCCTTGTCACTTCCATGCGATTCTACCACATCATCCCTGATAGGGATTGATACTCTTTGTACACCCTACAAATTGGTTGGTATAATGAGATCCACATGGTGTCCACATATTTTAATTGTTTATGCCCATTTGTTAGTGCTTATGCAAATATTTAGAATTCCATGAACCTTTTAGGACTATGAAAGAAATAAGCATGAACCTATCGAACAAGGTCTTCAACTTTTTCTACAGTTTTAAATTTGCTAACTATTTTGTAAGCTAGGTTCATTTTATGAGCCATACAATGAACGATAATCATAGAAGGGAAATGAGATGTTTAGAGACTTGCATTATAGACACCCCATATACCCCGACACATACCAGATTTGATGCAATTATAACATCAACCATGTCACGGATATCCTTCAGACATTTTATCACCAACTCACAAAGGTTTTTAGCATTGGAGTTCTCTCTCATCTTGTGAATGGAAAGCAAGTGAGGTTGTCTCAAAAAATTCTCAATAGTATACAGATGCATATAGACCCAAGCAATATTATCTACTACTGTAACCTTATCAATAGACAAATATATGTATCGTACAACCTTTAGTTTCTCTTTCAAGTCTTCTTTCTCAACCATAGCTAGGCATTTTTCCCAATCCCAACAACTAATTTCTGACCAATGAGAATGAGGAAAGTGTGGGAAACTAAGACAAGAAAACATCTTATTTTGTTCAGGAAAATCTATTATATGACATCCTCTTTTGAAAATATGAAAAATAGTAGCTAGCTGAACTGTTTTACCCAAAAGAATGTTTTGAATGATCTTGTTGAATTAAAAGGTAATTGTCCCTTCGTTAGTTGCAACTATTATTTCATTTCTCTTGTGCTATTAATTTTTTTTTTCATACCTAATATCCAAAAAATCATCCATAGATTTCCATCTCGAAACATTCTTCTCAACGCCATCTACAATTATCTTTTCATATATCTTTCCTACATGCTTCTCAATAGTATCCAACTTAAGTTGCATTGTTTTGTCCTTGCCTAATTTTTAGCTACATATTGTACATTTTCATTCTTTGGGAGGTTCAAATTTATTCTCATTTTCAATAGGTTCAATAAATGGAAACTTAGAAACCCACTCTAACCTGAAAATCCTTCCCAAGTCCGATTTTATTTCCTTTCTCTTTCTTCCAGAAATAGGTGTCTACTAAGTATTTTACCTTGTGGAATTTAGATTTCATTGAATGCCATTGCCAGAAGTTTCACCTCCAACATTACCTTGGGCACAAGAACGTGATGTAGTTTCATCTTTATTCAATTGGGTAGGTGGTACAGTGTCAAACTCAACATAATTCAATGGAATGTCTTCAAGGGGAGGCATTTCAGTCTTGTTGTCATTGACAACATTAAGAAAATTAAAATTGAACACATTCTCATTCTGAGTGTTATTTTGAATGTAATCATTATCCCTTGATTTTTATGGTCCTGCTGGAGAAGGATGGGTTTCCTTAGATGGTTTCTCCAAATAAGATGTTATTTTTTGAATGCCAGTTCTAATACTAGGAGGGGTTGGAATATCATTTTTTCCCAAGGCTGAGCTTCCCTTTTTAGGTGACATTTTTCTGAATCAATGAATTTTGAAGAATAGAAAGAAAAAAATATACAACATGTAAGACTAAATGATATTGATATGTGAATAGACATCTCAACATGAGAATTATGTATAAAGAAACATATTACGCATGCAAATTCATTTAGATGAATTGATTTAGGTAGAAAGAAAAAAAAGAGAATAAATTCATCATGAAGCATCTGAAAGGAAATATCATTGATTGATTGTTAATGTTAACATTGATTACAAGGAAGTTATTTTAATATCCATATATCATGTTCTTAAAACACTAGATAGTGCATCTCATGATGTATCATGTAATGTATGTCAATTGATAGAAAATGAAAAAAATTGTTGTAATGGATATCATGTAATGGATGTCAATCAAAATTGCATCTTACAAGAAATATAAAAATACGAAATAATAAATTAAAGGAAGAGTCATCATGAAAACCTAGAAGAATTTTAGATTTAAAAATAAGAAATTTAAAGAGAACATAATTTAACTAACCCCAATTTAATTCTTCTATGATATTTGAATTCTTTTCAAGTGATTTTTGACACGGGCTATATAATATTGTGTCACTTAACATGTAATACTTTTTACAAAAGTGTTATATTAGTAAAAGAAGAAATTACAATATTTTTTCCATAAATTTTCATGGTTTCTTGATTGACATGTTACATCAAATTGGATAAGGATTGCCTACCATTTATTTAGTTTCAATGCACTTCATCTGTATTGGTTTGATCTACATGTTTTATTACAAAAATCACAAGGTTTGACTCTTTTGAAAGAAAAAATTGATATAGAACAAAGTGAAAGGATGAGGTGATATTTTTAACTCTCTCATATAACTTAGTTGGAAGGAATAAGAATATTACTACAATCATAATTAGAGCATAAATCAAGCAAACTGAAGATGTATTAGAGGGTTTAGAAGAAAAAAAACAATTTAAATGATTTTTTGAGTAGTCAAAGACACTCTAATGATAAGACACTTTAGTGATAAGAAGTCTGTGTTCTAGCTAATAAAACATGAAATAGGTGATCTCAAGGTCTGTGCTCAGTATGAAATGAAATTATAGTATGTATATGCTCATGAAAGACTATGAGTTCATTGATTCATCAAAGGTCTGATCTGTCCTTAGTTGATTAATGAAGGAGGCTTTATGACCGAGCTCTATCATAATGTATAGAAGTTTGTCCTATTGTATAAAGGTTCTAAATGTTTTCATCAAGACAAATAAGGTGTGAATGTTCTCATGAAGACATTATTGATTCATCATAGGTATGATGTCTATCCTAAGAAGATCCAATTACCAAGAGTCTTCATCATTTCAAAGGAGATGAGATAGAATATATGGTCTTCCATCTATGACTCATTATGGTATGAGACTGGGAATTAAGGGTTGAGAATATATGCAAGGTTCTTTGGCTTGACAATGAAATGCCAATGTGTTAGAGCTAGCTAAAGTATCATTATTCTTGAGAGAAGCACGAATTCTCTGATATGATGTTTCACATATGATACAATCATGATAAGGGTATTATTTGTATACTGTCGTGTTCCTATTTGGAGAATGAGTTCAAGAAACTTGAAGGATGCATGCATTAAAAATATCACTGGATCTTGATGTTTTTCCTTTATATTAAATATTCTAGACATGTTGTATGGACTAAAACAAGGACAAGAAAAGATGTCAAAGAGTGATCCCACTTATGAAATCTTCATGGAGGAAGAAGAGGTGGTGTAAATGCCTACATTTTTTTTTTGGAAAATTATTGTTGTGGAGAGATAGATTCCAATTTTGCCTCAACATTAATAAATGTGAATTAGTATTACTATAAAGTTTATGATGGATTTATAAAATAATTATTTTCACAGGTAGTGACTGTTGGTTGGATATTTTTTCAAACCAAAATATGAGGTTCAACCACAGTATATGGGATTAAATCCCCTCCTCAAAGACAGGTGAGGATACCTGCTTATTACTAATCTAAAACACAGTAAAAATAATATATACAGTATTCACACTAATCTAACCATTGGCGGTTGGGATAGAATCCCGAAATCCATATCCACACGATTGGGAAGGACATTGTTTTTCATAAATGGACAGGGTCAGAAATTATTCCAATGGAAGAAACACAATGGAAAGGAAATGAGAGAAACATATTTTCTTTCGAGTAAACACAGAGCACGAAATAATCATACAAGCTTTAGATCATAAATATAATGTCTGAAATGATTAGAAACACTAAGATGCTAAAAAAAGAATAACTTAAGATTATGAACGTAAGAACAATGTCTTAAGAAAGATATATCCCATAACACAAAGTTTGTAAAATAATATCAACTCCTATTCTTCAAAATGATTGAACGAAAACACAAAGTTTTTCTTCTTTCCAATAGCCCCTAAATATTCCAAAAAATATCAACCCTTTGGAATGCAAAAGCATCCCTTATTTATAAAAAAAGAAGTAGAGATAAAATAGGGTAGATCCTAAAAAATAGCATTTTAACAAGAGTTCTGTTTTGCTTGATTCTCACGCAGGAGATCAAGTCAAAATATGATTCAAAAATATGACGAAACAGAAATGAAAAAGACATGTCAATTTCAAGATTGAAATGACATGAAACATTGGGAATTAATCTGAATCATCATCCTTTTCTCCTTCCTCTTTTTCTTCCTATAGCTGAGACTGTTTGCTCTGAAATTCTTGGAACTTCCGAATTATGCCTTGCATTTCATTCTCATCAGGCACAGTGGAATGATCATTCCAAATTTTTCAGGTCTCATGAATATCGTTGGCATTGCCGGGAATCTTTTTCAATCCTTTGCTAAGTTTCCTTAAGGCCTCCAAAGTATGTTCAACCCTTACAAACAGATCAATGATCTCAAGGCCAAATCCGTGTATTGGTTCCTACTGAAAAGACTCTTGGATTTGGTTGAAGAGATCATCTGCTGATAGGATACCTGAGTTCCCAACTGACACCTTTGGACAAATCTTCAGCAATTATTCTTCCAGATCACTTTTCCCATCAATCAATTTATCCCTTGATTCTCTCAACTTACTGCAGGCTTCATTGAGAATCTTTATTCTAAACCTGATGGCCTTGGTCAGCTGGAAATGATTATCTGTATGTGGGAGAATACCTTCTTCTACCAAGAGATGTGCTGGTATTTTCTTTAATACCTAGAGAGCTTCAAAATTCAAATCAAGATGTCTAATTTCTTGAGTGAATTCTTCATCCATCTTCTCTCCATCCTTCTGAATGTCCCCCAGAGACTGATGAACTTTCACCACGTCTTGAATTACTTCCTTCCCCTGTTGGAGCAACCTTTGGATCCATTCATCGACCACCCTTCCTTTTTTATTAATCTTCTCAATCGTAGGCACTGATGAGAAATCGAATCCGACAGGGACAAAAGAAAATGGTATGGATTCGAGGGGTTTTGAGAGCTTAATCAAAATCTCAGTCAACTGCTCCACCTTTTCCTTTAAGCTCATTTCAGCTATCCTTTATTTCCTTCAACTTCTAGCACAACACGTCTGTGGAAGCCCGTGCATCTTGTTGTGCTCCTTCCATTGTCACCTCTCCCTAGAGCCACCTTGGTTATCTGATAATCAGAAGCTGTTATGTCTTCTTTAGTTTTATCAGCCGCGGGAGTGGCAGATATTTGTAAACTCATGCTCCTGAAGCGTCCACCAAAACCCTTGAAACTATTTTGGGTTTCTTGGCTGATTTAGTAGTAGAAGCCTTGAGTGAGCTGAAATCAAAGGCTGGTATGGGTACAATCACTTTCCTCTTCCTTGGAGTTTGCTCGAGTAGCCGTTGTGGCGTATCAGAGGGAGTTGCCACTGTTGTAGTAGTTGGTATTCATACTTTCAGGGGGAGAAGGATTCTATTATTGGAGGGGAAACAGTTAGCCAACGTGGTAGCAGATGCAACAAAAAGAGGTACAGGTTGGGGCGTGCTAGATGATTACTTGGGTCCCAGCAGAGAGGGGTGAGAGTCTAGAGAAAATACCAGCCATGACCTGAAGAATTTGATGGGGAATGAGGAGGTTGGAGTGGTTGTTGAGGGGGAAGGCACATATCTCAGTTTCCAAGGTCTGGGATGCAAGAGATAAGGTCTCTCCAGTTGAGCAGTCAACAAATGGTGAAGACCAGAGGCTGGCTTCCTTCTGCTTCCAAAGAAATTTCTCCTATTTCTGGTGGTGTTGGTGATTCTGACACATTCACCATTTCAACTGGAGAAACAATTGAAGATATTTCTCTTTCTTTTCTCTTGTTGGGAAACTTGACCTTTATAGGCCCCCTTAGAAGATTCTTTTGTCCTTTTTCTTTTCGGAGGGCCCCGCCTCCGAAGTAGCCAAATTTGGAAAATTTTCATATTTAAAACTCATTCCCCAAGAGGCGAGCCATTTTTTGGTGCGTGCAAGAATGAGAGCCGACCTATCTGTAATGGAGGCTTTTTTCGCTGATTGACCAATCAATAGGTGGGAAAACATATTGATCTTCATTAAGCCCATCATAGGACAGGTCCAACACACTTTCATTATCAGTAGTGCCATCTGGAAAGTTAGAAATCTCAAGCATCTGAATCTTATTAAGTAGTCAACCTACTATGATATCTTTTATATCGGACCAGCAACTTCGTCACGTAGATCAATCCATATGTCCTCAATGTCAGGTCTGTGCAGGTGCAGAGCTCCATAGGCTCTAAGGAATCCTCGGATTATCAAACCCATCCCGGGACTTCATGTGCTTTTTTAATTTGTCCTGAAGTTCGCATGGACAACATTTTTGGCCTTCACTACTATCGAGCAAGTATATCTCCCAATAGAAATTGGGAAGGATACAACAGCCTTATGTTTGCTTTGTTGGAATTTGTGAAAATCCAACAACTGCCTAACCAATTCCATCAATATTAGTCTATCCCCTGGATATCAGGGCAGGCGAAAAGGATCTCCCGAGTACATGACCACCCGAAGATATGTAAAATTCTTGAATTGCAAGAAGATACATCCCCATTTGGAAACTTCAGCCCAAGCCTCATCTGAGACTCTTGTCTTCCTCAGCTCAGGGTTTATCCTGCAGATATTCTCATAGAAGAAGGCATCATTTACCCTTCTGAAATGGTCTTTGGACCCCTTTTTTGTCAATTGAGGAAAGTATTGATAAACCTGGTTCGCTGTTATGCTTCCCTTGGTATCCAGCCCGGGATAGTTCCTCATCCCGGCTGCTGCGTAAGTGACATATGAAGACATATAACACTTTCCCAGTTAACAAGACCATTGTCATTTGAGAATCAATCTCATTGCTGATGAGAGTTCCCCAGTCAATCCCTTGCTGATTCTTCTTGATGGTGATCATAAACTGATACATCCATCCTTGAAATACATTTGATTCGGGCAAACCAAAAACCCGACTCAGCAGGGTGATGATATCATTGATTTCTTGGATGAAATCACTCCTGGAGATAAGCCTTGGAAATCTGGAGACAGCTGGTTTGGCCTTGATCAGGAACTTCTTGTTTACATGTTTGATGCAGTCTTCCTGATCGTTGTCCTGTCAACACCAATCCGGCCGACTATGATAATTCTTCACCGGGATACTCCTCGTTCTATGATTAGGTTTACTAATGTCATCAAAGCCTCCATAGTTTGATGGATGTCACCAGCCTGGCTCTTCACGGAACGAGAAGCAGAGTCATACATAATGCACAAGCCAAATACCATCTGGACTATGATAAGACGAAATGAAGACAAATGCTGAAATATCAAAGTAAATAATAATATTAACATGAAATTGTTACAATCTCACCCATGAGGTACTTCAACAAGACTATGGGAGAAACTTTACAATCACACTTCTTGATGGCTTCTTCAGCACACCTTTAACTGATGGCTTCCTTCGCACACTTCCTACAATATTTCTCACTACTTCTTTCTATGCTAAATGAGGGGGGTGACCTCTCTATTTATAGAACTTACAGGCTTATCCATCTTATCTCTAAGATAGGATAAGAAATCCACTCTGACGAATCATATTCCATACCTTAACTCTTATCTGTACATGTAAGCTTATCTCTTAAGATAAGATAAACCTTATCATTTTACATGGGTTCCACATTTTTAGACTTTTTACAAATAAAATACACAAAATATTTATGACCTCACTCCTTGTCCTTATTACTAATATAATATTTCTAATTCCTAATCATGTAGACCCTACTTCTCTAATTACCCAAACTTTGACATTTTAACATTACCAGACCACTTACGACAAATATTTACTTTTTACAACATTCCTATTGTACTTTGACTGTTACCGTACTCCACATTATTTGTGGCGTCGTACTGGCAGCGCCGTTATCTTCTATCGGACACTACTACTAATTACACCTAACAACATTCTATTCCTAATACATACATTAATGAAATAGAAATTATGGAGGAAAATTTCAGAAGTGTCGACATCTTCCCCCTTCCTAGCAAAGCTACTCCGTCCTTGGAGTAGACTCTTCTGGTGCGTGGAAAATCTTCAACTTGTCATGGTTGACCCATTTCGTAATGGGAGTGCCATCCAATTCCTCCAGTCGGTACGTACCATTTTCATGCACAGCTAGCTATTTTGTAGGGTCCCATCCATTTTGGAAGAAATTTCCTCTGTCTTCTTTTTTTGTATCTGGAATCATATACTAGAACCAAGTCATTCACCTGAAATGGAGACCAAAGGATCTTTTGATCAAAGTATTCCTTCGACTTCATTTTCTTCTTATGGCTTGTATCCTTTGCTATTTCCCTCATTTCCTCTAGCAAATGAAGATGTACCAACCTTTCTTTTACTGAATCACTTTCATCCATCCTTTCATTTTTCATAACTCTCACAGTGGGAATATCAAACTCAATAGGAAGAACTGGATCAATGCCATAGGCCAACTGAAATGGAGAGTATCCTGTTGCTGACTTTGATGTTGCCCTATATGCCCACAATGCTGCATGAATCCTCTTATCCCATTTATGTACCACAAGGCTGCATCTTTTGCTAGAATTTGACACAGCACAAAATTTGTTCGTTCCACCTGTCCATTTGTGCTTGGCTTGTATGTTGTTGCCTTCCTGTGCTTAATAGAAAACTTATTGACTAGGGATTCTACCACCTCATTAATGAAGTGGCTTCCTTGATCTGTTACAATTTCTAATGGACAACCAAATCTGGTGACAATGCGTTCATATATGAACGTTGCCACTTCATCCATGGAAGCTGTTTTCAATGGCCTAGCTTCAACCCACTTGGTTAAATAATCTGTGGCAACTACAATATACTTATTTTGGCATGAGGTAGTTGGAAGTGGACCTACAATGTCTATTCCCCACTTTTCAAAGGGACCAAGTGGAAGAATAGGGCATAATGGAGCTGATGAAGTCTTACGATTACCATGTGTTTGACAAATATCACATGTCTTACAATAATTATAACAATCTTTAAAAAGAGTGGGCCAGTGATAACCTGCATCCAAGATCCTTCTTGATGTAAGTTGTCCAGAGAAGTGCCCTCCACATGTACCATTGTGGAATTCTTCTATCAGTTCCTTCCCTTGATCACGTCCAACTGCCCTCTTGTACTGTCCATCAGGTCCTATTCGAAATAATACTCCATGCAGAATAGAATATGGACGACTGGCTTGAGTAATCTTTCTCTTAGTCTTTGCATTGGCACCATCAGGAAACTTGAATTCATTTAGATAATTCCAAATATCTATGTATTCACTAGGGATTGTGTCAAGGGAGAACAATGCTGCATTGGGAAAATCATCATCATCACAAGATGATCCTAAACCATCATAGGCTCGAGAGAGTGCATCTGCATTGACATGCTTCTTTCCTGGCCTATCTATAATATCAAATTCAAACTCTTGTAGAAAAATTATCCATCTTGCTATCCTCCCTGATGGGTTAGGCTTATTGACAATATATTTTAGAGCCTGATGATCTGTTACAACTATAAATTTCTGCCCTAGCAAGTAATTTCTAAACTTCTTTACAGCAAAAACGATAGCCAGAGCCTCTTTTTCAGTTACAGTATAGTTTACCTCAGCACTGCTCATTTGTCTGCTCCCAAAGTAAATTGGATGTTCATTCCCATTTTCATCCTTTTGGCTCAAAGTACTTCCTAGTGCTGCATCTGAGGCATCAGTGTACACAATGAATGGCTTGCTCCAATCTGGATTCTTCAAAACAGGTGAAGACACCAGGGCTTCCTTCAGTTGTTCAAAAGCTTCATGCGCCTTATTTCCTGGTTCATAAGTAACATCCTTCTTCAAGAACTGGGTTAGTGGCTGTGCAATCTTTGAGAAATTCTTGATGAACCTTCTATAGTAACCCACATGGCCTAAAAATGATCTCAACTTACTTCTATTCATAGGAAATGGTAAATCTTTGATTTTTGAAACTTTATCAGGATCAGTACCAATACCATCTCTGGATACAACATGCCCTAACAAAACACCTTTAGAACATCCAAAGACACACTTTGTAGGGTTTAGTGAGGCTTGTGCTTCATCTAACCTTTGAAATGTTGTCTCCATTTGGTGCAGGTGGTCCAACTTGCTCCCATAGATGCAAAAATCATCCAGGAATACTCTGATGAAGGTCCCAATGTAGGGTTCGAACACCCTATTCATCAAACGCTGGAATGTTGCTGGAGCATTACACAACCCAAAAGGCATAACTCTATAAGAAAACGTTCCCCAAGGAGTGGTGAACGTGGTCTTCAGCTGATATTTCTCTGCTATACGAACTTGGTTGTAGCCGCTATATCCATCAGCAAAACTATAGCACTCCTGGCCAGCTACTTCGTCCAAGATCTGATCTGAAAATGGAAGAGGGTAATGATCCTTCTTTGTTGCCTTATTGAGCTTCCTGTAATCAACACAAATGCGTAGCTTCCCATTCTTTTTTATTGAGATCACAATGGGAGAAACCCATTCTGAATTCTCCACAGCAAATATGAATCCTGCATCAAGCAACTTATCTATTTCTTCTTTTACAGTCTTGGAGAAATTAGGATTCATTCTATATGGCATTTGCTTTATGGGCTTAGCACCATCTACCAGCTCAATACAATGTTCTACCCAACTTACTTGACGGAGTTCCTTGTAATCAAAAGTGAATAGGTGTATGTACCTTCGAAAGAGCTGGAGGTAGGATTCCTTCTCACTCTCCATCACAGCATCACCAATCTTTATTTGTTGGAGACGATCATCAACTTCTTCTTCAGATAATTTTATGGGGTCATGAGTTGGTGTGACTGGAAGGATATCCATGACTGAAACATCAACCTCACTTTCTTCATCTTCAGTGTCCACTTCACTGGTACTAGAGTAATCAGAGGATGTCCAATCATCAGTTTCATCACTTGAATCCACAGGTTCTGCTTTATGATGCCGAGGGATCACATTTATCTTCACCCTCTCTCTACCACGTCCAAGTGTCATGAAACCTTCATTCCAGTAGTTCCTTGCATGAACTCTCCTTAGCCATGGTCTTCCCAGCAACATTGGGTATGCAACAGTACCATTTTTCATCACCTGAAAGTCTACCACACATACAACACCCATAACAGATATTGCCACATTTGAAACTACACCTTCTGGTTTAGTTTTTCCCTTATTTAATGACCTTAACATAAGTGTTGAAGGGCGATCAATTTTTAAACCCAACATATTCATTACAGACTCGGTCATTACATTAACTGCAGCACCTCCATCAACTAAGACATCATGAATTGAAATACCATTACATAATACCTCAGCTTGTGGAGCATAGGGATCTGCCTCTGCCTCCAAAACAGGGACCTCAACCTCCTTCCTTCTTCGAGCATTGAGTCCACCTCGCAACTCCCGCCTCTTCTCAGAAGACATAGCCAAGAGTTGACCATATGTAATATTTGCAGGCCTTTTGGACAGATCTTCCAAGATGGAGTATGGTCCTTGCCCCTGTGAAATCAGAAAATCCTACACACCCAACTTTCTTCTCCTATATTTCTTACTAGTTTCTCCTTTCATCTTCTTAGGATCAGTTCCATCTTGATTATCTTTTTCTTTCTTTCTTTTTGTTACAAACACATCTACTTCATTATTTCTGCTCTTATCTACTACATCAAAAGAATTCACAGGTGCTTTTCCTTTATCATTATCTCCTTGTACCAGATGTAGAAGCTCTATCTGGACAATTATACTTATAATGACCCTTTTTATAACAACCATAACAAACTAACTTGAGAAATATTTCTTTTTAGACCTCTATCTCCTCCCTGAGAACTAAATTCCTTTCCTTGAAGAAGATTAATAGTTAACTGACCCATCTTTTTGAGCAGATCTTCATACTCAGTAGATGTACTAGGAGAAATATTTGTGCTCACCAGGAGTGGTTGTGGATTCTGGACCAAAGGTGCTGGTGTAGGCTCTACTTTAGCAACAATTTCTTTGGGCTCCTCTTCCATGCTTTCTTCTTGCGTTCTTGCAATCTCCTTTGCTTGTTCAATGGTAGCTGGGCGGTCATACTTCACTCGTTGTCTGATCTCTGGCTTCATCCCAAGAATGAAGTGCTTACATAGGAGATTATCCACGTCGTTCATCAACCCATCCGCTAATCCTTCCTTCCGGATCTAGGCATCGAGCTTCCTCCTTAGCTCTAGAACACGAGCATGATAATCCCTTATCTTCTCCTTCTCTCCTTGGGTTAGCTTTGTGATATCGATCATGAGATCTGCATATCTCTGTTGTTCACCAAATTCTTCAAGAAAACTTTCAGTTAATAAATCCCATGATTTTTTTCACATTATCACCTAGTGTTTCAAACCACCTAAGTGCTGAACCATCCAAAAAGGTAGGAAAAAGTTCAGTCCATTGTTCCCTTCTTATGAGGCCATTACAAATACAAGATCGTTTAAACTCTTGAATGAAAGAAGAAGCATCTTCATTAGATTGGGCTGAAAAAACAGGAATCTTTCCCATTTTCAAAAGTAACCACCGTGAAATACCAACCCACAATTACAATCAACAAGACTTATGTGCACAAATAATTAAAATCACTGTAATAGAAAGTGACTTTACACCTTTCTACAGTAAAATAGAAATGACCACGGTAACTATGGTAAAACTTGACTTACTGCGGTAAAAACTGACTTTACTGTGGTAAACACTATTCACGGTAAAAAGTGAAATTATTGTGGTAAATACTATTCACGGTAAAAAGTGAAGTTACTGCGGTAAATATTATTCACGGTAAAAAGTGACTTTACTGTGATAAATACTATTCCAGCAAAACTGACTTTGTCATGGTAACTACTATTCACGGTAAAATGAGTTTACCATGGTAACTACTATGCACAGTAAAAACAAGGTTACCCTCTAATTGATTTTTGACTAAGTGGGAATATCTCTCCAGAAAATCCACCAACGAGGAATGGTCCCGGCAACGGAACCAAAATGTCATCACCAATCCGGCACTATGATAATTCTTCACCAGGAACTCCTCGTGCTATGATTATTTACTAATGCACAGCCTTTAGTTTGGTGGATGTAATTTGGAAACAAAACAAAAACATAACACAAGAATACCATCGACTATGATAAGACGGAATGATGACAAATTTGAAATATCAAAGTAAATAATAATATTAACATGAAATTGTTACAATCTCACCCATGAGGTACTTCAACAAGACTATGGGAGAAACTTTACAATTACACTTCTTGATGGCTTCTTCAGCACACCTTTAACTGATGGCTTCCTTTGCACACTTCCTACAATATTTCTCACTACTTCTTTCTATGCTAAATGAGGGGGGTGGCCTCTCTATTTATAGAACTTACAGGCTTATCCATCTTATCTCTAAGATAGGATAAGAAATCCACTCTGACGAATCATATTCCATACCTTAACTCTTATCTGTACATGTAAGCTTATCTCTTAAGATAAGATAAACCTTATCATTTTACATGGGTTCCACATTTTTAGACTTTTTACAAATAAAATACACAAAATATTTATGACCTCACTCCTTGTCCTTATTACTAATATAATATTCTAATTCCTAATCATGTAGACCCTACTTCTCTAATTACCCAAACTTTGACATTTTAACATTACCAGACCACTTACGACAAATATTTACTTTTTACAACATTCCTATTGTACTTTGACTATTACCGTACTCCACATTATTTGCGGCGTCGTACTGGCAGCGCCGTTATCTTCTATCGGACGCTACTACTAATTACACTTAACAACATTCTATTCCTAATACATACATTAATGAAATAGAAATTATGGAGGAAAATTTTAGTGTCGACAGTCCTAGGATTTCTGAGCTGACTTGATGTCCAACTCTCCATACTCTTCAAAATCAGGCAATTTGAGGAGGTCATCAAAGTAACCTCCATCCAATTTGATCACCACTTCACCTGATTGACTTCTCACAGAATGAGAAGCCGAGTCATAACTGGATGCACAAGCCAAGATGAATTCTGGACACTGAGCGGTACATGGGAAAACCCGCTGCAAGAGGCAAGCCACTATCGGCTATAGTTTTCATCCATGGAGTTTGGGAGGAACTCCTCACCCTACTCCAGAAATCTTCAATGTCTATATTTCTGAGTTCAGTGTCTCGGATGTCATAGTTGCAATTAATATACGATGGAGATTCCAACTTTTTAAACTTGTATTTCATTCTGCCTGACTTCTCGGTCTTTTCCTGAGATGGACCAGGGGTCCGACATGAAGGACGTTGAAGGAGGAAAGTTTCGAAGCTCAGGAGATGTTGCTCACTGTGAGAATCGCGACCTGCTTGATATGCCAGAAGAACAGAAGAGTCTGACACTCGGCGAAGAGGATGTCGGAAAATCTTGAAATCCTGATGTGCTAAGAATGTTGGAAACTCTGGAAAGTCCGGCACTTTAGAAAATGTCGGAAACTCTAGAAAACCCGACACGTTTGATAATGTCGGAACTTTGGGAAAGCCCGACACTGCTGATGATGTCAGAAACGGAAGAAAGCCCGACACTTGTGTTGATGTCGGGAACTCTAGAAAGTCCGGCACGCCAAACCTTCAATATACTTCGGGTCTTCGACACTGCACAACAACCTTCAAAATCCGAGAAGAGAAAAACAAGGTTTTTCATTGAATTTCAAACATGCAATCTCCTTTTAACCATTCATGTACCAGGAACATAATAAAAATTTGAGGAAATAGCACCAAGTGGTAATTTAGAAGAGATAGACTCTAAAACCTAAACCCCCTTTTTTCAAAACAACTCCAGAAAGAAGAAGAATAAAAATCTTTCAAGACCCGGTAAGAAATTGAGAAGAATCCACAGGCAATCAATCCATAAAAACTAGGAACAAAGAAGGGAGAGAGAAATACCTTCAACCAAAGAACGAGGAGATTGAAAATAGGTGATTCAATCGGGCACAGGCGAGCTTTCGGGTTTCGACATTGGGAAAGCATGTACGAAAAATCCACAAGTTAAAAATATGTCTGGTAAAAATGACGTGGAAATCCGCATATTTATAAGAAAATTTGTAATTAATACACTTCAGCTCGGCACATGCCAACTCACCAAAAACTCGGCATAAATGCCATGTCAGCATGTTCAAGAGGTCCGAAAAACCCGACACAAAGGAGCTTAGAGAAATTCGGGTTTCGGGTTTCGGGAAATAGAAGACATAGAGCATGAGATGCCTAGATGCTTCACATCTCCGAAAACCCGATACGAAGGATTAAATTAGACTTCAAGTATCGGTGAACAGGTGACACAAAACATGTTTTGAATAAGGCATGTTCCGATGCGCCGGAGGTCCGAAAACCCGAATTAACTCTATATGAAGCAGGTTTCGGGTTTCGGAAAACACAAGGCATAGAGCATGAGATGCCTCATGTCAACCTGTCGGTAAAACCCGAAAACCTGATTTTTGTCTAAAAGAGGCCATAATGCAAAATCAACTTCAAAATTTTTGTAGGGGTTATCTGATTGTTTTTTCATGAACTCAAAACGGAGATAACAGTGAAAAAAGTGAATTTGGAGATAAAGAAATCCTTTTCTCCTCCTTATATTGTTGAAGGAAATGCATACTTGGAGTACATTCAATACATTATGTTTCCATGGTTTAAAGAGTTTGAAGTAAATTTTAGTGAGGAAAATGGTGGTAAAAATTAAGAATGCTACAACAAGGACAAGAAAAGATGTTGAAGAGTGATCCCAATTTTGCAATATTCATTGAGGAAGAAGAGGTGTGTAAACCCCTAAACATTTTTTTGAAAAATAATTGTTGTCGAGAGATAGAGTCTAAATTTTCTTAAACATTAATAAAAGAGAATTAGTATTACTATACAGTTTCCTGATGGATTTATAACACAATTATTTTCATAGGAATTTCCAGAAGTGAATGTGAAGATAAAGAAAACATTTTTTTCTCCTCATATTGTTGAAGGAAATCCATGCTTGGAGTACATTCAATACATTATGATTCTATGGTTTAAAATTTTTGACGTACATCACAGTGAGGAAATTGGTGGTAACAAATATGCATGCTTGTGATAAGACCTCTATACTTTTCCCACAACTGCTATTTTTTGTCTTTTGTCTTTCTAAATGCTAATTATTTGGTTTTTTGTCCATTTTTGTAACTTTTTTCCCTTTTGCATTTCTTGTATTTTTAATTTTAGACATCTCTGTATGGTCTCTATTTCATTACCTTATTGTTTTTTAGCATTTCTTTAAACTCTCATTCTAAACCAAAACCTCCCATCGAATGTGAAACCTGTAAAATGATCCGCAGTTGATAGTTTTTTTGGTTTAGAGTGGGTCCCGAATCCTGGAAGGTCTATACCATATGTCACCATTCTGTCAGTCTCCCAAGAAAATGCCCCTGATGAAACGTGAAACCTGTGAAATCTACTGCATTTTATATATCCTTTAGGTCCATTGTGGGACGAGGAAATGTCAATGGTGTTGGTACCCCACATTTAATCTCCTTCACAACTTGAGTTGCATCATGAATTTTACAAGACACTCAGAGTCAGATAAATAGTTTTATATGTCATTTTTTAGTTGGGGAAGCAATTTATCTGACTTGTTAGCACTCAGGATTTGAAGAAGTGGCTATCACCCTTGGAAGGATTTGATCTAATCGTCACTATTTTAGGTTGTGCCTATCAATCAAGGTAAGAGAACCTATATTGTAGCCTCTGTTTTGTGAAGGAGGTGAAAATATCCTTATACTGTGCAGATTGTATGGAGATGGCCTTGAGAAAACATGATCAATTTCCCATTATTCAAACTCAATAGATTTATCAGTACTAAATGATGTAAATGCTTTCAAGACAAGGCTAAGGCTATTAAAGACATGGTATGATCCTGATTTGCTTTGTGAATTTTTGTAAATGGATTATATTCTTTTGTTGACACACAATACAATGTAGGGGTATTATAGGTAGGATGAGTTAATTTGAAATGAATTTTGGGGTGGGAGATATTTAGACAAGACTAACCAGAATTTTCCAACTTCTGTAAGGACCTTTGAAAAACTTGAAAGACTCAGAAAATAGAAATGATCCAAAGAGGTTAATGTGTTCCTTCAACCAGGATATGTGCATCAAATGGAAGCCTAGATCTGCACTCTTCCACACAGTCTCTGATGATTTATCACAAAATATTGAGTTAAATGAATTAGCAAAGCATTTAGAAATTTCTATTCTATCAGACCTAAGGTACCCCCAAAGGTTTACAATCAAATCTATATCAAGGAAAGCAAAGTGAATTTAAATTTGTTTATCCTTTCATCAGATGAAATCTCTTCTGATTTTGGAATTGCAAATGCCACTACGCTCTTACCAGAATTAGATCTGCATGATCAAAAGGAAATTCGAAACACCATATTGCAATAAGAGAAAGAAACACAAATTGAATCTGAAACATAAGTAAATACAAATTTTACTAAGAGACAACACAAAATAATCCATAATGACCAAAATTAACAGTAGGGGAATGTTATAAGAACAATCTCAGAGCTTGTTAGTGGCTATACATCTACAACCAACCTAACGTGTTACAAATTTGATGCAAAAAAGGAGTTAAAATGGTTCTTAGGTGGTTTCTCAGAGAATGGGATTCTTCCCAGATTTTCCCGTGAAAATTCTAAGTTTCTCTGACCATTTGCATGACAAATTCATGAAATATATAACTTTTACTCACTCACTCACTTTTCCCCTCAAATATTCCCTCCAAAAGTGGAATATTCAAAGCACCTTTGCTTCACAATATTTATAGAAAATGGCATTTAACAAACTCACATAAAATTGCTAGTTGTTCTTTCAAAAGGTGAATCATTACAAACATTTCATCATTCTTCAAAGTGGAAGAACATTTTTCATTCCCCATGCATGTAGATCCCTTTCATTTCATCATTTCAAATTTTCCTTTCCCAATTTTTTACTTTGCAACTTTGGATCTAGTAATTCATGTTTTTCACAAATTAGAGTAAAAATTCATTTGAAATGTTCTTTGGATTCACAAATTGAGCCCCCAATTCGATCAGTTCAGACCCTGCAAACCAAAATGAGACGAATTGGAAAAAAATTCGATGAAGATTGATGCAAAAAATGGATCTCCAAAATTCCTGGAACTCAAATGGTGGCCAAATTGGTGTAATGCATAGCTATAGTTGATATGTTCTTATCTTTAAATCTAAGCCCTCCATGTGGAAAATCTAGGAAAAATGGGCCTTGGGGACACTTTTGACCTTTTTACAACTTTTTGAAAATTTGTAAAATTTCTTGATTTCCTCCACCGCTCCACCTTTGTGATTTGGGTCTAACACGTGGCGTAATATGACTGGATATTGATTCGCGGCTCAATTTTACACATTTTGCATATTTTTGGAGAAAGGAATTTTTTTCAATTTTCCTCTGCGGCTCCGCCCTCCCCACAAGACACGTGTCCTTATATGATTGGATGAGTCGCAATGCTTCTCATTTCATATTCTAATCATATTTCGCGAAGGAAAATTTTTAACATTTCCTCCGCCAGCCCCCCACCCTCCGCCGTTGACTCCTAAGGTTTAATTTTGAATTTTTACCTTCGGGCTCAAGGGTCCATTCAACAATTTTACCCTTTTGATAACTAGAGGCTGAAAATACAACTTACCTTCGACAGCCTGCCTCCCTGCCTTTGAGCCTACGATGTGTCATCCTTTGATTCGATGGTGGGTCGCTGTCTATTGTGATGATTTTATCCCCTTATTCGAAAATGGGTGAAAATTCTAACTTTCCCTCCAAGGCTCCATCTTCCGATCCTTTCTCTGATGCTGACACGTGTCTTCATCCCATTGGCTGGCGAGTTTGCGGTCCAATTTTATATTTTAACTCTTTTTCACCAATGGCTGAAATAAGTATCAAACTCCTCTGCCTTTCCATCTCCCAGCCCTGCCATGTGTCCTCCTCTGATTAGATGCGGGCCCTTAGGGGATTTTCTTTGTTTCCACACATTTTCCAAACTGCCTTATGGCACAAAATGACCTACCCATCTGCCTTCACTCTTCCTACAACACACGTACCTCCTCTAGGGCCTATGGAACTATGGGGGAAACTTGCACATTTTTCCCATAAACAACAAAAATGTTTAAGTTTATAGAAATGACCCATTGATCCTTGTCCAATTACAAATGGCCACGTATGCAAAAGTATATGAGCTAGAAATTGACGGGAAAAGGATGCCTGTGTGACTGTCAAAAAACAAATGGAAAGTGATTTTAGGCAATTTACGACCATGGCAAGGGATTTTTGAGGGAAAATAAGTACAAATTGAACAATTTCGAGCTCCAAAGGCTGGGAAAAAATGAAAAAACGACAGAGGCGTTTGAAATAAGAAAAATTAGAGTAAAACGTAAAGTAAACTTGGGTATTCCTTCAAAATGGTGCAAAATGGAGGAAATGCAAACAACACATAGCAATCAAACACAAAAACGAGTTTTTTTTATCAAATTCTAAGTATATGAGAATACCATAATCGTTCTTCCTCAGAAAGAGGGCAAAAATGCATTTTTCCTTAGCAAAATAGGGATGTTTCAAATTGGGCACCAACAAACGGATAGTGATAAATGGTCATAGTATTGGTTGTGGAATAAATGGAAACTAAAATCGTAATATAAATATACACACACACACACATATACTATAGAAGAGAGAACATTAACAAAAATATTCATAGAAGATACACTGATAAAGCAAGGAATATATAAAGCAAAAGCTCGTGGAGATGAATGTTACAAATATATTGTGACATTATTAATAAATTGTAATATTATTAATAATGATTTTATAGAACTCATATTAATAATATAGTTGTAATGGTTAGTATTAGTACTTTGGTGAGTTGTGAGAACAACTCTCATAACTATTTTGGTGTGTGAGATAATAAAGATGCGTGAGATATTAGGGGATAAGTCTAAGAGATTCATGGAGAGAGATATGAGGGATTGAAGATGAATTTTGACTCCACCTTTGTAGGAGATCAAACACTATAAAATGTATTCTCTGTCTATGTAAATTTATCCCGAATGTATTCAACTTCTAGTTTATAATATTTGGTGCTTTATTATTGTGTTAGATTATTTCTAATAATCTGGACCAAATTTATTAATGAATGATGTGATTTTAAATTTAAAATATATATATTTATATATTTATTTTATGTAGATGTATCTAAGATAGGAAAACTAGTTATGATTCTGTGCAAGTGGAGGAATATTCTAGATCACATAAAAAATGATAGTGGTTATGAGGATGAGGATGTTCAGGCTTTGAAATAACTTACAAAGGCAGAATCGCAGATAAAGCAATGTGACATGAAAGAAAACAAGTCTCAAATAGACTGAGGAGTCACCTGCAGTAAGTACTTCTAGGATGTAAACTACAACCCATTATCAAGGCCTTGACAAGACCTAGATTTATTTGAAATTTTGTAAGTAAATTGAAGTACACAGATTTGTTAAATCCCTTTCTACTACTTTGCAAATACACAAATTGGAAAATTACAGGAAAACATCACCTCTATGTATATATCGAGAATTTTTTCTTGGCCAAATAAAGCTCTATAGATTTATTCGTGAAACATTAATGTTTTCAAATCCTGACACATCAATTTCTTGGTGGAACATTAATTCTTTCAAATCATGATGCATTGATTTCTTGGCGAGACATTACTTTTTTGAAATCCTGGTGCGTCGATTTCTTGGCGAAACATTAATGTTTTAAAATCCCGACGTGGTGATCACGTGGTGATTTAATATATAAATATACATTGGGATTGGAAATTCCTTGGAGATTTAGATGGGAAAATTTATTATTTATGGGATTTATGGGTGAAACCTAGGTATTATCATTGCTACCAAATTTACCAAAATAAATTATCCATAATTCTACTATTCACCAAACTATGAATAGAATTCCCCACTAAAATTTTCCCTAATATATACACATGTGTTCACTTGTTCTTGAGTTATGAATTCATAATTTATATAGATCTTTACACACAGCAATGATGCTTAGCACTATACCTTTTACCATTCCTATCAAGTATCTTGGGGGCATATATATTACTAATATTATACATCACATGTGTTATTGTTTCATTTTATACCACTTCGTAATCTTACTAACACACTGCTTTCCATTGATCTATACATGATTTGACATAATCTATATCTTACTAACATGCTAACAGGTGCTTCATGTGTAGTATTTGTCTTACAGGAACTATTTTCCACCATGGTTTCCTAATACTTTACTTTCTACTATTTTCCATTGTTTTCTATTGTTTGTGGGCTATGCCTTTTTTCTTGTATGCACAATGTATGCTTTTGGTCACTCAAGCCTTGATTGTCTTGTGACATTCTGAGCAATGTCCCATATCTAAAACTTGATTTTTGTGGTCTATCTTGTCTTCGTACTTGCTTGATTAGACATTATCTTCTACTTGCACACTAGCTTGTATTGCACTAACACATGTTACTATCATTCTTGTTTGCATGTTCCTTGGTTTCTACAATGCACATTCCCTTTCCCCTACATGGTATCCACTTGAGAACAATTTCAGGTCCTCTCTTTTGGACTGCATAATCCTATAAGCATTGCATGTACCCCAAACAAGGGGGGACATACATTGGATGAATAAGTCACCTAATACAATATCTCAGAGGTACAATTTAGATATGAACACTATTAAATCAACACATGATATAGTTATATAAATGGACTAGAATTTGACTTGGGTCCTCAGTTCAACACAGACACCAGTGCCAAGGTACATGAAAGGAATGTTAAGAAGATTTTTTCAAGCTGAGATCTCCTATGATAATAGCACAACACATTATATTTGTAAAACAGAAGAGCTAAAATACCATATATGGAAATTTAGTACTTCTACTCTACAAATCTAATCTGGTGTGCTATTATCATATGAGATCGCGGCTTGGAACAATCTTCTTATCGTTCCTTTCAAGGTATCAGAGTGATAGATGATATAGAATAAGTCACCCCATAGAACATCTCAGAGCCAAAATTTAGATATGAACATTATAAAATCAACACAGGATATAGTTACATAAATGGACTAGAATCTGACTTGGGTTCTCAATTCAACACAAACACCAGTGCCCAAATACATACACTAGCATTTGGGTACTCGTCACCTTTCCTGGGTACTTATGACTAGGGGTAGTTATAATTACATTATTATATTAACATAGTTTTTAGTAGTCACAATGTAATTTTCACAGTACATACACAATGCTCCAGAAATAAGAATCCATTCTACTTTTTTTATACTTGGATCAAATTGGAACAACATGGAACTAAACACATATCACACCATCTGCAGTGGTGTATAAATTTGGGAAACAATCATAGAATGAGAATAAAACTAGACCCTTTTTCCAAAAACTCTTTTTTCATGGCATGAAATAGCCCAAAAAACTCGCACTTAGTATGAGATCACCCAAAAAACTTGTTCTTGGTGTGAGATCTCCAAAAAAAATTTCTCTTTTCTTGAGATTTCCAAAAAACTTGTTCTTCTACAGCATTTCAAGAAATTTTCTATCATTTTCACTCTTCATGGATCAGGTGCACACTTTCCTTTTACTCTGTTTTACACATATTTACATACTTTTTTACATGAGTTTTCATAATACATGACTTTGACCAGTCTTTCCTTCTTCTTTTGCATATCCATCCTTAATACACAACAATAAGTACCCCTACATGAAGAACATCATCATGTACAACATAGTACAACACAATATGCTTCACCCCTAGGGTCACTTCCTCTTTCTTAGCTTCCACAATTCATTTTGATTACTACACACTTTCACTTGTCTCCTTGGCATGTTATGACCATCCCACTCTACATGGTTATCAGGTACACATCTCATATCTACTTTATGTTATTGAGTATTCAGTCAACAACATAAAGTGGGGGAAAATGTACAAACAAAATTACGCACTTGGGTACATTTATAGGTCCTAATCATATACTACTATTCATATGATTCCTAATTGAGAAGACTAGCAATTGAAAACTATCTTTGGCATTTTGTCTCTATTTCTTATTTTCTATTTTTGCATCTACACAATACAGCCCAATCTGGACTTCATTTCATTATCTTTCAAAAATCTAGACACTAACACCTAGACAAGATGTCAATGCCCACGTGCCCTCGTCCTTCTGGGCACCCCCAATTGCTTTATACTTTACTCGTGATTTTTGGGATTATTTTATCTTTTCGGAATCTTATTTCCTCATGGGTTGGCCTTCTAGTTTTTAATTGTGAAATTGAACCAAGGTAATACTACAAATACAAAGTTATGTGACCAAAATAGAGGACCAATCTATAAGCATATATTATCATTACCTAAAGTTGCATCCAAAGGCATCTAAGAAAATCAAAATGCATTCATTTATAACTCACTCAAGGGAAAAGGGACTGTATTTTCTATATACATGTATAGGAAGAGGAAGTTAATTTTTCTATCCACACATCTATTTACATTCATACATATAGCTATCGCCTGCTATTATGTACACTTGTGCAAAGGCTTCCTAGAGCTCAATTCTATCACACACACACACACACACAATAACTACATGGAGTCTAGAATGTAGTACAACGTTTGGTTGTAATTTCACTTAGTTAGGTGACCATTGGGGTCAGTTTGAATCCCCATATTGCATATTTTATTTTTGGGATTTGATGTAGTTTTCTATTTTTTTTAGGCTGTCTTCTCTTTGCAGGTTACACGAGAATTTTATGATCATCCAGTGACACATAGGTCACCAAAAGTGATAACTAATGATACTTGTGTGAGACCTGAAAAAAACTAGGTTTTGAGCTCTTTTGTACTCACAGGTGCCAAGTAGAAGCCTCTAGCACCCAGATGTCGTTGACCTAGCCTAAGCACCCTGGTCCAGGCTCATGCGAAAGATTAATTTTTTTTTCCATGATTGTGACGGGCTACCCTTCTTGTTTCATAGTTTCTTTAATCTGCACTTTCATAACATTTCTCATAAATTAGCTAATTATTTTGTTCTCTCTCTTACACCTAGGGTTTCAAATTTATTAACTTACTTGCTTATGTCAAAATTTATACTTATAATTATTTATCCTATGTTATTATTTGATTATTCTGAAATATAATATCCTAGCCTAATCTAATGCATGTTTGTAGTAAAGAATGAATAAATAAATAAAGGAAACAACCCAAACAAACTAAGGAATGAAATGTGGAAACCCTAATGTGGAAACAAGGTTAGAAGAGCCTTAGTTTATTAACAAATGTTATAGGATTGTGTCATAGTAGGGATCTGTTGAACATGAATGGGATATCATCACATAGGACTATGAGAAAATGTAGGTCTGAGTGATCTAGCTAGAATGGGGCGCTTAGAAAAGGAATTGGGGCACCTGGGGCACCCTAATTTTATATCTGTGTGCCCTGGTTTGTTAAAATGGTTGGAACTTGGTTATGATATGGTCACTATAGCTTCTCACTTGTTTACTACTTGTCGCGTGTATATTTTTGAATGTTGCTATAAATTTGGAATGAAATAATCACCCACAAAACCCTTTACAAAGCATCAAAAACCTAAAAATTAAAGATGCATATGAAGGGGTTGGACTATCCTCAGATGCCAAAAATGTGGTCTTATATCTGAGCACTGCACTACATCTTAAAACCAATGTATTTTTGTGTGTGTATGTGTAGAATTGTTCCCTAGGTTTCTCTTGTGTGTGTCACACTTGAAGTAGCGAGCAAGTAGCTAGATCTAGAATGTAAATAATGTGTGCATGGAGTTGAATAAAGTCAAATCCTATGAAGTGTGATTTAGAGTAACCATCCTTTTCCCCTTGTGATGGAGATAGATGGATGTAACCTTAGGTGGTGATAGCTAGTGCTTGGTGCTTGGTCCCTTATTATGATCACATAAATTTATATTTATATGATTACTTCACTTGAATTTTGTAATTAACCCAAAAAATTCCACCCGGTAAAAAAGTATAAGATGCTCAAATGGCTAGAAAGGACACAAAAAGTGATATTAAAGTGTAAATATGATAGGGGCGCATAGAGGGGATGAGGGCACATGGCGGGACATCCTAGTTGTGTGCCCCATTGAAGAAAAGGAAAAAAATAAGTATGAAAAGATACAATCGGCAAATAAAGGTGCAAAACCGAAAGTACCAATAGTAAGCCATGAAATATTGCCAATGACAAGGGTTAATCAATAATTTTCTTGCTTAGGAACCATATGAATAGTAGTATGTGATCGAGACTAAATAATTACCTAAAGTGTGTGATTTTTTGTTTATAATTGCCCAAACTTTATGTTGGTAAGAAGAATGGTTGGTAACATAAAGTAGATAGAGATGCATACCTGATATCCATGTAGATTGTTGTAGAGAGCATGCTGAGGGACTAGACAAAGCATGGAGTGATAAAATGATGGAGTGTGGAGACAAAAGATGAAAAAGTGTAAATACTGATGAGTATTAATATGTGTGATGTCAAGTGATGTTAATGATGTTGACTTCTTGTCTCCCATACAGACGAACCTACAAAAGAGAAGACGATCAAGTAGTCAAATACACATGTATATGTATAAAAAGGCATGTAAGGAAGTATGTAATATAAAATGTTGAAAATGTGAAAAAGGAACATGTGCACCTGATCTGTGATGAGGAGAAGAGGATGTAGAAAGGATCAGGTTTTGGACAATCTCATGCCACTGGCAGAAGAAGTGTAGGGAGGAAAGTCTGATTTATCCTCCTACCTATAATTGGTTCCTGAAATTGTAGAGATCTATGTACCGTCTATTTTTTTTGGTGATCCGATGCCATAAAAAAAAGTGGTGTAGAGAGGAAATTCTGGTGTTATCCTCTAACCAATAACTACTCCCCAGAATAAAACACAACTGCAGATGATGTGTACCAATGTGTGTGCTAAGGACAACCTTCCCTATAAAAGATGTTGTGTATATTTTTGTAGTTTGTGTTGAACCCTATTGTTGTGTGATTCCCCCTGGTTATAGGTTCGCTGAGAATGGTATCACTTTACCCAAGTCTGGTTCTGATCCATGAATTGTGTTATACTCTATCGATATTAATTTGTGTACTATGTGTGGACCTCTGTATGGGGTGACTGATTCACCCAAATGATGCCCCCCTCTTTTGGGGTGTATGTGACATTGTTGTAGGAGGATGAGGAAAAAAAGAGGACCAACTGCTGAAAATGAAACTTTTCCCTGTAGGGGGGGGGGGTATGGTTGGTGAAAACTAAGGAACAAGAAAACAAATAACTGGGAGAAGAGTGTTAGTAAAAGTAAAGAAAAACATGCATTTATAAGATGAACCATAAGCTAGACAATTCATGTATAAGGTAAAATACACAAGAAGAAAATGTAGACCATGAAAAGTGGGTTACAAACATGGTACACCACTGATGGTGTTAAAGGACAATCAAGGCCGACGAAGAAAAAATCATACAAGTGTACACACAGACAAAGGGAAAAACATGTAAATAATGGCATATAATGACAAATTAGTACAATCAATGTAATAGGCAACCATGGTGGTAAGTAAACCTATAAATAAAATGCTACACATGAAGCAATCGTTAGTATATTAGAAAGATAAAAAGTATGTCAAAGCATGTATAATCTCATAAAGTAGTGTGCTATGAAACAATAGAACCTGTATTGTAAGATACTACGAAAGTGGATGCCCCCAAGAGATACTTTGGGATTGGTAGTAGGTTTTGCACCAAACATCCGTGCTTCTTTTAATGGATTTGTAGAATCTATGATCACAACTAGAAATCAAGTGAACGTGCATATGTGTATGATAAAGATAATGACATATAAGATATCTATGTAACATATGTAATAATATGAATATTTACAAGTAAATGAAAGTAAGAGTAAATACAACCAATATATGGAACATGTTGTGGATGGATGGAATGGAATAAAAATTGCATGATGGAAGCCACATGCCCCCCAAGTGAATGGAATTGTATGCAATGAGGTTCATTTTTTTTTCCCTCTCAGCAATGAAGAATTAACTGTAAACTAGAGTGTGTCATTAGGAAATCATCAAATTATGTGTTATGTGTAGCCTGGTATGATGAATTCATAGTGATGATATATGAGATAAGGATGAATTACGCTTGATGATGTAGCCTAAGCATATATCTCTAAAGGATGATAGAATAAGTGAAAATGTATCCTATGACGTTTATCAGTAGGAGATACGAGATGAAGTGATTATGTAGCCTATGGTATATATCACTAAAAGATGCTAGGGGAAGTGATGATGTATCCTATGGTGTATATAAATGGGGGATGATAGATGAAGTGATGATGTAGCTTATGAAATATATCACTAATCTAGGAATGTCACATGAGGAAAACATTAAATGTTTTAATGCGTGAGTGTAATGTGGTCCATTTGTGATGTATACCATCAATAGTCTAGTATGGACCATGAGACCAGAGTGAATCATCAGGTAGTGAGTGAAACATGTGTAAGTAGATGAAGAGGATGTGTAATATGTGTAGTATATATAGTGATGAGAGGTCTTCACATGATGCATAATGTGTAGTGTATGATCTGTAGGATGTATAGTATATAATGTAAGATGTTTGTGGTATGTGTAGAATGTGTATGATATATGAAGCACAAGATGTATGATCTATGATGTAAGATGATAAAAGTGAAATATGTGAAAACATGAACCATGTGTAGTATTTATTGTGCATCGTGTGGGGTTCATGTGTATAGGATTACCTAAACAGTCAAGTGTGAAATGAATCACTAGAATATGTCATTGGGTAATGTCGATGCTAAAGTGTAGAGGCAAATGCATATAATAGGAGTGTGATGGATGATGATGCAAGTATGGGATATGTGTTGATGATACGGGGTGTGAATGTAATGCCCCCCAAATGTGTGTATGATGAAGAACACCATCATGTAATCTCATCTAAGAGGTCATCAATGTCATGATCAAAGACAAATGGGGCAACATAAGAGATGTGGTAGGCAATAGTGTCAGGTTGATCGTGTAACAAACCATTATGGTGTAGGTTTTACATGCCCATAGAATATTCCTCATCAATGAAAGGAGGTAATGGGAAACTGTGCACATACCAATGAGTGAGGTTTTGTGTATAGCCAAGAAAGGAGTTGTTTTAGATGAACGCATGGCTAAAGGGCATATGGAATGAGATATCCATATGATTAGGGGTCCAATGTCCCACATATATAAGTAAGCCAAGCATTCCCTAATGTGAGTGGAAAAGAGAAAGGAGTTCATGCAAGGTTGTGAGAAGGAATATACGTATACCATAAGAAATATTGATAGTGACGAATCCATAATATAAATGGAGATCATGAGTTTAGAGGATAAATATCCTCAAAAGTGAAGCTGAGTCGAGTCAAACCATCATGTGAACATATAGAGACATCGTAGGTAGGATCAAATGGAATATGCTCCCAATATGAATTATTCATAAAAAAATGTACATATAAATGGTGGTCGGTGTGAGTGGAGGTGCACATGTGAAGGTATATGGGATAGAATGACATCCGTAGACTGGATAGGCCCCCGATAAATAATAATAACATTAGTAGTAGTTAGAGGCGGTGGTGTGTGGTGAGAACTGTATTTATAATGAAAATAACACCTTCAAGAGGTGGCAGATGGGATGGGTCGTGCATAGGCTAAGGCTTGTCAATAACATCAGTTTGTGGAGTGGGAAGTGTGGCATGAGGATTACGGTCACAACATTTGTATGGATGATGGTCACAAAAACAATATATTTGATGCCTTCAAGGATGAATTTGACACAATGATGTACTGTAGAGGAAACAACTTACATAGGATGGAGCCATGGTCTACTAAGTAAACAATTATATGAGACTGGAAAGTCATTGAAAAATTATACTGTGTTAATGGTTTTTAGACCTACAGTGATAGGTAGAGTAATGTAACCTACGCATCAACAAAATATAACAATCATATGCATAAAGGGAAAGAGATGATGGACTAACATTAAGAACAAAAGGCTTAGATTTTCAAGGAATGACATAGGACATAGGTTGATCTTAGAGCCATTGTCAATTAAAGTAAACTTGAAACCCACATCATAAATGGGAATCATAATATTCAAAGTTGGGTCATTATTAAAAACATTATGATCAAAAGCAGGATTAGAGAGAATTATTCCTAGATATAGTTAGTGCCCATGTTGCACTCTTTGAAGGTGTCATAGGGATGAAAATCTGAATTTTAAGGTCTCATAGAGATCAAAATTTGAGTTTTCACGAGCTCACTTATCCGATTGTTCTTTTGGGATTATTTCATTAAGATCATCATCCTGGTCGAATATTCCTCTTTCTTTTGATTTGGGATTTTCATTTTTCTATATAATAATTGGTTATGAGAATTTGACATAAAACTAGGTGACACCATAGTTTTTAATTGTCAACAAGTAGTTATAGAAAAATCACAACACCCACCAAATGCCCTGGTTTTGGATGCATCATTCATTGCGATTGTCAAACATTGAGCTATCCTAAGTGTGGGAAATTATGAAATGGGATAGCTCTCTGAAGAAGGACCGTGCCTGCTCCTAATCCTACCTTCCACAAACTACTCCTAATTCAAGAGAAATACTTATCTAAACCTAAAATAAACTTCCAAGGAGGCAGAGAGAAAGAAACTTACATGAAATAAACCTACACTAAGAGAGGTGATACACAAGGAAAATGAGTTCTATCCTTCTACTCTGCTTGAAAAACATTGAGGGAATGAACTGTGGAGAATGTAGACAATAGAACCACAAACTCAGGGTTCATTTTAAGACCCCCCTTCGAAACATTAGTTTAGAATGGGTGGAGAATTTCCAAAATCAACTTTCAAATCGATGGAAAATTTATGAAAAAATGTTTTGTGGTCGTCCTTCCTTAGTTGGACAGGTTAACATTGTGTTCCATCCATCTCAAGTGCATGACAGACAATGAACAACCATCCATTGTCTATTTTACAACCTATTTGGACAATCATCGACTATCTACCACCCAACTAGATTGGACGACAGGTAATAGAGGACCATCCATTATCTACTATCCAACCCAGGTTGGATGACCATCCATTTCCTTTTGTCCAACCCAGGAGGACAATAGAAAATGGATGGCTATCTAACCCAAGGTTGGATAAAAACTCAAAGAAAAATGGATTTGATATATTTAAAAAAAAAAAAAAAAAAAAATTCATCTCCATAGAAAAAATACATATATTCAAAGTACCTCCATGTCAGAATAGCAACTTTCCATAAATATGCTAGGAAAAGAAGATCCCTTCACAAAAGGAGAACCTGCAACACATAGAGAATGACCATTGACATCTATCATCCTTCCCTAGTTAGACGACCATCCATTATCTGCTATCCAATCCTAGTTGATGGCAGACAATGGACAATGATTCAACCTTGGTTTGATGACAGACAATGGATGACCACGCAACCTTGGTTATACGTCCGTTCATTATCTATTGGTTAGCCCAGGTTGGATAGTAGATAATGGACAGCCATCCAACCCAAGTTGGATGGACAACCACTCTTTTTTGGATATCTATATTAAAAGGTTACCCCCCCTGGAAAACCCCCAGGATATGTATTATACCTTGGCAAATACATGCATAAGTTAATTTTAACATATAAATAGTAGACAAGCTAACCCATATAAATGACTTACTGGTGGAAATTTTAGGCGTACTGGGTGGCAGTTGACTACTAAAAACTCACCATTTATAATTTCCAAAATCCCTAATATTCACAAGTTTACGAAAATTTGTCACTAAAATTTTCCCTGCACAAACCACAATGCAACATCCACCATCCTAAGAATAAACACAACCAAATAAACCTACAATGAACATGAAATATACACAACCACTTGTTTAACAATGAGAGGTAAGAAGAAACACAAAACCATTAAAGGCTAGAAAATTAACACAAGCATGATTTTTTTTTCTCTATTAAGATTTACACAATACATTATTCAGTAGGGAAAGGCATGAAGCCATTACAATGTTTGGAGGAAGGCTTAAAGTCATAGAAGAATAGGGGTGCATGGGAAGAAAAAATGACCAACCTTTTGTTTTTTAAAATCCTTTTACATTTATAGGAAGAAATCCTAGGAGAGAGGGAGAGAGGAAATCCAAAATATTACTCTAACCACCTGTAAAACTCATTGTTACACCTGCAAGAGTGATGAGAAATATTGCAAAGGCCATATCCTTCTACACTTTACCTTGTTTGAGGAGAAAAATTTCCCATACCTCGATTAATACCTATCCACCTACCAAGCAACTGTAGACTATTCATGAATTTAGGAGGTCTAGAACCTCCAAAATTGATGCTTTCAGGCTAAATGGATCATTCCAAGATTTCCAACGACTGGTTGTTTGCAAGAAACAAACACCTCTATCTCAAGATATAGCATATTGGGTTTTCAGGCTCCCTACAAATTTTAGGGCTTCAAAACCTCTGAAAAATCCCATTTTCATGTATGTTTTGCATAAGTCTCATTTTCATGACCAATGACTATCATTTTTCATGAAATGGGTAACCCCAACTACAGATGTGACCATTTTTACAGGGGTTTTTGGTGTTCTGGGCTTGTGAATGTTGTGTGGCGAGAAGCTCGCCAAGCCCCAAAATGATTCAACGAGCTATTTCTTCTCCTCATGGTAGGATCCAAAAATCCTCTCTTTGTTTTTCTTCACCATCAAACCCTTTCCTTGCTTCCAGGCATATGCGAGCTTCTTTCTATGTTGGAAATCTCTAATCCATACTGTCCTAGCCTGTTGAGATTTGTTTGATCATCAAGCCCTTTGGATCTTTCTCCATTGTGCAACATGGAATCACATGGGATGGCCTAGTTACCATGTGCATTGGATGGATCTCTTTGCTTGACTCCATTGGTTTGGCATCCCTTGCTCTCCACTCAATGCCTCACTGACTTGTCCCTTGCACATTGGGAAAAATCTTCACTATTCTTCCTACTGCCATCTCAGTTCTTGAGGCCATGCCATGCAGAGGTCAATTCATACCATGTGGATCTATCTTTAAACCTCCACATTAAATCTTCATGCTTTGTTGTGCACTATCCTCCATTCATTTGCCACCCCACACTGCTGGCTCGTTGACTG
This sequence comes from Taxus chinensis, assembly GCA_019776745.2. Taxonomy (NCBI): domain Eukaryota; kingdom Viridiplantae; phylum Streptophyta; class Pinopsida; order Cupressales; family Taxaceae; genus Taxus; species Taxus chinensis. The sequence goes on from CM034147.1 coordinate 823,127,380, forward strand.
AGCTTCAACCCTTGCACATGCACCGAGTTTCCCACGTGTTCTCAGGCCAACTCACCTTGTTGGATCATCCACTTCGGAGTTTTATCCCAAGCGGACTTCAGATATTGGCTCCTTCCTTGGTGTATACTATTCACTTCACATCTTCGAAATGTGAATTCTCCAAAGTCTGAAATTTCAGACTTTTGAGTCGAAGGTTGACCCGCTAATTACCCAGCACTGTTCATTGGCAAGCTCATGTAAAATATGTGAACCTCTGAAACTTGGAACTCTGAATTTTGGAGTTTTAATTTTGGGCTTCTTCCTCCTATACCATTTTGAGATTTTTCATTTCTCCAGCCTTTGAGTTTTCCATGCTCAGTTAACCTCATTTTGCATGATGTTTCGAGCCACTGTATTCAATGTTACTTCTGCGAGCCTTGTTTGTGTCACCTTGCGCCAAGTCGGCTCCACCCTAATTATGTTGGCCTACTCAATTTATCTCCTCACACCTTTGAGAAATTAGTTCTCAACTAATCTGACTATGTGTTCGAGCTATTCCCAATGAGCTCTCATAACTCAATGTTGATCCTCTTATCTTTATGGCTCATGCCGATATATATCGACCTTCTTCTTGCATTTCTGATCGAACGATCTCTTGTAACACTACGAATCTTTGGCTTGGGGTATTCACGTTGAGTTCCGAGCTCCCCAAAAATATTTGTGTTGTAACCAACCTAGGCTATGTAATTCTTGGCTCTTTGAGCCATCCTTGAACTTTCCATTCTGCCAAAACAAATTGGCTCCCTTAGGTTGAGAAACTCGACCCTCCTTTTATTCGTCAAGCTTGTGCAAATTTCTGACAACCCTATGAGCTCGGTGACCCTTTGTTTTACATTTCTTGTAGGATCCTCATGTTTTTCCTATTATTTTGACCTCCTTTTTGTGTTTTGACCGAGATCTCCCCTTTTTTGCTAGCTCGACTCAATGTCTAGCCTCTTGAGTTTTTTTTTAGAGCTCGAGCTCCCCTCATGGATTCCAAGCTCATTCAAGCTATGGAACTCTGCATTGATCCAGGTCCTTTCCTATGAATCTTCATGGCCACCATGATTTTTTCTGAGGTTCAACCTGACATCCTTGCATTGTGCTTGATGCATCGAGTTATCTCCTTGTGCATACATTATGACTCGGCCATCCAATAGAACTCACCGAGATCCCTAAACAATGAACACTAAGCTAATTCCTTTGGGATACTTAGGAGCTCACCCCCCTTGATACATGCCTCAGTTCGCTAAGTAGTTCACCGAGCTGCTTAGGGAGCTAAATTTCAGTTTGGTCCTTATGAAGCACCTTTGGCAAAATTTCGTCAATTCCTTGCATTTTTAGAATTTACTTGAATTTATGGAGAGTTGTGGGTCATGAGGAAATTTAAAATGCTTAGAAACAAGATTCCCTGACTTTTCTTATTTCTCATGAAGGTGCCCCCTAGGTCTTCAAGACCAAGAAGAGGAAAAATTCCTGCCATAACTTCATTCCTTCCTAAAATTGTTTCTGAATGCCCTTGAAAGCATGATCTCCACTTGTAACCTCCGGATTCACCTATGAAGGCCTTAGTAGTGCCTTGGTTAGGTTTCACCTTGTTGTCCAATTCTTCTTGAGGGGAAAATTTGGATAATAGTAGTATCATATTTTGTCCTTAGAAGAAAATGAGATAAGTTGATAGATAATTATCCTCCTATCCTAGTAGTGAATTCTCTTGATAAGCATATTGGAAACACGGATGGAAGGTTAATAAATTATTTCTTTTATAACACTCACATACTTGGGAAAATATCAATAGCTAAACTCTAAACCTTGATGAAATCAAATGTTTTAATGTAAGAGTCGTCAAGTTCAACTAATATAATGCTAACATCCTTGTGTGTTTAATATCTTGGGTATCAACTATCTACTTGTTCATTACAAAGCTAATCACAATATAATCAATCATGTAGTAATGGATAAGGTGCTATGCAATTGTAAAATATAGATAAAAGGGATGGGGGTTTACTTGATTACATGATTCAATTGTATTTTATTACTACAAATTCAAAGGTTCTGAATTTGTCTTGATATTGGAGGAAAAACTCACCTACTTCAGATCTTCTTACAAAACATCTATCTTACCATACGTGAAAAGAGTGTCCCACATTTTGGTATTCATGCTCACATTATACATTTGATTAATAACATATAAGAAAAAAATATGAGACTTTTAGAGGTTATATGTGGCCCAATGATTCTAATCATAAGATAATAAGCTTTCTATTGACAATATGTTGTAGATACTTTCCCTATTTACGACTACATCACCTTACTCAGAACTTCACTTTCTACATTGGGCCTTGGTGGCTCAAAAGGAGTAGCATGAGATAAGAAAATTTAAACAAATTATTCAATTATTTCAAGCATCCATTTATTTTCTTACATTTCATATTTTTTAATAAGAATGAAATATCTAGACGAATATGCAAACACTAATTGTTATGGATTCCGTTGCTTCGGTAGGGGACACGGCGAAACATTTCAAGGCAGTGAGGGAGTTAAGGGCCATTCTTTCTTTTTTAGATCCATCAACAATGACCATGGCCTTTTGATTGGAGAGCAATGGATGTCTTTGGTGGGAGGTGAGGTCTCTATATTAGCCCCTCCCATGCCCCCTGGTAATAATGGCGGTGGGTTTGGAGTTCATCCTCAAACCATGGGATTGGGTGTGGTCCTTGTAGCAGGGGATGAAAATGAGAGTTTGGAGGATGGTTTGGTGGGTGCCTTTTTTGGTCTGTGTGGATATACTTAAAATATTAGGAAAGGGGTTTCATTCCCTCTTCACAATGCTCCAGGTGCTTGTGTCAAGGGGAATGTTTCTTTCAAGGAGGTTGTGAACAAAAATATGGGATCAAATCCCCTAAACAATGGAAAGATGGCCTCTAAGGTCATTTCAAAAAAAATTTCCTATGCAAAATATACCCCATCAATTTGTTTTGGGGAAGAGGTGGTGTAATATGAATCTTTTTAAAAGTGGAATGGTTTGATTTATAGGTTCAGAAACTTCTATCCAAGTCTGCCAACACTTCATGCCTAGATATCAAGTGATTGGGCCCCCCTCATGGAAGGTAGGATGGATATCTATCCTAGTGCTTTTGGTTTTTTCATAGTTGCATTTGTTTAATCCTCAGACATGGATCTTATTTTAAGAAAATTTTGGGAGTTTGAATCCCATATTCCTTTGATGAAATCATGGTTTTCTAGTTTCAACCCGGTATCTGATACTTTCTAAGTTAAGCCAACGTGGATCCATCTACCTTATTCTCCGCCCATTTTTTGTTGGAGATTTGCTTAACTACTATTGGTAACACTTTAGGGAAATTCTTGGTTATTGATCCAAAACCTGATGATTTTCATCACACAACGTATGCTAGAATCTTGGTTGATATGGATACCTCTGTTGATTTTCCTGCCATTATTGAACTCAAAGTGTAGAATAAAACTTTGTTATAAAATCTAGATTATGTAGGGTTTCCCTCTATGTGTAGAACATTATTTTCTCTTGGCCATTTAGCTTCAAAGAGTCACTTGGTAAGAAAAAATGTCAAAGGAAGAAGCTCATCATGGAAAAATTTTAACCCTAGACACCTGGTTATGAATGATCCATAAGATAGTGATTTTGATTCTAAATCTAAGAACTCAGTTGTTTGAAATATCCATAATGAGATACCACTTAAAAATGCACAAAATATTTAAAACTTGCAGCCACATAAAATACTGATTTTACTAGATTTTTACAGTTGGGGAAACAAACTAAAGAAACTTAATATTTGCCAAAATGTCTACCTGAATTACTTGAAAGTTTAAAAAGAGCTTGATATTATTATAAAGAACACAATAAAACTATTTTTTGGGAATTTTACAAAAATCAAACTACTGCAAGAAAATTACAGAATAACCTAGGTGGCTAGAAAAATTTAGAGGTTCATCACCATCTAAGTACAAGATAAAAAATAAGGGTCTTTGGAAATAACATTAACAAATATAGGAAATAATAGTTCCACCTTTAGATCTAAAAAACGACTGATTGGAAAAACCCCCAAATAAAGGTTGCAAGTCACCTCGCTTGGAATGGGGTCATAAAATGATGGAGGCACCTTCAACGAGCTGGCATGCCTAGCCCAAATGGCTACGGTGCATCTGATCAAGATCCCCTCTACTTATCTTCCCCAAATGCCCCCAAGACCCTCGAGATCCTTTGTCTGAAACCTTTGTTAATGTCTTTGCCATAAGGCCCTGAAATCGGATCCAAAATGACAGACTGGGGTAGATCTCTAACTACTGAAGAATGCCTTGCTAGCTAGGGATGGGTCTCTCACCACCAAAGATAGGGTCCCTATGGGATTTGACTCCACAAGTTGTAGATGTGCAACAACAACAGCTACACAAGAAGGGGTGAGTAAAAATGTATGAAAAAAGGTGATTTTTCTTCCTCCCTGACTCCTTATATAATTCTCCTCGGAAAACGAGCCCCCATAACCCTAGGCACATTTTGTTCCATGGAGGGGTCGATAAAAAAAGTGTAACTACAGTTTATTTTTTCCTTTTTGAGTCACCATGTCCAAAAGTGACCCCCAAACATAAAAGTGGGATATTAAAACCACAGGGCCCCTTCCCAAAAGCTTCCAACATCCACAACCCCTTGGGTATGACCATGGCTTGGAATCGATTTGACCCTTAGGTGTAGAAAAGGGGACATTATAGTCCTCCCTCCCTGAGAAATTATTGACTCCAAACATTATCCTATCATGTTGCAGAGGCTGAATACCATGCCATAAGTTTCTCCACCTCACCCTGTAGTCAACTAATGATCGGTGTGATGTAAAGTAACCAAAACACCCCATGTAGTGATCATGTTCTTCATGCCCTGTAGAGAACAATTTTACTCCTAAATTAGTATGATGCCCACACTGAATCTCCCCTGGTACCCACACCGAAATTGATAATCTGTGCAATCTCTGCTAATGCAAGGCTATTATCATGTGATCACTTAGTACTTCTCTAATTGATTCTTGGGTATGAATGTTCACTTTAGATCCTATAGAATCCCATGAATCCACCTGTGAGACAACCTGTATATGCACAAATAGTAATAACTCTCCCACATGACCTATACTTGTGTGAGATCAAGGCTCCTCATAATGTATCTTAAAGTGTCCCGTGGAGGAAAAATCCCAAGACTCTAGTAGGCAGTTAACTCGCAATATCGGCTCCACATAAACCACCTCCTGCACTGAATGTAAACCTACTAAATAACCATGAGTCAATTTCATCTCTCCACTGAATAACACGTGAGTGAAGTGCTCACCAGGCATAGAAGTAGTAAAATAAATTGGAGTGTTATCCAATGTCGATTCATAAAATGATGAACCCGTAGGCTTTGACTTGTCATAGTGAAAAATCGTATATGCCTGTATAAAGTTGGGCATATCCTCCCTTAACCTCTGTCGTATGAACCTCTTTGACATGAACCTGTAGGTCTCATCACAGCTCAAATGCCTTGTCACAAAAGGATAATGCACATGTTGCAATATCTCCATCCTCAACCATGAGTCTGAGACAAGGCTCAATCTTCCTTGATAGAAGGTCATATCATCCTCCAATCTGTAGTTGTCATCCTATATGTGACCATCTAGAATCTCATAAGTGTAATGGTTCTTGGAGTACTCAACAAGAAAATGGGGACTCTAGTCCACCGAAACTTCAGATAACTAGCATAATGATAAGCTCAGATGATTTGAACCTGTAATCACAATCTTAGTAGTAGTATCATGTGTAATATTGCTGGCCACACCCACATCCATCATACTCCACATCGATCTACAATAATAAAACTCCTCACCATTCCGGATCATCCTCTCCATCCCCTCAGCTATAATTACTCTTGGTGCTCCTGCAGATACTCCCCTCAAAATCACATTCCTGCCCTTGGACTTAAACTTCAGCTCTATTATCTGAAAGTTAGTCTGAAACTCACTAAGAGAGTGAATCCACTACACTCCTAACACTATGTTGGTCACTCCGATACAAAAAATGTGGAAATCATTGGTAACTGTATAGTTACCCATCATGATGCTCACTTGGGGAACCCGCTGTGTGCACCTCAAAGACTATCCATTGGATACGACCCCATTGAAGCCCTCAAAATCCTCTTTCTGTAGTCCTCGCCTCTCAACCAATGAGGCATCAATACAGTTGTGCATTGAACCATTATCAATGAGTACCCCAACTCGTTGACCCTACATAACTCCTCTGATCCTAAATACCTTGCACATCAGAGTACTAGAAAATATGGCTATAATCTCCTGAGGAAAAGTCTCCTCCTCCTACACCACATCAACACTATCCAACACAACCCCAACTCCATCATCCATCTCAGGAGTTTATAACTCCTCACCTCTTTCACCCTTTATCTTCTCGAATAATTCAATGAATTGAGCCTTCCCTCTACCTCTATAACCATGTCCTGGAATCCAAGGTGTGTGGAAATGAAAACATAGTTTCTTTCACCTCAACTCATCTCTGTGTTCTCGGGAAAATATTGGATTTTTAACCACCTCCTACCTCAGTGGAGGCTCCCCCTACTGACATTTTTCTGATCCAGATAGAGGTTCCCTTTGCTAAATGTGAGGTGGAGCCCTCAGCTTTGGAGTGGATAACTCTAAGTCCCAAGCTTTCCTAATAGCCTCGTGTAAAGAAGAAGGTTCAAATTCCTTCACAAACCCAACGAAAGCATCTGTAAAACCTGTTATGAATAGGAAAATAAACCTCCTCTTCGTGACATTAGGTACCATGACTGGTAATGTCTGAAAATCTATCATGTACTAATCCAGGGGACTGGTTTGTCTCAAATGAGTTCACTCCCTAAAATACCTGTCAGGGTCCCTCCTATCAAATATGCTAACCAGCCTCTGTAGGAACTTTGCATAAGTAGTAATGTGTATGTGTCCCTATGTAATGAACCCATGATGCCACTAATCATGAGCGTTTCCCTCAAGATGAAAACTTGCAAGCTTAATTGCATCTTCCTCGCACATAGGATTCAAGTTGGAGTGTGTCTTCAACTTTTGGACCCAAGACAATGTAGTACACTTCATAGAATTAACAAATTGTTGAATGGAAATCTATCCCAATATCCTCTATAAATCTAGTACTTATTTCTAATGATCTCTCTTGGGTCTACTACCAATCTTCATTTTTCCATATTCCTGGAATGGCATGTTGTTATGAATGCCGTCACTCAAGGTCTAGTTCCTCTCCCAACAAGACTCCTCATCCAAAATATCTACTAGTTGTTGTACCTGTGAAACTTCCAGATCCTTCAACAAAGATGGTTTGTGAAGCCCTAAAGGCTTGGCAGAAGAATGGGGAGGATGCTTCCCTGAATGTTCACTCTCACCTCTTTGACCCTGTTGTCCCATATTTCTATTTTCTCCTCTCATTATGACTATTATTATACACAGTCCAGCAGGCTGAAGATGATTAAAAATATTCTCTTACTCTTTTAAGAAATCATAGAACCAACACTAGTACCTTGAGAGGTACTCTCCCCTCTTACACCGGAGTCTCCAATGAAGAAATAATTCTTACCAACACTTTTAATCCCAAAAGACACATTTGAATTCCTTCTTTTGCTTATGAAATCGGTCACAAAGTTTTCAAAATCATAATTGATAGTTTTGGATAATTGTAACATAGTACCAAGATCCCATAGCTTATAATACCCCTGAGCCCTTGTATCTGTTAAGTGGGCTAAAAATTACTACCATATATCATCCACCAGATGATCATATACACATAGTTGGAGCAATAGTCCAACAAACTCCATGATGAAGACTTATTCATCTACCATACCATGCATCTCATGATGGATGTAAATTGGAATAGGCGAAAATAAATAAGACACGTTAGTGTGCTCTTCATACTTTTTAAGGCCATCAATGTCCTCCATGTGTTTAAGATAGAAATATGTTGAGCTGCCCCTAACATTGTTTCCTGAGTGCCTGTTGAAAGTATCTAAAAGCTAATCAATAGTTGCTGGTTTGGAAATTACAACAGGATGCAATTTTACACAAGTGTCCATGTGAGGCTCCTCCTCATGTGCCATCTGCTCCATAGAGTCTTCTTTCAAGGGTGTATACTTCCTTTCATCAATTTCCCTCATCATTTACTTGAACTCATGTATGTGTTGTATTGCTTGATTCATTATCAACCTAGCAGCTCTAGCTCTGCTATTCCCTTCCTCAAAATTTGTAAGAGTTTCCATTCCATCCTCCTTGATTGCATTAACAAGTTTGTTCTCCTGAGATGGAATAATTTCTCTAACAAGCAAAGTTTCACTAATGCAATTATCTTTCTCAATGTAAATAATACCCTTTTGTCTGGAAGTTTCTTCTACAAATGAGTTCCTTTGTAATTCAAGTACCGGTATATGATTAGCTCACTTGGGCTTACTGCCAATCTTCGTTATGCAATAATTTGGAAATGACATATTATCTCTTAAAACCTTACTCAAAGATTAGTATTTCCTCCAACAAAAATCCTCATCAATCACCTCTATCACTATTCTCACCATGTTCCTTATTGTCTCTAGATATGCTTTGATTCACATTCTGAGTGAGCTGGCTCAAACAAAGGTTAGAGGCTTCCTGTTGTTTCACCATATTGGTGAACATTTCCTTCATAAAACCCACATTGATATCTTTCCAAACTACCATCTTTAACCCACACAGGATGCAGGAACAACAACTCTGATACCACTGAAATATCCCTAATGGGATACCACTTAAAAATGTACAAAATATTGAAAACTTGCAGCCACATAAAATACTGATTTTACCAAATTTTTACAGTTTGGGCAGCAATCTAAAGAAACTTAATATTATTATATAGGACATAATAAAACTATTTTTGGGAATTTTACACAAATCAAACTGTTGCCAGAAAATTACAGAATGACCTAGGTGGCTGGAAAACTTCAATGGTTTGTGACCCTCTAAATACAAGAGCAAAAACAAGGGTATTTGGAAATAACATTAACAGATATAGGCAGTAATAGTTCCACCTTTCGATCTGAAAAACATACGACTGGAAAAACACCTGAATAAAGGCTACAAGTCACCTCGTTTGGAGCAGGGTCGGAAAATGATGGAGGTGCTTTCAAAAAGCTACCACGCCCATCCCAAATAGCTTTCGTGCATATGATTTAGAGCCCCTCTTATTATCTTCTCCAGATGCCCCCAAGACCCTCAAGATCATTCCTCTGAAACCTCTGTTAATGTCTCTACCGCATGGCCCGGAAAGTGGCTCTAAAATGATAGACTAGGGTAGATCTCTCACTACCAAAGAATTCCCTGCTAGGTAGGTATGGGTCTCTCACCACCGAAGCTAGGTTCTCTGTGGGATTTGACTCCACAAGCTGTAGATGCACAATGGTAGCAATTGTGCGAGAAGGGGTCAGTAAAAATATATGCAAAAAGGTTCCTTTTCTTCCTCCCTTGGCTCTTTATATACTTATCCTTAAAAAATGAGCCCCCATAACCCTAGGCACATTTCATTCCATGTAGGGGCCAATAAAAAAAGAGTAAATATAGTTAATTTTTTCCTTTTTGATTCGTCATGTCCAAAAGTGACACCCAAACGCAAAACATGGATATTAAAACGAGGGTCCCCTTCCCAAAAGCTTCAAATGTCCACAACCCCCTGGGTATGACCATGTCTTGGAATTGATTTGACCCTTAGGATTTTGGCATAGAGAAGGGGACATAACATTGTTCCAAAAAAGGAGGAAGTGAAACAAGATATAAATAATGATGTGGATGCCTTATCAGGATCCCAAAATCTCAAGGAGCATATTGAAGTCATGATTCCAATCCATAATAATGAAAATGAAAATCCAAATACAGAAGAGGATTGGATAATTTTGAGTAGGAAGAAGAAAGGGACTATCTCTCCCCTTAATATGCAGTTAAGATCCAAATGGAAGGGGTCACAATGTAGATATAGTTGTTTTTTTAATTTTTGTTATTAGTTGTGTTGGTTCTGTTAGCGTTTGTTTCTCTGTACCACTGGAAGAGGTATCTTCATTTGTTCCTCAATGTATTATGTTTTCTCCATATTTTGTATGGGGTAGGGTCTCCTTAACCCTCATTTATCATTAATTAAAAAACTTTAAGGTCATGGTACACATTTAATCCACTGACATTTACTACACAGAAATGTGTTTCTAACCAATATGTTAGATTTCCCTTTAGGAGGGAGTATTAATGAATGAGTTAGCCTAGATTTATAGTGGGATTTTTATATTGTCGATTCTTACACCATTAATTTTTAGCTGAAATTTCTATAGGAGCAAATATTTGCTTTATGTGGCAATCTATAGAGGTAAGATTGCTTCATTTTCATCTAGATTATATTGGATGAGGACAAGAGCTCTAGTTTGATTCGTTAAAGCATGACACTTATGTTGCAACATTTTAATAGAGACTGTTTGGATTTTTTTTTGCATTTTATTTCAATGATAAACCATTTTATAAGGTTGGTATGGCCTAAGCAAGGGCTAGGATTGCTACATTTTGATGATGGCTATCTATCATTCACAATATTTCTATATATTGAATTGAGTGTAAATAAATCATTAGATGACATGTACTAGGAACAACTTCCACATTCTTAGGTCTAGGCATTGTTGCAAGAGGTTTCTGAGAGACAGCAAATGAAGGAGAAATAGAAGAGATTGTTTTATCTCATATTATTCTGTCTAACACAAAGCTCACGTACAGTATTTATAGGACAAAAAATTGTACTTGACTTCCTAAATGAATGGAGAAGATCCTTAACAGAAGTAGAGAATGATGGAATAAAATAAGAAGAGATAAAGTGATAAGATTGACACCTAAGACAAATCTATTAACCAACGTATGCTAACATTCCCCCCTTATTACATTATTCTTGCAAATGTGACCTCTGAAAGATTAAAATTTCACTTTTCCAAGGGATTTAGTGAGAATGTCAGCAACTTGTGCTTCAATAGGACAGTACTGGAGCTGAATTTGATGGTTCAAGACATGCTCTCAAATGAAATGGCAGTCAATTTCAATATGCTTTGTTCGTTCATGAAAGACTAGATTCTGCATGAGCTTCAACACACTCTGATTGTCGCAATAGAGAATAGGTGACTATTTTTCAAGAATTCCTAGGTCATCCATAATGTGACGTATCCATATCACTTCACGCACAGCTCCTCGTGCGGCGTGATATTCTGCCTCTGTGGATGAGATAGAAACAACATTATGCTTCTTTCTTATCCCATGAGATAGGTCCAGATCCAAGATGAAATATGTATCCTGTAGTTGACTTCCTATCATCAACAGACCCAACGTGGTCCAAGTCGACATATCCTTGTAGGAAGAATTGATCATTCTTTTTATATTCCAGACCATAATTAGTTGTTCCTCAGACATATCTCAAATCATGATTGGCTGCATTCCAGTGACATTTCTTTGGCTCCTGCATGAACCTGGAAAGATAACTAACAGCATAGTAGAGATCTGGTCTGGTGTATGTCAAATAGATGAGCCCTCCAACAAATTTCCTGTAGAGAGTAGCATCTACTTGAGGTGAGTCCTGGAATCTTTAAAGTTGCAAGCCTTTTTCCATGGGAGTGGATATAGGTTTACAGTTGGACATTCTATACTTTTCCAGGAGTGTCTTGGCATACTTTGTCTGGGAGACAAAGATGTGATGCTCCTTTTGCCATATTCCAAGCTAAGACAGTAATGTAGTAGCCCCAAATCTGTCATGTTGAAGGTTCTTTTGAGATCATTCTTTACAATATCAGCCTGATCTTCTAAACTACCAGTGATCACAAGATCATCTACATAAACAACCAGAATGATAATTTCTTTGCCTGCCTTCTTTATATACAAATTGGAATCTGAGGGGCTATGAGTGAACCCATGCTATAAAAGGTGATCGTTGATCTTGATATACCATGCCCTGGGAGCTTGTTTCAGTCCGTAAAGAGATTTGATGAGACGACATACCTTTTTAGACTGATTTTCATCAACAAATCCTTCAGGTTGGGTCATCTATACTTCTTATTTCAGATCACCATTTAGGAAAGAACTCTTGACGTCCATTTGCTGAATTCTCCATCCTTTCTGTGCTACACATGCGCAAAATACTCTGATGGTCTTCATCTTTGCAGTGGGTGCAAAAGTTTCTTCATAGTCGATGCCTTCTTTCTGAGCATATCCTTTGGCTACAAGTCGTGCTTTATGTTTGTCAATGGATCCATCTACCTTATATTTTGTCTTGAAGACCCATTTGCAGCCTATGGGTTTCTTTCCTATAGGCAGATCGACAAGTTCCCATGTATGATTTTTCATGAGCGAGTCATATTTTGTTTCCATAGCTTCCTTCCATTGAGTTTGACTGAGTGCTTCATGAACATTATCTAGATCAGAGCTATTCATCAGTGAACTCATTAGTGAAAAGTTTACCTCATTTCTTGTTTGACTCCTTATTTTGAATCCGGATGATGTATCTAGGAGTTGTTGCAAATTTGAGTCCTTGATAGTGCTTTGTACCCACTTCGGACGAGAACTTGACTGCTTTTGAGAAGAACTATGTCGTTGCCGTAAGGATTGATGTGGAGTCACATTCTACAGTTCTCCAAGGTCAACAAATAGTTCTCCTGGTAGCATTTCTTTTCTCTGAGTAGTCTCCTCCAGCTCATCATCTGATTTAGAGACTAATCGGTGAGATGTGTTTGGAAGTGGATCTTCTGTTGATACTATTGAGTCAAAGGATGACTCGTCACAAACCACATCCTGACTCTCATATATTTTCTTTGTCTCAGGATCCATGAGACGATACGCCTTCGAGGTAGTACTGTAGCCAAGAAGGATACACGGGAGTGTTTTTGGCTCTACCTTCTTTCTCTTCTGAGCTGGGACATGCATGTATGCTATGCAACCAAATACTCGCAAATGAGAAATTGATGGTTTTTTTACCACTCCATACCTCTTCTGGCGTCTTGTTTAGTAGAATATTTGTTGGTGCCCTGTTGAGAAGATATACAGCCATTTGTACTACTTCAACCCAATAGCGATCTCCTAGCTTTGCAGTTGATAGCATGCAATGAGCCATCTCCATCACTGTGTGATTGCGACACTCAACAATGCCATTTTGTTGGGGCGTGTAGGGAGCAGTCAGGTGCTGCTTAATGCCATGATGGTTTAGGAAGGCCAAGAAATTCTTTGATGTGAATTCCCCCCCTCGATCTGAGTAGAGTAGAAGAAGTGGTTGTCCAGACTCTTTGACAACACGATGATAGAAGTTCTGAAAGTGTTGAAGAGCCTCACTTTTCTGCTTTAGGAAATATACCCAAATCTTGCGAGAGTGGTCATCCACGAACAACAGGAAATATTTTTATCTTGAAAAATGAAGCAGGCAATGGGCCGTTCAGACCAGTATGAACTACCTCCAGAAATTTCTTGGCATGGAAGGTGCTGGCTTGAAATGGATCTCTATGTTGTTTTCCTGCAAGACAGCCAGGGCAAATAGGTAAGGAACTGGACAATTTGGGTAGTCCACGGACCATTGCTTTTGAACTCATCTGGTACATTGAACTAATCGACAAGTGTCCATATCTAAAATGCCATAAGGCAGTTGATTCTATTGTTGAAGCAGATAAAGCTACTGCAGAAGATGAAACAATATCTAAAGCAAATAACTTATCTTTTACAAAATCTTTAGCAAGAACCGTACCTTGTCGGGAGATTAAGCATGATTTAATGCTATTTTGAACAAGAAATTCAACCTTAAGGTGATGATTCAAGAGCTGAGTAACTGACAAAAGGTTGCTAGTCAAGCCAGGAACATATAGTACCTTTATAAGGGAACATTTTCATGGCCCCAGAGGAATGGTCACATTCCCTATTCTTTCTGCAATGTACTCTTTGTCATCCGCTATCCTAAATCGATCTCCAGTTGGCTCTTCGTGTAGTAAATCTAATAGCTTCTTGTCACCTGACATATGTTTGCTTGCACTAGAGTCTATCAACCAGAATTTCTTCGTGGGCTGAGAAGTTTGAGAGACGAGTACAAGATTCTTACTACAATGGGCTCCTTCTGATGTCTCCTCATCAGAGTCATCATCTTCTTGTTGGGTTGCAAGATGTCCTTTTTTCTTTCTCCAACGGGGACGTCATTTGGACTTTTGAAAATCTTCGCGGCTGGATGTGCTTGTATGGCTTGAAGGCCCTTGTTTCAGGTTGTTGTGCCAGCAGTGATTAGTGTCGTGAGTATTGGTTTTGCAAATGTGACACCATCTCTTTGACTTTTGATCTTTCTGTTTGGGTTATGCTGGATTTGACTTCTATGGGGGACCTTTCCGATTCTTCTGGCCATGATTAGGCTTTGAGAACAAGGCTTTGTCCTGAGATTCTCCATGCGATGAAGTGATAGCCTCTTCCTGCTGTAGCAAATTCACAAGCTCTTCGAATGTCACTGTTTGTTTAGACACATTCAGTGTTGTAACAAACACTCGAAATTGAGAAGGGAGTGCTCTCAAGGTGACTGGGATGAGAAGTTTATCATCTACCGTTTCACCGAGGGCTAATAACTCTGATCTCAGCTCAGCCACACGACGAAAGAATTCCTCCACTTTCTCGTCAGGCCCCATAGAGAGGGTGTGCAGCTTCGACTAAAGATGAAGAATATTTGTCTGATTTTTGGCTTCATAAATGGTTGCCAACTTGTCCCAGGCCTCCTTGGGTTTCTCTGCATTCCGAACATGCGGTTGTACATCATCACTGATACCGAGCATTATTAGCATCAAGGCTTTAGCACTAGCCATGTCATATTTTATTAGTTCATCGGGGGCTGTGGGAGCAGGCATAGACCCTGTGACAATTCCCCATAATCCTTCAAACTGAAGGATTGTCTTCATTTTTGTCTTCCAGGCCATAAAATTAGGCCCTTTGAGAAACTGAGTGTCAAATAGAAGTAACTTCGGAGCAGACATTGTAGAAAAAATATTTATTTATTTGAAAATTTATTACAATTTGGACTTACTGTCGAGAATTACAGGCTCGTAGATGCTCACGATATTCACGTGCTATGAGACAGTGACGCTTTGTAGGGCGTTCTTCTTCTTCATCACAATCAGCATCGTATCCGGCTTCTAATTCTTCTTGTACTCACTTTTCTTGGCAGCTGATGTCGAAAAGAAAGTATTCAAGGAGTCCTTCTCGAACTAGTTTTTCGAATGCAAGATTACCGGAATTTCGAAACTCGTTCAGCAAAGAAAAGTAGAACCCAGAGCTCTCAGGAGCTTCTCCATGGTTTTCTCTAGCTGCCGAGTTGATATTGTGGCTTTCAGTTGTGGTGACCATGTTATTGACGCTCTCAATCGAGTTGTCTACACTCGACATTCGACGTAGTGTTAAAGAAACTGTTGTAGACTCAAAACTACCTCGACAGTGCTACACAGGTTGAAGGTCTCCATGCACAGAAATAAGTTTTCTCTCTCGGTGAGATCTCCACATTTTTCTTTCCACGCAGATAGTATTTTCTCCACCCACGTGCTGCCTTCCTTCAGCAGGTGGCTGAGTAAGTCTCCACGTCCAGCTTGTGTTTGATCCTTAGATTGTTTCCACGTCCAGCAATAGAAGCAGTCTTCAACACGCTTAGGCAGTCTCCACGTCCAGCAGTAGTCTTCAACACACTCAAGTTTCAAACATGGCTCGGATGGCCATGAGTATGATGTAATTTATTTTAGTGCCACCGCTCACTTTTATTGAAGTTAATTTGAGCGTCGATGAATCCAAACAGGTTTCTCAATCTATTCTAAAGCTGATAATAGATAATCCTAGCATTTCGGATCTCAAAAGATGCTCAAAGATCTTTGATAATACAATGTACGAGCTTCAGCATTCAGTCACACTATTACAGTAATGGGCTGATCCCAAATTGAAGACTCCATTATCAAATGTTCAGAAATGGCTCAATTCTGCAACGAATAATCCGGATACATGCGTGTTTTGGTTGAACGTATCGAGAGAACCCAAGATCACTTCTTCTGTTGATTCCTTTATGTCTCGCCTTAGAGTGTTGATAAAGCCAATCTTCTACTCTGTTTTTATCCTCTTCCTCTCATCAATGACAGGCTCTGTCAACGCACATAGGTCAGAGGCAGAAAAAAAGAGGATATCATGCTGAAGTCTTCACGCATCAGCAGAACTCCTCTAATATCCACGCAAGACAATAGAAGACCAACGACTCTGACCACACTTTTCCATGCTCAGGTAGAAAGAGAAACAATCTCTCCTTTCCAACGCACAGGCAGAGATCTAGTTTGCTCTGATACCAAACTGAGAGACAACGAATGAAGGAGAAATAGAAGAGATTGTTTTATCTCATATTATTCTGTCTAACACAAAGCTCACGTACAGTATTTATAGGACAGAAATTTTTACTGGACTTCCTAAATGAATGGATAAGATCCTCAACAGAAGCAGAGAATGACGGAATAAAAGAAGAAGAGATAAAGTGATAAGATTGACACCTAAGACAAATCTATTAACCAACATATGCTAACAGTTTCACATCTTGGTATTGTGGTAAGAGGTTTCACTATAGAAGGATTAATATTAGGAGTTATAGGAAAAAAATGTATAAGAGGCCTTGAACCTAGTTATCTTTTCTATATTACATTAATGGGTAGGTGCACCAAGTTGGGGGTCAAAAGGGGGTCTTAAGTGGACACATTTTTTTTTAAAAATAAAAAACTTCAAAATTAATGAATTTTTTGAAATCGTTACACTGAAAATTGGAAGATGTTGTAGAAATATGAATCGTAGCATGTTAAGTCTAGTTTCTAAGCTACTAAATTTTACTAAAAATAGATAAGTTTAAGTAGGTCAAAAGACTAAAATACCAACAGGTTCTCTTGTTTTTGTTAAACAATATAATAGAGTGACTTTCATGCCCCCCCACCAATGTTTGAACGAAAGATATCTAGGAGCATCTAGTTTGTGTTAGATTTTTTTCTAGATTTTTTAACGAGTATTGTTTTATTAATGATTTTTCTAGTAAAAAAATTTTATGTTTTAAAAAGTAACAGATCTCCAACCGTGTGCCCCCCTAACTACCTCAAAAAATATCAAAAATTAGATTTTTTTTGGAATATGTATAGAATTATGCCTAGTTTGTTCTAGTATAAGTTTTTTCAATTTCGATGAACCAACCAAAAGATACATGATTAAAGATAGACATATTTAAACTTCAAAAAATAGCTATAAAAAGGCATAGTTAGAAAATAAATAATATGAAAACCTTATATTAGTCATAAAATTTGAAAATTAAAATTTTTAGAAAGAAGAAACTCTGCTCTATGTTGTGGTATAATTTTTTAAAAATGGATTGATTTTTTATTTTGATTTATCATAGAGGAATTGGCATTTTTACATTTTCCTGCAAAAACACATTTTTTGATGTGTTTTTGCAGGCCCATGCCTCAGGGTTGGGGATCCAAACTAGATCCCAAGCCTTGAGGCATGGCTTGGAAAAAGAGAAAACACAAAATGCGTATGCATTCTGTATAGTATGAACATTGTATATGCTTTTGACATGCTTCTATTTACAAAAAATAATGTTTAAGATTTTCATTTATTATTATTTCTTGTAATTAAAATTTATTTATGTAAATATAAGAAATTAGGGTCACTCTACACCTTATGGAACTATTTAGATAACTCCATTAGTCACAATTTAGGAGATAGTTTTTTATAATATAAGTTGGTCAGTACATAGGTAATTTTCAAGATTTTAGCATTCAACCTAAATCTTTTAGCATTTAAATTCTACAATCGAATCCTTAAACCCTAAACCTTAAATAATAAAATCGAAGCCCTAAACATAAACCCTAAACCCTAAACCGTGATCCCTAAACCCTAAAACCTAAACCGTAAACCTTAAACCCTAAATATTAAGCCCTAAAACCTAATCCTTAAATATTAAACCCTTACTCATGAGCCCTAAACCTTAAACCTCGAGCCTTAAGCCCTAAACCCTAAACCCTAAACCCTAAACCACGAACCATGCGCCTTAAATGTTAAACGCTAAACCCTAAATCTTGAAAACTAAATCCTAAACCCTAAACCCTAACCCATAAACCCTAAACCATAATCCCTAAATCCTACACAGTAAACCCTAAACCCTAAACTTTATGACCTAAACTATTAACCCTCAACCATGAGACCTAAACCCTAAACTATAAACCCTAAAACCTAAAACCAAAATAATAAATCCTAAACCCTAAACCCTTAACCTAAACCCTTGACCCTAGAACCTAAACCATGAGCCCTAAGCCCTAAACCCTAAATACTAAATCCAGTGCTTCAATCTCTAACCCCCAAACCTGAAACTAGTAACTCTGAATTTTGAACCTTAATCCATAAACAATGAACTGTGAACCCTAAACCCTAAACCTTAGCCTTGAACCGTACACCCTAATCCTTCAGCCATAAACCGTAAACCTTAAACCTTGAGCCCTAAACCCTAAATATAGAGCTCTGAGCTCTAAGCCCTAAACCTTAAACCCGTAACTAACCCCTAAACCCTAAACCCATAAATCTAAACCCTAAACCCTGATTCATAAACCCTAAACCATGCACCCTAACCCCTAACCCCTAAAACTTGAGCCTAAACCATAAACCCTAAACCTTAAGCCTTAAATCTTAAATCCTAAATGTACCTAAACCCTAAACCCTAACAACTATATCATAAACCCTAAACCTTGACCCCTAAACCCTAAACTCTAAACCCTGAGCACTAAACCCTAAACCCTAAACCCTTAACCCTTAATCCTTAACCCTAAGACATAAACCCTAAACCCCCCCAAAAAAAACTTTAAAATTTAAACACTAAAACCTAAACCCTAAACACTATACCATAAACCCTAAACCTTGGAACCTAATCCCTGAGCCCTAAGCCATAAACCCTAAACACTAAATCTAGAACCCTAAGCTCTAATCCCTAAACCTCATATATTTCCTATAGGTCTCATGAGTGAGATCATTTTTTGAATATCTTAGGATCATAATTCCTAGTCTTGCGCCTAGAACCATCATTAAGTCTACTTTTACAACTGCCTTGTTTATGAGAGGTGGGCATTTCCATCCTTCAAAATATCAAGCAATGAAAGACATCAAATTTTGATGAATCTCTTTGAATTTTGTTCCTACGAAGTTGATGAACCCGTTTTCAGTTGAATACTCTCTATCAATACTAATAAGAATGGGTAAGACACAAAACATTACAGTGAGTGAAATAGTTCACATGCAATGGGCATTTCCCTCCTTTAAAATATCAGTAGATGAAATGCATCAAATTGTGATGACTTCCTTGAATGTTATGCCTAGTAGATGAACCCTTTTTAGTTGAATACTCTTTGTCAATACTTATAAGAATGTGTAAGAAATAGAACATTACTCTAACTGAATGGGTGAGCCCAATCCATGAGCCTTAAATCCTAAACCCTAAACCGTAACCCCTAACCCCTAAACCCTAAACCTTGAGCCTTAAACCATAAACCCTGAACCTTTTTGCAAAACCTTGAACCTTGACCTTTAAACCTTAAACCATAACTCCTAAACCCTAAACCATAAACCCTAAACCTTAAACCATGAGCCCTAAACCCTAAATCATATACCATAAACCTGAAGCCCTAACCCTAAAATTTAAGCCCTAAAACCTAAATCCTAAACCCTAAACCCTAAACCCTTAACTCTAAAACCTAAACCCTGAGCCCTAATCCCTAAACCTTGAGCTCTAAAACCTAAACCCTAAGTACTAAACGCTAGGCCCTAAGCCATAAGCCCTAAGACAAAACCCTAAACCTTGAACCCTAAAACATAAACCCTCAACCCTAAACCCTAAAAACTAAACCATGAGCCCTAAACGATAAACCCTGATGTCTCAACCCTAAACCCTAAACCATGAACCTTAAACCATAAACCCTAAGCCCTCAACCTTGAACCCAAAACCCTAAAACCTAAACCTTGGTCCCTAAACCCTAAACCATCAACCCTTAACCCTGAACCATAATCCCTAAACCATAAACCCTAAACCATGAACGCTAAGCCCTAAGCTCTAAACCCTAAACCCTAAAATATAAACTATGAGCCTTAAACACTAAACCTTAAACCCTAGACTATAAACCTTGAGTCTTAAACCCTGAGCCCTAAACCCTAAAACTTGAGCCCTAAATCCTAAACCCTAAACCCTAAATCATAAACCCTCACCCAAAGGAAAGTCCGAAAAAGATCATTCAACATGTTTCAGTATGTAGGGAATAGTGTTTTAGGTGATCAATTTAGTTTTGATGAGAGAATACTTCCTTTAAAGCCTAAAAAGGCATTTTTGTCCATTTTGTAGTTAATTGAATACCCTTCAAAACAAGCTAAAATGAGCTAGTCATGTCACCGAGCTATCAAGGACCATTTTTTGTGAAATATTAAGGCATTGTTTGTCTCCATAAGAGATATATGAGAAAAAACATGTATGAGAATCATGAATTTGATTCCATGAAAGGATGATTTTAGAGCTAGGAAGGGTGAGGGGATGATCTTTATATGGAGCACCATGTTTCTAAGAATGAGCAATCATCTGAGATCACTTGATGTAATTCACTTGGTACTATTCATAACAAAACATTCAACACCTAGTAGTGTTATCACACCTTAAGGAGGAGGCACATTACAATCCCCTCATTTTGACCATAGGACAAGAATCCCATTCAGGGAACAATCCTCTATCTACAAAGTGATGATCTCTTTTTAGTAAAAAGTAGACAAGTATCATAGAGTTGATTCATGGTCACTAAAGTGCATTATGGACCAAATTTAAAAATTAGTACCAATTCAAGTAGTGGTAGGGCCAAAATCAATATTAGAAGGTCTAAAAACCTAAAAACTGACTATATGCTTTCCCAAAAAAAAGAACGACTACAATATATGTGCCCTCAAAGTTTTAGGTTGTTTGCTAAAATCCTGAAAATGAGTAAGTACCGACCACATTAGATTTTGAAAAACTATCTTCTAGATTATAACTATTGGATCTACAAGACCACTTCCATCAAGTGTAGAGTGATCGTAATTTTTTATATTTACTAAAATAAATTTAAAGTATAAGAAGTAATAAAATAAATCTTATACGTGTATGCATTTTTCCTTATTTAAAATGCGTACAAGTTTTGCATTCCTTATAATGTGTTATAGTTTCGGTAATCACCAAGCCAAAAAAATTAAAACGCGAGCGCATTTTAGCAAAACACATACGTGTTTCGTCTATTTTCAAATTTTTGTCCACTTTGTGGCCTGCCAACTTCATGCACTTACCCTTATTCCAGCTTGAACATATTATAAACATTAGGTAGTATAGTGCTACCCATGGATTGAATCATGATTATAATATCATACATTAGAGTTATGTGAAAAGACAAGAATACTGTATGAAAAGAAGTATGTACTTGTGGTGGGATGTAAAACTTCAATTTTTTGTGAAATTTTTACATTAATTAAGGTAGTTCTTCTATAGGATATCTTTTAATGGTAGTTAATTTCTCCGTTAAGAGATAAGGTGTCACCCTTCTCTTGAAACATCTTACAACTTCTCTCTTATTTCATCTGAACCATGCACTGAGTTAGGGAAAAAAACTATACAAGTCAATAACTTTTCCTTTAAGGGAGGCAACTAATGATATTATAGCTACACCTTCTTTAAAGACATGGTGAGTGAAACATAGCTTGGAAATGTCTTGGATTTGATCAATGAAAGTGATGGTAGTTTCACTGTTGATATATGAGAGACTCGTGAGACCTAATATCAGGATGTCGTTCCATGTCGTTAATTCTAGATGAATCCCTCAATTAAAAGTAAAGAAAGGATTGTTTTTGTGCATCCATGAAGGTTATAAGAAAAATTATTCTATCAAATATTGGGTTGATTTCGTGAAGGGGTGGACTTAGGTTTAATCCTAGGAGAGTACTCCATTTGAAATGATTTTCTTCTCCTTTTCAAAGAAACTTATAAGAACTCAAAATGTTCCTTTTGTCAAGTGTTTTTTCATGTTTCTATCCTTCTTGTTCTCCACGGATGTAAAATCTTCTAACACACATTGGAAATGAGTCATCAAGTTCATTCATATGGTTCATAAAACTAGAAAAAAAACTACAAAACACACAAAATTCCTAGCTATGATATTCAAAAATAGAAATTATTGCACTTACGGAATTTTGAAATTCTTTTACAAAATGTGATAAAAATTCACCAAGCCATGCATGCCAAAATTGTTGGTGGTTAAAAGTGTCTTACCATGATATTTTTTTCAAGTTTGTCACAACATGAGAATTCTCCTAAGTGTGGAATTACTACTTGAAGAAGATATCAAGATAAAGTAGGCTATTATCTAATCTATATTAGTGTTCTTCCTCACCTATTAATCCTAAAATAAAATATTTTATCTTGATTGGGAAATGTTTAGGAGAAAATTGAAGAAAAGAAAATGTGATACACCTAGATATAGGGAAATTTATATACCTTTGTTGAAGGATAACACAATATACTAAATGATTAAAAATATATTCCAAACATAAAATCAGTGTAAAATGTGTTAAGAATGGTCTACTATGCATGAGAGACAATAAAGGGTGTATATAAGCCCAAAAAACTTAACTATTGTTCAGGTTTACTTAATTGTACTACATAGTAAAATTAGACTACAATCATCAATATATGGGCTAAAACACTATCTTTACAAGACTATAATTCAAGTGAATTTGAGAGAAGAAAAACCCATAATACAAAGAAAAGTATTTTTATTATATTAAAAAAATGGTGGGAAAAACTTTTCAAACAAGTCAAAATAGATGTAATAAATGAGAAACAATAGGATACCACTTTCTATAAAGAATATATGGTTTGAATGGACACAATCTAATGTTGAAGGGCAATAAGAGATTATGAACAAGAATATCAAATCTGAAGGGGACAAATGGTCACCAGAATCTAGATGGTATCTTAGCTCATGTCATGAAGGTATGCATTGACAAATCATTTGCATCATATCAGATAAACTGGTCATTAGAATTTGCAAGCACTTCAAAAGTAAGAAACATCTTCCATGCTATATATGGTGTCTTAGGCTGTTTCTGGGTTTGTTCACCACATTAATGAATATTTCAATGATTGGGTGGAAGTTATCCACATGGGTTACAAGAGGATATAGATTTTCCAAGTGCATGATCATCAATATCATTAATTGAAAGGTAGCCTCATGAGCCCTTCATCAAACTTTAGAACGTGGGAAATGGATAATTGCAGTAAAACATATAGTTATAAGGATATTCGAAGGCTATTAGAGATGTTTGGGTCTATAGAAGTGTGATATTATAACTTATAAATTACTATAATCTAAGAAACATAGAATAGAATAACATGTCTTGAGATAAAACAATGTGGCCTTGGATAATGGTTTGTGGCATAAAAATACTTACACTAGTCATATAAATGCTTCGTAGTTACGCAAGTCATGGAAGTGTAATGTAGCTTCAGTAAAATGGTGTAGTATAAAAATTAGGGAGAGAAGTAAAAGATGGAAAGTCATGGAACATTGGCATCATCAATCCTTCATGACAGAGGTTAGATAATAGAGGTAGGATAAGGTCTCGTAGATTAGTTTATGTGTGGGAAATAGGCTAAGACATTTGAATTATACAAAGTTATGCATAATGGTTCATGACATGTGGAAAGACGAATAAGGGATGCAGATCACACAACTTACAAAAAATAAAGCATGTATTAAAGGGTTATATAGTTTTAGAGAAAAAGGTTAACATAATGAATAAATAGAGAATTTAGTTAAAACCTAGCTTCAAAATAACTTCAGATTATTATGAAGAACATGTTCTTCCATTCAAACAATCAAATATTTCACATGATACAATTAAATAGAATATATATATATATATATATATATATATATATATATATATATATATATATATATATATATATATATATATAAGATTATAAATTAAATTCTTTGAAGGCATAGAGAATCTTATTATATTTCCCTATGTAAAATCATACATCTAGTATAACACAATAAATAATTTTAATATGAAGATCAGTGAAAAAAATAACAAAATTCTAGTTCAGAATTTACTCAAACAAATATAAAATATTTGAAGTGTATTTGGTAATATGACTTCAAGTAATGCATGTGTTGGACAAAATATGATATATATATGTATATATGTATGTATGTTACACCTACAATTTAATTAATTTATACATATATTATATCCTATTTGATTGTAGTACACCAAGGTTTACAATGAAATAAATCTCTCTTGTAATGAGGGGGGATATGGTGAGAAAGGTAGATCTAGAGCATGTTATAAATGCAGTGGGATTGTCATAATTGGCATAATTACAAGTTCATATATATGCATCCTTAGAGATGTGAGAATGTTTTGGGTATTCACATATAAAATTTTGCATTAGAGCTCTTATAGTGATGTCGATGCATGCTAAATAAATATCACTCTTACAGTTCATGACATAGCCATGATTTTTCTTCACATGAGGAGACATTATAATCATTGATACAAGATGCATACATGTATTTTTCTAAACCTCTATAGGGATATATGGTGATGAGAAGTGTATACACCTAATATTTAATTTTTTTCAGCTTTCATACCTGTTACTAACAATTTCTTTGTGTAGATAAGGGTCAATGATGCATATATTTCTTAAGCATTTTCCTTAAGGGTCATGCTGGGTATGGGAATGATTATTCACATAATCATTGTGGGTTAGAGGTAGCACTTAAGGATAGTATCAGTATGTTCTCCCAAACGTATCTTTCCTTGCATTAGTTATCCTTGTTCCTCTATGTCTCACACACATTACATCCTTGACACTTTGCTTGCATCTCACCATTTTGGAACCTTTATCCACTTGTTTGATCTATGACACCTATTTTTACTTTTTATGACATTTTATCATCCCTGGATGACACAATCACCCATGGCCAATTGTGTCAACATAATTTTTTCCCTTGGCTAACAAAATTTCCCGTAAGTGATTGCGTCGGTTATATAGGGTTAACATACTCTGACATTCATGAAGGAAGGAATATCAGATATTAGGAACTACCATCTACTCTACTCTTTTATGCAAACTTTGCATTGAATCACTCATCCCTTGGTACGTATTACATTTTGATTGGATTGGATTGGATTGGACACTCTTCTTCTTGGTTAGATTTCTTGCACTATTGGGTCATCTATAGTGATTCTAGGGTAGGAATAGTGTTTCACTTCTCCACATAATAATGATTCTCTCTCGGTGTGTTGCTTCTCTCGAGATATAGATGAAGAAGTGACCACCCTATAGGTACATGTGAGTGCTCTAACCCTCTTTGTCATTTTTCATGTAGATTATTTCACTTCCCTTCCCCATTGCTCTATGTTAGATTAGTGATACATGTACATTGATACTAGTTAGCATAGTTATCTTATTTTATCTTCTCCTTAGCTTTCCATTATTTACATTTTAGTCATATTTTACATGCTTGCATTATCCATCATCGATCTATACCTCTCTTCATCCATCTACTGGTATCTTAGAAGGGTACTCTCCTCTATCATGATTGTTGGCCTTGGAAACCATAGGTTGACCTAGTGTAGGGATTATTGCCCTCTAGATATGTGACCCTAACACTCATTGTAGCCCTTTTAAATCTTCCTGTTGTGTGTTTATTTATGTGTCTCCTATTTATTCCCTCAAACCCTATTAGATCTTGTGATTAAGAGTGCAAACTATTGAGACACATTTTTAGCCTGTCATACAAGAAGATTGTACTCATCCATGAGAATGAGGGTATATAAATCTTCGGAATCAATTGTGAAATCAATGAAAATGGTGGGTGTCACATCTATGTCAACATTATACTAGAGTTAGTCTTTATAGTCACATTTCCTCCCATATTCGACATGTTCATCATTCGGTTAGAGCAACAACTAAAATGAACCAGCAATGGCTACCTCATATTCAAACCAACCATACCAAGAAAGCATCAATTGTGAAAGTGTGTACTTAACGCATTATATTTAATCTTTTATAGGTGAATAATATCTTGTTGATGCTTGATTAAATAATAAACCATATTAACTACTTACATTTGTTATATAATCATCATAATAGAAACACTACTCTCTATACAAATAACAATTCAATATGACAAAAGAACAAGAAAATGCTAAATGATCAAGTGTTAGTATGATCTATTGACAAAAATTTCAACTAGTAAGAAAGAAGAGTATAGAGATGAAGGGGAGGAAAAACAAGAATTTAAAAAAAATAGATTTAGGTTGGCTCCAAAGAAAAGAAAAATCAATGTATTACTATGTATAAAACTGTGAGAGCTATTAATATCTAACCAATACATACATTAAGATATTGTAATATAAACCAAAACAAAAAAGAAGGGGTGATCTATCTTCACATGTACTAAACCTTCTTTTGAAATTTATAAATTTAATTATAATGTTTTAAATTGTTATTTCAAAACATTTTAAAACTTGTTCTGGTTTCTTAATGAACTACACTATAGGATGGGTTTTAACCCCTTGAAAGGGATGGGAAGGGTTCTATATGATCTGTCATTGTTGGTTGCAAGGTTTGTTGTGTATTAATTGGAATTTTATGAAACGTTAAAAACGCATCTGTACAGAATATGTCAGCATCAGAAATGGAGGACCCCATCCATTTATGAAACGTTAAACATGCATCTATACAAAATATGTCAGAATCAGAAATGGTTCTCATGCTAACATATTCTGTACAGATGCATGTTTAACATTTCATAAAATTCAAATTAATACCCAACAAAGCTCATACCCTAGATATAAGAAAAATGAACGAGTCACGGATGAGAATTATAATAACTTCATAAAATTAGGAGACATGGTACAATTAACGTTTTAAATGGTTTTAATGATATATATAAATAGTAATACAATGAATATTACTGCTCCAAAAAGTTGTCAAGAAACATGTGAAAATGACTTCAAAGAAAAAAACTTTATGTGAGAGGCAAACTGATACTCTATTAAACCATAAGTATTATAGAGCAATCATGATTTTTTTTATTGAAACAAAGTTTACTAAGCAATACAATTTTGGTGCCAGAAGGGAATGTTCCATAGGTTGAAATAGATAAATGTTATCCCAAATTGAGTTCTGTCATGTTTAGGAATTGACAAACCAATTAATCAACTCTCCTTTTGCAATGTCTTTTTCTTGCCAATATATTTTTTTTAAGAAAGGTGATGGTAGCATTTTGAAGTCTAGGAAAGGAAATAGGCACAAATTAAACCTTTGCCATGAGACTGAAATTCCAAAGAAAACTAAAATATTCATAAGAAAAATTATATTGTTTATAAGAATAGTATTATCAACTAATAATGATAAATAAATATTGTTAACATTTTCTTTCTGTAATAATGCTTAAATCTCATATAAATCTGGATATAAAACTTTAGTTTTAAAACATATATATTCACACATATATTAATAGATAGGTAAGATAGGTCATGGCCTTGATAGATGGTGTTGTACCAACTAAGAGTAAAAATTAGAAAGATTGCATACTATGTGGTGGTATCCATTACATGGAGATGGGAGACCACATTTCTAACTCCTTCCACATTAAAGAGGTAAAATATACATGAAACTTGATTTTGATGATGAAAAAATATTACACAGTCTACAATGCTTAACCAATGAGCTACTTTATTAATAATTTTTTTTATCAAAGTATAGAGAGTATTAATGTACTAAGAGTTATGTACATAGGATGAGTAAAGAGAACTATGCAAAGGTGTTATATTATGAGGTAGTCTGAGTAAAGTAGGAAGGTGTATTCCAAATGTGAAGAAAGAAGACATTTGGGTAATCAATTGTTTGAATTGATCAATTTAAAGATAATTAATATAAGTTGCTTGAATTCGTCAAAACCTTCAATGGATTGATATTTCATAACATGTTTTACCATTAGTTTCTATTATAAATGTGGAAAAAATGGGCAAAAGATGTATGCTACACATGGAAAGAAATTTTTCTATAAAAAATAAGGTGGTCTTAAAGGCTTTGCATCGAAAATACAGTTAAGGATAGTTCAGGATATGTTGTACCTTACTATTTATTTTTGTGTAAATGAATCAATTTTACTCTAATGACTATGAAAAACTCATAGTAATGATAAATCATGAAAGTTTTAACATGAAACATTGTTGTCAAATAAGGAAGCATCTTATGTTAGAGTGTTGAAATTGCATGAAATACCACATCTAATTACATCACTATTTAATCATTGTAACTCCCATGTATCATTAAAGGACAGATGAGCGAGAACACAAATTTCATAATGTACGTTTTGGTGGGATCATGACCCTATTTTGATAGATCATGGGTGCTCGTTGGATGAGAGTAATGGCCTTGAACCTGAAATATCGTGGGCTAAGCACCTATTTACCGTGTTGAAGATGGAAGATCTATTCCATTTGAACCCTACTTAGATAGATGTTGCTCTTTCACTGACTGTTCCAGACGATGTGGTCACCCATGCTCAAAACAGATACAAATCTAATTTTACATGTAGTTTATGTGGTTTATGGCCTAACATTGATTTCGTGAGATCCTGGGCCAGTAGAAAATGGAAGCCTTCTAGGCATCTGGACATTGTGGCCATCTCCAATGTATTGTTTCTATTTTTTTCCTGGGAAGACAACCTTTTAAATGTGATCCAGGGTGGGATTTGGTTCTATGGAAAATTAGTTTTATCCCTATGCAAATGAAAACAAGGTGCCCCTACTCAGGTTCCTTTAGTTTTCTTAGTCTGGGTTAGGATATCGACTTTACGTTTGAAGTTTTAGGAAATAAATGTGTTTCTCGGGATTGCCAAAGCTATGGGAATCTTTCTTGCTATCGAATCCACTACTTTGGCCAATAATAGGTTACTCTCTTCTAGAATATTTGTGAATATAGTTTAGTGAAATCCTATTACTTCCTTCATTCACCTTATCTCAAAATTTTGGGCATGTGAGCGACCATTAGAATATGAAGACTCCCCTATTATTTCTTGTAAATGTAGGAATGTTGGTCATGCCTTGGTGGAAAGCATGGATCCTATCCAAAATTGGAACAAGAAGGGAGAGCAGGAGCATTTTAATTTTGTTTCACAATATTTGGATCCCATATATTTACTAGAGTCTTGTGAGGGTTTGGATGTTTTGTCGATTATGGTTATTGGATGTTTTTTCATCCCTTTGCGTGAATTTTTTTTTTAAAACATGTTTTTTCTAGCTTATACTAAAACATAATGTAGATCTAGCTTATATACAAATATATACACATGTATATACATATATACATGCATGTATATATGTGTATATACTCCTAGATCAAACCAAAAGGGTTTTCCCCAAATGATGAACTCAAAGAAAAATTGAGAAAATAAATACCCAAAAATAGATCTTGGTGGGATCTCTATAGCAAAAGAAATAAATAACTTTGTAATACTACACCTAAGAACAATAAAACTAAAGTGGAGAGTAAAAAGGAGGAAGCCTCCTCCCATTTGCAAATGTTAAACTTAAAGAAAAATCCTCCTTGGTTCCCCTCAAGTTTCAATGGTATCCACCTCCTTCAACCTACAAAGAAAATAAAATGAACAAATGAAAGGATTACGGCTAAGAAAAGAATAAAAAGGAAACATAAGGATTTTTAGGGCTTTAGGGAAAACCTAAAATCTAAGGTTGGAGGATTGTCCCTACACATCTTAGGTGTTGGCATTTTCATGGGAGTCAGTTTTAAAAAAAAGGTATGGGTGTTAAGTGAATGGGGCCACTTAGTGGTTAGGTTAAGTTGTAACCTTTTGTTATATATTAATAAATAAATAAATGACATTGGAATGTAGGAATTAAATAAATAATATTGTGCATCATAATTTAGATAATGATCCAAAAGGTATTAAAGTAATTAAAAGTAAAATTTATGGTTAAATAATTAAATGGTAGGTATTGATGTTAAGTAATTATATGAGATAAAATTAGACCAACTCAAGAATTAGCCTATAATATACTTAAGTGGATTTAAATGAGGTAAACATAATGAGGTTAAGATAGTTAACATTTTAATTATAAATTTTTGGGAAACCCTAGAAAATGATTAAAATTTGAAATGGATTTTGGGAATTAAATTATCTAGCTACCTTGTGAATGTGTGGAAATTGTTAACAAGAATTTAATTGAATGTAGTTAATGTTTACACTCTTGCAACTGTTTTAAACAAAAAATAATTATCATGTAAATTTAACATAAGTAATTAATGAGGTTTGTCTTTGTTTGGTGCATCAAAATTATGGGTGTTACACTTGGTATTAGAGTCGTGGGTTCAACACTTGGACTCTGTGCACACATGGAAACACAAGAAGTAAACTTAACGTAACTCTAAAGTTATAACACACAAAATTGTAGATAACTGATACATAGAAAACGTAGAAAACTGAAACAAACCTAAAGGATGATGAAATAACTATCATCTTGGTTTGTGGAGGAGGTGCGAATGAGACAAGGGTTTATTTCACGTGGAGTTAGATATACCACCCCGAGAGTAGAAAATCACTGCTATACTACCACAGATCCTACAGACATTATAGGAGGTCAATACAGCTATACATGGAGGAGCAATAGAGGGATGACCTAACCAACATGATAGGGATCCATCACATGAGGCTCAACACACTCCATAACACAGTGAGGAGCATAGGGAAAAGAATTTCCTTGTAGAGTTAGACCAGGTTCACCACTGAGAGGGCTTGGAGATAGGACTGATGGAAATATAGAGAGATGGCCATGATTATAGACCTAAAGACAATCGATAATAGCTGATCATATAAGAGAGATTATAAATCTTCATCCATATTGGAGATAGAGGATAATTTGAGGTAGAGGATTGGTTAGTTATGTTTAGAATAAGCTTTAAGCTATGCCCATGTACTAACAACATGAAGGATTGTGTTACGATTCATATTCTATGAGATGGAGGAGGAGTTTGGTAGAGGACTGAGGAGGAGAAGATCCATGTACATTCTAAGACTATGACATGGGAGCTCTTTGGGAAGTGATTCTAGAAACCAATACTTATATCTACATCCCCTCCTCCTTATGGTGGACATGGATCCACATAGTCTTCTTTTATGCTACCACAATAGCCACATAAGTAGAAATGACCTATCCACCATATAGACCACCATAGAGATTTGATGTACAAAGGGGATGCAGTATGGGGCCTCCTCCTAGAGGACCCACCAAGACATAGACAACACCTAGAGCTTAGTTAGATGGATCTCATCAGAAGAAACAACAAATTTCTATGGAAGGATCATTGAGATCTACTCCATAGACCACTAGAGCACCAAGGGAGTTGTTTCCCATTGGAGAGATCCTGGTAGTTGTTATGGATGTGGTGTACCTAGACACCATTAGACAGAGTGTCTGAATAACCCTAATAAAAATGCTAAGGGACTTATTTCAAAGTCTACAGTCTATGACATGGAACATAGTCATAGGATTAATGCAGCAGTTGATAACCACTAGGCAGAGCACCAGAGCATAGTGATATATAATTTAGGTAACATTGATGGTATTTCAACTTCTATCTTGTTTGATTCAGGATCTTATGATTCCATTATTTCTCCATCATTAGTAGAGTGATGTAGGATGGTGGCGGTTAGGGAGGGCCTTAGTTGGGATGTTGAGATGGATTATAGAGCCAAGCTCAGAGTGGGCTTCTTAGTCAAGGAGTGTGTAGTTGACCTAAGACCCTTCACCATGATTTTGGATCTTTGTATCCTTCCTTTGGGATCCTATGGAGTAATTTGGGTATAGATTATCTATCTACACATAGAGATAGAGTGGTTTTTACAACAAATTAATTACTTATGCATATGAATTTAGGGTTAGATTCAGTGATGGTTGGGGTTAGGAGGCATATTTCCATCCGCACTATTTCCGTTATGTAGATTAAGCGGTGTGCACATCAAGTATGTCAGCTATATACTATCATAGCTAGTGACTGGTCTGAGGATGAGTCTAGTGGGCCTTCACTTGATGATATTGAAAATTTGAGGGAGTTTTTTGATGTATTTCTAGGTGAGTTACCTCACCTACCTCCCCATGTGAGATATATTTTCATATAGATTTGGTTCTTGGAGCTGAACCTATCACACGCGCCATATAGGATGACTACACTTGAGCTTTGTGAGCTCAAGTAGTAGCTATAAGGCCTTCTTGAGAAATTCCTAATCCATCATAGTGTATCCTCTTGGGGTACACTGGTGATTTTTTCTTAGAAGAAGGACAAATCCCTGTGATTGTGTATTGACTACCAATAAATGAACAAAGTAAAGATCAAGAATCATTACCCCCTTCCACACATTGATGATTTATTTGATAAAATGAAGGGGGATACAATGTTTTCCAAGATAGACCTTACGTCAGGTTATCATCAGTTGAGGATTATGGAGGAAGATATTCATAAGATAGCCTATCATCCCTGAGATAGATGGAAAGATAGAGCGGGTGAACCAACTTTTAGAGTATATGCTTCAGATGTACGCCATGGATCATCAGTCATGATGGGACAAGTATTTTTATCTAGTAGAGTTTGCATACAACAATATATTTCAGATTTCCATTAGTATGGCACCATTCTAGGATTTTTACGATAGAGAGTACATGACTCCTTTGAGTTAGGACAGGTTAGAGGACATGATCACTCTTTGAATAGCTATGTTTGAGGACATGGAGCAATGGGCTACCCTGATTAGGAAGAGGTTTCATGATGCACATTATAGCTAGAAACAATATGCAGATATGAGGAGGACATATTTCAAAATTTTTAGGTTGGCATGAAGGTGTTTCTTAGAGTTAGAGCTCAGAAGATCCCCATTCATTATAGAAAAGGCTATAAGCTAGCTCTGAGATTTGTGGGTCCGTTTGAGATCTTGGAGCAGATCGGTACATATAGCCTATCACTTAGCTTTGCCTCCCAACTTGTCTCACATCCATGATGTGGTCCATTTTTCAATTCTTAGGAGATATATACTAAATACATCTTATGTATTGGATTGGATTACATTATAGGTGTAGGGGTAGGGATAGGTGATAGTGGAGTCCATGCGTATTATAGAATGCAAAACCCTAGGCCTTCAAGGCCGTGCTATTGATCAGGTGTGCATCCAATGGGATTAGTATGATGAGATAACAACTACATGGGAGGATGCCACACCTTTGAGAGCATAGTTCTTGCATTTTTTCTAGTGAATTCCAGGAGGAAGTCGAGTCTAAGGGGAGGGGGAGGTAGTTCCCTCTCCTCTTCGATAATTATTATACTATGATTTTGATTAACTGTTGATTATATACATGGACATTGTTATAATATTTTGACAATCATGTTGATAGATATTATGGACATTTTGATGATCAATATGTTATGACTCACGTCATAAATAACATCGACTATTTGACAAACATTGATAGATGATGATCTAGTTTTGTTACTTTATTATATAATGACACTTTGAATTCTTGACATATTGATTATGATTAGATGATTGGGTTATT
Organism: Taxus chinensis; assembly: GCA_019776745.2. NCBI lineage: Eukaryota > Viridiplantae > Streptophyta > Pinopsida > Cupressales > Taxaceae > Taxus > Taxus chinensis. The sequence goes on from CM034147.1 coordinate 823,161,207, forward strand.
CTTGTGATCTCATTAATGTTAGTAAAATGGTAGAATTGAAATGTTTAGAAATGAGTAAATAATTGATAGAAATTCTTAATTTTGATGAGGATGATATAGCTACATGTATGATGTTATTGGATGATATCTATGTGTGCTGTATTTCATGATGAATTTGATTTTTCCTTGAGGCCAAAGGGGTATTTTTTGATTGGTTGCAGGAAATTATATCACAATAAACAAGAAGGGGATAGGAGACCAACCATGAAACGATATTGGATATTGTCAACAAGGTCACCTTGGTAACTTTGTTTTATGTTCCTTGTTATGTTGTTAGAGATTCCCATCGGGGGGTAACCTCGTGTTTGACTAAGGGATTTGAATGTTTGTTTTATTCACGTTAATTTATTTATTTAGTTTTACATGTGATTTATTTATTGTAATGTGTGCTCACTTTAATATTGCTTAAGTAATGTTCCTTGTATAGTTAATTAATCATGTGATTAATTAAATTGAGATTTGACTATCTAGGATTTTAATGTGGTAGATTCTCTTTGTTATCATATTAATTTTTATGGATTTCATTTGATTTTGAGTTGTGTAGTCAACCCTATCCTTTGAATCTCGAATTTTTACTTTAGAGCAGCTTTTAGAGTCTTGTGGGAAAGTTTAAGCTTGTCCCCTTCCTCTTAAAATCATCTACCAACAATACCTATGATGTGAGGGGTTGATTTTAGCCCTGCTTATGTGTCTTGAGTGAGAAAAATGGAAAATAATTGAACTTTCTTACAAATTCTTTTAATTTTTTCCTTAGAAGTATGAAGTAGTGGTTTGTGTGTGGAAGGAAACTTGTCATATCCTCACCCATGTATTTATGATTCTTGGGCTTGGTATTTGACTCGAGTGAAGTGGATTAGAAGAGAAGTGTTGTGGCATCCTACATAGAGCCACAACACCACCCTCTCCTCATTTTCTATTTATGTAATCTATTTTGGAGTTTTGGCGGTTACTTGTTTTATTTTCTCATTTGCATATTTTGGAGATTATTTCTTGGTTGTTTGTTTGGGAGCTTAGAAGCTTGTTTTTAGATTGGTTGGAATCGGAAGAATATTTAAGGTGATTTTTTAAATATTGAATTTCTTCTAATGGAAAAGTGGGGTCTATACCCTTGTATTTATTTTTATTCGTTGTGTGTTGTTTGTAAAATGAATGAATATATGTGTTGTTTTGGATTGGATAGTATGACCTTAAGGATGATGTGGGAGAAGGAAACTCATGGGATATTTTAATGGAGGGGTAAAATTTTTGTATATGCATTTAGAAGGAACTGGGTTGGGTGTCGCCACCTTGTGATAGGAAGAAATATTTCTTTCTTATCTTTGTCTATTGTATTTGAGGGAGTGATAAGATTTTTGAGGGATTGATGAGAGATTGAGGGAGGGTTAAGATTTTTGTTGTGTGGATGAAATTTTTTGAGGCTTTTAAGGTGGACACTTAACCCATTAGGAGGTATAAGGGATTCCCCATATTTATCTTCTCCCTTGGTTTAGATTTTAAGCCTTTCTGATGAGAAAATTATATGTTGCTAATATCTTGTTATTATGCTTGCTGAGTTGCAAGTTTTATTGTTATGAATGGATGTGTCTTGAGGGCTTTGTAAAGATTTTCCATGGTTGACTGATATCCCTTATTTCTTCATTGTTGGGGCTCGGGGGACAATGATAAGGATGAATTCTCCTTCTCATTGGAATAAAGGTTGGAAGGTGAGTGTTGCCTACACCCCCTTCCTTTTTGTTGTGATTTGGAGATGAATAAAAAGGTCTATGGAGTTGAAATTTGTCCATGGGAATGAAGAACATATGTATTTGTAGACCAAAGAAAGAATCATATTCTTGTAAATGTTATCATGTCATTTCCACCTTTGAGTACAAGGTTTTTATATTCTTGTAGTTTGAAAGGGAGTAATTCTTGTAAATTTAATTATCAAGCTATGTATTGGAAATGGTTGAAAGTAAGAACTTGTAAGTTGTATATTGTTGGAAATATGACTCTTTCAAATATGGAATTAAACCAATTTTTTTTTTTATCTTCATTTTTAAAATGGTTGTCTTGTGTTGAAAATACATGGAAGTACCTACTTATTTTCCTTGAAATTTTTTAATTCTTGTTTGTAAAAAGAAAAGAAAATTATACTTAGTAAAAAATTGAAAATATTCCTTTCTTTTAAATTAGATGCATTATGGTTGAAATGAACTCTTGTAGTCATGTTTTAAACAATGTTGTAAAGGAAAAGTTATACATTTAGTGATTTTAATCAAGAAATAAGTTCTTATTTTCATTGTGTACTCTGTTAAATTGTAACTATATATATATATATATATATATGATTTTATAAAACAAACTATTTTGCATAGTGACTGACACCGATCAGAAAACTGACATCGATAGAATAGAAATAGACATCGAACTCTATAATCTGTTTATAGTTTATATAATTTCAGCCTTTTAACTTAGATGTATTAATATTACTTTTAAAAATAGTAAACCAGATATTATAAGAAATATGAAATTCTGTAAAAGTCTATATAGATGTATATATTTGAGAATATATACATTTGTGTATACTTTTATACAGTGCATTGGATTCATAGCAATAAGCACCGACATTAAGACCTGCGTCTGTAGCACAGTAGGAACTGCTGCCGGTTATGCGACCGGTACTGGTCACCTGTGCGTGAACCATTTTTTTTATATGTGTTTTTCTATCCAAAACTATATCTTGTATAAATATACTCAAATAGAATGTAGATCTAACTTATATGTAGATATATACACATGTATATACATATATACATGGATGTATATATGTATATAAGGATATAGACTCTTAGATAAAGCTAAAAGGTGTTTTCCCCAAATGATGAACTCAAAGAAAATGTGAGCAAACAAATACCTACAACCACATCTTATTGGGATCACTAGAACAAAACAAATAGACAACTTTGTAATACTAAACCTAATAAAAACCAAACTAAAGTGGAGAGTAAAAAGGAGGAAGTCTCATCCCATTTCAAAATCTCAAACTAAAATAAGAATCCTCCAAGGTTCCCCTCAAGTTTCTGTGGTCTCCACTCTCGTTCAACCTACAAAGAAAACACAAATGAACAAATGAAAGGATTAGGGGTAAGAAAAGAATAAAAAGGAAACATAAGGATTTTTAGGACTTTAGAGAAAACATAAAATCTAAGGGTCCATATTAATCTAATTTGAGGGTGGAGGATTGTCCCTACACATCTTAAGTTGTGACATTTTCATTGGAGTGGGTTTTAAATAAAAATTTATTGGTATTAAGTAAATGGGGCCACTTAGTGGTTAGGTTAAGTTATAACCTTTTGTTATAGATTAATCAATAAATAATTGACATTCGAATGTAATAATTAAATAAATAATATTATGCATGGTATTTTAGATAATAATCCAAAAGGGATTAAAGTAATTAAAAGTAAAATGTATGGTTAAATAATTAAATGATAGGGATTTATGTTAAGTTATTATATGAAATAAAGTTAGACTAACTAAGGAATTAGCCTATAATACTTGAGTGGATTTAAATTAGGTAAAAATGACGAGGTTAAGATAGTCAACATTTTAATTATAAATTTTTGGGAAGCCCTAGAAAATGATTAAACTCTGAAATATATTTCTGGAATTAAAGTTAATAATATTTAAATTATTAATCTAATTTTGGCTACCTTGTGAATGTGTGGAAATTATTAACGAGAATTTAACTAAATGTAGTTAATTTTTATTCCCTTGCAACTATTTTAAATAAAAAAATATCCTGTAAATTTAACATAAGTAATTAATGAGGTTTGGCTTGTTTGGTGCGTCGAAATTATGTGCATTACACTTCCTCTGTTACACCAATTTATCTTTATTTTTCGCTTGTTTTGGTAGATATGGATTTTGGAATGGGGGTAAATGATCTTAAGGATGTGTTGACCAAATATTTTTTAGCTTTGTACTATGCATAGGGTAAGGTGTTCTCCCTTCCATCAGGAAATTTGATGACCTGGAAAGAATGAAAAAATTAAATAAAAGGGAAATATGGTGGCACTTCACATAGGGTTTTGAAATTAATTTGATCATTAAGAGGGAAATCGGGCCCATAATGGCTGTTGGGCCCATGAATTGCAATAAGTTGTAAAAAAATTCTCTTTGCGGCCCTAATTATTTATGTTCTTGATTTCATGGAGGGCTCTAGATAAAAGGAATTTGTCAAGAATAATTTTGTTCTCCTACGAAAAGAAGAGATTGTTTTGTATGGGTATGAGAATGACGTTTGGACCCAAGTCATAACAATAAAATCTAGGTGTAAACATCTACATAATTATGGTTGACATATAAATAAATTTTTGTGTTCTCTTTTTTGTTACGTGGCTATGTTTCTTGTTATATTTTTTGCATCTAGTGTATTATCCAGATTTTTTAGGCCATTTTTGTTCATGGGTTGAGTCTCAATAAAAAAATCCCCTTTACCCTTATACAAAAAACATATACAACTATTTCCATTGTCCATCAAATTTCCAAGTTAAAGTTAGTTTCAATAATATTAAATTAGAGTAATACTTAGTCAAAATATTAATACATATCTAGTGTGTATGTTGAAACAATGAGATAAGTGTCAAGAAATTCATGGACAAGGAGTAAACATTCTTTCTTGATATGAGTTCGAGCCCTTATGTGGCATACACAAAAATTGAGTTCTACTCTTAAACCCATTCATACCATCAACTCCTTCAAGCTTGCCAACGTAAAAAAATGAACATAATAATTACTTCAACTGAATGTAACATTCCATAACGGGAACCTTTTAGTTTCCTTAAGGGATAATTGAGGTTTCGTAAGTATACAAGGAAAAGTAATATCAACTTCTCTATAAGATATCTAATAAAGAGTTCCAAAAATTATAAATTTATCACTCTACCATCTTCATCCAACATTGAATCATATCAAAACATATATAATAAAAGAGTCAACATATAAGTATTAAGGATTATTTTCCTTGTTCTTAAACCAATATAATCCATAAATAATTGAAACTCTTTATTATGCAAATTAGAGAGTGGGTTTTTAGATATTATGACTATTTGATTCATTCACTATTAGGTATTATGAATTTTCTACAATTTAGATATAGTAATAATAATTTGTAGAAAACTCACATCTCTAACTATTTCTTGTATAAAATTAATAAATTTTAAAAAATAAAAAAAATTAACATAAATTATGATCCACCACATTATACTTGTAGACACCTAAATTCCACTCTTGCAATATTATTTCTAAAGCACACACAAATCACTCTTATTCTTTCCAATTCCATTCTAATTAGCGATATCCTCTAAATAATTAACGTTTCCCCCTATTTTGGTTAATTAATAATGTTTTTTTTTAGTATCCACCCTTTTCCACATTCAGGATGCGAATCGACATCAGATCATAAATTTTAATCCTCTTCCAAGAAAAAATTAGTGGTATTAACTAAATAAGCCTATTTTGTCCTTGATTTGGTCAATATGCCCTAATATTCTCTCAAACACCTCTTATGACCACTCAAAATCACCTCCACAACGTCTCAACATGCTTCAAAAGGTTATCCTATTATCCTAGTTAACCCTAAGTGGTCGTTTAAGGATCCATACCTCTTAATCACTTAGTAATTCACTAATTGTGATTAGATAGGACTAATCATGATTAGTAATTCTAATCTCATTTGGGGCTTTTAGTCCCACATGCACCAAAATACAAGGTTATCTTAAAAGGAAAACTATAAAAAGAGTTCACCTCTTACCTTAATATTTTAGACCATGCTTTGATTTGCCTCTCATATAGTACATATGTTTCATAGTCAGGTTGAAACCCTTGCCTAAAGCCTTCAACAAGGTTAGTAGATGAACAACCTTAAGTGAATTAACAATTCATTTGGAGAGATTATTTCACCATTATTTGGGGTAGAAACCATAACCATTTAATTTCCATCTTAGGTCTATTTATGCCCATGTTAGGCAATTCAAGAATATTAGTAGGCATGTTTAATTAGATCTTGCATTGTTTTCATGCTAGTTACACATTACCTTTAGCTTCTATCTTAATGTTACATTCCTAGATTTAGAACCTGTTATCACCGAATCATAGCACCCCTGTGCATGTATTTGAACTCACAGTGTGATTGGATAACATGGGTACTATCTCCAAGTTGTGGGACTTGCTACTTGAGATAGACCTCCAGAGAAAGCTGGTTCTTGCTCCTAAACTACCTGCCACAATCTACTCTAATGCAGGGTAAGCTAACTGTTCTAATCTAAATTTCCAAGGGACCAGGGAGAGAGAATGCATAAAATGAAAGCCTACACTAAAGCGGTGATACACCAGAAAAGGAGGGTGGGAGAGTAATCTCCAAATGTGTGAAATACAGAGGCAAAGTGCACACTAGAAGAGGTGATGACAGTTCTCCATAATCTAGCAAAATGCATTCACAGCAATATTCCAAGCACACACAATGATAATGAATTCCTGCAAGAACATAATAAAAAGACACAATATACTTGCAGAAAGATTAAAGGGGCAAGAAGAATGCAAGAAAACATAGCAGGGGAAGATACATCCACAAACTTGTATTCTATTGCTTCCTGGTATGCACAATTCAGTCTATTACAAGATAAGGGCCTGGATCACCATGCAAGGAGTCCACTACAAGGGCCTGCAACACACTGGCTTCACAAAGAAATTTTGGCAGAGCTTTGCTACCCAAAAACTCTCTCCTTACAATGAGCCCAACACTCCAATTTATAGAAAAATGAGAAGGAAAAGAGAAGGGAAAAATGGAAATCTTGAAATCTGTCCTTCAACCACCTATAAGAGGCATTAAATTGAGTGGAATGGGTATACATTACTTACAAAATGCTCCCCATACTATCCCATGTGCTGCAGCAGAGAAAGAATGATGGCCATGCCTCTTAATTGCACTCCCAGCTACCAAATAAAACACTGTTATGAACCCAGCCACGTTTCCTTAAAAAACTCAATCAATTTCTGATCAAATATGGAATTTCTTGATTGCTGTGCATTGGGCTCAAAACCACGATTCCAAAAATACCAATTTTTTGCGATTTCGCTGAGAAATGTAAAAGTTATGGCCTTCTGAGTACGGGCAGGTCTTTTGGGCCTGGCAGGCGTTTTCTGTCATTTGACGGGAAAGAGCATTTACTGACTGGAGCCGAACACGTTTCCTTTATTTAGATATACCTACCCTCATTAAAAATAAGAAATCCAATTTTTGTGGTATAGAGGACATCGTGCTCGTTCCAGAAAGTCCAATTTTGTGAAAATCGGAGCTCGGAGTCAAAAGTTATGGCCGTTTGAAGTTCCACGGGTCAAATGTTGACTTTTCTCCTATGACACGTGTCATGATTTGATTGGTCCTCGGCTCCTTCGGGTTTTCGCGTCCCACGCGTCCCTTTGTCCCATTTGGTACAGTGCTCTTTGTGCTGATTTCGGCCGAACCGGATGGTTCGCGCTTTTCTGTCCCACACGTCCCATTTGCTTTTCAGGATGCCTCGACTCTTTTCACTCGGTTCGGCCGGTTCGCGTACTCGCGGCCCAAATGTCCCATTTGCTTTTCATACCATTTGTTCCTATTTTGGCCGAACAGGCCGGTTCAGGTATTTTTGTTCCACTTGGCCCACTTTGCTTTGGACTGCCTTAACTGATTTTGGCCGAACCGGCCGGTTCGGGTATTTTTGACCCAAACGTCCCAGACTATCCCTCTCAGCAGTTAGTCAATTTTTTCTCTCTGTCGAACCGGCATTTCGCACCCGCCGCGTACTTTTGTCCCATTTGTCCCTACTGCGTTTCGGACTGTTTGTGCTAATTTCGCCCGGTTTGGCCGGTTCTGTCGACACTAAAATTTTCCTCCATAAGTTCTATTTCATTAATGTATGTATTAGGAATAGAATGTTGTTAAGTGTAATTAGTAGTAGCGTCCGATAGCAAGATGGATAATTTTGCTACAAGAGTTTGAATTTGATATTATAGATAGGCCAGGAAAGAAGCATGTCAATGCAGATGCACTCTCTCGAGCCTATGATGGTTTGGGATCATCTTGTGATGATGATGATTTTCCCGATGTAGCATTGTTCTCCCTTGACACAATCCCTAGTGAATACATAGATATTTGGAATTATTTGAATGAATTCAAGTTTCCTGATGGTGCCAATGCAAAGACTAAGAGAAAGATTACTCAAGCCAGTCGTCCATATTCTATTCTACATGGAGTATTATTTCGAATAGGACCTGATGGACAGTACAAGAGGGCAGTTGGACGTGATCAAGGGAAGGAACTGTTAGAAGAATTCCACAATGGTACATGTGGAGGGCACTTCTCTGGACAACTTACAGCAAGAAGGATCTTGGATGCAGGTTATCACTGGCCCACTCTTTTTAAAGATTGTTATAATTATTGTAAGACATGTGATATTTGTCAAACACATGGTAATCGTAAGACTTCATCAGCTCCATTATGCCCTATTCTTCCACTTGGTCCCTTTGAAAAGTGGGGAATAGACATTGTAGGTCCACTTCCAACTACCTCACGCCAAAATCAGTATATTGTAGTTGCCACAGATTATTTAACCAAGTGGGTTGAAGCTAGGCCATTGAAGACAACTTCCATGGATGAAGTGGCAAGGTTCATATATGAACGCATTGTCACCAGATTTGGTTGTCCATTAGAAATTGTAACAGATCAAGGAAGCCACTTCATTAATGAGGTGGTAGAAGCCCTAGTCAATAAGTTTTCTATTAAGCACAGGAAGGCAACAACATACAAGCCAAGCACAAATGGACAGGTGGAACGAACAAATTTTGTGCTGTGTCAAATTCTAGCAAAAGATGCAGCCTTGCAGGTACATAAATGGGATAAGAGGATTCATGCAACATTGTGGGCATATAGGGCAACATAAAAGTCAGCAACAGGATACTCCCCATTTCAATTGGCCTATGGCATTGATCCAGTTCTTCCTATTGAGTTTGATATTCCCACTGTGAGAGTTATGAAAAATGAAAGGATGGATGAAAGTGATTCAGTAAAAGAAAGGTTGGTACATCTTCATTTGCTAGAGGAAATGAGGGAAATAGCAAAGGATACAAGCCATAAGAAGAAAATGAAGCAGAAGAAGTACTTTGATCAAAAGATCTGGTGGTCTCCATTTCAAGTGAATGACTTGGTTCTAGTATATGATTCCAGATACAAAAAAAGAAGATAGAGAAAATTTCTTCCAAAATGGATGGGGCCCTACAAAATAGCAGCTGTGCATGAAAATGGTACGTACCGACTGGAGGAATTGGATGGCACTCCCATTACGAAATGGGTCAACCACGACAAGCTGAAGATTTTCCACGCACTAGAAGAGTCTACTCCGAGGACGGAGTAGAAGCTAGGAAGGGGGAAGATGTCGACACTAAAATTTTCCTCCATAATTTCTATTTCATTAATGTATGTATTAGGAATAGAATGTTGTTAAGTGTAATTAGTAGTAGCGTCCGATAGAAGATAACGGCGCTGCCAGTACGACGCCGCAAATAATGTGGAGTACGGTAACAGTCAAAGTACAATAGGAATGTTGTAAAAAGTAAATATTTGTCGTAAGTGGTCCGGTAATGTTAAAATGTCAAAGTTTGGGTAATTAGAGAAGTAGGGTCTACATGATTAGGAATTAGAATATTATATTGGTAATAAGGACAAGGAGTGAGGTCATAAATATTTTGTGTATTTTATTTGTAAAAAGTCTAAAAATGTGGAACCCATGTAAAATGATAAGGTTTATCTTATCTTAAGAGATAAGCTTACATGTACAGATAAGAGTTAAGGTATGGAATATGATTCATCAGAGTGGATTTCTTATCCTATCTTAGAGATAAGATGGATAAGCCTGGAAGTTCTATAAATAGAGAGGCCACCCCCCTCATTTAGCATAGAAAGAAGTAGTGAGAAATATTGTAGGAAGTGTGCGAAGGAAGCCATCAGTTAAAGGTGTGCTGAAGAAGCCATCAAGAAGTGTAATTGTAAAGTTTCTCCCATAGTCTTGTTGAAGTACCTCATGGGTGAGATTGTAACAATTTCATGTTAATATTATTATTTACTTTGATATTTCAGATTTGTCATCATTCCGTCTTATCATAGTCGATGGTATTCTTGTGTTATGTTGTTGTTTTGTTTCCAGATTACATCCACCAAACTAAAGGCTGTGCATTAGTAAATAATCATAGCACGAGGAGTTCCCGGTGAAGAATTATCATAGTGCTGGATTGGTGTTGACAGTTCGCACTTTTCTGTCCCATTCGTCCCAGAGGCGACCTTGAGCAGGACTTAGCCAATTTTCACGATTTTTCCTGGATCGACCTATTTGCCTTCTGCAACCCCTTTTTTTTTTGCATTTTCTCAGAACTTACTCTCTTTCTCTTAGACAGGGGAGTTAGACAAATATGAGGGGACCCTAGGAACATGACTTTTCGCCCTAAATCAATATAATTGCTTGCATTTTATCAAAATTTACCTTGGGGGTGAATTTTGGATAACAGAACCTTCGATAGATAGATGGAAATGGTCTTAGCTTTCCTTGTTTAGTCATGTAATTTTCTTTGTAAAGTTTAGGGTGCTTTCATTTGGCAAGACAACATTAAAAAATGACCGTGAGCTAAAAATACATGTCCAGGGTAGTAGAAAATTTTTTCAGGAAGCAAAAATATGCCCCAGTGTAGCGAAAACGTGCAAAAAATATTTTTTTATTAAAAATTATCATTACGACTAGTGTTAGAGGATTTTGAGAAGAAATACGATGCTCTTGAGGAACTTTCAGAGTGAGGAACACACCATGGGAGGTAGTAATGAGCATATAAGTCACCATAGAAGGTTATTTTACCACATTTTCCTTCCATTTGACTACTTAATTGAGCTCTAATCTATGAGAGGAAATGGAAAGGATAACAAACTGAAGCCACTATGTGGAACTCGTGAGGGACTACCTGAGACTTCCAGCTGATGGACAACACATACTTAGGCCTCTATTTTATTATGGCAATTTTTTTTTTGATTTTTTAGCATAAAATATGTAGATGTCATGGCTACGATAGGATCTATGTTATGCATTCCACCAGGGAACAATGACATGTCATTCTTTTGTTGAAAATCTAAGAACAGTAGAATATGACATACAATACTCATGTTTGGTGTGTGAGTTTGTTTCTCCATTTTCACCATGGTAACCTGAAATATTTAATTACCTTCATGATGGAACATTTCCCACTAATGTTTTCCATGCTGGAAAGCACACCTTCATCTAGTGTATATCCCACTATACCATACTTAGGGATTTCGCTAAGGCTACTTCGAGAATCTATTACGATGTTTAAATTTTGATGAATCTATCCAAGAAATCAAAGAGGTGCATGAAGGCATCTGCAAGGCTCACACTAATGGGATCATCCTTACAAAGAATATTCTTAGAGTAGGCTATTATTGGCCAGTCATGGAGAATGACTTATCTAACCATGTGAAGAAATGCATGGATTGTCAATAGTATGACAACTTGATACATGCACTGGTGTAATCCTAATAGCCAGTCACAACCCCTTGGCCATTTTCAGAGTGGGGTCTCGACCTAATAGGGAAAATTAACCTTGTCTCTTTAGACACTCATAAATTCATCATTACTAGAACTAAGTACTTTACAAAGTGGGTAGAGGTTATTTCTCTACCCTATGTTCAAGGTGTCAATATCTCTAAATTTATAATCAACCATATCATCTGTCGATATGGTATCCCTTTTGCTATTATCATTGATAATGGTAAACCATTCAAGAATAAAATAGTGAAAGCACTCTACCAATGCTTTCAAAACTTGTTTAAGTTCTAAACCCCATATTACCCTCAAGGTAATGGGAAAGTTGAGGCTTCCAATAAAACCTTAATTCACATTATGGAGAGGATGGTGAAAAAAATAGGTCATGACTTGCATTTACAAATTCACGCTACCCTCTGTATTCAGAAATTCTATCTTCACCCCCACAGATGCAACTCCATACTACTTAGTATTTGACAAAAAAGCCATACTAACTTTATAGATCAATATCCCTTCTTTGTGTAATGATCTAAGGGAATTTATGAATGAAGAGGAAGACTACAGAGTACATCAACTGGCAGAGTTAGAGATGTTAGATAAGAAATGAATTCATGCCCTCAATCACGTAAAACTATATCAGGATCAAGTGCAGCGAAGCTACAAATAAAAGGGTCATACCTCATCAAATTGAGGTAGGGGACATGGTGTTAAAAGAGACTCAGAAGAACACCAATAACAATCGTTAAAAGAAAGGGAAATTTGAGCCTAACTAGCTAGGCCCATATGTTGTGGTCAACAAGTTCAGTTCAAGTGACTATAAGATAGCCCATGCAGATGGTCAAGAGCTTCGAGAACCATGAACACAATGCATCTTAAGAGATTCTATGCTTAAGTATGGGGTCTCCAAGGAGGAAGAAAATAAAATAAGTATAAAAATAGAAAATGAAAAAGATAAATAAACATGTGCATCTAATAGTGAAAACTATGCAATGGTGGCACTTTGGACAAGTTCTTTGGTGCAAACTAGTTTCTAGTGCCAAGGGAGGGTCCATTATTCACAAGCAGTTCAGGTTTAAGAGTACGTAAATTTTCCTTAGGTTGGTTTTTACCTTCGTCTGAGTACTTTGTGAGCCTTTCCTTCTTTGCCCTGATCTAGATAATCTAACCTTTTGAGTGTGGAGAAATTAACTTTGAATGAGCCCATCTAACACTAAAATTTTGAAGCATCATTTCCGGCACATACCACGTGGCATTTGGCCCTTGTATATCCCATTTAACACTGGGGGAATCCACATTTCTTCAATTTCCTTGCACATTCACTTCGGAAAACTATTGATAAAATAACAAAATATTGGCATAACTTTAGGAAAACCCCAAAATATGCAGAAAATTCAAAACATTCATATAAGTTTCGAGGAAAAACCAAAACATTCAAATAAGTTTCGAGGAAAAATCCAAAACAATAGAAAATTATCTTCAAGATAAAACCAAAAACAACGAAAAATGTCCCAAAAATTGTCCCACAAAAAGAAAGTAGTATTTTGCTTACTTTTAGTTGTTGGTTTATATGCATTTTAGTTGCATTTATTTCCATGTTGTATGCTTTAGATTGAATTCACTTCTTTACTTAGATTGAATGTTTCTTTAATCTATAGTTCATTGCTCTGAGTTCATCTTGTAGTCCATGCTTTTGAATAAGTGTGTTGCTTTGATTAGATTTGTTTAACTTGTGGCTATCAATTTTTACTTGTACATTGTGTTGTCACTTCATCATCATATCACATATATCCAATCACATAAATACATCATATATCAAAAAATTATAATTCTACGTCACACATGTATATTAAAAGCTAATTGTCAAGTATCGTATCGCTAATCGAGAAAGAGGGGTTGTGCATGATCACCAATCTATCTTCCCCACACTGATATCAAAAATATAAACAAGTTTTACTAAAGATATCTCATCAAACATACAAGTATGATATCAGCTAAGGTTATCTCATAATGTAGCATGTGATACAAACATAAAGAAACTGATTAAAAATGATATCTCATAAACACCATGTGATACATTGGTAATACATCTATAATCATATATCATCAAAAATATAAGTTTCCATTAAGTTTCAAGCATCTGAGAAAATTAATCTCTTATAAAAAACAAAAATTATGGTGTATAACTCTTATAATTGATTCTAACCTATTTGGAATCATAGAAAGACCATAGATCAAATGCGAATGACCTTTTTAATAACCTTTAGAATTTAAATTAGATTCTTTAGGTGTAGTCTTTCCAAAAGAAATTAAAACTTTGAGGGTTGTGACATAAAGGTGGTGGAAGCACCCCAAAACTATATTTATTAGCTAGATGTATCTAATCATTAAGTACAATTTTTAGTGAATTTAAATCTAGAATTTTTTTCTAAGATGGGTTCTAGAAACCAATTATCAACTTTCTCGTTCAAGAACATGTCCCAAAGATGTCAACCGTTGAGTAAATAAAATATGGAATCCATTCCCTTTAAACCATTGTTCACTCTTTTCGCATGATTAAGTGTACTTGTATAAGTTAAATATGAAATGAAATAAATAATGTGTAACATTGTGAATAAGAATATATGCTTACATGAAAAATTAGTTCATGACCTATAAGGTTAAATAATGCAATTGAATGGCAGTTAAGATAGGACGATATTAATTTTTTGTTAAATGAAATAAAATGAAATATACTCTTGAGAAAGAGGAAAAAATATGTTTCATGTCAACTTCTCTTCAAACCTTAAAAACTAATAATGAAATATGACTATAGTAAATAGTTAAACTCGAATATGTGATAGTGTGGAATATATCTATTTGTGAAGTTCATTTTGTGGTTGGGTCATGGTTTCATACTTGTTCCTTTACATAAGTGGGATTTTGGTTTCATATTTTGTCATCATGATATTGTGTTTTCTTCATATTACTATAAAAATTACATGTGGTGTTGTGCAATCTCTTGTGAGTCCTTTTTGTGTCACACAATTGAATCAAGTAAAAAACATTATCCTGTTATATTTGGTCTTATGTCTGGGTCTCACATGGGTGGGAAAGACAGGACGTGTGATGTGGTATAGTTGATTCTAAAGTGGTAGTCGACATATCAATACCCTGGCTAGGCTATAATGTGTTCACCATGACTTGAAAGTACAATTATAATAACATATTAAAATAGGCAACCACAAAAATAATAATATACATCTAGATTCATGTTGCCAATTTCATGACAAACATATTATCTAGAATTTTTTTGTGCATGCATTGATAGTGTAAGAAACAATGCATGCAATGTGATATTGATCTTAAATACATCTATCTAAAATATTTTGAGAGATATCAATCTTGAGGAACACATTTAGCTATGTTAGATATTACTATTTTTTATTGACTTCTCCAAGGATAAAGGATAAAAAGTGACAGTTGAATGGATACCAAATTAATTTTAAAACCAAGGCAAGATGTTTAACCTCATATTCCCTTATGTAGATGCTAATTAAAGCCTAAAATTCACTAATCTCAAATTTTAATCTAGTAATAATAGAATTCGAATTCGCTCCTACGGTAAGAATATAAACTTAAAATAGTGGGTAGATTTAAGCCTAGACATTAAAACTTCCATTTTGAAAAAGTTATTAGTATCTTGGCACATCTTAAACGCATGTTGTATCTTATCTTAACTGTATTTATTGAGGAAATCGCCATGACCTCTAACTGTGTAAGGATTTGACCATGAAATTTATGGGTTGTCATAGTTAATACCTAAACAACACATTGAGATAAATAATAAAACTCTATCATACATAGAAAAAATAAACAAGATTTAGTAGATAAAATTCATAAGGTCTGAAATATCTTGATTTTCAACTTAAGGATTTACAAATTTGGGACTCCAAAAGCATTGTTTAAAATCAAGATAAAAAATACAATAGCAAAAGTAATCTAATGTACTCATTCAATCTTTTGAGCTTATCATGTTTCAATTGATTTAAGTAGGTTTCCCTGGATTTGCAAGATTTTAATTTATCATTTTACTATGGTCTTCATGACTATTACTTCTATTTATTTTATTACCAAGAAATGTGGGTTACATTTAATAGGGCATTCATTTCACCATTCATGGGTTACAATGATAGTACAAATCTTACTAGTCATTGGTTACTCTTAGCCAATCAGGTCATGTGTTACACTCAATGGTATAGACCATTACATTCACATATCTTACAACTTTCACCTAGCAATGCATGCCAACACACACATGTGTTAGACCTAGTGAAAAAAAACAAGTATTTTTTCCAATATGTATATATGTACGCATTATTGGTATAAAAGATGGATCAAGGATGGATTTTGATGACACAAAAACTTAAAATTAGCTAGCTCATATGAGTTAATTGTTTGAAATAAATAATTTCTCCCCACATGCTTTTGCTTTTATTAGGAAAGGAAAAAAATAACTTGTTTTTCCATGCATAGGATAGTTTTAATTAGACATCCCCAGTTTTAGGATAAAAGAAAATTAAAAAAAAAGCTTTAACTGCGAGAACAAAAGCATACGCTATTCGTAGATGATAGTTCTATTTTTAAGATGTTCTATTTTTAGAGTTGAGTGTTTTATTGTTAGATGAAATCCCACTATATATTGGAGGAAATTGTAATTGTTTTTACACACACAAATTTTATTGAGCTGAAGCTCTAACAGAGAATACGATATATATGCATAAAAGTGATGATTTGAGTTTGGAATACTTTGTTTAATTGAAATATTATTTATGTTTCTCATTGTTTTATTTTACCAATTTCTACAAAATGGTATCAGATCACATATTTTTAGGAGGTTTCTAATTGAAAACAAGACAGGACTTCTTTATCTGGTCTGCAGACACCACAATTTATAAAAAAGAATTATGAGTATTGGTCAATAACCATGAAGTCATTTATCAAATCCCAGGATGTGTGGGAAACTGTAGAGAATCGGTACATAGATCCCATAGATGCAGCAATGTATAATGCACTCTCACATAAAGAGAGTGATACTTTGAAATAATTAAGAAAGATAGATAGAAAATCAATTTTCTATATTCATCAAGCCATGCATAAAATCATCCTACCTAGAGTGACAATAGCCAGTAAAGCACAAATATGATGGGACACTCTCCAAGTTACATATCAATGTAAGGAGGAAGTAAAATATGCCAAAATGAATTACTTCGAAGGGATTTTAATAATATCTCATTGAAAGATTCAGATTCTATAGAATCATTTTTTTTTTGTAGTTGGTTTAGTAAATAAAATTAAATCCCATGGTGATACTACTGAAGAAAAAAGGATTGTTGAAAATTTTCTTAGAAGTTTTCTTTCATAATTTGATCCTTTGGTAGTTGCTATTGAAGAACCTAAGGATCTAATTCTTTTCTCAATTGATGAGTTTCATGCATCACTAATAAATCATGAAAAGAGGTAGAATAGATCACCTCTAGTAACAGATCAAGATTTTTCATCAAATGTATAAGGAATTCCTAGAAGAGAAAGAGGAAGTACTAGATTAAGAGGAATAATTTCATCTAGAGGATGCACTAATGGTCCATAAAACTCAAGTGGAAGAGGATCTCATCAAGAGCACAATACTAATCAATTTTATGGTCAGAGACACGATAAGTTGCATGTGCAGTGTCACCATTACAAAAGATATGGTCACTATTCTTATGATTACAAGAAAAAAAACTATGATCAGAACATGAAGAATAAAAATAATATTGGGAGCTCTACTCCAAGATCTATGTTTATTGCATGCATAAATATTTCCAAAATAACACATTCTTTATCACCTATTGAGTGTAATCTATCACAAGAGAGTTTTAGTGATGTATGGTGCTTGGATTATGGTTGCAGTAATCACATGTCAGGTAACTTAGATTTATTTTCCAATTTAGATGAGTCAGTAAAGACAAATGTTACCCTTGGGAATAATAATACAATGTTTGTAAAAGGAACAGGAATAATCAGCATTATAACTAAAAAGAGGGAAGAAACTATTATCCATAATGTTTATTATGTTGCAGGTTTGAAGCAAAATGTTGTAAGCATTGGTCAATTGGTACAAAAGGACACAAAGTTTACATTGAAGAAAATGAATGCGATATCATAAATAAAGCTCCATGTACCCAACTGATTTCTAAAGTGAAGCTGAAAAGCAATAGAAATTTCCTTTGAAGATTAGACCATCCACATTTAGAGCTCATACTATAGATCAATAAAGAGATAAAAAATATATTAAGATATTTAGTCAGTTGAAAAAACTGAATCATGGCTATGGCATCTCATCTTTGGTCATTTAAATATTAGAGGTTTTAATTTGTTACACCGAAAAATTATGGGTAAAGGTTTTCCTTTGATTCAAAAACTAGAAAGAGTTTGTGAAGTGATGAGCCTAGAATTCACTGTAAATGATCCAAGTGTGAAGGAACATCACTCAGCCTAAGTTGAGCACTCACTCAAAGCACGAAAAGGCACTAGGTCCCTCTCTAGAGTTCATTGTACAAAATTTTAGCATGATAGTGCATATGTATATTAAGATTCATAACCAATAATAAACAATCTACATTGCACAAACAAGATCTACATATTAGAATTTATATAAGATGAAATAAATAATGAATATGACAAGATTAACCGTAAAAGAACTAGCTCTAGTCATGTTCAACAAAATTATCCAACTAATATGATCAATTTTATTAAAATATTATCAAATATAGAAGCTTCATACATTATGAAGGTATCTCCAAGAGTCATACAAATGAAAAAACCAGTAGCATAACTCTACAATAATTGACATACCAAACCACGTAAATCAATACATATATAGGGGTGGGGACTTTCCCTTCACCTCCCATGTACTTTCTAAAAATAGGAAACATGAAAAATAATAGCCATGCGCCTTTACAAAAGGATGCAAAACCATGCAAGTCTTCTAATAATAGACTTCCTATAGTTAACTCTGAGTAGAAATCTTATTATTATCCTAAACTATGCATGGTGCTTAGATGATGCTTGTTCCCAAAATACCATTGCTTGGACCATAAGTCTTCATGTCTTTGAGTGCCAAAACATGCTAACTCTAGAAATAGCCTTGACCTAAAAAATGGCTACGTTCTGAATTCAAAGTGTTTTGGTGCACTCTTGTTTTGCTATTCCTCCACACATTCAAATGTGCCATGCTCCTACATGTCAAAACTTTATGTGTATTCACTATAGAGAAATATTCCATCTACTCAACATTACCCCACACTAAAGTACATTTCCATCATGAAAATGGGTAATTCCCTCTTATTTCTCTGACAATAAATAATAAAGAAATAAAAGAATGCATTTTTACTCTACATCTCCCTCTTCTATAGGTAAGATAAACTTTGGAAATTCACCTTTAAGATCGGCTTCCGATGTTTTTTAGTCACTCAGAAGGTCCCCTATTTTATCTGAAATGTTTTTCACTATGGTATATAATTTATCCGAAGTTATCTTCTCTTTTTCATTCTATAGCACTTGGACAATATTGATCATACCTAACACCATTCCTTTCATGAAATCCATTTTCTGCACTATAAGTTTCCCAATCTTATGTATTCGATCATTGTGTGGATCTTGGGTTACAGTGAGGGCCTCATGATTTTGTTTCACCATAGCTATCCTTTCTATGTGCCCAAGTGTCTCATCCTTCATTTCCTTAAGAACTTCATTATCTTCTGTTATAGTTCTTATCCTTATTATCACATGTTTGGCGCAAAACACATGTTCAAAGCTTGATTTTATTTCTTTAGATCATCTTTCAAGGTTTGGAGAAAAACCTCATAACTTGAAACTTTCCTGGAAATATTGGAATTTCATCTTGCTTATTCTTTTACAACATCTTTTCATACGGTCATTGGAATGGGCCCTTTATCTAAAACTAGGTTTACTAGTGTGCACAAATAATGCATTGCAAATGGGAAACTTTTGAGGGACTTGAGATTCTAAATGAGACCTTACCTTAAGAATATGGTCACCAAGTTCTTTATCCATGCTAACAAAAGTCTCCTTCTTCACTTCTTCTTGTACCTTCTCTTCTATTAGGCACTTTATCTCTGTAGTCTTATCCTTATCATCTTCCAATAGAGCTCTAATTATTTCCGCTTTATCCACATTCCTCATTATAACCTCATCAGATACCTTGACCAAGGCATTACTCACTTGTTCATCATACATCATAAGAGCTTTTACAGCCATGTGCCTATTTTGCGGTGCCTTCTTCACTCTGTACGAGACACATGATTACTCGCATACATAAAAATTATGTTCTTCCATATGTGCTTGCATGACCATAACAATTGCTTTCTAGTACACACAATGGTGATCTCTAGATCCATCAAATCCCATCCATATAAGTCCTTTATCCCAACGCATCTGTCAAATCAGGTGCTTATAATTATTCTTGGGTCTTCTACATATACAATAACAGGAGCCACATATTCTTCACTCGCCTTCCCCTCCTTCAATTTTTTCCTTATAGGAACCTAGGCATTAGATGTTAGAGTTTGTCCCACACCTTCCTGAGTAGTGTGGGGTGTGCTAGATGGCTCTCCTAATTACAACTATGTTTCCTTTAATCCCTCCTCATAATTATTCATCTCCTCATCGCAAGGCTCTATCGACACTAAAATTTTCCTCCGTAATTTCTATTTCATTAATGTATGTATTAAGAATAGGATGTTGTTAAGTATAATTAGTAGTATCGTTTGATAGAAGATAATGGCGCCGTCAGTATGGTGCCGCCAATAATGTGGAGTACGGTAACAGTCAAAGTACAATAGGAATGTTGTAAAAAGTAAATATTTGTCGTAAGTGGTCCGGTAATGTTAATATGTCAAAGTTTGGGTAATTAGAGAAGTAGGGTCTACATGATTAGGAATTAGAAATATTATATTGGTAATAAGGACAAGGAGTGAGGTCATAAATATTTTTTGTATTTTATTTGTAAAAATTCTAAAAATGTGGAACCCATGTAAAATGATAAGGTTTATCTTATCTTAAAAGATAAGCTTACATGTACAGATAAGAGTTAAGGTATGGAATATGATTCGTCAGAGTGGATTTCTTATTCTATCTTAGAGATAAGATGGATAAGCCTGGAAGTTCTATAAATAGAGAGGCCACCCCCCCTCATTTAGCATAGAAAGAAGTAGTGAGAAATATTGTAGGAAGTGTGTGAAGGAAGCCATCAGTTAAAGGTGTGTTGAAGAAGCCATTAAGAGGTGTAATTGTAAAGTTTCTCCCATAGTCTTGGTGAAAGGCAAGTGAAGTCAATAACACTTGAACTACCTCATGGGTGAGATTATAACAATTTCATGTTAATATTATAATTTACTTTGATATTTCAGATTTTTCATCATTCCGTCTTATCATAGTCAATGGTATTCTTGTGTTATGTTGTTGTTTTGTTTCCAAATTACATCCACCAAACTAAAGGCTGTGCATTAGTAAATAATCATAGCATGAGGAGTTCCCGATGAATAATTATCCTAGTGCTGGATTGGTGATGACAGATCCTCTATATCCCCAAGTTTCACTGGGGTTCTTGGTGCGCTCTCCCCGGACTCATCCTCATCGTCATCCTTGAGATTCAACTTCGTTATTCTCTTCTTCTCAGGTGTTTCCTTTTGATGGGAGAGCTGAGGAAACCTTCAAAAATGTTGTGATGGTCCTGTACCCTGAGTTTTTTTTCTTGTAAACACCCTTTTTAATTGGTACTGCTCATTGATTAGGTTAGAGTTCAAGTCTGGCACATTTGTTTCCAATACTTCTTCCTATTTATGCTACTGTGGAGGAGTAACCTCACACTCACTTTCCTTCGTGTCTGTGGGTTGTCTTTGACCCCTTCATACTAAACCACCACTATCCTCATGTAGGTATTCTTCCTCTTCTTCTTCTAGAGCCAAGCTCAGGTTATCAGATGTAAAATTTCCATTTGTATGGTTCCCCTTATGCGGGCCTGGTAGCATGAATTCATTCTTCACATTATTTTCATTTTCTATCCTAGGCTTAAGCTAAATGTAAATTAGAGAAGGCCAATGGCCAAGCTTATTGGCCTCATGGGTATATCATTTGAATATTTAACTTTCAATGTAAGTAGATTTACCCAGATAAGAATAAGTATTTCTCATGGTGTGGTAGTCACAATCTACCTTATCTACATTGTATATCAACCAACATGCATTTGAAAACCTCTGAACTACAGCCTTGAAGAATTGTGTTGTGAAGGCCTAGGGTAGTTTACACCAGGGAATCCATGTACCATAATTCTTTGCAAAGTGTGCGATGCAGAACTGTTTTTACACTGCAAACTGTACCAACTTGTCTACCACAGATGGTACTCCTTAGGAATTCTCCATTCCTCCTCGAATGCCAAGTAAAGTCTGTCATACCACATCTCTTCCATTTTCTTGAACGGTCTACTCATAGATCCTTCACATAAATATTTCTCAAACCTTTATGTGAGAGAATTTTCTCTGCATGATACTCCCAAATATTATTCTTTCGCCCATCGGGAACTCCAATTTCTATAAATACAAGAGATAATTAAATAGTGCCAAAGCTTATTTTCACACCTTTGCGTGCCTCCTCAATTATTGTATTAGCTATATATCTATCCATATTATATATTTCTCCCAGTGACATCCTATTAGTGATGTGGAGCCAAATGGTGTTCATTTGAGACCATATCTCCTGATCATTCAGATTTTTAAGTAGGTGTGCAACCGCCTGCACAACATGATACTTTCTTAGTTTGTAGATGTCCATGATGTTTGGACCCTTTCAATAACCCACCTCCTATCCAGTGGCCAAAATAGCTTCCTTTTTCAGTTAAATCACTACTAATTTCTATACTTGTACCCTTTAATTCTGTTAGGCTAGCAATTAAGGACATTGTGATCATCATCTGCCACCTAGAAAAATAAAAGAAATCCTCATGGACTCTTCTCATGAGCCATTGGTAGAGTTTATCAAGGTTTCCAAAATAAGGGAGTTCATACAGCTGGTAGACCCCTAACGCTTTCAACAACTTCTCTCCAGCATCGTTGTAGATGGGCATATCATCAAAAATTCATTTATTGGTCTTCCTATTCAGTAGCATGTCTAAATATACCTTTTTATCAGTTGTGCAATGATTATAGTCACTCACTTGGCTCTGATGGATATGAGAATCCAAAACCCATCCCATAATTACTTATTTTGGATACTGAATCAAGGGTATCCTCTATTTGAATTTGGTCTCTACCTTCTTCTTCCCCTTTGTCCTTGCTCCAGGTGCTCTCCTTGGTGTCATAGTTAGAAAAGGGTGCACTTTTTTACTTCTGTTGAGCTATGCGGTCCAAAATCCTATATCCTGGCTCAAAAACACGTGCCTTAGCTTCTTCTCGAACCCTAACACTTTATTTCTCCTTTCCACATTCCTTTTCTTAACTCAAACCCTTCTCCAATGGGGACACTAGCCAATTTCGTACACACTTTTATTATCCTCGTCTTGTTTCTGATTTCTCTGCACTTTAACGCATCTCACTTGGCTTGTTCATGAATAGCTCACTTAAATACTCATAATCGCAAAGGTAAAATTTAACAATAATCCTATCCTTATATAGATTTTTAAAAATTTATCACATTTAATCATATTTATTGCTCTGCCACCTACCACAATCCTCACATTAACTCATTATTTACCAAATTTTCCACACAATACATCTCCATGAATCAGTCATAACCTTCTAGTGCTCCTTTCTACCTCTTATATAAAAACCTTCTTTTACATGCTCCCATGTGGTGAATTACTTTTCTACTGTGCCTTCCACTGATTAGTTTCCATGGCCACAGCTTTCCTCATCTTATTGTGTCCGTTCATCTTTTTTTCTCAGCTATGGTCTTCGTTAGGAGAAATTTTCATTCTAGCAGTACCTTTCCATACCATCTGTAAAAATATTTCCTTATGCATAACCAACTTTGGATGACAACCACCCCACACTAAGGGTATGTGCAATCCTTTGTGCATGAAAACATGTTAGATTGCAATCATCTTTTGGTGTGCAAGTGCACTTATTACAAGAAACAAAGAACAAAAATGAAAAATCATATCAACGTAGAAGGAAACACATCTCACATAAAAATACATTAAGGGAAATCTAATCTAGATGGAAATAATTCATTATTACAAACACCAAGAAGGATTATTTATATTAGGGCTTCAACCTACTCCCGTTAAAGTAACTGAGAAACTGAGTTCCATCAAGTTCCTCTTGTTGGTAGGTTCCTGAGTCATTTATATGAGTGATAACATATGGTCCCAACCAATGCACCTTAAGCTTTCCTATGTGGCATAGAAACTTTGAATAATAAAGAAGCACCATATTCCCAACCACAAGTTTCTTTTCCTTGATGTGCCTGTCGTGTTATGCTTTCTTTCTCGATTTTTCTTTCTTCTAACTCCGTTGTGCTATGGATTGCCTCTTATTCAGATGAATAAACTTGTCAATTATTTCTTCCAATGCTTTCTCATTAGCAAGACCTCTTGCGTGTGTAATACACAAAGAAGGTAACATGAATTCCATGGACATATTTACCTCTACGCCAAATACCAACTGAAAGGGTGTTAACATATTCAACCATTTGTAGGTTGTTCTATATTCCCAAAAAACAACATAAACTTAATCATCCGAGTCCTTCCTTCCAACATCACAAAATTTTGTCAATGTTTGAATCAATATCTTATTGAAATCCTCAATAGTCCCATTTTCCTGGGGTGATAGGGTGTTTTCTTATGGTGTGCAACCATAAATTCATCCATTAATATCTTGATGGTATTATTAAGGAAATGAGTTCCTTGATCACTTGTCAAACTTAAAGGACATCCATACCTAGTAAGAATATTTTCCCACAAGAACTTTGTTGTTATAGCAACTATAAAATATTTTGTAGGTGTAACTTCTTCCCACCTTATAATATGATCTATATAAGTGATGTTATAGAATGATTTAGTTCTACGTGCGACTGGGGAAATAGTACCCACAAAGTTAATTTCCCATTTCTCAAAAGGTTCTTGACTAGTAAACGGCCTCAAAGGAATTTCATCTCTCTACCTAGGTTTTTCAAGGCACTAACAGTGATCACATGCCTTACAATATTCTTTTAAATCCTTGTACAAGGTCTCTAACCATAAACACACTAGTAAGATATTACGCGCACTGGCGTTCGCTGCGTAGTTTCCACTTGCGATATCACCATGAGCCTCCTCCATAATTTCCATACGCTCTTACTCTAGTAAACACCAGTGAAAGACTTCATCTTGACCTAGTTTGTATAAGTCACCACTAATCAACATGAATGTTGTGGTGCGAATTGCAAGTTTTTTCTTTTCTAAGGCCTTCATTCCTTCGAGCACCATACACGTGCGTAAAAAGACAAAAATATCCTCTAATTTTGAGGGTAGATGATTTAACCTATATAATTGTGCATCTATAATTATACCTTCAATACTATGTATGTCCTATCTTGATTGAATCCTTGATAAATGATGTAGACCAAAAGTGTTTTTACCTGGCTTTACCATCACTATAAAGTTAAACTCCTGGAATAAGAGAACCCATTGGCATATGTGCCCCTATAAGAAAGGATTGTTCACCAATTATCTCAATGTCATGTAATTTGTATAGAAAATAAAAGGTGTTGCTAGAAAGTACTGTCAGAACTTATGCAATGCGTAGCTCATTCATAAAGCCTTGCGTTCTGTAGTTGTATAATTCTGTTCTACATGAGTCAACTTTCTGCTAGAAAATTAAATAGGATGATCTATAATATCTTCTCAAGACTGATCTATAACTACTTAAATGGCCATGCCAGAGGCATCCACATGTACATGAAAAAGGTATATTCCATGACAGAAAATGTAGAATAAGTGCCATAGTAAGCCTTTCCTTCAATGCGTCAAATGTGCCTTGTTACAGTTCCCCCATAGAAATGTCCTTTACCCTTTAATAAATCCTCCAAGGGCATGGAAAGTTTATCATATCCTTTGATAAATTTTCTATAATACCCTATGTGGCCCAAAAATCTACACACCTCACTCTTATAAGTGGATTTCTCTAAGCCTATAATTACTACAACCTTATCTAGAGCTACTAACAAACCTTCCTTGCAGATGATATATTCTAATAGAGTTCCAAAAGGCATAGACAATACACAATTATTGATATTTAAAGAGATAGATAACTATTTGCACCTCTGAAACAATAACCTCAAATTGTCACAATGATCCTTGATAAGCCCATACATGGTCCAGTCATCTAAGTCAACCTACAAGACTTTGTGAATAAAATCATGGAATTCTTTAACAAAATTGCATGCAAATACTGTATGAGAGTTATTCAATCCAAAGGGCATCACCATGTATGCAAAACTTCCACATTTTGTGGTGAAAGTTTTCTTCTCTTGCTATTATTTAGCAATTCTTGCTTGATAATACCTAGAAAATCCATCTGTAAAAGAGTAAATTTTTTCCCCTACAACACCTTCCAATATTTCTTCTATGAATGGTGTAGGGAAATGATCAATCACACATACAAAATTTATCTCCTTGTATTCCACATAAATCTTAATTCTTCCATCTTTATTTATTCTGATTACAATGAGGCTAACCCACTCTAAATCATCTATGGGGTCAATGATGCTAGAGTTCAACATATTTTTAATTTCTTTTTTAACTTTGATGTGCAAGTTAGGGTTCATCCTGTAAGGTCTCTTCCTAACTGGGAGCACACCTTCCTTTAAGTTTATTTTCATCTCACCCAACGATTCATGCACTCCTGTCAGCTCATGGTAGTCTCTACGAAATAAGTCTTGGAAATCACAGAGCAACTCAATTATCTTAGCCACTTCAAGGTTAGATCAATAATCTCCATTAAATGGCCTCATTAGGTTTAATATCCATTCCAATGTTCACTTTCATCATCTTCATAGGTTCATGGTAGGTGCACGCCTTCTTGTCTACACTATCTAAAACCTCACACATACCCTCTAAATCATCTATTTCCAATTCTTCATCATCCACCATGTAGACCATATTTCCTTTCTCTTTCTCTCAGAAAACACGAATAAGAAGTTCTGCATCTTTCTCATATACTTTGTCAAAACACGTTTCTAGGTCTTACTCACCAAATAACTCCTAAACGAGTTCTTCAACTTTTGCACTATCTCCCATAGTCAAGAACTTCATAACCTGTAATGCCTCTTTTACCAGGGGTTTAGTGGAGAAGAAGTCAAAAGTCTAGATCATACGGCTAGTCAAATCTTGCTCATTTCCAGTCTCTCTATTCAACTCTGCATAAACATACCATGCACGTGTGCAACCATGCAAGGTGAAATAAAGTGTGTGGATGCACAATGAAGGTGGAAAAGATTCTTAACCCTTTGTTCAGAGTCTTTCACACTATTGAACATGGTGTTGAACAAGATTATTACCATGCTATTCACATACTGGAGTAGGTACATTACTTCTAAGAAACCTTGTTGATAATGAAATTCTCACCTCTCTCCACTGTATGAGATTATCCCTATGAACCATCCACCAACACGTTGTTGTCCCGTGTAGGGTATAAACTAACATGTTCCCTCTAATTACCTGATCCTTCCAATATATTTCCATGGCTCACAGGAATACCTCAGGGTTTCCTTTTCCAGTGTTCCAAGGTACCAGGTTGTTTCCTAACCACCTAATACAACATGGCCTACTTACACACATAGTTTTTCTTCTTACCTCATACCCAACCATCTCATAGGTGTCATGTGCAAAATTTTCATAAGAAATACTTGTAGTATCATTGATGGAATGTGCTTCATCCCACTGGATAATTCCTTCTTTAGATGGCTCAAAAGATTTTAGATCTTGAATGGTGTGCACATAAATTATGTTTAGATATTCTTCACTTAAGGGCTCAACATAAGGTGAATATTTTCCATCTGACAAAGGGATAATAATTCATTATTCCTTGTTCTCAAAACTAATATATACGTTATTGAACTGTATATTAGCATTATTTGCATAGGACTAAGGGTTCCCAAGAAGAGATAGAAATATATTCGCTTCTGTGAGTGTCAAAACCTCAAAATATCCATTAAACTCGGTCCCATGTATAGTAATGCATGCATTATTCAATAGTCCAATTGGTGTGGCCTAATCTGATTTGCCATATATATTACATTGGAAGATGGATATAATGGATGTATACCAATATGAACCCATGCATATAAAGCAAGAACATTCACTTCCCTACCTATGTCAATAAAAATATTACTCAAAATCCATGCATCCAAAACAACATTCAGAGTAATCTCCTTGTCATAATCCAAACTATGAAGAGGGAGATTAGCATGCAAAATCTTCCTTCCATTCTCAATACTGGTGTTGTGGAGTGTTTCCTTTTAACGAACTCCTCAGTAACAACATAATGTTATCCTGACACAACATCTTGCATAATTCCTTCAGATCATCAACATTTGAATCGAAAATCTTAGCTTCCTTTCTATGTTCCAACTTTCATGATTGTTCCTCTAGACAATGTATTTCACCATGCATATTTATTAGTACCTCCATGGTTTGTTGGTAAACCTTCTTCTGATGTGTAGGGTCCAGATACTTTGTATGTAAATGTCCTCCTTAGTAATGGTAGGATTCTATTTTAATGCTTCTCTGGTACAGGTAGCCTCAACACATGTAGTGATCTTCAATGGTACCACCTCAAGATCCATTGCTAAGTTCAACATCCAATGGTTTTCCATGACATGATGTATTATAATCATATCTATGCCCTTGTTCTCCTATTTTTTCCTTCTTTCTTAGATGTTCATACAAGTCTAGGTACTCTTCATAGTTGTGATTCTTTCTACAAAAAGAACAAATAATATTCTAAGGAAACTCATGCTCTTAATGGTCAAGGGATCCACATGTATAACATGTTCCACGAGGGAACACACTTTGCACACCACCGCAAATTTGGCCTTTGAGTCCGCCACGATATCCTTGACCTCTACCACAACCTCCCTCAAACCACACTTCATTATGATCATAGTGACCTTGAGTTTGATCATGATCATGTTGCCAAATTTTATCCTTAGATTAATTTTCAAGTCTAGTTTGTTATACTCCAATATCAATGACATCATGGATCTGATCAATAAACATGTAATCTCCAGTATTGTGATTTGTGGACTAGAACATCTTATAGTAGCAGGACATGTTCTTTTATATCATGTGTTGCAATAATGGGTAATGGATTGTATCATGGTCTAAATGGCATATTTCACAATCCAACAATTAGGAGTGCATCGATTTGCAAGGACAACTATCCTTAGTATGCCCTTATACTTCACAATAGGTGTTCCAAATTCCAGTGCGTGTATCACGTGTTGTATTAGATGATAGTTTCCCCCCCCTCCCCCCCCCCCCCCTCCAACTATTTTTCAATTACAACAATCTAAGCTTCCAAGAATGGGCTTACTCCAATGCCTATGATTATAACTGCTTCAGCATGCAAAGCTACTTCAAGTGCTTCACACGGATCCATATATGTCTTATTGGAGAATGCCCTTCTAAAATGCATGATTAGACCCCCCGATGAACCATTGTGCATTTTGACTTGCATGGATATCATAAGAAATTTTTTATAGAAGTGTTTCGAAATGAGAATCATATTCCCAGAAACTCTCAGTAGTGCCCTGATTGATATCCTTGAGCACACTTATAACTTTCTGCTAGAACTCGAGGATTTTAAATTCTTTAATGAAAGCATCTCATAACATCGTATAATCTACACAAGTATGATTAGGTTTAAACTTCATGTAACAACTATGCATATGTCCCTGCAATGTAGCTACAAACTGACTAGCCTTGTACTCCAAAGTCGTAATTATTTTCATGCACCATAGTATTTCACACATATGGACATGCTCAACAACATATTCTATTCCTCTATACTCTGGGAGCCAAAGTGACATCCCCATGTAAATATTATGGGATTGGTGAGGAAAATATCTACTAGATCTAGAATGTCTTGTGTTACCTCCACCTCCAGATCCACCAAATCCACCAGATCCTGAGCCACATGTGCCTCCTGATTCCCCTCCTATAACAAGAATTGAAGTAGAGTTAGTACTACCTTGTGTCCCAATAGTGGTGCTAAACTAAACTCTCATAGTTTGCGAAGTTGCACTACCCCTAGATGTGAGTTCAAATTCTTGTGTGCTTGTGTTCTACACCAACAACGTGCCTAAAAAGGTACCTCCAATTGGACCTACAAATATTAAGGAAGACATATTCCATGCCATAGATGTACACACTATTTTTTTTACTCCTGAACTTGTTGATAAGTAAACTTTATCTCTTGCTACTCTTCTGCACAAACTAGCTTGCTGACTATTTGCTATACTAAAAACTTAAAAACCAAGCACAAATTCTAGGTCACTAGGTAGGTTCAGATGTGCACTCACGGTTCATGTTGTCTCTACTAGTGTGATCTCATAAGAGGCCAATGAAGGTTCCAGATGATGCTTTCTCAAAAGGGGGGAATTCCAGATGCTTTGGCTCCACGTCATCTGCTTGAGCTCCAAATCCTTCATGAGCCATGGCTTTCCATAACACCATCTATTCTACAACCTCTTATTGCTTATCTGAATCCCTCTTGAATGCCTTATTAAACTAAAGCTACCTTTCTTCTATTTTCCTTTATGTCACTAGGTCTTCCATATTTCACCACACATACTCGTACCCCCTGTTAGTAGTATTGGTTTAGCTGGCCATGTAATTATCTTCCAAATTCAAGGTTTTCATCAAGATCTTGATCACCAATGGAATTCCTTATAGATATGATCCCCTGGGAAAATGTAAATATCAAAACTATGCTACATCAAGACAAGAGTAAATGGAAATTGAGTACTCCAAAATATAGTTATTCAGAACACCATGGAACCAAGTATCCACAACGCGCATTTAAATTAAATCAGCATCATAGAGAGCCTGGAATTATTCTTTCATCTAGACAAGTGTGCAAAACCTTAAATTACTTTTAGACACATAGGCAACCAGCCACTCGTATAGTTCTATGGGAAATTTATCAAGGAACCTCTCATATAATTAGTCATACAAATTCTTCTCAACCCATGTGCGTGCGTCAAACTTAGATCCAGTGCTGAATCTCTAAGCGTATTCTTCTTCCTGATCTAATATATACTCCTCAACACTTGGTGAGGTCAACCAGTATGTCTTCATCACACAATATCCTGAAAAATAGTAGAGAAAGACGTCCGAGAAACAAAACCAATGATGCAACCTAGAATTCGTTGTAAAGGACATAGGCATGTTGGAACATTACTTAGCATGTGTTGAGCTCTCACACAAAGCACACAAAGGAACCAAGTCCCTCTTAAGAGTTATTTATACACAATTTTAGCATGATAGTGCATATGTATATTCAGACTCATAACCAACAATAAACAGTTCACAATGCACAAACTAGATATACATCTTAGAATTTATATAATATCAACTAAAAATGACTAT
This sequence comes from Taxus chinensis, assembly GCA_019776745.2. Classification (NCBI taxonomy): domain Eukaryota; kingdom Viridiplantae; phylum Streptophyta; class Pinopsida; order Cupressales; family Taxaceae; genus Taxus; species Taxus chinensis. The sequence continues at coordinate 823,192,533 of CM034147.1, forward strand.
AACAAGATTTTCTATACAATAACTAGTTCTAGTCATGTTCAACACCATTATCTATCCAATATGATCCATTTCATTAAATATTGTAAAACATTTAAGCTTCATACATTATAAAGGTATCTCTAAGAGTCATGCGCATGATAGAACCAATAGTATAACTATACAATAATTGATTCACCAAATCGTGAAAATCAATACACATATATAGGGGTGGGGACTTTCCCTTCACCACCAATGCACTTTCTCAAATCAGCCCACATGTTAAAGAATAGCCATCCGCCTTTACAAAAGGATGTAAAACCATGCAAGTGTTCTAAAAATAGACTTCCTATAGTTAAACATGAGTAGAAATCCTATTATTAGCCTAAACTATGTATGGCGCTTAGCTGATGCTTGTTCCCAAAATACCATTTCATGGACCATAATTATTCATGTCTTTTTGTGTGTAACACACTAACTCAAGAAATATTCTGGACCCATAAAATGATTAAGTACTGAATTCAAAGGGTTGTAGCGAACATTTTTTTTGTTATTCCTCTACGTATTCAAATGCGCCTTGCTCCTAGGTGCACATCATTTATGTGTCTTCAATTTTGAGAAATATTCTATCTACTCAACATGAAGGTTGTATTTTGGGAATAAACATAGAGAGTCCTTCATAGTTTTTAAAACAACAAGATCAAGTGCACCAATTGAAATTATTCACTCAGATGACTTACTAAGGGTAGTGAATGAGTTCTACAGAACTAGTAATATCTTAAAAGAGATGAATAACACCCACATTTTTCTTTCTCCAAAAAAAATGGATGCTAAATATTTGAAGGACTTCCACCCCATTAGTCTGGTTAATGTTATTTATAGAATATTTACTAAGATTATTGCAACAAGATTCCAGACTATTCTTAATGATATGATCTCAAAGAAGTAGGGTGGATTCGTAAAAAAGGAGGATAATTCAAGATGGGGTGATCATGGTTCATGATATAATTCATTCAATGGATAATAATAAAAGAGCTAGCATGGTTATGAAACTTTATATGAATAAGGCATTTGAAAAAATCTCTTGGTATTTTCTTGAGAGTGTTATGGCTAAATTTGGCTTTCATAATAGATTTAGAAGAATTATTAAGGCTTGCATTTCTACATCTATATTTTTTTGTGGTGGTTAATGGTGAGCCAGTGGGTTTCTTTTCTAGTAGTAGGGGATTAAGATAGGGTGATCTTATATCCCCTTTTCTCTTCATACTGATGGCAGATAGTCTTAGTAGATCCATTACCAAATCTGTTAATGAAGAGATTATAAAAGGAATTAGGCCTACTTCTACAAATTAAAGAACTTCACATAAAAAATTTATGGATGATAGAATTCTTCTATTGATGGCTTCTATCCTTAAAGCTAAGGCTATTAAGTCTATTCTTAAATTTTATGAGGTTGCCTCTGGGAAAGAGATAAATTTTGATAAGAGTTCCATATTCTTTTTTAATACTCCTTTGGAAAGACAAAAAATAATTTCTCAAATTCTAGGGTACAAAATCAATTCCTTACCCACTACATATCTGGGTCTTCCTCTTAGAACAAAAAAAAATTCTACCACATTTTGGAATGGTTTACTTGAAATATTTCAAAAGAAAATGGATGGTTGGAAAGGGGCCATACTATCTAGTGCTGGAAAATGTCTGCTAATCAAAAGCACTCTGTAAAATCTACCTATTTACATTATGTCTCTATACACTATTCCTATTTTCTTTAGGGAAAAATTGAAAGGATTCAAAAGCACTTCTTATGGCAGGGAATGGAAAAAAGATTCAGATACCACTTGGTGGCTTGCGATCAAGTTTGTACTCCTAAAATAATTGGTGGGATTGGAATAAAGGATATTATAAAAATGAATATGGCCTTAATTGTAAAAATGGGTTGGAGAATTCTTACTGAGGAGCAACCTTAGATTGATCTAATTAAAGTGAAATATCTAGCTCAATAAATAGTAACTTCTTTCGTTTATGATGGCCAGCTACCTCAAGGTTCTATTTTCTAGAATAATTTGATACAAATTAGGAATTTCATCAAACAAGGCAGTAAATGGAAAGTGGGAGATGAAATAGATATTCAATTTTGGAGTGATAACTGGACTAGCTTTAGTTTAAATGATAAATTTTGTTCTGTCAAAGATATTTTAGAGAAAAAGTATGGAACTAAAGTCAAAGAATACATTGAAATGGAGGGTAATAGAAAAATATGGAAGCAACTTAAGGTGGAAAGGAATGAGATAAATATCATAATCTCCTCATTTCAAGTGTAGACGGATAACATACCCCTGAATCAAATTGAAGTTAAGGATGAACTTCTTTGGAACAACTTATGCGATGGAGAATACACTGTCAAATCTGGATACAATTCCTATTTTGAAAACATCCATTGTGATTTCAAATGGAGTAGGATTTGGATGCCAGAGATAACTCTTAAAATCAATTTCCTCATTTGGCTTTTTCCTAGAGGAAGAATACTCACAAATGACAACCTAATCAAGAGAGGCTTTATAATGCCAAATATGTGTTGCCTATGCAAAAAAGAGGTTAAGGACATCAAAAATCTCTTTTTACATTGTGAGTATGCTTCAAAGATATGGATTTTTTATTTTTCAAAGTTAAATGTTTACTGGATAGTCCCAAAGGAGTTTCTTCAATATTAGATTCAGTGGGATCCTCCTTTTAAGCACTATATTTTTAGGAGACTTTGGAAACTGGTTATGCCCCATATTATATGAAGAATTTGGAAAGACATAAATGACATAATATTTAGAAATAGTAGACAACCATGCAAGAAAAGATTTACTAAGATTGGTAATGCAATTAAAGACAATATTGAAATATTTAAACCTCCCAAGAACAAGAAAGATCATGAAGATGAAGAATTTATTCTTTCAAATTAGAAGATTGATATTGAAAATGTACAGAAATGAAGAACTTCAAACATTGACAGGTCTTCAATTCATTGGATCCCTCCTCCAAAATCTTGGTATAAACTCAATTTTCATGGAGCCTCTAAGGGTAACCTAGGGCAGCTGATGGTAGAGGAATAATTTGGGATCATAAAGGCTATTTATTTGTTGCTTATGTTGGCAGGATGGGTAATTAAACCAATCACTATGCTGAAGCTTTATCAACATTAAGGGGTCTAAGACTTGTTAAGGATTACAACATTCATAACATCATTGTTGAAGGTGATTCCTTGAATATTATAAGTCATCTTAATCAGATACACCCTCCAAGTTGGACTATTAAATATTTCATTAAGGAATCTATTAATATATGCCATACCTTAAAAAATATTAAAATTGGTCATACATATAGAGAGGGAAACAAGGTGATGGATACATTAGCTAATTATGGTACTAATAATAATTTCACCACTTGGGATAATGAAAAAAACACCTCTACACAAGTAAAGAATGGTATTACCAAGGATAATTATGAGCATTCACATTTTATTTAGAATCTCTAATGAGATTGCGTGGGATTTAATGCATAAGAAAGATGACACATGCGAGAGGAGTAATTATAATTACTACCATCAAATTTCACATGCTCGTTAGACCTGCAGTTGGATGCTTAAAAAATAGTCTAGGTAAAACAAAAACAACTTTTTCATGGGTGGTTTTCAGCAGGGTAATCATAGAAATAGCAGAGGAAGAAATATGGGGGGAGCTTTGTATCAGTTAGAGCACAGCTGCGATCCATCTTAGAAGGATAATGATGAGTTGTGGAATTATCTTCAAATGAGGGGCATCTCCAGATTTATCAAGAAAATCCAAGGTCATGATAATCACATTTCAGTGCATTTTTCCACATATTGGAAGGACGGGAAGGTTAAGTATGGAGGGAAAAGAGTGTTGATGAATGAGGAGCTAATTGCAGAGGCTATTGGTCTAGCTTTGGATGGCATCTGATTTTGCAGCAAAAGGGTTGAAAAAAATGCTGAAGCAAAGAAGTTTGTTGAAGCAGGGGAGGAGCTCATCTTTTTCGCGACTGGCATTAAGGTAAGCTCCATACCAAAACCCTTCGATGAAATTACCAAAATGATGGTGTAGTTTATCTCCCATAAAAGTTGATACATTACTGTTCCCACCAAACACTTGATTTTCCTTAATCACTTTAGGAGAAATTTTGTTGTTTGATTCCCACACTATCTCCTAAATTCTTTGGAGCACTCCATTATTTAATTTCAAAATCATACTAGGACCATCCCCCTCCACTAGGGGCTCATCTTTCTCCTTCACAAGTATTTCCTCATCAAATTTCCTGCCAATTCTATTTCCCCAGTGCTCCACCCATTTCCATTCACAATACTCACGTTGCCTACCCAACCAAATCTCCTAGTATCTGAACTGTTAAGGATAAGAACCCTTCACCCTCCAAAGAAACCCCACCTCCCTCTGGTCCATTTCCTTAGGAGTAACAATGATATGGAAATGGTCAACAATATTTTGCACATCAGTAATGTAGGGCAGGACAATGTTTCTCAACAAGAGAGGGAAAATATTCTCCTCAGAATGGAAACACTGGAAAATGAGGTAAAAAGTATTAAGAAAGAGTTACATCAGTTAAATAAGAAAAAGGGAAAAAGAAAGATGAATGAGGATACAAGTTTTAACACAGATCAGACTGATGAAATATATAAAAAAATTGAACTCCCTAGATAATAGACTTGGGAGGTCTAAGGATAGACATGATCACAATATGGCCATTTTCAAAGCTATAAGTGAGTTTATTGAACAACATGTCAGAAGCACCACTATGTTGAGTGGAGTCCCTGAGAATATTTGGGGTATAGAAAAGGAGAGAAATCAAATCATCTTACAGCTGAAAGTTAATGATCGAACACATATCACCACTGTAGTGCTTTTTACCTCCCTACAGATGATCAAATTAAGGATTGATAGGGCTTCAAAGAAATAATACCTCTCAGGTAGGCTGGATGAGTTCAAGTTTTTGTTTTGTTTATGAAATCATGCTACTTTTATGCTTGTTTAGTTGTAGTTATATCACTGTCTTTCTTTTTATTAGTAGCTTCTCTTTTGACTATTATTGGGCTTATCATAATATCTGGATTCAGATCCTTTTTTTGCTACTTTTTCATGTTGATCTAGTTATTGAGCCTTTTTTCTAACAGGGTATAGTCCCTTCAAAACTATTTTCCTTTAATTAAAAAAATTATTCACTTAGATTTATGTGGACCTATACAAACAACTTCTATTAGAGGTTGCTAACATATTTTATGACATTCATTGATGACTACACAAGGAAGACATGGGTGTACTTTTTGAGACACAAATCATATGATTTTGATACATTTTAGTTGTTCTAGGCCTTAGTGGAAAATCAAATTTGGTACTACATCAAAGTTCTTAATTAAGAAAAAATGTTTATTTATGAATAAATTATTGCCTAATCTAAGTATGTAATAGTTGTAATAAATATGTATGCACTAAGAATAAATTTGACCTAATATAATTAATTAAGTTAAATATGGGAATATATTCCTAATATGGGTGCTATTGTAGCAGTAAATAAATGCAACAATTAAGTTTAAAAATTTACTCAAGTGAACTAAACAATAAAATGTGAAACCCTAGTTGTAAAGAGGGTAAGAAGATCCTTAGTTGGTTTGCAGTGAAATATGGACTATTCTGAAGTGATGACTAGTTGATCAGAGAGGGATGATTGTCAGACAGAGTCTTAGAAAAGTGTGTGAGCTAACGATCTTCCTAGACTGGGGCACTTAGAGATGGAAATGGGTGCTTGGCGAGCCTTAGACCTATTTATGGTGCCTATGTCTACGAAATTTCTCAAAAAACCTTATTTGAGTGGTTGCAAGGTACTCAGTTTATTCAGCTTTGGTCGGTATCAAGTGGCACAATGATCGCCAAAATCACCGAAAACCTGCAATGAAATAATGACCTATAAAACCCTCAAATAGACATTAAATCCTAAAAAAGAAAGATACAAAATGATGGGTCAGAATGTCCTTGGTTGTCAAATGAGTGAACTTACAACTGATCATTACATTACATTTCAAACCTAATGTAGTTCTAGGTGCTTGTATGTGGAATTGTGCCCTAGGTAGCTCTTATGCATGTCACACATGATTCCGAGAAAGTAACTAGATATAAACATTTTGTAATAGATGTACCCATGGAATAGAATGTACTTCCCTCATATGAAGTGCATGCAGAATGGCCATCCCTTGTGTTCTTTGGATGGCACTAGATGGATGCAATGGAGCTCTTAAATGCTTGATGGATGCAACCTTAGGTTGTTATAGCTAGTGCTTAGTGCTTGGTCCCTTATTATGATCATATAAATTTATATTTATAAGATTTCTTTGCTTAAATTTTGTAATTAACCCCGAGAAGGATATATATGAAAAATGTAAGATGTTAAAATGGATAGAAAGGAACCAAAATATGTGAATAAAGTATATGGAGGTCAGGGACACCTAGAGGGGATGAGGGCACCTGATGTTGGCATCCTTGCTAGGAACTAGTGTTCAGGATGATAAATTTTTAGATTCAAAAAGGCATACTAAGAAAGTAAGGGTGCAAAGACGAAAAGTGGAAAAAGAAAGAAAATAAAGGGGACAACCACATGTGTTAATTAATACTTTTCTTACTTAGTAATCATATGAATAATAATATGCAATCAGGATAAAAATAGATACCCAAAGTGTGTGATTTTGTGTCCACACAAATAAGCAATTAAGATTTAAAACTCACTAAGTGAAAAGGGGAAATAAAATGACTTAGTTATTTCATTATTAATCCTGGGCTATGTTGAAGTGAAGAACTAAGAAATATGAAATGCAAAATGTCATAATAAAACCCAAAAAATGCAGAGATGGAGGAATATGTTGGACTGGGGTGTCTTGAATGGGTAAGGGGCACCTGCGGCCACTACAGAATAGAATTGGGTGCATGTGACTGCCAAAAATCTCATAAAACCATGTTTGACTAGTCACAAGGTGATCATTGTCCTTCTCTTATTTTCTCTAGTATTTCACATGATGATCTCCAATGTCGTTGATAATCTGCAATTAAGAATTCACCTGTAAAACCCTCAAAATTACATCAAATGCCAAAAATTAAATATTGCAAATGAGGGGTTTGTATTGTCCTCATCTTTGAAATGAGGGATCTTAGGACTAAGTGATGCACTACATTTCAGACCTGATTTAGTTCTATGAGTGCATGTGAAGAATCATTCCCTAGGTGGCTCTTGTGCATGTCACACTTGATAACAATCTATAACCAGATATAGAAGATGTAAGTATATGTGTGCATCGAATAGAATGAAATCCCCCTCATATGAAGTGTGTGTATAATAATGTAGTCCCTTTCCCTTGAATGGATGCTATAATGGATGTTTTAATGCTCTAGAATAGCCTTTGGATGCAACCTTAGGTGGTGATAGCTAATGTCATAGTGCTTGGTCATTTATTATGGTCACATAACTTTATATTTTTATGATTCCCTTGCTTGAATTTTTTAATTAACCATGAAAAGGCCAACGAACAAAAAGATAAGATGTCCAAATGGCTAGAAAGGACCCAAAAGATGTGAGAAAAGTACATAGAGGTCAGGGTTTCCCATATGGGACAGGGGCACATGACGCTTTCGTTCTAGCTGGGTGATGTTATGAAAAACTCACAGCACCCCCAAATTTTCCAGTTTCGAGATGGGGAATTTGGTGTGATTGCATAACATTAAACTATATTGAATGTGGGACATTTTAAAATGAGATAGCTCTCCAAAGAAGGGCAGGTCCTGCTCCTAACCATCCTACCACAGATTTTACAGACACTTCAGGACATTAATGTTGCCTTATGTGGAGGGTCCAAGGGAGAATGTGTCACTATAAATGATAGAGAGGCTATCAGATGATGCTCGGGAACCTTCCCAACACTAGTGATGATCAAAGAATAGAGAACTCCCATGCAAAGTCAGGTACAATCAGAGTCACTATAGAGGGTACAGGGAAACCGGGTTTCAGGACACAAAGATAGGTCTCATAGCCCTAGGCTTAGGGATTAGCATGCAGAGAGGCCTAGGGGTTGCCAGACCGCCACTGCAGAACCATATCAGGGAGATCCTAAAGCTATGACTAGCTCATTATTCTTGTGATATAGGTGGATTTCAGGTAGAGGCCTAGTTGGTGGGCTTAAGCAAATACTTCAAGCTCTATCATTGTTTTAGCAAAACCAAAGCTCGTGTTGTGATCCATCTACTGAGGGATGGATCTGGTGTCTGGTGGAGGATAGACGAGTAGAAGCTTCATGTTGATTATGAGACAGTTACCAAAGAGCCCTTTAAGGAGTGATCCAGGAGTAGATATTTGTCACAGAGGTTCATACCAGTAGTGGATAGATGAGTTTCATCACCTATAGCAGGCATCTCTTACAGTAGCATAGTATGAGAGTATATTTCCGGATCTACTCCAGTATGTTGATTACATGCAGGATGCAGTACATGTAGATCTATAGGTTCATCTGGGGCCTGAATCTAGACATTGGAGGTGCAGTATGGATCCATTGTCCAAAGACATTAGTTGAGGCCATCGAGAAGGCCTATATAGCAAAGGATACTTGGGGAAAGACCTAGTAAGCTAGAGACCAAGTCTGAAGTTGTATACAGTAGATGCAGGATAGCATATTGAGGGGGTTAGTACCTCTTTCTCATGGTGGAAAGGGTTCAGCACATAGTCATCTTTTAGACCACAGCAGTAGCAGCAGCAGTCCTTCTGACCTTATAGACCTCCACAGAGGTTTGATGCACAAAGAGGTTGGAGTATGGGGCATCCTCCTAGGGGTCCATGTATATCAAGGATTTCCTTCTTGTTACCTGTCCAAGTTAATGCACCAAACTAAACACAAAAACCCTGAAAAACTCCAATAAAATCGATACCTGATGGATAAGATCCGAAGATGTAGACGAATGAGGAAGCCGATGTAGATAAGACGGGTGCACATGAGCAATTCACACAATAGATCCGAGTAACCTGCAAGACACTGATGCTTGACAGAAAAAGACGGCGTTAAGAGATATTTAGGTGGACTGCTCGAGAAGCAGGTCCAGGAAGCGATAAGCTTCCTCGGCGGATGTCAGTCCACGTTTTCAATTAAGAAAAGAAGCATACATGATGTAAGTAAAAAGCTAGATTTTCTGATTGTAGTAATAAGACAGAATCTAAATAGCAGACAGAAAGTACAAAAAATAGGGAACTATGAAATAATGCGGGATTTGTGTTACCTGTGTCCTTTCACCTGTCTGCAGGGAAATCGGCGTCGGCTGGGTAGAATCGGCATCGGCTGATGTGGTTGGCGTCGATTGAGATGAATCGGTGTCGACTAGGTGAGATCGGCGTCGACTAAAGGCAGATCGATCAATCAGGGACTGTGCGATAAGATTCGGGAATTAGAAGGTGAATGTGGTCTGCTGGATGTGCCGAAGTTGGCGAGATACTGGAACAGAGTCACCAGATGATAGATGGTTGTGTGCGATGTTGACATGATGTGGGCAGAGTAACGGTGCTCCTCTCAGGGATTGATTCGGATAGGATCTGCCCTTACTTGACACCCTTGATGCTAAAAGATCTCTCTTTCTTACAGCCACTGTCTCTCTCGCTCTCTGTTCATGCGTAAGTGCTTCCTTTTTTCATCTGTTTGCTTTTTCGCTCTCTCTTCGGTCCTTAGAACTGAGTTCTGGACTTGCTTTTATAATCGGCGCCGCTCCTAGAAAATCGGCGCCGACCATATGGATCGGCGCCGATCGCGGAATAGACTCCCGAGATGGCCAAAATGAGCGATTTCAAGAAAGGATAAGACTTACCCTGAATTCGGGAAATATCCCACTTAGGGAAGAGGAAAAATAGATGTGATACATAGATAGAATAAATTTGGGGTAGATAAGTGATTAAGATGCATGGGAAGAAGTGTAATTAAATATTTAATATTTAATCACTCGTGGGTAAGATATGATGGGGTGAATTAAATTTAGAATAAGTGATTAAATTACAAATTGGATAATATCCCCAAGGGGATAGTTGGTGACGTAAACGTGCCCCAGGTTACCCAAGCAAGTAAATGGATGAGAGGGACACTAAATTGAGTAACCAATTTTAAGTGTCTATATTTTGCCCCTTTTTGTCAAGTAACTTGCGATAAGCAAGGTTATGAGACAAAAACAAAGGGATGGAAGAAGGGAAGAATGTATGATGATGTGATCCCCCTCAAACACCTAGGGACTGGGATGGATGTGATAGAAAAAATCATCCCAAGTTTGAAAAGGGTAGATGAAAAATGCAAGATGCCCCAGTCGGATGTCTGGAGTAGATCTAATCATTGATGACGCATAAAAACAAATAAAAAGGGAGCAACCTAAGGAATTCACATTGGTAGGACAAACTAGACGATCTCCTCATGAGACGACGTTAGAGCCTACAGACCCCGCTTAACTCTAAGTTGTCAAAAAGTACGAGTGTCCCATGCAAAGGGAACAAACCCGAAATAGATGGTGATATCAAAAAAGATGTGCCAAAAGGAAAAATTCAGCACACAACAATGATCAGATAGAGTAAGTAAGCCAAGCATCAATACTATGGCAAACAAATATGGAAAATCGCCGGTGACCAAATTAATTGGCGATGACTAAAACAAACGGCGTCGACCCAAAAAATCGACGCCGACCAATCCAGGCACATATAAATATGCAAACGGAAAACGTAAACGATTTATTTTCAACGTGGTTATTGATTCAGAGAGAGTCAGAATCTGATTTTGAGCGCCATGGAAGCCTTTGGGAGCAGTCAGAAGCGCAGGAGGACACGACCAGGGGTAAGTGGTCATTCTTGAACCCATTGTACTTGAATTTTTGTTTTCATTGGATTTTTTATTTTTTTTTGTTTTTGGGAGGATGGGGTCTGGTTTATGTCCGGACCAGGAAGTCAGCGCCGATTGGTAGAATCAACGTCGATTGTATCCTGAGCGGCGTCGATTGATATAATCGGCGTCGACTCACATAGATCGACGCCGATTATGTTAAATCGACGTCGATTGGAGAAATAACTTCTATGATGATAGAATTTTGTTTCGTATGTTCAGATTTGGGGAAATAAGAGACTAATTATGCTTTTGATGTCGTGGATGCAGGCACGAGAGGCTCTACATATGAGGGATGCCATTCCTGAGTTATTGGAGACGATTCTCCCTGATGTGACTGATGCAGATTGGCGACATTTAGAGCTAGCCGGGCTCGGGGGTTTCCGGTATTACAGACGAGTGCCACGAGATGTGGAGCTCATGCGGGCACTAGTGCGACGGTGGGACAGCCATACGTGCACTTTATAGTTCAGGACGGGTGAGATGACCATCACCCATGAGGATATATTCAGGATTCTCAGACTGCCGATCACTGGGGACCATATTGAGATCACACCGTGAGAGCAGTAGCAGAGGGCCCTAGTGTGATTATACAGAGACAGGGTAGATGACTCAGAGATAGTATCTGGGGCAGTGAGGATAAGCCTCACAGTACAGGTAGGCTAGCCCTCGAAGTAGGCGGATAGCCTTGATTCAGATGGCTATCTCCTACTTTGCCCTGCCAGATTCAGGAGGTGGGAGATTCCCATTGTTACTGTTAGACTGTGTTTGCGACATCTTGCAGTACAGACAGGTTTTTGCCTTCGCTGATGCCCTGATAGCTCAGATATATCATGAGCTATGGATGTACACCATTGGGCCGGAGGACAGGGATTGACATTAGTTTTGTGCTCCATTGCTGGGTATATGAGCACATAGCGGTGATCAGGCCATCCGGGCTTCCTTGGATGCCAGCAGGAGTGGGAGGGATTGATTATGGATTTCGGAGATGGCGGGCTGACATGGCCGCAGGGGATACAGGTAGATCGGCCGAGTGGTACTCTGAGTGTTTCAGGATGCTGACACTAGATCAGGTCATCTGGAGGCCATATCAGGCATTTCCGACATGGGGCTGGTCAGGATGCCCCACTTGGTAGCATTGAGACGGAGCCCGATGGTCAGGGGCTGTAGGCCTGATATGTCTGAGCGAGTCCCGTTTATGCGGATATTGAGGCAGTTCGGCCTAGTACAGATAGTGCCGACCACCTACACGCCATATAGGCAGGATAGCAGGGAGACGAATTTGCCGATTTTGATCCCGGCAGACCCATTGAGAGAGGCCCCACCCTCTAGAGACAGCGATGATGACACAGGGGTAGATGAGGGTTATGCAGCATGGTATGACACCGAGCTACCACGACATCTCCCGCCATCTATAGATGCTGACGAGGAGGACATAGCTGCGATGCTGGATAGACTAGAGGGAGAGCATGCCACCCTTACATAGACACATCAGGTAGCTCTGGAGGAGATCAGGGCTTTGACAGAGGAGAGGGATGCCCTGATTGTGGAGAGAGACACCGCTTGCCAGGAGCGAGATATAGCGATCCAGCAGAGGGATCGCTACTTTCGACATAGGGATTCCCTCAGGGCCAAATATGGAGAGACCAGTGCCACGTCAGAGTCCGGTACACAGGGCACGACCCTAGGAGGAGCACCAGCAGCGCCAGCAGCCCCAACAGCACCAGCAACATCGTTACGAGCACCGGGTACTGTGAGCCTGAGCACATACCAGTCTCTCCTCACTGAGGTGAGATACTATGAGGATGTCCTAGCGCAGCATGCCCCATATGTGCCTTGATACGGGGCGAGGAGGAGAGCAGCAACGGCTAGAGCAAGCAGAGCCTCAGGTGGTGGGAGCACTGGGAGAGATCGAGGTACGCAGAGACCTCCAGCAGCAGGTGCATCGAGCTCAATAGGTGGCGACCAGGAGAGACAGCCAAGTGCAGAGGAGGGTGGAGGAGATAGTGTCCTCCATGCATCGGACTTTACTATATAGAGGTTGATAGATTTTGTATCTGTATAGTGATGTAGCCTCGATTGGAAGGCATTGTATAGATGGCTTGATTGAAAGCCACCCATTTTTGTACAGACACACATGTATACATAGATTCATCATGTTATTTTCCATATAATTGTACTCATGCTTTTAATTTTGATATACATGGATAGATGGATATAGATATAGACTGATAGAGGATAAAATAGATGTGATTGGATAGATATAGACTGATAGATGATAGAAATAGATGTGATTAGATAGATTGATATGTGGATATAACTTTGATAGATGGATGTGATGTAACTTGGATGTACATGTGTTTGATGTATGGATTAGATATAGATAGATGTAATGTACCTTGGATGTACATTTTGATGGATAGATAGATGGATGTGTTTGATGTATGGATGTAATTTTAATGAGAAATGAATACAGATAGATGTTTTGATAGATAAGATGAATTTAGATAGAAGATAAATTTTTATTGAATTAACATGTGAAATGTCAATTTAACTGGATGCAAGACAAAGAAACGGGGAATACTCTTTGCAAGAGCCAAAGATGTAAATGGAAACAACCTTGACTTAGAAGAGAAGATACTCGGATAAGAAGAAAAAGATAAGTCTTACTTCCAACCGACCATAGATAAAATCCAGATAGGAAACCGAAAGACCGAGCATACAAGGCCCTATATAAGATTAAAATAAACCTGACACTAACTAGTCGCATACCAGATCTAGGATAGAAATGGAAAGAAAAGTAAGTATCTTGTCGGAATTTACAAGGGACAGAATACATGTCCATAGTAGGAAAATAGGATTCTCCATATGATCGACAAAAGGTCTTAAATCTCAGCTTCATGATTTTGGTAGAAAAGCAAACTGATCAATGTGGGAAGTTTGCTTGATATGGAAAGACTGATCGATACGGGAAGTCTTTCAGTGATGCTAAAAAAGTGTATAAACTGATTAAAAGACTGATCAAGAAGACTTGAATATTTCTTTGAGGAACAGCCGTCCTTCAAGGGAGCGGTCTGTATTTTGAATTTTAATGGTAGCCATCCTTCGAGGGTATGGTCTATATTTTTAGAATTTTTGATAATAGCCATCCTTCGAGGGCATGATCTATTTTCTTTTTGATTCACTTGATAATGTATGGATAGCTGTCCTTCAAGGGATCAGTTTATCTTTTGGATAGCATCTTTTTTTTTTTTTGAAACTCTTCTTGGAAGAAGCTGAGTTTAGACCTAGATAGATCAGATGGAGGGGAAGAGAACATAGAAGAACATGCACTCATGTCCCGAGTAGATCCGATTAAGATAAGTACTTGGGACGGATGAAGTGGTGATTAAGGTATTCCTACCATGAGGAGGAGCATATCCAAAAGAAACGTGCAATGAGTAGAGCCGTGATACTCATATTTAAGGTAAACGAGGCAATAGGTGGAGAACCACACAATTTTGAATCACCACGAAAGTAGATGACTGGTTATTAGGACGGATGAAAGATCTGTGTTGCGACTAGATTTGTGTAAGATAGATTTTAACAGTAGAATGGTCGTTAATGCAAAGCATTAAGAGGTTCCACTTCAGGTATACCATCCATGGAAGATAAACGATAAGCCCCAGACCCATATTTATGAGTGATAAGGTACAGGCCCATCCAGTTGGGAGCAAACTTACCCCACTGACTTCTTTCGAGTGTAGTGACATTTTGATTTTCCTTAAGAACAAGGTCATCAATTTTGAAGTCACGGTGTTACAAGTGCTTGTTATAAGCACGCTTGACACGTTCAAGATAGACCTGATGATGCTCAAGAGTGTTGAGATGCCGCTCATCTAATAATTCAAGTTGTTCTAGACAATTTTGACAATAATCCTCATCGGAGACAAATTCTCTGAGAGAAACACGGAGAGATGGGATTTGGACTTCCAAAGGAAGGACATCCTCAGACCCATAGACGAGAGAGAAGGGAGTATCACCAGTAGGGGTACGAATGCTAGTCCGATAAGCCCAGAGAGCAAAAGGGATATGTAAATGCCAATCCCTACCAGCTCGACTAGTTACCTTTGCGAGGATATTACGCAAAGTTTTATTGGACGCTTCGGCCTGACCATTAGCTTGAGGATAGTATGGAGAAGAAAAACTGAGCTTGATGTTGAAAGCGTTGCAGAGATTCTGCAAATCAGTGTTCTTGAAAGACTTACCATTATCTGTGATGAGCTTATGCGGAATGCCAAAGCGACAAATGATGTGCTGATAGACGAAATCAACTATGGGTTTAGCCTTTGTTGAAGAAAGAGGGATAGCTTCTACCCACTTAGTAAAGTACTCAGTGGCAGTAATGATAGAATGATGACACTATGAAGAACGGGGATTGATGAGACCAATAAGATCAAGACCCCACTGCGAAAAAGGCCACAAATCCGCCGCAGGTTGCAAATCTTGACTAGGGATGTGTGTGAGATTGGAATGTTGCTGACACTTGACGCATTTCTTAGTGTATTCACAAAAATCTCGATTAAGAGAAGGCCAATAATATCCCAAACGTAAAATACGCTTGGCTACAGCTAAGCCACTAAAATGTCCACCACAAATACCATCATGGACCTCCTGGATGGCTTTAGATGATTCACGGGTTTTGAGGCACCGAAGCAAAATACCATCAAAGCCACGTTTGTAAAGAAGGCCGCCTAGAATAATATAGCGATTAGCGCGCTGGATAAAAGATCTTCTACCATTGGAAGTCAGATCTGGAGGAAGCACCGAATGAGATAGATAATCAACTATCTGTTGATACCACTCATCCTGAGTATGGGTTGTGACAGCATTGATCGAAGTTAGTTGCTCAAGATGAGATGGTTGATCTAATCGTTGCACAGCCACATAAAGACGCGAGTCTTCGGTAAAAGGCGGGATAAGTGAGGCTAATGAGGCCATTGTATCTGCGAATTGATTTGCAGTGCAAGGAATAGCTTGGATAGTGAATTTATCGAAAGATTGGAGTTGAGTAAGAACGATGTCACGATATTTTTTAAGGATGTCATTCTTGCATTGATAGACACCCGTGACTTGATTAACGATGAGTTCAGAATCACCAAAGATGTCAATATGACGAGCGCCGAGATTAATGGCGTTTTGAAGACCCAAGACAAGAGCTTCGTATTCAGCCATATTGTTGGTGCACTCAAAGTCCAATTTGTGTGTGACTGGGATAGGCGTACCCCAAGGAGGAATCATCACAAAACCTGCACCTCCCCCTTGCTGGCATTTAGATCCATCAAAGAAGAGCTTTACTTTAAATGGAGACAGACCAAAATCAATTTGTTGGATATTTTCATCGCGGAATTGAGCAGGGGGGTCTTGAGTGTCTGGAAGAGGAGCATCAGCTAATTGATCTGCAATAACCTGACCCTTGATAGACTTTTGCGGGATAAACTCGAGGTCAAATTCTGTCATGAGCATAAGCCAACGGGTGATACGATCATTGTGATAAGGCTTTGCATGAATCATCTTAAGTGGATTGAAACTTGTGACAATGTAAGTTTTGTGATTAAGGAGGTAATGACGAAGCTTAGAAGTTGCGAAGAAGAGAGCACAACATATTTTTTCAGCTTTGGAGTAACATGTCTCATACTCATGGAGGGTACGACTGATGTAATAGACAACTTGTTCTTTACCACAAGTGTCCCAATGCGAAATCATGGCTCCCAAAGCATGGTCAGTCACAGAGATATAAAGATAGAAAGGCTCCCCCTCACGTGGAGGTGTAAGCACAGGTGGAGAAAGAAGATAAGCTTTGAGATCATCAAAGGCCTTTTGGCAATGCTCATCCCATTCAAAATGAACATTCTTACGGAGGAGATGGTGAAAAGGTTGACAACAGTCCGACAATTGGGAGATAAAACGACGCAATGAATGAAGACGTCCTTGGAGACCGCGGAGTTGCTTTAAGTTAGAGGGGGGAGGCATCTCAAGGATAGCTTTTATTTTTGCGGGGTCCACTTCAATACCCCTAATGGAAATGATAAAACCTAAAAGTTTACCAGTGAGAACGCCAAACATGCATTTAGATGGATTTAGACGAAGAAAAAAGCGGATGAGCCTCTCAAAGAGAGGTGCAAGGATGAAAAGATGATCTTGATGACATTTGGATTTACCGAGGAGATCGTCAACGTAATCCTCCACAGTTTTTTGTAAGAGATCATGGAAGATGTAGGTCATTGCTTGTTGATAGGTTGCTCCTGTGTTCTTAAGACCAAAAGGCATGACACGATAACAAAAGGTCCCCCAAGGAGTTATGAAAGAAGTCTTATGTTGGTCTTCTGGTGCGATGAGAATTTGATTATATCCAGAGAAACCATCCATAAGAGAAAGCATCTCATGACCCGCAGTTAAATCTACGAGTTGGTCGATATTAGGTAGAGGAAAATCATCTTTTGGACAAGCAAGATTAAGATCCCGGAAGTCGGTACAAATTTGAATTTTCCCAGTAGCCTTAGTTACTAGTACTACATTGGAAACCCATTGTGGATAATCAATGGGTTGGATGAATTTAGCGGAGAGCAAGCGCTGTAATTCTTCTTTAACAAGAAGGGCTACTCTAGGGTGCATTTTACGTAATTTTTTCTTAACTGGTATGATGTTGGGAAGAGTAACGATATTGTGGACCACAATATCGGGATCGAGTCCTGGCATATCCTCGTATGACCAAGCAAAGGCTTGGCGATGTTTGGAAAGAAAAGTGGTAAAATCTCCTAACTCCTGTGGATTAAGGGATTGGCCGACCTTAATGATGTGAGGGTCTTCAGAAGTCCCTATATTAAGGTCGATAGTGGCCTCGTTGAGAAGCATAGACGAGTCAGAAGGAATAGTCTTGGGAAGATATGAATCCTCTGCCCCTAGATAGGTGAGGACGGAATCGTCATCCACACAGTGGATAGTGTTGATAGTAGGAGAATCGTCTCCAACTATTTCAGGGAAGATTAATGGTATAGAAGCAGACCGATTGTTAGTCTCATAGGCTAACGGCCCTAAGGAAATGGTATTGATCAAAAAAAAAAAGTTAGATGGGATGGAAATGTCGTCGTCCACATCAAGTGATGTTTCTGACTTAGCGGGAGAAGATGGTTCCTCAGTAGGAAGAGGCTCATCAAGAATAGTGACGGTGGCTTTTGAAAGGGGTTTAAATCCTAAACCAAATTTTTGATGTGGCATGAGAGTGGGAATGGATGTGAGGTCATGTATACCTTGTTCATATTTTCCCAGGCCAAAGCCTTTCCACGCACATCGATATAGATAAGTTTTTGCAAACGTGGGATTCTGTAGATGATCAAACCCTGTTAAGTAAGGTTTGGTCCTAGGAGGAGAATCTGGGCAATAGTGAGGCGTATCAAGACCACCGTAGATGAAATTAGTCTGTTGATTGGGCAGACCAATGGTGACGATGTGACCGAGACCTGGTTGATATTCAGGTTGTTTTTCTGGTCTACCATACTCATTAGGTTTGAGATGGGCATCAAAAGAAAAGAGAGGAAGCTCTCCTAGTGAGAAACGCTGCAATGTCTCTTCTAGATTTTGTAAATCCGGTAGCTTGGTTGCAGGTATGGAAGAAGATGAGGCCCCGTCAGGAGAAAATGCATTTTCTTTTAAAGGGGCAGATCTTGTGGTCATGTCGCATTGTGCGGAAGGAAAAGGATCTCCTGGATGAGTATATATTTTGCCCTCATATTGATATTTTAAGCATCGATGGAGGGTGGATGGGACACAATGCATTGCGTGAATCCAGGAGCGTTCGAGGATCATATTATAGTGGAATTTTCCTTTGACAATGTAAAAGAGTTCATGAAGCAGCTTCTTACCTACTCGAATGGGTAAGACCACAGTTCCTAAAGTAACTGCTAGTTGATCGTTAAATGATAGAAGGGCGAAAGGCGGGGGTGACACTACATTCTTATGTAACTTAAGTTGCTCAAACGTGTGCGAGGAGATGACGTTGAGTGCAGCTCCACTATCGATCATAACACGTTTTAACGTGGTGTTGTCGATTTGGACTGTGATAAAGAGGGGAGCCTCCAAATCCTCTGAAGAAAGAGGAGGAATTTCCGAATCTTCAAAAGAAATGGCGGTTGATGGTCCATTAAATCCAACAACCAACTCGAAGGGCTGGGGCTCATCGGAATTCACTGCGATGTGACACAGATTATCGATTAGAGCCTGGCGATGTTGTGGAGAGGATTGGATGAGGTCAAAAAGAGACATTTTGACCGGAGCCTGGGTGAGTTGTTTCATAACACTCTCCTCAACAGACACGGGAACTTGAGCCTGAGGTGCAGCACGAATAGAGACCCTGGGTCGTGGGGCTGATGAGGAAGGAGAAACGCCTTCAGGGGCTGCAGAAATGACAACCCGTGGTCGAGATGCTGAAGATGAAGATGGGTTATCATAGTGTTGGGTTCTAGTGGCGATATGGATTGTGTCAATTTGAGAAGGTGGAAGATCAAGTGGAGTGGAACCACTAGAGGTCTGAGTGGATCGTTGGGGCTAAGGTGACAGGAGGTACTTGTTCCTCCTCCAGCAAAAGATCACTTTCTTCCAAAAGGTTGTTGATGACAGATTGAAGAGCTTTACATCCCTCAGTATCATGACCCGGGGTACGATGGTAAGCACAAATCAGATCAGAGTTAAACCGGGTAGGTTTAACTCCTTTAGGGTTATAGGGTTTAATCGAAGGAAGGGTTATGGATGAAGATTGGATAAGTTGATGAAGGATTTCGGTGTAGAATCCGGTAGATGAAGATGAGGACAGAGATGATGAAGGTGGTTCTTTTACATTAACTAACTGCCGAGGTAAAAGAACTTGCATGTTAGGTTTAACAGTCTTTTTAGGAATCCTCTTATTTGTTTGGACATTTGGAGGAGCAGTCTTGGGCACTTGAGATGGGAGTAAGTGAGACATGATTGAATTTGGTGGAGGAGGAGGAGCCCCTAAAATAGATTTTGAAGATGATGGAGATGTGACAAATTTTGCGGTCTTAGATAATGTCGATTTAGATGAGGAAGAAGCTCCCAAAGTAGGTGTAATCAGAGGAACATAGAGTGCCTTGGTTTTTGGTAATGAAGATGATGATCCTGATAGAAGAGGTGACGTCTTTTTAGTAGGTAAGTCTACTTTTCGGGGTATTGGTGAAGAATGTGTTGTAGAAGAAGATGATGGCTTTGATAAGTGTGTAGAAGAAGACGCCTTCTCAGTGGGCAAATCCAATCATTTATGAGGCGTAGAGAGAGATTTTTGTGGAAGAGCACCAAGAGTCTTGATGGTCCGAAATATGGGCTTTCCTTTTTCAGGGATGGTGACAACTTCAACGGCATAAGGTGATTGTAACCTTTTCGGGGGGAGAAAATGGGGAGATACTGATGGTGTAATGTTAGATTTTGGTTGTCTCGGTTTAGGTTCCAGAACCGAGCGTATAGGTGTTGGTACTACTTCTTTTGATTTTTCTTTAATAGGCAAAGTAACATTAGTGATGGAAGAAGGGGGTGATGAAGAAGCAGTTCCTTGCGAAGGGACTACTTCTGATGCAGTAATCATGGGTGAAACTACTGTAGGAAAAGAGATAGGAAGGGTCAAAATCGAAGACGCTTCCGTCGAAGTCGGCACAATTATAGGTACATTCACCAAGGGCATAGTTGCAGCGGGAATGGGAGCAACAGAAGTAGATGTGTCTGCAGTGGAAACTCGAAGGGATGTAATTGCCTCGAGTATTGAAAGAATGTCTGATGATGAGACAGATGAGGATGACACTGTCTCGAGTATGGATGGAAGGTCAGAAAAAGGAGTGGAGAGAGATGACTCCGTGCTTAGTAATGTAGGAATATTCAAAGACGGGCTATCTGAAGATGGTGGAGTTCCAGTGATTGATGAAGTGGAAGGAGGTTCTGATTCGATTGATGTGTTCACAGATGGCTTGGTTTCAGAAGAAGATTTTTCAGTAGAGATGAAGTTGATAGTGTGGGTGTTTGGTTTTTGAGACTCTGAAGCATTATGGTTCGGGGCATGATTGGGAAAAGGTTGTTTAAAAACATTGAGTGCCTGATTTGGGGGAGCATTTGGGTTATCCAGAATGAGCTCGCCTTTATCAATGAATTTCTGGACAAGATTTTTGAAAGTCTGACATCGTTCAATGTCATGACCTTTGGTTCTATGATAAGGACAGAAATCATTTTCCCTATACCAGAATGGGCGTTCTCGGCTTTCATCAATATCCCTAATGGGGGGAAGTTCGATCATGCGAACTTCCAACATTTTTTCTAAGATAGAGGCATATGATTCCCCCAATGGAGAGAAGGATCGAGATGATGAAGTCCCTTTTCGAGAAGATGAGGAGTCTCTTCTTGGTGTTTGATTAGGAGTGTTATCGGCTTGTGATGCTTTTAATACGATAGCGTTGGTGGATCCTTGATTTTTGTCTTTAGAAGGGGAAGAATTTGGTTTGGTAAACCGAGAAAAATCTGGTTTAGATTTAGAGCGAAGTTTTAGCTTCCCTTGCTCAATGGCGCGAGATTCAAGTTTGCGTGCCATCGTGAAGGCTTCTTCAAAGGTATGAAAAGTTTGGATCCTTAAAGTGGAAGAAATTTGATTAGCACAAGATCGAGTAAACAACTCGATTTGTTGGGATTGAGGAAGGGAGAAAGACAATTGGTTGATTATCCCTCTCCAATGAGCGACAAAGTCTGCAATAGACTCATCATCGAATTGGCGAATGTTATAAAGATCTGTGATCGAGATCTTATGCGCCATATTTATTGAAAAGTTTTCAACAAACATTTGAGCCAATTGAGAGAAAGAAAACAAGGAATGTTGAGGAATGTTATTGTACCAGTCTAAAGCAGGACCTGCTAGAGACATAGGAAAGATACGGAGCATAAGCTCCTGATCCTGGACTATGAGGTAGCAAGCATGTTTGAATGCTCACAAATGTTGTTGAGGGTCTTCCCGACTATGAAATTTTGAAAATTTAGGAAGTTCCCATTGGGGAGGATAAGGCTTAAAAGCCACTGAGGGGTGAATGGGTTCATTACAAACTTCTTCAAAGGAGTATGAAGGACGAACCCCTTTTGTGGAGGCTTCCAAGTCTGTGATTTTCTTGAAGAGAATTTGAACCACGTCAAATTGAGGAGGAGGCATATTGGTATGTCCTACATAAGAAGCAAATGGTGGATGTTGTTGAGGTGTCAACGGGGGATTCATCTGTTGATGGATAGGATGATAAGAGGAATAACCAGGTGTTCTGGGTGACACCGGGTGGGGTATTTGCTATGAAGTAGCTTGTGTATAGGCAGGCTATGGGATAATAAGTGATTGAGAAAATGAAGGTTGGATGACGGATGGAGCCTGTGATTGGTGGACTCCTATGTTTTTTGATTGGATCGGGACAGATTGAGGAACATGAGTGCCGACTTGATTGGACATATTGGGGAACAAGACCTGAAAGGGGCCTTCTACTGCCGGATTAGGTATTAAGGGTGCCAATGTTAGAGGATGGGCGAAGGTCACAGTTGCTGGAACATTGGAAGAAAGACCCCCTAGAGGACGAGAAGTAGGAGCCAACTGACTATTCGGAGGGGCTTGGCTCATGAAGAGGTACTGACCTTGGGACACGATGGAGGGCATAGATGAATTAACAGCAATATGCGGGTGTGCAGATGCATTCATTATAGCCAGGGAAGAATGCCTCTCAGAAGTAGGTTGTGGAATATTCGAGGTAACTGCGGTGTTAGGAATAGGTAAGACTATTTGAGAACTAGTCGATATGGTAGGTGGAAGAGAAAAGGGAGGCATAGGGGCCTCGCCCTTCTCCATGACTCGAGGCAAGAGAGATGATGCAAACTGCTCTACAAAGGCCTGGGGTGATCCACGAGGATAATCGTACACTTGTTGGATTGGTGGTCCTTGATCAGATATTTGAATAGACTTGTGTACTAGGTAGTCCATGAGGGCTATCGGATTGCGGTCGAGGAATGCCTGGAATTCAGGATCCCCGCGGGGAACATACTCCGAGCCAGATGATATTTTCGAAGGACTAGCGGAAGCTAGATGTGAAGGGATTGCTTTGGCTTGATAGAAAGGATTATATGACCAGGATGGGAAACCAACTAACAGCTATCCCGAGGAAGATTGGGGGGGGGGGGCGAAACCTCCACACTAGTGGTGATCTCGGAGGAAGAAGGAACCAGTTGAGCCATTCTTCTAGATTGTGACCGAGTGATAACCGTCATAAACACGCAGAAAAGAAGATTGACCTAACTAATGCACAGACAATTCAAGCAGCGCAAGTGATTATCTCCTTTAAATTTTGATGCTTTTAAGAAAAGAAAATGTTAGGGAAGGCTTTTTAGAACAGGAACTACTCAGATAGCCAAACTAAGGATGGTGTTATCACCGAATCACAGCACCCCTAGATGTTGATCAGATTTCTAGTTTGATCACTCTAAGCATCCAGTGTGATTGGATAACATGGGTACTATCTCCAAGTTGTGGGACTTGTTGCTTGAGACAGGCCTCCAGAGAAAGCTGGTTCTTGCTCCTAAACTACCTGCCACAATCTACTCTAATGCAGGATAAGCTAACTGTTCTAATCTAAATTTCCTAGGGACCAAGGAAAGAGAATGCATAAAATGAAAGCCTACACTAAAGCGGTGATACACCAGAAAAGGAGGGTGGGAGAGTAGTCTCCAAATGTGTGAAATACAGAGGCAAAGTGCACACTAGAAGAGGTGATGACAGTTCACCATAATCTAGCAAAACGCATTCACAATAATATTTCAAGCATACACAATGATAATGAATCCCTGCAAGAACATAATAAATAGACACAATATACTTGTATAAATATTAAAGGGGCAAGAAGAATGCAAGGAAACACAGCAGGGGAAGATATATCCACAAACTGATATTTTATTGCTTCATGATATGCACATTTCAATCTATTACAAGATAAGGGCCTGGATCACCATGCAAGGAGTCCACTACAAGGGCCTGCAACACACTGGCTTCACAAAGCAATTTTGACAGAGCTTTGTTACCCAAAAACTCTCCCCCTTTACAATAAGCCCAACACTCCAATTTATAGAAAAAATGAGAAGGAGAAGAGAAGGGAAAGTGGAAATCCCGAAATCTGTCCTTCAACCACCTGTAAGAGGCATTAAATTGAGTGGAATGGGTATACATTACTTGAAAAAGGCTCCCCATACTGTCCCATGTGCTGCAGCAGAGAAAGAATGATGACCATGCCTCTTAAATGCACTCCCAGCTACCAAATAAAACACTGTTCTGAACCCGGCCACGTTTTCTTAAAAATATCAATCAATTTCTGATCAAATCTGAAATTTCTTGATTTCTGTACATCGGGCTTGGAAACACGATTCCAACGGTACCAATTTTGTGTGATTTCGTTGAGAAATGCAAAAGTTATGGCCTTCTGAGTGCAGGCAGCTATTTTGGGCCTGGCAGGCGTTTTCTGTCATTTGACGGGAAAGAGCATCTACTGACTGGAGCTGAACACATTTACTTTATTTAAATATATATATCCTCATTAAAATTAAGAAATCGTGCCCGTAGAGGACGTCGTGCCCGTTCCAGAAAGTCCAATTTTATGAAAATCGGAGTTCGGAGTCAAAAGTTATGGCCGTTTGAAGTTCCATGGGTCAAATGTTGACTTTTCCTCCTGTGACACATGTCATGATTTGATTGGTCCTCAGATCCTTCGGGTTTTCACATCCCACGCGTCCCTTTGTCCCATTTGGTACAGTGCTCTTTGTGCTGATTTTGGCCGAACCGGCCGGTTCGCGCCTTTTTGTCCCATGCGTCCCATTTGCCTTCCGGGCTACCTCGACTCTTTTCGCCCGGTTCGGCCGGTTCGCACATTTTTGGCCCAAATGTCCCATTTTCTTTCATACCATTTGTTCCCATTTCAGTCGAATTGGCCGGTTCGGGTATTTTGTTCCACTTGGCCCACTTTGTTTTGGACTGCCTTGACTGATTTCGGCCGGTTCGGCCGGTTCGCGTCCATCTGTCCCACTTGTCCCATTTGCCTTCGGACTGACTGTGCTCATTTCGGCCGGATCGGCCGGTTCACGCATCTTTGTTCCTCTTGTCCCGAGCAACACTTAGCCAACTTTTCCTCTTTCGGCCGGATCGGCTTTTCGCGCCCGCCGCGTACTTTTGGCCCGATTGTCCCAAATGCAATTTGGACTGTTCGTGCTGATTTCACCCGGTTCGGCCGGTTCGCACTTTTTTGTCCCACACGTCCCAGATGCGACCTTGAGCAACACTTAGCCAATTTTCACGATTTTTTCTGGATCAACCTATTTTCCTTCTGCAACCCCTTTTTCACATTTTCTCAGGACTTACTCTCTTCCTCTTGGATAGGGTAGTTAGAAAAATATGAGGGGACCCTAGAAACATGACTTTTCACCCTGAATCAATATAAATGCTTGCATGTTATCAAAATTACCTTGAGGGGTGAATTTTGGATAACAGATGGTTTGGGTAATGTTTGGTGAGGAGTCCCGAAGGCACTTCAGTAAAAGACCGGTACGTGGCTTGATATAGGGGCCTACCCCCGCACTTCACACACCGCTGCGATAAGGGAGTCGGGTGCTTTGCCAATATATACCAAAATCTTCCGTGAATTTATAGCGCGGCCCGAGTACCACGTAGGCTCTTCCTCTTGGATATCACTTCCAAGTAGGCGAGGCCAGGGAAGGAATTTTTGTTTAAATGCTTTATACCTAGTGATTTTGGCTTTGTGTGCAAGGGTGAAAAATAAAAATCAAATAGTGTCACTACCGATTTTGATCAATTTTCCAGCCTAATTAAAACTAGATGAAAAACATGTAGCAATGACAAAGAAAAAGTTCTTTTTAAGCACTTAAAAACGAAGTGTTTGATTTCGATGAAGACAAGTCAAACAGATTCTTTCCCAAATGCGATTAAGTTCTTTTTAAGCACCAAAAATTGAAGTGTTTGGATGTGATATGCAACCGACAAAGAAATCCTAAAAAGGAGAAAACACCGTAAAAGAGGAATGCCTGTAGATTTAGCTCTCCAAGGTGTGTGGACTTCAAAAAGCGCGTTGTTGAGCTCTTCCCCTCAAACAATCCCACGAACAAGCAAATTGCTCCGCAAGAAGAGGTTAAGCAAACACCGAACAAAAATCCAGAAAGATATATCCGGATAATGGTGAAACGAAAAATTTCTATTCTAAGAAAATAGAAAAATTTCAGAACAACGATTCCGCATAAAAAGCAAGATTGGAATGATGAAAAGAGATGCTCAAGCAGAACTGATAGAAATCAGTGAAGAAAAAAGAACAAAGCTCAAAACTAAAAAAAAGAAATGAACTTACCAATAAGGGACTTTGGTTCAGGTCCCACCGGGCATGCCAGAATGTAGATCAAGGATTTCGTGCTTGTTACCTGTCCAAGTTAATGCACCAAACTAAACACAAAACCCTGAAAAACTCCAATAAAATCGATACCTGATGGATAAGATCCGAAGATGTAGACGAATGAGGAAGCCGATGTAGATAAGATGGGCGCACACGAGTAATTCACACAATAGATCCGAGTAACCTGCAAGACACCGATGCTTGACAGAAAAAGACGACGTTAAGAGATATTTAGGTGGACTGCCCGAGAAGCGGGTCTGGGAAGCGATAAGCTTTCTCGGCGGATGTCAGTCCACATTTTCAATTAAGAAAAGAAGCATACATGATGTAAGTAAAAAGCTAGATTTTCTGATTGTAGTAATAAGACAGAATCTAAACAGCAGACAGAAAGTACAGAAAACAGGGAACTATGAAATAATGCGGGATTTATGTTACCTATGTCCTTTTACCTGTCTACAGGGAAATCAGCGTCGACTGGGTAGAATCGGCGTCGACTGATGTGTTCGGCGTCGATTGAGATGAATCGGCGTCGACTGGGTGAGATCGGCGTCGACTAAAGGCAGATCGATCAATCAGGGACTGTGCGATAAGATTCGGGAATTAGAAGGTGAATGTGGTCTGCTGGATGTGCCGAAGTTGGCGAGATACTGGAACAGAGTCACCAGATGATAGATGGTTGTGTGTGATGTTGACATGATGTGGGCAGAGTAACGGTGCTCCTCTCAGGGATTGATTCAGACAGGATCTACCCTTACTTGACACCCTTGATGCTAAAAGATCTCTCTTTCTTACAGCCTGTGTCTCTCTCGCTCTCTGTTCATGTGTAAGTGCTTCCTTTTTTCATTTGTTCACTTTTTCGCTCTCTCTTCGGTCCTTAGAACTGAGTTCTAGACTTGCTTTTATAATCGGCGCCGCTCCTAGAAAATCGGTGCCGACCCATATGGTCGGCGCCGATCGCGGAATAGACTCCCGAGATGGCCAAAATGAGTGATTTCAAGAAAGATAAGACTTACCCTGAATATGGGAAATATCCCGCTTAGGGAAGAGGAAAAATAGATGTGATACATAGATAGAATAAATTTGGGGTAGATAAGTGATTAAGATGCATGGGAAGAAGCGTAATTAAATATTTAATATTTAATCACTCATGGGTAAGATATGATGGGGTGAATTAAATTTAGAATAAGTGATTAAATCACAAATTGGATAATATCCCAAGGGGATAGTTGGTGACGTAAACGTGCCCCAGGTTACCCAAGCAAGTAAATGGATGAGAGGGACACTAAATTGAGTAACCAATTTTAAGTGTCTACAGTCTAATCAGGACACAAGGTTCCCAGAGAGCTCGCCATCAGAGAGCTCAGCAGACAACAACTGGATCATCAGGATCCACACCACAAACCTCTAAACTACCGACCAAACCTGCTACACAGGGGAGAGGATCAGATGAAGTTTTGGGTATGGTATTACTTGAGAGTTTTGGAGAGACTACCCATAGAACCCTAGTAACAAGGGTCAGGCACATATCTCAGAGCCTACTATTGGTGACATGGGGCGCAGTCATAGGAGGCATGAAGCATTCTAGAACCACCAGATAGAGCATCAAATTATTTTTATTGAGACTATAGGTAACATTGGTAGTATTCCTACCTCCATTTTTTTTATTCTGGTTCTTCTAATTCTTTTATACCACCATCTTTAGTAGAGCGATACAGGATGGTGGAAGTTAAGCAGGGTCATAGTTGGGATGTTGAGATAGATTCTAGAGCCAAGATCTCTATAGACTCCTTAGTTAAGGAGTGTGTAGTGGATTTGGGACCTTTCACCACTACCTTGGATATTCGTATCCTTCCATTGGGATCTTATGGATTCATATTGGGCATATACTGGTTATCTGCACACATAGCCATAGTGGATTGTTACCACAAGATCATATCTTGTACAGATGATCTAGTAGATGAGGTAGTTATAACAACAAACAAAAGACCTGGTTCTATTCACACCATCTCAGCTAAGCAGCTTAAGTGGTGTGTGTGACAGGGTTGTCAAATGTTTACTATCAGAGTTAGTGACCGATCAGAGGATTGGTCTAGTGGACCATCACTAGGTGACCATCCCATTTGGAGAGAGTTTTCTAATTTCTTTCTAGGGGAGCTACTGAGGTTACCACCCCCATGTGAGATATATTTTCATAGAGATCTAGTTTCAAGAGCATAGCCTATCTCACAAGCACCTTATTGGATGACTACCCCTGAGCTTTGTGAGCTCAAGTTGTAGCTTGAGGGCCTTCTAGAGAAAGGTGTAATTCATCCTAGTGTATCCCCTTGGGGTGCACTGGTCATCTTTTTAAATAAGAAGGATGGATCCTTGTAGTTTTGTATTGATTATCTTCAGCTAAACAAAGTAATGATCAAGAATCGTTATCCCCTTCCGCGCATTAATGATTTGTTTGATCAATTAAAGGGAGCCACATCTTTCTCTAAGATAGACCTTAACTCAGGCTACCATCAACTGAGGATTTCGGAGGTGGAAATTCATAAGACTACCTTGCGTATGAGATATTCCCACTATGAGTTCACAGTGCTACCTTTTGGTTTAACGAATGTCCCTGCAGTGTTTATGATTTTGATGAATGCGGTATTTAGTACCTTCTTAGAAAACTTCATGCTCATCTTCTTGGATGACATTTTGATTTACTCACGTACACATGAGGAACATGAGGGGCAACTTTGCTAGGTTCTTCAGTGTCTTCAGGAGCAGAAAATTTACGAGAAATTGGAGAAGTGTGCATTCTTTCAGACGGAGGTGTGGTATTTGGGTCATATCATTTTTGGGGAACATATGAACACCAATCCTTCCAAGATTAGAGATATCATTTATTGGTGAACACCCACTACTGTGACTGAGGTGCATAGCGTCATGGGATTAACAGGTTACTATAGGATATTTTTTCAGGACTTATCTTGGATTGTGCACCCCATCACTTCCCTTTAGTGGAAAGGGAAGAATTTTTTTTGGTTAGAAAGGTGTGAGCAGGCCTTTAGGACACAGGGTGAGTCTTTCATTTGTAAAGATGCTTATTTAGTAAGGCTTGGAGGTGTGTTGATGTAGGAGGGTAGAGTAGTGGCTTTTGAGTCTTGTAAACTCAAATATTATGAGATTAATTATCTTAATCATGATCTTGAGCTTGCGGCAGTTGTGGATGCTCTGGTTCGATGGAGGAAATTTTTGCTTGGTCAAAGATTCACACTCAAGATTGATCATTTGAGTCTTCGCCACCTCTTCACGCAGCCCAATCTCAACACTCGTTAGTGGCATTAGATGGAGTTTCTCTGCATGTATGATATGGAGATAGAGCATGTGAAGGGGAAGGATAATGTGGTGGCAGACTCTCTCAGTAGATGGAGACATATGATTATGGCCACTTCAATGGGCACATATTTATGGAGCATGATCTTCAACAGCTTCCTCTTGACAGCTTCTAGTTCAAGTAGACATAGAGTCGCAAGGAACTTGAAGGGAAGTTTGATGGTTTTTATCTAGAGGCAGATGGCCTTTTTAGGCATAGAGGTCAGATTTAAGTTCCCAGAGATGGAGGAATGAGGCAGGACATCTTGGTAGAGGCACATTGTGCACCCTATTCATCACATCTCAGGGTGAAGAAGATGCACGCCACCTTGAGACAATTATATCATTGGAGAGGACTTCAAAAAGACATGCCTCAGTTTGTGTCATGTTGTTTAGAGTGATAGAAAGTGAAGGTTGAGCATCAACATCCTGCTGGCCTTTACTTTCCTCACGCTATACCTGAGTGGAAATGGGACACCATTTCCATGGACTTCATTGTTGGGCTACTGATGTCGAGATACCACCACGATGCCATCATGGTCACGGTGGATAAATTGACAAAAGTGGCTCATTTTTCTCCAGCGAAGACCACTTATACAACTAATGTAGTGGTACGTGTATATCTAGATGAAAATTTTAGTTTACATGGGATTTTGTGAAAGATTATTTGTGACTGTGATCCTTTGTATACTTCCCATTTCTAGACTACCATGCATTATGACCTCGGGAGTGGAATCAACTTCAGCACAACATATCACCCTGAGACAGATGGACAGACTGAGCATGTGAATAAGATTTTAGAGGAAATTCTCAGGATGTATGTGATGGATCAGTAGTCTAGATGGGAGGAGTACCTGTACTTGGTGGAGTTTACCTATAATAATAGTTTTCACAATTCTATAGGCATGGCTTCTTTTTAGGATGTGTATGGAAGAGAGTGAAGGAAACCTCTTAGTTGGGACATGTTATAGGACAAGGTTTCTCTTTGACCATATTTGTTGTTGGATATGGAGCAGAAGGTGGTTTTGATCAGACAAAGATTGTAGGAGGCACATGACACACAGAAGAAGTACGCAGATCAGCACAGGACCGACCATAGTTTTGATGTGGGCATAAAGGTTTTCCTTCGTGTCAGACCACATAAGATCCCTATCTGTTATGTAAAAGGTTCTAAACTAGCTCCTAGATTCGTTGGCCCTTTTGAGATCTTGGAGCGTATCAGCCCTTTAGCCTACCATCTAGCATGGCCACCTAGCTTGTCTCACATACATGTTGTGTTTCATGTTTCAGTTCTTAGGATATATGTTGTAGATCATTCTCACGTGTTATATTAGACATCATTATAGGTTTGGATTCAGGGGTAGGTGATGGTAAATCCCATTCACATCATAGATTGTAGAACCTTGGGCCTTCGAGGAAGATAAGTTGATCAGGTCTGGGTGGAGTGGGACAGATATGATGAGACTATGGCTACATGGGAGGATGCTACATTACTATGCGTTCAGTTTCCACATTTTTTCTAGTGACTTCTAGGATGAAGTTGAGTCTAAGGGGAGGGGGATGTAGTGCCCACTTCCCTTTGAAAACTTTTGATATTGATCATGATACTGTTGATTATATTATAGACATGATTATGGACTTTATTATAGTATGATGTTAGATGTTAGATCATGGATTATTGTTGACCTTTATTCAGGTATGATACATGAAGATTATTAGAGACATTTTTATATATTGATGATGATATGTTGTTTGACATGGTTATATTTTGGATGTTGTTCAGACATGTGATATTTGGATATTGTGAGTAGACCTAGAAATGGAAATTATTTGATGATGACATAGTTTTTGAGTAAAAAAATGCAAATGATCTTGTTGGTTTCTTGGATGTTGTTGTGATTCATATATCTAGATGATTTTGGAATTTTATTTTTATTATTTTGGATGTTCTGATATGGCCATGAGGCCGAAGGAGGTATTTGTGTTTTACAGGTTAAAATATCACAACAAACATCGAGGGATTGGAGACCAACCACATAGGAATTCTAGATGAATTCAACAAGGTCACCATGGAAACTTGTATTTGATTGTGTTAGGGATTCCCATGGGGGGATCACATTTAAACATGAACAAGGGTTATGTGTATTTATTTATTTGGTTCCTTTTTATTGATGTTTGTATGTGTTTACTAAGTGATGTATTTATCCCTTTTATTTAAATAAATTGTGGTATATAATGTGAGTAATTATATTGTTAAAATAAATTAATCAAATTGGGACATAAGAAAGTAATTATTGGAGTGGTTGACTCTTATATTAAATGTTGTAAGATATGTGTCAGAGATATGTAAGTAAATTTGGATTATGAAACACTTCATCTTCTTTGGAATTCGAAATTGTCCTTGGAGACTGATTTTGGAGGCTTTTGGGACAAGTTAAACTTGTCCCATACCTCTTAAATTTTCATACCAACCTCATCTATGGTTGGAGATTTTACATTTAGCTGTCATACCAACTTCATACCAACTTCTTGCTTGAAATTAATTTCAGTCCTTTGTGCTATGATTTTGATTTGAGTTTGTAAGTAAGATTGTCTTATTATTCACCTACTTATTTATTATGTCTTGGAGATTGAAGTTGAATTTTGGGTTGGGGTTGAGGATGTGTGATGTGGCATCCTACATGGATCCACCTCATCCTCTTCTCCCTCTTCTATAAGATTCAAATTGCTTGCCTTGTTTTGGGTGGCTTCACTTTTGGAAACTCCTTTTGGGGAAAATTCTTTTGATGTTTTGGAGCTCTTGCTTGGAGAAGTTTTTGGGAGATTGTTGCATACTTGTATTTGGCTAATTTGGATTTCTTGCATTGGGTTAAATCTTATTGTTTTGCAACTTTGAACAACTCCATCATGGAGAGGTAGGAGCTTGGCTCTTGTAATGCTTCTTTTCTATTTATGAAATTGTTATTGTTGTGGATGTTTTGGCATGTTTGTGGGATGTTGGGTAGATGACATAGGAATGGTGTAGGGGAATACTATGGAGTTCATTTTTTGAGAGGCACAAGTGTTTTGGGGAGGTATAAGTTTGGAAGGAGTCGGTATTTGGGTTCCACCTTACAAATAAATAGCTTGCATGTATTTACTCATTATGGGGTGTCATAAGAGGTTAGGGAGGAATAAGGAAATGTGAGGAATAAGGGGTACTTGGGGGATCCATAAGGGCATGTCAGGGCTTTGATAAACTATATTTTGGTAGTTTGAAATCAGGTGGTGATACCCATTTCCCCTTTGGGAGGCATAAGTAGCATCCCCCATAGTTTCTTGTTCCTTTGGCTTGCTTGATGAAGCCTCGATGTTGTTTGTCATGCTTTAATGTAGTTTTAAACTACATTCTGTTTTGGATTGCATTTTAAATGTGAAAATGTTGCTTGTGTGTTGTGGAATCCTTTATTGTGACAAGTTGAATCACATATTCTATTACATTATGGCTGGGTCTCAGGGGTCAATGAAGAAGGATAACTTCTCCTTTTCATTGGATGTCTTGGTTGGGTGGAGAGTGTTTTCTTTCCCTTGCTCTTTTTGTTATTAGAATTGGAAGAATGATAAATCTACGTGTTGTTGTTCTAGAGAAAAGGAAAAAAAGAAAACAATCTAACAGTCCCTTGTTGAAATGAAATCTTATTGTAACCTTTCTCACTTGAAGTGGATGAACTCGTATATGTTTTGTAATGGAAATATGTTGTATTGAATATGAAAGTTATAATTTTAAAATGTAAAGGAGAGATATACTCTATTTCTGTTTTGGAAGAAAGATATGTATTTTCTATATTGTATT
This sequence comes from Taxus chinensis, assembly GCA_019776745.2. Taxonomy (NCBI): domain Eukaryota; kingdom Viridiplantae; phylum Streptophyta; class Pinopsida; order Cupressales; family Taxaceae; genus Taxus; species Taxus chinensis. Next base: position 823,226,131 of record CM034147.1, read on the forward strand.
GTGAAAATCAATAGAAAAGACAAGTTGTAAAAGAAGGAAATCTTGTATTTTGAATAAAAGTTTCATTCTTTTCCTCAATTGGAACTACTTATATTTACAATTATTAGTTTGAAATGTATTTTAAATATCTGTTTGAAAGGAAGAAATTCGTGTGAGGAAAATACAGAACTCTATCTTTTGGAAATGTGTAAAATTTGAAATCAAAATTGCATTTTGGTTTTTAATAGTTTAATTTGAATCAGCTAAATGTATTAGATTAGAATTGGAATGAATCCTAATACTTGGAATATGAAAATGGAAAATAGATCCTTTAAAATTTAATCTCTATTTTATAGTTTCAAACTAGAAAATACTTTATCCAAAATGCACAGTTTGAACCTGCAAAAATGAAATAAAAAATTAAACGATTAAAATAAAGTAGTATGCCCTAAATTAATTCAATTGGAAAAAAACTCATAGGGAATTTCTTAGAAAACTTAGAAGAATCGGGCTCAAACTGTTTAGTTGTCGTTTTGCCGTCAAAGTAGTATTTTTTTTTTAATTGGGAGTAAATCAAACAAACTTATCTTCCAAATCCATCCTAAATCCATCTAAGAACGATTATCCATGTATAATTGACATGTTGATAGATGAGGAAGATCAATTGATTAAAATTTCATAAGTTAAGAATTACCCGCCACCCTACTTTTGCCTTTTGGTTATGTTTTTACAGCCATGCGCACCCGCATCAGTCAACTTAACCTTTAAATTAATTTGGGAAATTTTTCTAAGTTTCCTCCACCACCCTGCCGTCCCGTAGCCAATCAGATGCTACCACGGGGTGTCACGAGGCATTGACGGAGGAGCGGTTATCCTTTCTAGCTTAGTGCTTTGGATATTTTTTTGGCAAAGATTTCATAAATTCTCCCATTGGCCCGCTTATCCAGATCTAATGGTTGGCTGACACATGGCATCCTTAGGTGTCAGTGGAGGCACAAAGCATTTTAATCCTTTGTATCCTTTTTCTTTTAAAGTATAAAATTCGTATGTTTCCCATGTAAGTCTTTTTTTTGCAAGGGAATCGAGGATCGACATGTGGCGCTTGGAAATGTTGACATGTTTCCTCTTTCAGGTTCACGGGCACATGGAGGTAAATTGCGCTTTCGTCCCAAAAGGGCAAAAGCATTACATTCCTTTCCCACTCCTTTGGCTTGTGCCTTGGAAAATTTCACTCCATCGCTCTGTGATTCCTTCTTTGGGTGAAATTTATCCCCATGGTCCGCAGGACCACCTTAGGAAAAATTTCCTCCCTAGGCCCATAGGCCCATTCTTGGGAAAATTTTCACCCCAAGGCCCATCGGCCCATTACTTGAGAAATATGAGGAATTAGGAGGACTTATTTATATCACTGGAAAGGTAAGGAAATTTTCTATCAATTGGGAATGTTTTTGGGAAATTTTGAGTGCATTAATTTTGAGAAAAATATAGTTGAATATTTTAATCCTGTTAGAGAGTGGTATAGTGAGAAATTACCCTCTTAACCTAATTGATAATCTACCCCTAAGTTTGGACCTTGTGACCTTTTATTACTGTCGTGTTAATAAAACTATAAGCTATTAATAGAATTTGGATTTGAAATGTTCTTACAATAACTTATGTCTTGTAACATGGTTGTAGACTCGTTTAAACAAAAAAAAATTATTCCGTAATTTTCCATACTTATCCTAGGTTGTTCTTGGGTCTCGAGTGGGTTTATTTTAGTGGGCATCATAGTAATTATTGCTAGGTAAGCCCATTTGGGCAATGTGTTTAATTACGCGTACTTGTGTTGCTCTCAATGACCCAGAAATAGATATATTATTGCATTAATACTTTAAAAATTTAGGTATACCAATCCATGACCTAATAGTATTGGGAAATGTTAAGACGCTTATGGATGCTTTGGGGTATTTCGTACCTTTCTCTTAGAGGTGTTAGTTTGGTAGATCTTAATATATTAATCTCAGTGGTGCTTATGTTGTGCTTCTTCTTCGAAAACAACAACTCTTGGTCATAAATTCCATGTTTGAGTAGATTAGTTAATTGTCCTCTTACATTTGATGTCTTCTAATGGGAATGTAGTGTCATTGGAGTAAAATTTTGCATTGTCATATTGTTGCTTGGTTAGTGGTATCTTGTGGAAGTATGAGTGTTATTTGTAAACCCTCCTTGCCATATTACGTGGAAAATTTTTTAAGACTAAACAACAAGCATTGTTTTCTTTCCCAGACAAATGTAAATCTCTTAAATTCGTAAAAGTAATTATGCCTCTTTAATGGGTCTTCCTTGTAACTTCATTTGAGACTTGTAGAGACCCACTAGGAATGTTTAATGATGCTTGTAATTATTTTCTAAACCCTTGAAATATTGATTTCGTACATGTTGAATGGTAGATTCCTAGCTCTTATGAAATGAATGATTTTTTTGCTATGTTGAATGTCCCTTGTTCCTATAGAATTAAAAATGTGACGTGTTGATTCATTTATCTCTCCCATAAAAAATACTAATGTGATATGTTTGACTCTTAATTCCCATTAAAATTTAGTTGATAAGATGACGCACCCCAAACAATAAATAAAAAATATAATCTGAGGAGATTTGACCTTGGAACTTACCAAATAAACTGGAACATAGAAAAAGGAAAAAGGTCCTTGTTATAGCCTTGGTATATTAATAGAATAAATAAAACCTATGTATCATAATAGAAAGGAAAAATTTTCCATCTAAATTCCCTAGGAATAAAAAATTAATATTGTTTCCACCTATTTCAGAATGGCGAGATATCATGCCCACCTTAGTGGTGCTACTTATAACACAAACTTGTGATGTCATAATAGGAGGAAGTTTTAATTAAGAAAACTCGTAAGGATTTTGATTAGCAAGAAAAATAATAAATTTTGACTTAATAAGTTGATTTATAAAATAAGTAAGATTTATGTATTGAGTACAAATGTATATTTGAACCTTTAGTTCTTCTGCCTACCCAAAATTGTGAAACACCTTACTGATAGTGATGTGTTCTAATTGCATAGTACTCCCCTTTTTCATAGACGTATGTGCCTTTCCCTTGTAGGATTTGGTTTCGTCGAACCCTTGTTGCCTCGTAACTCGATGAATGTGATTTTTAGGCTTTAGGATTGGGTCTTATCTCTTGTTTATGGGAAAAACAACCTCCTTGTGTGTTTATTTAGTCCTTGAAGACATAGGTCATTGTAATTCTAAGGCAACATATGTTAAATATATGAGATAACTTTGGGAAATCCTCTTTTCTTCTTTTTTCTTGAGTCACCTTTTGGTTGTTTCCTTTTTTGCCATTGTGAAGGAAAGTACAAGTTTGTTTCTATAAGGGTTTTACTCACTTCTGGTACGATGCAATTCTGGGTTGCAGTTAGACCCCCTCTCGTTACTTGTTTCTTCTCTCTAGCTCCCTTGAGTTCTCTTTGGTGTTTCGACTTATGCATGTGCTATATTATGGTTATTTTGAACTTGTGGAGGGTTTAAGATAAATAAATCCCTTTGTGTTATGTAGAGTGAGTGGTGCCTCTTGTTTTAATATGTTAGTTCTAGTGGAAATTCCTTCTAAAGGTTCGACATTTCTAAATTAGGATAGTGGTGTGTGTTATTCCTTGAATGTAAAATCAAGTCATATAAAAACCTTATGGCCATGTTTTTTTTTCCTTAGTATTTCCATGAAAAATTGATTATACACTCTTGGATTATAAAAGTGCTTCCCATGATTAGTTTCTTGATCATAAATGTTTTGGCTAACTTAAGTGTCCTTCCTTGTTGTTAAAACTCATCTTTTGTGATCTCAAAATTGTGAGACATTAGAGTAGACTTGTTTTCTCGTATAAATTGATGGTCGTGGTTGATATTTATTAGTCTTGTCTAAATAATGAACCTTGAAAGTGTAAATTAACCATAGTGGAAGCCTTAACTTGTGTCGTTGTAGTATGCGGGATCCATGGGAGACTATACGGTCATTTCGAGTACATGAAATTATCCCTATTATTCCTTTACATGGTGGTTATTCTTGAGACTACCTTTGAAATTTTCATGTTTTGATGGTATGTGTTGTAGCTTGGTTTGTCACATAGACTTACTCCTTAGAATTAAATGTTCACAACCTTAATTGAAGAAATTTTAACAGCTCATCCCTTATAATCTTCCTTATTTTTTTTGAATTGCATTAGACCAAACTTGGGTTCTGTAGACCCACAATTGTTGAAGCAAAGGATGTGATCCTTTTTTTTTTCTTTGTTCCCTAACCCTTTCTCTATGACTTCCAAGAGGAAGTCAAATCTAAAAGGAGGGGTATGTAATGCCCACTTATCTTCAACACTAAATGAACCATGATTATCTTTTATGAATTGTTATAATCATAAACATTGTTGTTTTTATTATAATTAGCGAACTAATAAAATGTGCAGGGCATCATGACTCCATTCTGTTTTGGTTATTATTTTTTAACTATATGTCGTACTATGGACCCTAATGGGCATTCAAGGATAAAGCAATTAGCTAGAATGGTTGCATTGTCGTAATTTGATTGTGATAGCATTACTCTTCAATATTTTTTTGTTGTATTTGGTTTATCTCTATGACTGGACACATAGACACTATTGTGCATTATTGCTGGTAGATATTAATAGACGATTGACATTAACACATTGTGATATGGGAATCGAAGGATAGACTTTATTCTAAATGAACTGATTAACTTTTGATAGACATTTTAGTATGGAAGAAAATAATGTGTTTTCAGATAAATATATGTCGATATTTTGAATCATTTTGTATAGATGTTTATTATGAGGTTCAAATTTTTTTTGTGATCTCTTTAATATTGGAAGATTGGTAAAATCGGGAATGAGTGAAATTATTTCTTAAATCTGACGATTCAGTTGGTTTTGATATTAGTTGCAAACTGATGTATGTGTAGAATCAAAAATGATGAAAATTGGAAATAATTGTTAATTTACTTGGTGTTAGCAATAGTAGCTATGATATTTGATGTTGAAATTAATAGTTAGATATAAGTATTTTATTAATTAGACATCGTTAATATGGCCCATGAGGCCATAAGGGTATTGTGTGTTTTGCAGGAAAACATATCACAACAAACAATGTGGGGATTGGAGACCAAACACATTAGAATGCTAGATGAATTCAACAAGGGTCACCATGGAAACATGTATTTTGTTGTGTGTGTGATTGGATTATTGTTAGGGGATACCCATGGGGGGGAACCACCTCCAATTATGACCAAGGGGTTATGTGTTATTCTTTCTTTTAGTTTCCTTTATTTAATTTTAGTATGTGGAAATTTTAGTGATGTATTCCCCTTTTGTTAATCACTTAATTTATGTCTCGATTAGTAAAATTAATTAGTTTACTCAATTAATTAAGAATGAGTGAAAATAATTCATTTATTATAACTGATGGCTCTTGGAGTATGTGGTGTAAGTTGAGTGTTTTTGACCTTGAGTGTTGTACAATCTACCCCTTCATGAAAATTCGGATTTGGCCTCAAGGGCCAATTTTGGAGGCTTGTGGGACAAGTCAAACTTGTCCCACACCTCTTAAATTGCTATAACAAACCTACCTATGGGTTCGGGGGTTAAAAATAGACCCTATTATCTATTTTGGGAAGATAAAAAGGTAAAAATATTATTGCACTTTCTTTCATGTAATTAAAATTTGTCCTTAGGGTGTGTGGGCTTGGATTGTGTGTGTAAGTAATTTGTCATTCCTCTCACCCACAAATTTATTGTGCATTTGGGTTGAGGTTTGAATTATGAGGTAGAGTTTAGGATGAGTGATGTGGAATCCTACATAAAGACACCTCACCCTCATGTCTCCCTTTTCTATTTATTCAAGTTATTTTTCTTGTTTGGGGGTTACTTCATTATTTTGTGCTCTTGCATTTTTGGGAGTTAGAGGATTTTGGAGTGCTTGAGGATTTTTTGGAGCTTCTTGGTGATTGTTGGGCCTTGAAGATGCTTGGTGTTAGACTATTGGATCAAACTCAACCATGGAAAGGTAGTAGCTTTATGTAACACCTGAAAAAATGATGTGCTCGGAATTTGCTAACACCTAACACAACTCCTTAAAATTATGACTATTTTTTTTTGTTACCAGGACAAGGTAGAAATATAAAACAAGTTGCAAGGATGATAACCCCCTAGGGTACAAAAACTAACTTACACCACTAAACTCACCGTATGGTTTAAGAATCGGGTCTACTAGAAGGTTAACATATTTTCTAATTCATCATTAAGGGTCCATGAACCCAAATTCACTAGGAAAGGTAACGAGGATTAGATTGCTTAATCATATATTTTCCTCTCCTTAATAATGTTAATTCCTAGTTAGGTTGACCTCTTTTCAAAATTATTATAAAACATTATCTTAAGATTTAGAGTCTTTTCTATTACTAAACTAAAGCTTGACAAGGACCATCAAATGTTTAAATACTCTAGGGAAATAAAATTGTCCCACTCACAAATTACACATACCCCTACAGTTTTTAAAGAAAACATTAATAAAATTCTTATTCACCTAACAAAGATAGGGTTGATCCTCCACCCTTGGATCAAAGCAATCTCACAACAAGATCCTAGGGTTCCAAACTTGGCCCTAAAATCCTTAAGAACTTATATTAAAACCTTTTCTCATTTTATTCTTCTCATTATGCCTATTTCCTTTTTGTTAAATTTGTTACGTTGGAGAGGAGGAATACATGAGAGAAAAGAAGGAAGATCCATGGAGCAGTCTACATGAAGATTTATTCTAGGCTTAGTTTAGTTTTATTTTTATTCATGTAATCTATTTCATTCAAGGATTGGGAGGGATTTCCTCTACTAATCTAGTATTTATTTTCAAATTATTTGTATTTGGATCTTTAAAATTTGGGGCAAACCCTATCCCCATAGTTATAAATGAAAGAACACTTTTAGTCCACCATTTACATGTATTATTGTTCAAAACAATAGGATTAATCATTATTTTTTCTTGCTAGTAATCATAGGTTAAATTTTACAACTTAGAAATTGGTGCAAATTGGATAAATTTCACGCCACACGTGCAGATTCATGAAGTTCTGTCATAAGTGACAGAACCGCCCGCCCAAAGAGCATCGGCAGTCCTGGGACCACCGCCCTACTTAGGTGGACAAACCATGGACTGCCACACCGTATGCAACAGAGGATTTGGGACCACCACCATAGCCTGAGTGGCGGTTACGGGACCACCACTTTGTATAGGGAAGCGGTCTTGTTTATGAGAAATAGAACCTTAAATACGGGTATTTTACAAAAATGAAAAGTTACTAAAAGGTACTAAGATACATTCTAAGCTTATTTTTATGCACCTAAGGTCTCCAATTTGGAGATTTAAATCTATTTCTTCATTTCTTAATTAAAATCACTCATTTAAAACATTTAGAAATCCAATAGTGACAATAACAACTACAAGATCTATTGCATTTTATTCATCTAATTTTATTTATATTCCAATAGATTTAGGTTGATTAATGAATTTTACTAACATGAGAGCCTGTAGAATCTATTGGGCTTACAGAAAACAACGTAACATATACCTTATTGGAAAAGAAGACATGGTCATTCTTGTCTATTTTCTCTGGAGAGATCCACGAATTACAGTGAAAGCCTAATTTAGTTCCACCAAGGACATCAATGGTTAAATATTTTAGGAAGAATCTTGAAAGCCTATCTGAAAGAGATCTTGTAGTGTTTATCTCCAGTGATTGGCCCATCCCACGGATTCCACTCCAAATAAGACACTTGGGACAACTTCCTTGTTCCAAAATATGCCATAACAGATGGATTTATGTGTTTATAAGAAGATAAATGAAGAAAATATAAACTATTTAACAATTACAATAGATTTGGTTACTTGGATCAATCTAGTTGTTGTTGATGAGCTGAAGGCAGAATTTTGAAGGGAGTCAAGGATCTACAGAAAGTGCAAAGTCTATGAAATCTATAGAATCTTCGAACAACAAAAGAAAATAAAATGTAGTGGATTTAAAGGATGTAGAATAGGGGAAAAGAGAGGCTACATAAATTTATAACAGCAAAATGAGATAAAACACTTGACTACAAATTACATAGATCTGAGTATCAAATTACTTCAGAAATACATATAAATATTTTCCAATAATGAATAGAAACTACAGCTGCATACAAAAAATTCACTCATACAATAACAACTAAGAAATGAAGTTTTTCTATCAGCAAAAACAGTCCAGACTGGAGTTGGAATTGCGCACTTTTCTCCTTCTTCTAAATCTAGTTTTTATCCTTCTTCTATCTTCTTCTTCCTACTTCTTGCTCTTATTACAATTTTAGAATAAAACATAATGCATTAATAATAAATAACTACACAAAAAACTTTCCTTGCAAGTCAACACAAAATCTCTGACAAGAGATAATTAGGGAGAATGTTTCAACAAAAAGTAAATGTGCAACAGTCATAATTAATTACAAATAAGATATGTCAGTGAGATAATATCTGGGAAAAGATAGAGATTAATTGCACAATAAATTATGACTTGAATTTCTAACACTCCCCCTTAATTATGATTTGTTGCAGATCATTAGAAATATAAATCAAGTTTGTTAAAAAACTGTTGTAGCATTTCCGTAGCTAACTGATAATTTTTTGGAGCTGCTAACTTATGCAAAGTCACAAACTCCTAAGCCACTTCGTAAATACTCAAATGTCTCTTTTTCCAATGCTTTTGTAAATATATCAGCCAGTTGAACTTCAAACCTACAAAACTCAAGACACAATTCTTTGTTGCTTACAAGCTCTATGATAAAATGATACCTCGTATCAATATGCTTAGTTCTCTTGTGAAACACATGATTTTTAGATAATGTTATGGCTGAACTATTATCACATAATAGTGTAGTGGCTTCCTTTTGATCATGCATCAAATCTTTCAACATCCTTCACATCCAAATAGCTTGACACGTAGCACTAGTGGCTGCCACATACTTAGCTTCAGCTGAAGAAAGGGTCACAATGGGTCATTTCTTTGATGCCCATGACACAACACCTATACCAAAGTGAAAAGTATACCCAGAATTAATTTTCTTATCATCTATGCTGCCTCCATAGTCACTATCAGTGTACCCAATAAGCCTAAAATCATCTGAAGTGGAATACAAAATACCAAAATCTTGTGTACCACTTACATACCTCAATATCCTCTTACCGGTCTGCCAATGTGAGTCTTTTGTAGACTCCATGAAATTTTTAATCAGACTTACATCGTACATAATATCTGGCCTTGTGGCTATTAAGTACATAAGACTTCCAACCAGCCTCTTGAACAATGTAGAATCCACACATGCTCCACCATCTTCCTTGCTTAACTTCATCCCTGTCATAACCTGTGTTGGGGATACCTTGCACATTTCCATATTAAATCTCTTCAATACTTCATTTACATATTTAGATTGAGAAATAAATATACCATCATTGGATTGATGGACTTCAATCCCCATGAAATACCTCATAAGACCCAAATCGGTCATTTCAAAATCATTCTTCATTACTGATTTGAAAGAATCTATGTTTAGATCACCGGTAAAGATTAGATCATCCACATACAAGCAAAAAATCAAAATGTTACCTTGCTTGTTGACCTTCATGTACAATTTCGGTTCACAACCGCTCTTTTGGGAACCATTTTGAATGAGATATGAGTCAATGCGGCTGTACGAAGCTCTTAGAGCTTGCTTCAATCCATAGTGAGTCTTCTTCAGCCTATACACATTGTCTTCATGACCCAGTAGCTCATAGCCTTGTGGCTATTCCACATACAGTTCCTCCTCTAAATAGCCATTTAGAAATGCATACTTTACATCCATTTGATATATAGGACACTTGTTGTGGGCAGAAATAGCTAAAACAGTCCTAACTATATCTAACTAAGCAACCAGAGAAAATGCCTCATTGAAGTCTATAACGGGCTGTTGTGTAAAGCCCCTTATAACTAGCCTTGCTTTATGCTTTTGCACTTTCCCATCAGCATCTTGTTTAGTCTTATAAATCCATTTGACACTAATTACATCTTTACATTTTGGCAAATCAACCAACTCCCATGTTTGGTTCTTTTCAATGGATTCAATCTCCTCATCCACGGATTTTTCCCATATATCACTACTCACATCCTCTTCAAATGTTAATGGATCATCAATATGAGAAAATAAAGCAAAAGCTGAAAATGAATTAGTTGTGTCAACATTATACAACTCACTCAAACTCCTTGTTTTTCGTGGCATCATGCTTGCTAGAGTTGGATCAGGAGATGAAGAATTACTTGGAGTGCTAGACGGTGTTGCTTCAAGGATACCGATTGATGTAGATGCCGGTGGAGATGCTTGTGAATTTTGTTGTCCTGTTGGTGTGGACAGTAGCCTTGAGGATCTCCTTGGTGTGAATGAAGGTGTAGCTTGAGCTGCAACTTCTGGTACCATCCCGGGATTGGAAGGAGCTGTTATTTGAGTTATATTTGGTGTTAGAATAACTTCGTCTGCCATATTATCATTTGGGACAACAGCTGTAATTCTGATAGTCCTCTCTATGCTTCCATCCCATGCTTCATACTCCACAAACTAAACATCACGGCTGATTATAACTTTCCTATTGATAGGAACAACTTATATGCTTTTGATTCCTCTAAGTAACCAACAAATATACATTTTTGTCCTTTATTATCTAACTTATTTCTCAACTTATCTGGAAAATGTGCATATTCTATGCATCCAAATACCTTCATATGAGAAACACTGTGTTTCCTTCTTGTCAAAGCCTCTTGAGGGACTTTGTTCCTTACGCTCTTTTTTGGGAACCTATTCACGATGTAAACATCAGTTGTCAGTGCCTTAGCCCAATATTCATTTGGTAGATGTTTGGCTTCCATCATGCTGTGAGCCATCTCCATAATTGTTTGGTCCTTCCTCTCTGCCACATCATTTTGTTGAGGTGTATAGTGGGCTGTAAATTGCTTGTGTATGCCATGAGATCGACAAAAATTTATAAATTCATTAGATATAAATTCACCTCCTCTATTCGTGCTTAGAACCTTGATGTAGTGGCTGCTTTGCTTCTCCACAAGTGCCTTGAATTGCTGGAAATAAACAAATGCATCAGATTTGTGTTTTAAGAAATAAACCCAAGTTTTTCTTGTGAAATCATCAATAAAAGTAAGAAAATAAGTGCAGCCTCCTATAGATGGTGTGTGCATTTTCCCACAAATATCTGAATGCACAATCTCAAGTGGAGCTGTAGCTCTATTTTCCTTGCCAACCGGAAATGACTCTCTATGTTGTTTTCCCATAATACATCCTTCACAAACTCTTTCCGGTTTCTCAATTAATGGAAAACCTTTTACCATATTCTTCAAATGAAGTAGTTTTAGTGCTCTAAAATATAAATTCCCAAATCTAAAATGCCATAGCCAAGAATCATCCTTTACCACTGATTGAAACACTGCTTGATTTTCTATAGAAACATCATTTTCCTCTTTGGAGCTGTTCTGTCCATTTTTGTAGCTATCTTGGACATTTCTGTAGTTGTCCTGGAAATTTCCGTAGCTTTCTTGAACATTTCCGTCGTTGTCTTGAACCTTTTTGTTGTTGTTTTGAACATTTCTATAGCTGTGTTGAACTTTTCTGTAGCTATCTTTTGCTACTACTGATTCTGTATCTTTTACCTTAAATGCTACTCTAGAAGTGACAATATGTTTCTCATGAACATTTTGAGCTATTTTTCCTTTCATAGCTGGCTTTATTTTTAATGGAAACATGCGGTTTGTAGTCATTTGTATCTTGGGAATAAGCATATTGCTTGGAAGCTTGTCCAAAATAACACATTCATTATTTTCCATGTACACTCTATATCCCTTTTGTATCAGTTGTCCAATGCTCATTAAGTTGTGTTTTAGACCAGAAACATAATATACATCAGGTATAAATTTCAGCTCCCCCTTTTCAATTACAATATTAACCGTACCTTTACCCAAAATAGTGACTTTGTTGTTGTTACCAAGTGTAACATCAGTTTGAACTGATTCATCCAAGCTAGAAAGAAAATATTTATTACCTGTCATGTGATTACTGTAGCCTGAATCTAAATACCATATGTCACATGGTCTTTCTTGAATAACATTGCACTCAACTGGAGTGTTTGTAGGGATTGCTTCAGCAATCTTTGTGCATGAAATGAACATTTTGCCTGAGGGAGTGCTACTTGACTGATTTTGACCTTGCTTCTGCTGATCATATTGTTTTTTCTTGCATTCATGAGCATAATGCCCAAACTTCTTACAATAGTGACATTGAATGTGTGATTTGTAAAATATTTGGCCACTTGGGTGACTAAAATTCTGATTTTGACCTCTACCACCAGCATTTGCATAACTTCTACTACGTCCACTTCTAGGAGAACTTCTCCCTCTACCTCTAGGATTGAAAATCCTCCTTCTTCTTCCACGATTTATAGAAATCTGAGATGAAAATACATTTTCCACTGAACTATTTGATCTATTCAGTCTATATTCATGATTGATAAGAGAGGCATGTAGTTCATCAACACTAAACTGGCTCAAATCTTTGGTTTCCTCTAGAGCCACAACTACAACATCAAATTTAGAAGGGAGACTTCTAAGTACCTTTTCAACAACCTTCCTATCCTTTATGACCTATCCATGGGACTTGATTTGATCTATCAAACCAACAACATGAGTAAAGAAATATTCTACTGAATCTGAGTTTCTCATTGATAAATTTTCAAATTTTCTTCTAAGGAGCAATAATTTAGCAGTTTTAACCTTGTCCATACCTTGATACGTAATTTGAAGTGTGTCCGATGCTTCCTTGGATTACTTTTCTACTCCAACTCTTAGGAGTATGCTCTCATGCATTACTTGATGGATATAAAACAGTACTTTTCCACCCTTCTTCCTCTATTCCTTCAACATGTCCTTTTGAGATTGTGTATGAGCATTGTATGTTGCCTGGTCTATTGGTTCCTGGTAACCATTTTCAACCATTTCCCAAATTTCTTGAGACCGAAAAATAGCTTTCATGGTCAAAGACCAATACTCATAGTTATTTCCTGTGAAAATCAAAGTTTACACACTAACCAGCAATGCACAAGACGTAGAAGCCATTAATGGCTGCCCAAAGAAAAAATAAAAACCCAAAATGAAGAAGAAGTATTTAGCCAAGTTCTAATGCTAGATGAAGGGAATCAAGGATCTACGGAAACTGCAGAGTCTATGGAATCTACATAATCTTTGAACAAAAAAAGAAAATAAAATGCAGTAGATTTAAAGGATGCAGAACAAGGGAAAAGAGAGGCTACAAAAATTTATAACAGCAAAATGAGATAAAATACTTGACTACAAATTACACAAATCTGGGCATCGAATTGCTTCAGAAATACATATAAATATTTTCCAATAATGAACACCAGCTACAACGGCATACAAAAAATTCATTCATACAATAACAGATGAGAAATAAAGTTTTTATATCAGCAAAAACAGTCCAGACTTGAGCTGGAACTGCGCATTTTTCTCCTTCTTCTATCTTCTTCCTGCTTCTTTCTCTTCTTACAATTTTACAATAAAACATAATGCATTAATAATAAACACCTACACAAAAAACTTGCCTTTCAAGTCAACACATAATCTTTGATAAGAGATAATCAGGGAGAATGTTTCAACAAAAAGTAAATGTGCATCATTCATAATTAATTACAAATCAAATATGTTAGTGAGATAATATCTTGGAAAAGATAGAGATTAATTGCACAATAAATTCTGACTTGAATTTCTAAAAAAAAAATTCCCAAGAAAATCTGATACCTCATCCACAAAATTTGCTGAGTAATCTATCAACTTGAGAAGAGAGGCCTTATTCAAGATTACCTCTCCCTCAATGTTTATTTCAGCTTCCCCCTTAGATGATCTTCCCCAAGTATCTTTTGTGAGGTTGAGGGAAAAGATTTTAGGAGATTTTCCAGATTTGTAGACCAAAAATTTACTACTAAATGGAGATTGCAAGGCAAACTTACTCTTGGAAGCACTGAAGTTAGAGGGACAAACCAATCTATTTAGCTCATCATGATTCCAAATACCGGGAGAGGAGAATGGAACACGAAATATGTGGGTGGAAGTGGAGATGATAGAACTATGTATAGAGGAGGATGGATCTTTAAAGAAGTCATTACATCTATTTTTTTTTCAATATTTGATGAACAAAGATATTATAGGATGCTTCTTGCATGGCTCTCTACCAATTCTTATAGGAAGACATAATTATTACATGGGAAAATTTTCTACCCGCGATAGAAAAAAAATTATAGTGCTGCTGTAATTATTGATGTTGTTCATCATTGTCCATAAGCTCAGTTCATCTGTGAAACTAGTTTAAAACGTGCATCCAATAAACGGGTGTGTATTTTGGCGAACTGATCTGTAGCTTTGTTTTGCCACATAAACAAACTAGCAATCCTACTAAAGGGGTGCAAAAGATACACAGATAGGGAAGTTTCCAAGAAGTTAAAGCTGTAGGAACTAGGATTGAAGATGAAACATGGCACGTCGAAGATGGGAGGTTGAATAAAAGGATGGATGTTGGTGAGTTTTCATAGTGGGATCAATGTATTGGAGGTGATTATCCTCTTCCTTGTTGCAATTAGTCAAATATGGACCACATGTCATTTTTATGAATCTCTTAAAGGAGAATGGAGGTGCACTCCAATGATACTTGAAGCAACAAATTTTGGAGTTAGTTTTAGAAGTAACTTCATTTTCGTTCAATACATCGAATCACAATAATTGTTTTTTGCAATGTTGATGCTTTGTGTTTTGTGTATAGTTAGAGGCTATGCAACATTGCAAGGAATTCACTTGTCCTTGCTACGGGTAACTGTGAAAAGAGGGACATGTTAGGGGTAACTTTGCATCTCATGTGACACCAATGTAGTTGTTGAATTTGAAAACTATAGAACATGACAAGTTAGGCAGTTTTGTGCCAAATTTGTAGACAATTTTTTTTAAAAAGTGCAATAAATAAATACTTAATCCTTATCATCATGATCAAGGGATCATTTTTGAAAGTTCCCTAAACATCCCTAAATGGTGTCAGTGCAGAAGATCATCTCGAGAGCTTTCCAATGACTGTGAGAACGTGGCAAATGGACATCGAGAGCTCTAGATATGTTTGGTCAAAGTTCAGACAACGAGAAAGTCAACTCTGCTCAACTGGTCAATATTGGACCAATGGCACTGCAACACGTGGAAAAAAGGAAAAATTTGTTTTTTGTTGGTTTTCGATCACCGGTCTTCGATGAGCATAAAAATGGTACACGGGAACAAGAGGCTCAACTTTTATTACGGAGGGGAGCCCGACCGTCGTGTGGACTATGGTATTATCGCCAACATGATGGGTCCACAAGCCACCACTCGTAAAATTCACTTGATTTTCCTATATCGGGAGACGACAAGTGGACTACATGATGACCAAGTTAATTAATTTCGATATTCCATTGTATGGGTCGAATTTTTATTTCTTTGGTAAGTCCATTTACACACCTTACCCACATAATTCTCCTAACCACTTACCCACTTAAGTATACATTATGCTAAGTTCATTTGTGAAGCGGTTGTAGTGGAATCTTCCACGTGGAGGAGAAAATTAGGTGAAGCAATGTTGGAGGGGGCGGTTATGCCCACGTGATCTTTTGACCACTTCATTTGCGTGGGAAAAAGGCTTATTAAAGCCTTAAACAAATATCCACCCAAAAAATGTGGGATTCACCCACTTCAAAAGCCACTCCAATTGGGATTTTATCCCATTAAAACATGCATCCACCAATATGGGTATTTTATTCCATTTTTCATGCACGGCTAAGGTTTAAAAATAGCCTTAGTATTATATTTAATCCCATTAAAAATGCTAAGCCGCCCATTATTGGGATTTTTTATCCCAAATTACATGGTACGGGTTTAGGCTAATATCATCCTAAGATAATATGAAAATGCATATATTAAGGACCCTAATTTTGTATAAATAGGGAACCCGTTCTTTGTAATAGGGAGACAGGTGTGTGCAAAGGAGGATAAAGACTAGATCTCAGAAAACACCATTTTTGAAGGCTCCTTCACTCAGAATGAGAACTCGGAGTAAAAATATGAAATGAAGGAAATTCTGAGATGATTCCAACGATGTAAGATTTGATATTTTTTGTTGAGTTTTAACCTATTTTTGGAATATTTGAATGCAGTTTTTAACAGGGATCTACAAGACAGCTAGTTGGAAAACACAAATTTCAATGCACTTCTGGTCTGAAATGTGACTCGGTGTAAACATGAAAAGTGTTCAGAATTCAGAGATGATCTCAGATATATGATTTTTTTTCATAGAATGTTTTTAAATATCCATTTGTAGGTGATTTTCTAACACATTTGTAGGGAGATCACATTGTGAAAACACTGTAGGAGCCACAGATCGTTCTTGGGACAGTTTCTACTATTTTTTAGAGTTCTTGGGACATTGATCAGCTCATTTGCAGGTTTTGATTCATTATTGGCTGTTTGTAAGAGTTATTTTTCTTACATTTAAATATTATTAATGGATCGGTTCAATCCGAACCTGGGGACGTAGGAATTTTTGAACCCCGTAAACAATCTTGTTTGTTATCTGAATGTTTTAAGTTTTCTGATTATTTATTTTCTACAAAAAATTTCCACACTTCTATCGATGCATAATAATCATAATTTAATCAATTTGTGGAGTTAAGAATACTTAAAATTGGTTAAGAAAATCATGATCTTTGGAAACTTTTAAAAGTGAAAAAAAATACAACACACGTTTTCAGATCACATCACTTCATCATTTATCAAATTTAGAGATTGTTTTTGTCTTGATAGATTCAAACTTGAAAATACCTTCTATTTATTGGATTAGAAATTTTTTGGTCTTCTACTACAATAACGTTATTGTGTGTTTTAACAACATAAGTATCGAGTTAACGTATGTGATATTTATATCAAACAAAAGGGTGCGTTAACTCTTGCCTAATTAATATTTGATTGAAATTCTTATGAAAAGAAATAATATTAAGTGGAGATGCCACACCCTGATGATAATGGTCATGTTGGTATGAACAAAAAATGTTCCATCAATAATGTTGGTGGAAAGGTAGGCCAACATTAAGCGGGGACTACATGAATGCAATCATAGTGTACATCTCCATCACTTGAAAAAATTAAAGTATTTATATGTTTGAATCTCTTTCATTTATAAAAATTTACATCATGGAAGAAATATTTCCAATACAAAAAAAATATAAAAGTAATACTTGTAGACTAAAAAAAACATGATTAAGAAGAAAAGGAAATATACCCAAAATAAATATCAAATTTAAAATTTAAATTGTCACCGTAGTAATAATTTCCAATAGCTATTCTTGAAAAGATATGTGAGGACCATATTTATGATTTGGATGAATATTATCTATACGATGTCTTGAACGTACATGGTGGCTAGCTTGTATTTAAAATGGAAAAATAAGGGGAATACATTAGCAAGTAAAATTGTTATTAGACCTTGGACATTTAAAGGTATGATGAGAGAAAAATGTATTATATTCGACTCATGTGGGAAACTCGCCAAGATGTGAACTTCAATCACAGTTAACCGTAGATGTTGTATTTGATTCTACTTCTTTTCTTCTAAAATTTATTGAGGGGTTCCCACTACTTACGGTGTCTCAATGAAACTTTAGTCAAACGCTCTTTCTCCATATGCACAACGTGCAAATGTTGTTCAATGTTTTTGCTTGAAATGTGTAATTTCCAAATGGTGTCAATTTAAGACTTATTTTATGTGTTTAAACATGTTAGTTCTCATGTGTGCATCCTTTACATTATCTCTTGCTTAACTTAATTATTAATTAAAAGTTTTAATTTGTAATTTGTTTGATTAGGGAAAATACCGTAAATCATTGCCAACCCCAGGTAGTTTCAAAATTTCACTGGAATAAGATGCCTAAATATTGTTTAACTTGTTTATTTATATAATCTAAATATAAGTTTCCATTGAATTTGTAGTCCTTTGCTAACTGCCTTAAAAAATGACATGAATTTTTTTATACCCTCTAAGCTCAATAATGCTATTGACAATATTGTTCTTGTTTTAACTGACACAGTTTGGTCCTTTTTGAAAAGCACAAAATAATAACTATTATATGGTGGTGTTTTCTTCGATCACAGTAAGGAAATATATTTAAGATTAACACTTCAATCAGAAATATATATAAAATGATTTTTTTCCACTAGATTCCTTGTGTTTATGTCAATGCATTTTGGAAGGCCCATTTTTGTATATTTTATGAGAAAAGGTGCATTTTCGCATTAGATTTGCATATGGAAAGATTTTATGATTTTCTATCGTGTGAAAGTTATCTTTTTAATGTACGCAAGAACAATTTTTGAATTTGAGAATGCACTATGGTAATATTGGGATTCTTGATATACCAAATTTGAAACAATCGATCTTGGGTTTGATTCAAAATGTTATGTAACTTTCTCATTATCAACTTCTACATTTTCCCCTTATGCACGACCTTCGCAAAGTCCGTTACCTTGATGCACCAGTAATTGAAAGAGGGTATGAAAATCCAAAGCACGAGGATAATGAGGGATGACATGAACATCCATGAACATGTGAACATCATTGTGACGAGATCTCGAGGGGATCGAGCATCAACTGAATGTGCATGCAAGGATTAACAAAGGATAAGAACCTTGTTAAGGTAGAAAACTCTCGCTATATACCATAGATCTAGAGGGGTGTGCATACATAGGGTGTGGAGTAACCCCCAGTGTTGCAATCATGACAACTCGAGTGGAGAGGGGGAGTTAGATTTCCTGAATGGGAAGTAACTCCCAATGATGCATATGATGCACTGACACGTAAGATAATCTCATAATGACCCCTAAATGACATGTAGATCTATGATCTCACCTAAGTGAGATGATTCACCCGCTGATGTGGAAAATGACTCACACCAACACCCCACCTTCACTAAAACATAGGATTATGTGACAAATCATAAAAGGAAAAATGGGTCCCGACACAAAATCTTGATGTGGTGCCCATGCACAAAAATGAATTTATAATCCCAAGCAGTGAAGGATAACCTAGTGGGAAAAAACATCCACCACAAGAGAAAAACACAATCTCTAATCTAAGAAAGATGTCAAAGATGGGTCCCAGCCATAGAAAATTTTGATAAGGTACCCATGTACAAAAAGGAAATCTCTTGGAAAGCGGAAGAAGAGAGAAAAAGAGGGGAGACGAGCAGGAATACAAGAAAATGCCATGGATGGATATGAACTCTGTAACTCTAGGAAGTCTCATTAGAAGAGTGTAAATGGTGTGGTCCTCTACCTATGGACTGATGAAGAACCAACCCACACTAAACTTTATGTCTTCCCTTAGGAGAGGTCAAAAATGAAGTCCTAAATGTTTTCCCACTCCATGAAGTAAAATGAAGGTAGTAGCATGAAGAAATCTGAGTCTGGTCCATGGAAGTGTGACATAGGTCTAGCCAAGGAGTGCTAAGAAACTGAAGGTAATGTCACATGCGTAGAACTGTCAGAGTGCAGAAGAGGAACACCCACATAAAGGATTTCCAAGTGATGTGAAGGCAATAGAATGAATCCCACAATAGAAAATGGATCCACAAGATAGGGTGGATCAATCAAGGTCTGTTGCAAGGTGGAAGTGATAAGAGTCCCAAAAGGGGAACTCCCAACAATAGAGATGATGAACTTCTCCATAACACCTGTAGGAGGATAAGGAACCTGTAGTGCATGACGAGTGGGATTTTTGAAAATATGAACAAGGTCAGGAAAATACTCGTCCCAATGAGGGGGATCAATAAAGAGTAGAGCAATGTCGAACAAGTATACGTCATCTAATGAAGTTATAGGAGTAGAAGGGTCCTCACACACTGGAAGTGGAAAGGAGGCTGGTGCAATGTCTGTATGAGGATGAGAATGAGACTACTCGATGTATGATGAGATGGGAGGGGTGTCAAGGCACTCTGGAATATGGAGAGAAGGAGGAGAGGAGTCCTTGGTAGTACTCTCAACATCAGAAAAAGAACTAAGTGAGTTTGTGTTAGTGGAACTACCATCAAATGAAGAAGAAGAGGACAAAACTAGATCAACAGCAGCAATAACAGAAACAGTATGTGAAGGGTATCCAAAAAGGTACTGAAGGATGCTCCATATGTTGTTGGGAGAATATGATTCTACCACATGAATGTGGAGATTTTTTGTGATAGACAACATCGCTTAACCAACAACATGGTCACATGTGTTGAGAAAGTCTTCAAGATGACTGGAATCAGTGGGTGTAGGAACATGCCCAAACAAGAAGTGTGTAACACCCTCGTAGGTGAAGTAGTTTTCCATAGAAGCATGCCATGCTGAATAGTTCACTCTCCTAAGAAGAAGTGGTGGAGGCTATAAGGAAATCCTATGATGCTCAATTCTGGAAAGAACATCCTCCATAATGTGAAATAAATAAGAATAGGGTGCAAGAATGCAAGACACCATACTCAGCTGATAATGTGTCTGTAAGAAATACAACACCCGAGAAGAATAGTGATAATTCCCCCTGTCTACGGAAATTTATAAGATAGTGTTTGACTACAATAGGGCGTGTTTATAAAACGTCAGAAATTTGAACACTCAACTCGCAGTTGGTGATGAATCACATGAGAGTGGATGACACAATGAATTCCTAGTTAGAAGTAGAAGAACACACGTAATCAAGCACAAAAGGCAGAAAGCAAAATATTATACACTACTCAACGTGAGAGAAAATACATCTCACGATGTAAAAAAGAAGGTTATTTTTCCGTAATGTTGTGGCGGACGCTTCCACTAGCCACAGGCGAAGAGGAGCACTATAAAGAAACAAGTTAGACAAATGGCCTAGAAACCCCAAAAACCGTGTAAGTTGATCCTGTAAAAAGATACTCCCCCCTTAATAGTAATGCATTTTTTTTTTGTTTTCAACTATTACAATGTTGGGAAATGATAAAAAGAAAAAAAAAAAAAACAATGGTGGGGGGTCTCTAGGATGTCTTGAGAAAAGAAGGATAGAGCCAACTCAGATAGCTTGGTGAGAAGCTTAGAGAGTTGGAAGGAGAGCTCAGGGGGATGAGTTGCAAGGGAAACTAAATGAGTTACAACAGTGGAGGGCCTCACTCAGGAGAGATGGAAGGTATGAGTCATGGGAGTGGTGGATGTATGGTAGGGTCAGAGCCTGATTTTTTGTGCTGAAGACATAAATTAGACCGAGGACACGAACTGTTGATGTCCAGATGGAGAGCTAAGGGTCTGCACGGGGAAGCGGGAGTAGACACGTCACACAGAGTAAGGAGAGTAGGATGGAGATCAAGGTAGGATGTCATACCACCACCCTAGAGATTGAGATGTAATGACCAGATATTATCACTGAGGAGAATGTGTAGAGTGTCAGGTGTCAAACCATGAGCAAGGTAACACCGAGCTGACATGAACAAGTCCTGAGATCTACGCTGAGTAGGTAGATAGGGTTAGGGCTACGAGGACAACAATTCTTAGGGCACAATGGGCATTCGAAGCTGGGATTTCGTAGCCAAAATGTTGTGGACAATCAAGAAAAAACACAAACAACCCAACATGCAATGCCATATTTGAAGCCATCCTTGCAGATCAAATGACTTATGAACGAGCCAAGCAGAGCTCAAAGCAATGAGGTGACGGTGACCAACGGGTTGCAGCCTAAAAAAAGTACACAACATGTATTCCAATGGAGATCTTGATGCATAGAGATGAAGAAAGGTCGAGAAAATTCCAAGCTTAAACACCAAGTCATAGACAAGGTCTAGGGAACATGAAAAAATGAACCTTCAAAGATTTCATAACACAACTCAATGTAGAGCATGCAAATATGAGTCAATGTAAATAAAAAAATTATGAGCCCAAATATACTCTAAACTCCAAATGCAAACTGAGTTGAGTAGCCAAAGCAAGATGTGCAAAGACAAAGGTAACAGCGAGCTCGGTTCCCAACTTGGTGAGCTCAGGCCGAGATAGGCCCAAAAAACAGCTGTATACACTTCAAAAAAACTCAACACAAGCACTTCTAAAACCTTGAAAACAACAACCTGAGCTAGTATAAAACCTCAAAAATCCTTCAGAATACACACACAAGGAAGGAAAAACCCATGAACATGAACTAAGTACCAAAACAAACCTGAACAAGGAGGTATAAACCCCAAATCAATGCACTAAAACACACAATGAAAAAAACATTATGAGGATGTAAGATACCTATATATCATGAACTAGAAGCTGGAAAACCACAAAAAATTTCAAAGAGTTACACGGATCCACAACATGTGCTCTGATACCATGAAAGAGGGTGCAAAAAACCTAGAGCATGAGGGACAACGTGAACATCCGCGGACATGCAAAAGACAACGTGAGGAGATCTTGAGGCAATCGAGCATCAATCGAATGTGCATGCAAGGATTAACAAAGGGGAAAAACCTCTTTAATGAAGAAAACTCTCACTCTATCTCATAGATTTGGAGGGGTGTACATATAGAGGGGTTTGAGTAAACCCCAGTGGTGAAATCATGACAACTCGAGTGGAGAGGGGGAGTTACAATTATAGAATGGGAAGTAACTCCCAATGATGCATATGAAACATTGACGCATAAGAGAATCTCATAATGACCCCTAAATGAGACACAGACCTACGATCTCACCTAAGTAAGATGACTCACCCATTGATGTGGAATGTAGAGCCAACTTTTAACACACACAAAAAAATAGTACGAATACCAGGATCATAATTTTTTTTTGACTTACAATGCTACTACACAACACCACAAGACTATAAGAAGAGAAACTCAACAACGCATAAGACACTTACATAATTCATCGACTCACATAGACATAGGACAACACCATATACATGATGATGCCACACTTTCCCTAATGAAAAAAAGCTAGCAATGACCAAACCACAAGAAGAAGGGACCCAAGGGATGGCTATGCCCACACACATCATTTCCATTATTACATCTTAGTTACGATTAGCATGCCAAGATCATCACTATGCAAAAATAATTTTGTTCTTTTTCCACCTAACGGTTCTAATATTAATTTCACAATCAACTCACAGTTTGACCATTTAAGTTATGTCTTTATCCCTTACGAAAATCTCCGTGATTAACATAAGTACTTTCCATATTTCAAAAAGCATAAAAAGTTCCACATTCTCTCATTCTTATGATAAGATTGTGCTTCCCAAATATTTATCCAATGTTTAAATTTTACTCTTACTACAAAATTGAATCTGATGTGATGTCAAACAAGAAACCTTAGGATAAAGGGGGATTTAGGTTCAAGATACCTTTCCCCCACAACATTCTTCAATCATGGTATATTTATTTCCCTACCAAAGATAATATAATTCAATATCTTGTTGAATCCATTCAAAATTTCCACATCAAGAAATTTTATTTAGATATATATATATATATATATATATATATATATATATATATATATATATATATATACATACTGTGTTTTCTCAAAAACTGATCTCACCAAGGGCAATTCATAATATTTATAACACATGAAATTTTTTAATTGAGTTATAAGGACTCTAGGAGTTTCATTAATCCTAATAAAAAATATCATTTCAATCTTAAATGATTGCACTATGGTCTCATTATTAGCATTGTTTTAAAACAAAGGGAGCTACAGAGGTATTTTCCTAACATCGTGAAGGAGTATAATATTGGAAACATTATAAACTACACATGAACCACAAGTGATTTTTGTTCAAGGTAAGATCCCATGATTTAGCATTTCACAATCCTGTATGTGAAATTGTATTTTATTCTTAATTCCATAAAAAGGGCATAACTCAAACAAACCTACGTACTTATAAATTACGTAATGAACTATCTCCAAAAATATTCCACAAGTTGTTAATCTCCCGAAGTCGACGGATTTTAATTTCTTGTTCAGGATTTGGTGACCTAAAGGTTAAGAGTTGTTTTTAGTCCTTCACTTTACCATAATAATAACATGATGCAATAACCTATGCTCCCTATCATGCATTAAACAAAATGGTAGTCCAAACATAATATATTGTAAAACAAAATTTGTACTTTCATATGATTAGGATAATATCCTGATAGGGAGATACATATGATATTTGGTTTTGTGACAAGTGCTCTATAGTTAAAGGCTTAATATGGGTACAACTTAGGTAACCAAAAATAGAAAGATTATTACTTGTACACAACCCTGTTAATATTTAACTCATATGAATTCTTTGATATAAAAAGAATGCTATTTTTTACTAATTAAGTCCATCATGGAATCTTGCAACTATTTTTCTTTTTATCAACCAATCTATTTCATAATAGCTAAATCATTATTTGAAATAGAATGATATATATGAGTATACTCACGTTTATACTTCAGTTCCAACCTTAGTACACTTTACAAAAATCATAATCTCACCAAATATATATGTTATCGTTAAGTACATTACTAAATTTAACGACAGAAACTTCTTAAGAATCTCGTGACATAAAAATAGATCATGTCCTTAATTTCATGCTCAAATATGAAATTAATAAGTCTTACATTGTCAATACAATTTCCAAGTATCGAATATGGTTGTTATGTAAAATAAGCCTTTCGATTTTGTAATAATATTCCTAGAGTACAAAAGCAAGTATAGATTATATCTTTCCTTAGATTAATTAAGGTTACAATATTTTCATTCACAAAGTTCGTACGGCAATTCAAATCAATCGAATCATCTTTTTGTTTAATGCTCGATGATCATGTTGCCTGCATGATTATAACATGTTTAATTTCATGCAAAATACAATGAATATCCATCTCTTATTATTATTACATTGACCAGGAGTAAGATATGTTTTGCAAGTTACTATCCTTCCTATGAAATATTTTTACATTCACATTACAGCTGAAATCAAGTGCATAACTCTCAACATGCTATAGCAGACAAATGAATAGTGATAAACATAGCTCAATTTACTTCCCAAACTAGCAAAGACATCCTTTTTTTTGTTACAACAGCATTCAAGTTCATAACACTCGTTATGAAGAGTAATAATAACAAATAATCTATCAAATGAGACAACTCGAATTACCTTCTAAATCATAAAAGACGTCTTTATTCTTTAGTACAGTACATTGAAGTTTAGTAATAGACACAAAAATAATTTCACAAACTTTTCATGTTTAACCACTCTACTAATGACAAGTTAAAAGCAACCATATACTCAGTAAGCTATTGATGATAATGATACATGATTCTTCCCATCTAATATTATATCTCCTTAAGCAAACAATCTATATAAACTTTTTTCATGCATAAATAGTTCTAAGAACACAATTTCTTATATATTTTTTTGTAGGGCTCCAAAAGGGTGGAAATTTGGTGATTCCTTAAGAAAAATTATAAGGAACGTACATATAAAATTTTATACCTTCTTCATTGATAGATTTAAAGTTATCGTTTTAGATAGTTATATATTTTCTTGGTTTTCTTATTGTTTGTACCATATTTGTTTTGATGATATATCCCTCAAAAATAATTCAATAAAGTAAATACTAGACTCGTTGGATTCATATTTCAAAAATTCTCAAGTTTTCTAAATTTTAGAATTTTTTTGTTTGTTAATTTTTGAGATATGGTCAATTTACTATTTGCGCCCTAGTACTTTCCCAGTCCCGGGTAAGTGCAAATTAGTAAGCATAGCTTATTTTGTAAGAGGTCCCAAGTTCTAAAATTTTTAAATTATCACTTAAATTACATTACCATGATAACTTCCAAATTTCACGTTCTAACAATATTCCAATCTAAAGTTGTGAATTACAGTTTGGAGACGGAAACAAGATTTTTTTTTTGGTTTTTATTTTATCCAAAACCTTCCTTCTTTCATATAAAAGAATCATTTCTTACTCCTTTCCTAGCTTAAGTGACACTGAATAGGCATGTTAGTCATCAAATATGAAACAAGATAGGTATCTTATTATTTAAGTCAAATTATTACATTAAGCTATTTGAGGTATGTCGAGTACTATTGAATTAACTTAATTGTCCATATAAACATTTAATCAAGTACCTAATGTCTCGTATACATGTAGAAGGCATATATATATATATATATTCCTCAATTAATATACCGTATGAATAATTATAGTTCATATATTACATAAGGCTCAATTTTCTTTCTGTGAGGAGCGGAATCAGTCAATGTATATATAATAAACATAGTAAATAATAATCTTGAAATCGATATTTAGTCTCCCAGATAAGTTGCTTGTTGATACCTTCTGTCCTTTCGGATAAAACCTCATGCCTTATGATTCCATAATGTAAATTCCCAAGGATGAATACATCGTCCAGTTCTGTGAACATATAAACCTTGCACCTAACGTACAAGCTTTCGAACGAAGAAAAAAATCTGAAAGTTTTGTTTTATTTATTTGGTTTGCAGAGAGGCTTATTCACTTAAGTGACTACAGAAATTTGAGTGACACACTGAGAGGATTTAGTTGATTTTTGATTTATTTACCTTGGATATCAAGTCCTGAATCTCAGTACCTAACTCATCCAGATTCTTCAAGCTTACCCTAGGACGTCATAGGTTTCGCAAGAATAATATTTAGCTAACAATGCATAAACTATAATGGCTTAAAAAATTTCAAGGAATAGTATGAAATCATGATGGTTTCTCATCCAACCTAGAATTAAATCAAACCATAGTTGGTTCACAAACCAAAAACCCTCGTTTTCTGGTCGAATCAACCAGAATTGGATAATACCCATCATTCAATCATTCCACATAATACTATAGATAGTTAAGTATGCATAGTTCCAAACCACAGTTATGAAATTATAAAAAAAAATACCCTATCTTCATAAATAAACTTGGGCACCCATGAGAAGAGTAAGCAATTAGCTATCAACAATAATTCATCCATACATCCTAGAGTAATATGTTTAAATGTTTTGTAATAAAACACAAAGTCGGGGAAATATAAACCATGTATTCAAATGTCAAAAATGTTAGCATTAGTTTATGTTAATACATTTGATTGTTAGTGGATAGTTATAACCATCCATCTCCTCCCATAGCCTTTATATGGCTCTGACTCTCTTTTGTTTGACACACGCATTGAATAGAATACATTGAATAATTCTATATCTATCTCCTACTCCTGCTATCATTGGTATCAGAGCTTTGATACTTTCCTTAGCGTGGAAACTTTCTTGGAGATTTATGTTACAAACTAGAGAAGTGTGACAAGGAGGAGGCTTGTGGTGCTGACTTGCTTTTTGGTGTTTGGCGTGAATATTCCAACCTGCACAGCCATGAAGTGAACAGGCATCGACCTATTAAAGACCAAGAAAAGGAATTGAAATGTGGCTGGAGTATTTGGCAACAATGTGTGCATAGGAAACTGTGTAACCCGCTTGCTGGTTTGACGTTGGAGCAAGTGAAAAGGAGCAGTGACCTTGAAGAAGCATTGATTTCTGAAATATCAGCCTTACATATGCATTGAATCTCCCCCTGGATACCTGGTCATGAAAGTGTGACAACATGAAGCATTTCCTATGTGAAAACATTCTATAGATATGTTTCTCTTTGGCGATCAGTAAATCCAACACCAGCAAAGCCTATGAATTCTCCTAAGGTACACATTCACCTCAAGTACACATGCGATCTTGAAATGAGGCCAGCCCGCGTATGTCACAAATTTTGGATGTAGAAAGCACCGCGAGCAATGCACCAAATGTTTGGGCATTGACTGACAATGAAGACACTGCTGGACTACTCATTGCTTTGGTCAATGAGGTCCATAACACTAGGAATATTCTCTTTGATGAGATTGTGTGCTGAGGACAATTGGAGTATTTTTGGTTCAACATTCTATTTCAAGCACGACGGTTTTTTTGCAGAACTTAAATGTGGCTGTGATGCAGATGATGAACGTGAAGTAGAATGCCCACAGGAGCGTCCGTGTCTCACTGCATGAGCTTATAGAGCCCATCTTCGTGATAGGTTCCTTCAGTAAGCATTTGTAACCATTTTTGGTCAATCAATAAATAAAATACAATTTTGAGTTTTTGGAAATGTCTGCAGCTCGCATTTTGTTGTTGGATGCCCAGTTGCTAAAAGGGCCAAATTTCGCCGCATGGAAAACCAAGATGCAGACGATTCTTCAGTTTGAAGATCTTTGGGGGATCATTTCTGGCATGAGTGCCCCTCCCATAGATGCTGATATGTTGGCTAAGTATGAAAAGGATGATGCAAAAGCACTAATGCTTATCACTCTGAGCCTTACTGATGAGGTTCAACCTCACATTCGGGAAGCAACCACTTCCTCTACGGCATGGGCCACATTGTGTACCATCTATGAAGCCAAGAATCTGATGAATGCATCTTCAAACAAAGCTTCACACGATGAGTATGCATGATGGTGAATCAGTCGAAGCCTTCTTGCGGTGTGTGGCTGAGTTACGTGCATAGAACTTTCTACTCTCGGTGAACCGGTGGACAACAAGTTGCTAGTCCCACTCACCTTGCGAGCTCTTCCTTCTCAGTTTCAGACACTGATCACCATGTTGACCATCACTCAACAGGAGGTGAGTTTTGTCAAACTGGTGAATTATCTCTAGCAGGAAGAAGCCATTCAGAATGTTCAAGAAGCCTTCGAAGACAAGGCTCTCATTACGAGGAAAAATCATAAGCCTCGAAAAGGGTAGTCAGCCCCTCAGAATCAAAAGTAACATCCACAGCAGCAACCTTCTCAGCGGCCACCATAGCGGCCACCCCAGAAGCAGCAGAACAACAAGGCAGATCGATGGTGCCACATTTGCTCCAAAAATATGCACACGACTGCGAACTGTTATTACAACGGTCGCAAGCATGGAAACTCTGGTGAAGAGAGCACTTCTGGCCAAGGATATTCCAAGAAATCCTAATGGCATGCTCGTAATCAGAGGCAGAAGGGTCATATTGCTGCTCAGCAGGATGCCTCCTCCGATGAAGAGGTTCCAGACACAACTCATCCTGACATTGTTCTAGTCTTGCAGACTTTGTAGCCATCAAAAAGTGTCTGGTTGATTGATTCGGGGTGCCAACAAACACATGACTGGCAATAAGAAGTTGTTCCATACCCTGAGTGACCAGCCCACTGGAGATCGGATCACCATCATAGATAATCAGGAGTATATTGCGGCGGGGATTGGTGATGTCATCATTCCTCTTGGGACACGAAGATGTACACTCACGAAGGTGCTATATGTTCCAGGTTTGACCTCAAATCTCTTTTTTGTGAGTCAACTTCTTAATCATCAAATGCAGGTTGAATTCTTTATTGAGAAAGGGGTCAAGTCCTGCATCATTTCCCAGGGAGACTCAGTAATTACTCGAGCATTTATGAAGGGCCATCTATTTGCACTGGATGCGGTCACTTCATCTAACATTGCTCTCTCTGCTTCAATGGTGGAGTCCACTGCACTATGGCACTTTCGATATGGTCATCTTTCTGCTGGGGCTCTGCATCAGCTCAGTGCCAAGGAAATGGTAAGAGGGCTTCCTTCACTCTCCCATTCCTTACCTATTTTCTCAGGATGTCTTGCGGGAAAAACAACATAGAGGTCTGTTCAAACAGAGCTCTTATCATTCTATAGAAGCATCTTCAGGTCATTACACACTGATCTGTGTTGGACCCCTGCCAGCTAGCTTCCAAGGTTTTGAATACTTTCAGCTCATCATTGATGATTACTCACAGAAAATGTGGGTATATTTCCTTCTGGAAGAAGAGTGAGGCATTTGCCAATTTCCAAACCTTTTACCAACAAGCCACCAGGTAGTCTAGGAAGCCTCTTCTTCTCCTTCACTTAGATCGAGGGGGGAATTTGTATCGAAGAAGTTCTTAGCATACCTGAAGCAGCATGGCATTCAAAAACATTTGACTGCACCCTACACGCCCCAACAAAATGGGATTTCCGAGCGACACAACAGGACTGTCATGGAGATGGCTCGTTGTATGATCTCCACCGCCAAGTTGGAGGATCAGTTTTGGGCAGAAGCAGTCCAGAAAACAGTGTATCTACTCAACCAGGCACCCACAAAGATCTTGCAGAACAAGACACCGGAAGAGGTATGGACTGGTTGTAAACCTTCTATTCATCATTTGAGATAGTTTTTTGTTGTACTGCATATATGCATGTTCCAGATAAGAACAAGGAAGAAGATCGATCCAAAGACACTGCCATGTCTTTTCTTGGGGTATAATACTACCTCAAAGGAATATCATCTCATGGATCCTGAGACGAAGAATATCTACGAGAGTCGAGATGTGGTGTGTGATGAGTCATCCTTTGACTCCCTGCCACACAATGGAGATCCAGTACCGACCTCGTCACATAGATTGCTCACACATCTAGATGATGGGAAAGATGATTCTTCTCAGAGAGAAGAAGAGCTGAGTGGAGACTTGTTCGTTGATCTAGGCACACTGGAAAACACATCTTCACATCAGTAGTAACAACACCAACGTCTGAAATGGGTCCAGAATACTATTAGGGATGCACACCTGAACTCACTTCTAGGTACTTCTACAGGAGTCAGAACATGAAGTCAAGCTAGACATGAGGTAAATTTTGCACTCATGAGTTCAGTTGTTGAGAGCACCGAACCTGATACTATTCGTGAGGCATTAGACCAACCACAGTGGAAATAGGCTATGGATGCTGAATATGATTCCCTAATTCAGAATCAGACGTGGGAACTTGTCGATCTACCTCTAGGTAAGAAATCCATTGGCTACAAATGGATTTTCAAAACAAAATATAAGGTAGATGGTTCAATCGACAAACACAAAGCATGACTTGTTGCAAAGGGTTATGCTCAGCAAGAAGGAATTGACTATGACGAGACCTTTTCACCCACTGTGAAGATCAAAACCATCAGAGTTGTCTGTGCACTGGCAACACAAAATGGATGGAAACTTCAGCAGATGGATGTCAAGAGTGCTTTTCTGAATGGTGATCTAAAAGAAGAAGTGTACATGGCCCAACCTGAAGGGTTTGTAGATGAGCATCAACCACACAAGGTATTCATCTGATAAAGTCTCTTTATGGAACTCAAACAAGCACCTAGGGCATGGTATATAAAAATTGATGATCACCTATTGCAACATGGATTCACTCGTAGCCCCTCAGATACAAATTTGTATATCAAGAAGGTAGGAACAAAGATTGTCATTCTGGTTTTGTACGTAGATGATCTTGTGATCACAGGAAGTTCTGACAATCTTGTGGATGATGTAAAGAATGATCTGAAGAAATCCTTCGACATGACTGATTTGGGGCTACTTCACTATTGTCTTGGCTTAGAGATATGGTAGAAGAAGAATCATATCTTCGTCTCCCAGATGAAATATGCCAAGACACTCCTGGAAAAGTATGGAATGTCAGATTGTAAACCAATTTCCACACCTATGGAAAAAGGTTTACAATTATCTAGATTCCAGGATTCACCGCAGGTAGATGGCACTCACTATAGGCAGCTTGTGGGGAGTCTCATTTACTTGACTTATACCTGACCAGATCTTTGCTTTGCAGTGAGCTATCTCACCAGATTTATGCAGGAGCTGAAGAAATGTCATTGGATAGCAACAAAGCATGTGTTGAGATATGTCTGAGGTATAGTTGACTTTGGTCTGGAGTATCATAAGAACACTCAGTTCTTCTTACAGGGATATACAGACTCGGACTATGCAGGATCCATTGATGACAAGAAATCCACTTCAGGATATGTTTTTCATCTCAGATCTGGACCTATCTCATGGATTAGCAAGAAGCAAACTGTTGTTTCTCTCTCATCCACTGAGGCTGAATACCATGCACCGCACGAGGAGCTGTGTGCGAAGTGATTTGGTTACGTTGCATTCTTGCAGATATAGGGATTCCTGAAGAGAAACCTCCCATCATTCACTGCGACAATCAAGGTGTGTTGAAGCTTGTGAAGAATCTATGTTTTCATGAACGAACAAAGCATATTGAGGTCGAATGTCACTACATTCGTGAACAGGTCTTGAACCACCAAATTCAGCTCCAGTACTACCCTACTGATTTTCAGGTTGCAGATATTCTCACCAAGCCTCTTGGCAAAGTGAAGTTTGATTTGTTTAGGGGGTACATTTGTAAGAGAAATGTATTAAGGGGGGGAATGTTAATGTTAGTTAATACATTTTGTTAGTATCATATAATAACTGTGTAACTACGTATGCCTATTTGTTTGAAAAAGTTTTGTTAATATGGTTGAATAATTAATATTCTTTCCTGCCCATCGCAACCAGAATATGAAACTATAATTTGCTATGGCTGTATATGCCATATTTGTTAGATATGCCTATAAAAAAAAATGCTATGACCCTATGAATCCATCAACTTGTCAAAAGAATAACCTGCAAAAAGGGGATTGAAAAATACCCCACATAACAAATCAAATGCAGGTTAGTGGAGTCACTAATTTGAATTCCAAGGCCTTTAATGAATTTAATGCTTAACCAACTTCATGGTGTCGTGTAAAACAAGTCAACCATTTCATTAAATTTCACCAAACCACTTTTGCAACTCCTTTGCACATTCTAATTAATAAACTATTTTATTGTTGAATTTTTCCTTCAACTTCATTATAGCCTTTTAAGTTACAATATCTTACTCATTTCATGTTAAATATTCCTTCATTTACATTTAAATGTCATATTCTGCATTAGTTTAATTCATCGTTAGAGGGAAAACAAATGTAATTCCATTTATTTACTAAAGAAAATCTAGAGAATGTATTGCAAAACCCACAAATTTGACGATTTTAAAACCAAATTAATCCTTAAATAATTATTTGGAAAGTTGTCGACAATTTTTTTTTGTTTTAAGTTACAAGGGTGTCAAATCCTAATATACGTTTAATTAAATTCCTACTAGACAATGTTACATTTCATAGGATAGATCCAATCTAGATTATTAATTAAATATTCATAATCCAGTTCATAATGTCAATTTAATTATCATCACTAGCTAAGTGTCCATTAATATCTCCTACTAGGTTAATTAGTTTCCCTTTTGGGAATTAACATTCAACATTACATTTAATCAACCCTTATCCTTAGTAAGCTTAGTTATCTTAAAAATTATTTTCTTTAATGTCCATTGAATCATTCATTGAAACCTACTAGAGGGGTTACATTTTTAACTTAATACACTAGAGCCCTAAGTGGCCCCATTCACCCATTTACACATTCTAATTGATTTATTTAAAATTTACAATCATAATAATAAACATTCTCACCTAACACTTGTAGGGTTGATTCTTAACTCTTGGATCAAATAAATAGGGACCAGAAGATTAGATCTACCAAAAAGAATCCCTGAATGATCCTTAAGGGAGTTTTCTTAAGAATTTCGTACTCTAAGCTCATTCATTTGTTTATCTTTTGGTTTACAAATTGAAGGAGTGGATGTCATGGATCAAGGGAAAACCATGAAGGAGTCTTCTTGGATCCAATGTGCAAGAAGAAGGGGATTCCATCCAAATGGGATCCTCCTTTAGCAATAGTTGAATCTTATATTTAATCATGCATTCTTAGTTATTTAATTTCAATGCAAGCATCTATCCTAAATCTAGTTTGAGGATCTATTATTGATTAGTTATCTATTTTTTTTTGTTTTCTTTGATGGGGAAAACCCCATTTTGTAGATCAAGAGTTTTATGTATTTAAATCCCTATATGTGGGTTGGAGTATGGGTCCAAACAAGAATACATGACCCTCATAGGTTAGATCCACATTTAGGTGAAGTCTAGATCCATAAGAGCCAATGGTGTAGCTGGAAAAACATTTTTAAAAAAGTTAACGCATAGGTGACCAACGAAGGGTCTCTTGACCGACTGTGGTAACCAATCTACTACCTACATCGGTTCCAATACCAATGTCAGTTCCTGTGTTATTGATAAGTTTATTTGAATATTGTTTTAAATTCAAGGAGTGGTAAAAGATTAATTCCATGAGAAAGTTCTTATTAAGTTGTAAGAAAGCATAACAGTCTCAAATGCATATGATATAAACAAGGCACAAATAAATGACTGTCAATTTTGTAGAAATGAACCATTGGTTGAAGTATCCAGTGATTGATGTCAGTCGCAGAAATACCAATGCACGTTCAATCACTAATGCTAGTAACTTCCAGAAGAGTCTATTTTAAAAAATTCTAACATATCTTCAACATTTTGTGATTCAAACTTTATCTCAATGAACATTTCCAACGAATTATTAATTAAATATAAGGTTATATGTGCAAGTCATTATATCATTTAAGTTGATAACTAAGCTTGGAGTTAACATTTTAAAGTTTGTAATGTGAAATAATGATCGATGTCGGTGAGAGTACACCAACGCTGGTTAAGAATGACCTGTTCTGATCACTGTGTAGGCCAAAGAACTCTAATAATGAATGTATAAAATAACAAATATTTCAAATGATAAATTTAACTTTAAATAAATCAAAACCAAAGAGTGTTTAACTATTTCAACCCTAGAATAAGGTTATGACAACCTCCCAATTCACATTATGATCAAAACATTAAGATTTACATCTTTATTTTATTTCAACACAAGGTAAAATTTAAACATGATATCTATTTAATTGAATTCCTTTACATAAAACTAATTTAAGAGAAAGGAAAGACACATTCTATAATGAACTTCCTTCAAATATGATATTACAACTTGGTAAATCAACTTGCAAAAGTAACTTTTCTTTTAAATACAAGTCTACTAGTCTTCCACCTTAAGTGGGAATTGCAAGAAATATTTCTACAATGAAGGGTTGTTTTTGTTTACTTTGAAAAAAATGCTACAAATCTCCAAATCTCAAACAATATATCCACCATGCCTTCACTTTAATCACAACAACAAAAATATGGGAGAGGAAGACTCTCCACCTTAACCAAACAAAAATATGAATGCCATCAATGCTATCTGTCATCTCAATCATCCTGCTATGGTGTTGTATTCTGGCGATTCTCGACCACTAGATATAACCTGTGGCTCCTAGACATGTCAATACTGTAGGATAGAAACTAGTTCTTACCATTAGTTATTGAGGTTTTTGAGCACAGCATGGGATCAAGAAATGATTCCTACAGCGAGATATGACACCCATAGCAATTACTAGGTTTAGCTCTAATGAAAACAATTCCCCTATACAAGTAGATGGCAAGAAGAATTTCAAAGCTATGGATTTCTTGATGATCCTGCTAGACTGAAGCAATCTAGAAACACTAATCTATATCTTTCCGACTGATGTCCTACTAGGAGGTTCCCGAGAACAATGATACCTCTAGGAGGAGGCCCCATGGAGTATATCCCCTCTAAGGAAATCAAATCTCTGTAGAACCTAAGAGTTTTGGAGGACGTGTTTGTTACACACATGCTGAGGAAACTGTTGTGTATTTTTCTATGGCTTATGGGTATAGTGAACAATATATGAATACTATCCATAACCATGCCCATCATGAGGAGGAGAAGCTAACCCCCATGATATGTTATCCTACATCTGTTGTATACGACTCCATAAGGATCTAATAATCACCTAAAATGTTGTGTCTTCATAGTGAATCTCCTCCATAATGTAGGCAATTCATAGAGCTTTTGCTAATCTTTGCGGATACATGAAGTGAAGTACCCCTCATAAGTCAAAGGTTCATTGAACCCCTAAAATGAACCTCTGATAGAGTCAATAACACATCCCAAGTATAGATCCACTATACTTAGGTCCAGGAAATGGTAATCATCCAAGTTCAACCAAATCATGGATGCAAGGATGTAGTCATGAGAACTACAACATGATTCTTTGTTGAATCAAATCAGTGGATAAGTATCAACTCCTAAGGAGTGATCCTCGAAGTGATCCCAAGTGATTAGTTAACGTATGAATGAAAATGAAGATAAAAAAATCTATTTTTCCTCTACCAAATCAGCAGATCTGATCTCTTTTAAGGTAGATGGAAACTCGTTTAAATAAAGAAAAATTCATGTTGTTGGTAAATGAACATAGCTTGAAGCACCCAAATCAAGCTGAAAAAACCATGGGAATCTTGTAGAAATCCTTCAATGTCCCTAGAAAAATGAGATGGATTAGAGCTTAATTGAGTTTCCATAAATGTAACCAATCGCTGTAGATTGTCTAGATTTAGAGACTCTAACACAAGGCTATTTGTAGTCAAAGGACTACAAGAAATTTGTCTGGAAATGATTATATTGAGACATTTTCTCTAGGACCTCTCTATGGATAGAATCTCATGTGGATGACAATCCATGGAAATAGTCTGCTCTAACTCACACTAGTCTGGAAAGTACATCAAGAATGTACAAATGGATCTTTCTTTCTACTATGAAATCCTTAGAATCCTAAGTGTATATGATTAAAATCCATGTCTGTAGTATGAGATAATATGGTTGCTACTTCTTGAACTAGGGGTGGTATGTAAGCTCTACATGAAATAACCCTTAAATAATTGCATCCAAGGGCCTCCTACACAGACCAATAGAGAATCTTTATTTGACAAGAAATAACTTTAGAAATTCTAGTGTTTTGTTTAGGTTTTCTACGTTTTCAAACATTTATACGATCATCAAAATTTGATGGTTCTAGATTTCAATTTTCACTAAGTTAACTTCAAATTTTTATAAGAGGTGTTCTAGATGAATTTATTGTTGAATCACCATGGCTTTGATACTAAGTGTAATGCCCACATAATTTGACGTTATAAAAAAACATTAATCCTTAAATACCATTATCTGGAAACTTGTAATTTTTTTTAAATTTGTTTCATGTTACAAGGTTGTCAAACCCTAATATATACGTTTAATTAATTCGTACTAGCAATGTTACATTTCATAGGATAGATACAGTCTAGATTATTAATTAAATATTCTTAATTCAGTTCTAATGTAAATTTAATTTTCATCACTAGATAAAAACCCATTAATTTCTCTTGTTAGGTTAAATAGTTTCCCTCTTGGGAATTAACATTCGACCCACAGTTTAATCAACCCTTATCCTTAGTTCCCTTAGTTCTCTTAAAATTATTTTCTTTAATGTCGATTGAATCATACAGTGAAACCTACTAGAAGGGTTACATTTTTAACTTAATACACTAGAGCCCTAAGTGGCCCCATTCACCCATTTACACATACATTTGATTTATTTAAAATTTACAATCATAATATGAATATTTTCACCTAACAATTGTATGGTTGATTCTTAACCATTGGATCAAAACCAATAGGGAAAATAAGATTAGATCTACCTGGAAAGTTGAAGCCCTAATCATGTTTTAAGTTAGTATAGTCTGTAAGGGTCATGTCAAACCCTAAGTGTACGTTAAATATAAATTCTACCAACAACTACTACAGGTTACAAAGGAGTGGATGCCATGGATCTAAGGTAAAATGATTAAGGAGTATTCTTAATTTATCTCTAAGGTGCAAGATAGAAGGGGATACAATCTAACTAGGAAGGTGCCACAAATTTAGAATATTTGAATCTAAGATGTACATTTTCCCCCTTCTTAGATTATTTATTGCAACCCATAGCATCTAATAAACCTTACATTTAGTTCCGATATTCCTTTATCGTTGAATAGTTATCTGAAGCCCATTTAAATAGTTGACTGGGAGAAACATACTAGAATTACAATAAATAAATCAATCATTCAAGGGTATTAAATGGCCCCATTCACCCATGTTACAGTATGGCTCTTTAAACAATCATACATTAAAACACCCATAATATTCATTCTTACATAACAATTCTAGGGTTGAATTCTCAACCCTTAAGAGATCAAATCAATTGGTTAGAAAAACATAGATCTTAGAAATTTCCATGCACAACTAACCCTAACTATCCTCTATTAAATGACTACGGTAAACCAATGTGCTTTTTACGTCGGTTCCTTAGCCTACCAACATTTATTCTTGTGTTAATGATAAGTTTGTTGAAAACGTAAGTTAGATGCAAGGGGGGTAAGCCATCGAGGAATTCCATGAAGATCAAGTTTAGTTTAGTTTAGGTTTTTTATTTATTATTGTACCATGTCTTCCATTTGAAGCATCTGATATAAACAGGTTTCCACAATAAATGACTGTGAGTTGTTATAGAAGTTATATTTAGTTTGCAGTATCCCTATTTTGGCCAAACCCTACCTCGCATTAAAATAAAAATAAAACGGTTATGGCCATTTATTCATTCCATGGTTATAATTACTACATTTAAAGAGTTTAGTTTCTCTATAGTGACAAGAACTTACATCTATGATATTATGATTTCCCACAAAATAGTCTACAACTCAAAGTAAGAAATGAAGCTTAATCTAATTCTCATTATCATTTAATGTTTCCCCTTGTGCACATACAAAATGCATATCATTTCCAGTTGATAACTAAGCTTGGGGTTAATATTTATTACATCTCTTCCATTTCCACTACAGTGACCGATGTCGGTATTCAGTACATAGACTGCCAAACAAGATTGATCGGTTTCCAGTCATTCATGTTTTCCAGAGCACTACTACTACTTAATGTATTTTACAACTTCTATGTTCAAAGGATTGCATTAACTTACAATAAATCAAAACCAAAGAGTGTTCAACAATGATCAACCCAGAACTAAGGCTATTTCAACTTGAGCAATGGCTCATTATCTTTCAAAACATGTAAGATTTGTAACTTCTATTTCTCACAATACAATAGAAATAAAATTTTAAACATGATTTCCATTCTATTTCCATTCCTTCACATACAAACAACTTGAGGAGAAAGGAAAATACACATTTCTATAATGAACTTATTTCAAATATAATAATACAAACTTGGTAAATGAAACTTACAATAGCAACATTTCTCTTCAAAAATACAATGTCTACAAATCTTCCACCTTAAGTGGAAATAAAAAGAGGGTTTTCTCACAAAGGGGGATTTCTTTTATTTACTACAAAAAATGATCCAAATTCTACAATATCTATAACAAGATCTCCACCATGTCCTTCACTTTGATCACAACAACAAAAATTCGGGAGAGGAAACACTCTCCACCGAACTAATAATCCAATGAGGAGAAGACAGTTATCCT
The DNA here is from genome assembly GCA_019776745.2 of Taxus chinensis. NCBI lineage: Eukaryota > Viridiplantae > Streptophyta > Pinopsida > Cupressales > Taxaceae > Taxus > Taxus chinensis. The sequence continues at coordinate 823,265,532 of CM034147.1, forward strand.
CCTCATTGGCCCCCGAAGCCCTAACCACAATGCAATAAAAGATAGATCCAACTCATGGCAACAACACATTTAAAACTTCCACATCACAATACAAAGATATCACAACCATATCAAAACACAATCAACACAAGAATACAATCACATGAAGGAAACTAACAAAATTTACAAGGCTTGAAAATGCAAGGCCAATGGAGCAAGGATCTATGGTGAGATCACTTATGCCTCCCAATAGGAATTAGGTGCCCACCTTAAAACCCTCCAATGTACATCTCAAAACCTCTACAAAACTCTTATTCCTCCCTCAATATCCTCTTATGCCTTCCACATTCTCTTATGCCTCCCTACAATCTCTTATGTATCCCTCAAAAGAATTGTTATCCAAAATTCACCCCTCAAGGTAATTTTGATAACATACATCAAATTATTCAGTCCTGAGCAAGTGGATTGATTCAAGGCCCAAAATCATGTTTTCAGGTCCCCTCGGCCTTCTTCTAACTCTCCCATCCAAGAAGAAATCCCAACAAGTTAGAGAAAATGGAAAAAAAACAAAAAATAAGGTTGCAGGACTATTCTAAAGCATTTCGGGTTTGAAGGGTTTGGGTCGTACCAGTTCGGGTCGTACTAGAGGTTCGTCGTACCAAGCTTGGGGCCGTAAAAGCAAAGAAAATCGGCTAAGTCAGACATTTTTATCCTAGGCGGGTCCACGAGATAGTTGGGACGTCAGAGAAGTGAGGGACGTAAAAATCTCGAAATGGCCGAAAGCAAGGAAGATCGTCTAAGTCTTTTGTTTCACGCAAGTTTTAGGGACAGCCGGGACAAGAGTACACGCGGGACGCAAACCGGCCGATTCACCGAAAGACAGTCCATTTCGGGTGGTTCAGACATATTTTGTCCTAGGAAGTCCGCGGGACAATTGGGACAAAAGTACATGAGGGATGCATGGGATGCGAAAAGGTGACAAAAGCTGCAAACAGGAAGAAGGAATCCTGAATCGACCGCAGAAAGAGATTTTCGTCCGGGACAGCCGGGACAAAAGTACGCGAGGGACACGTGGGATGCGAAAAGGTGGAAAAGGCCACAAAATAGACAAGGAGGCCTGCAGATGAATCAAAATGTGCCACGTAGTCATAAGGGGAAAAAATTTGGAAATTTGGCTAAGTGTTTCACCAAAAATCCAAAAGGAGTGTTCTAGCCCGCCCCCCTTATTACGAGCCAATAGAATCTCGCCACATGTCCAGGTGGCGCCAGAAATTGGAAAATCCCACAAGGAAATTTTGGAGGGTCAAATCTGCATCCAATGGGGTTTTGACACATGTGTTCAAGTCAAAATGTCGAAGCGACCCGCGGAAAATTTAGGAAAGACAGGCCCACATCTAATTAGCGACTGCCATGTGTCTTCACCTCATCGCGCCCAGTAGGAAAATTTTGAAAAAGTTTCCAAAGGCAAAAAACAAAGGGAAATGGTCAGGAAGGGCCCGCGTCCAATGAAATCGTGCCACGTGGCATCTATGGGTGGCAGAGCATAGGGAAAATTCAAAAATTTTTCCAAAGACCAAAACGCGTCAAAATTTCAAACTTTTTTGCCCGCCGATAAGATTTTGGGCCTGTTTTTGCCCTAAATCTTCAAATGGCCACAACTTTCGATCCAGAGCTTGGAATTTTCACGTTCTTTATATCAACAGAAATCTGGTGAAATTATCTACATTATTCCTATGATCAATCTTAGCATTTTAGTTCATTTTGGAGAGGAGAAAATCAAGAAACGTATCTGGCATGTGGTAATGGTTAGAAATGACGTTTCAACAACCAGCTTTAATGCAAAATACAGTTTGTCACTTTTAAGCTTGCTAGTGTTCTCACATACTGCCATAATGAGATGAATTAAATGTAACCTAGAGGTGGTTGGGGTAGATTTGAATTTCCTCTCTCTTCCCTCTCTCATTCTTCCTATAAATTGTAAGGAGGGGCTTCTTTCTAAAATTTGGACATTCTTAATTTGCCCCTCCCTTCTTCTCTTTAGCAGGTGAATTTGTGGAGTTCAAACCTCCCATTTAAAACTGTAATGCAACTTCACCTCATGGCATTTTTTAGTGCATTGTATAAATCTTTGGAGCAAGTAATGCATTTCTGTGGATGATTCTCAACCCTCTCTGTGTTTCATTTGCATCCTCCTAATCTTTCACTACAAATTTTGTTATCTGTGTATGATCTTGCATCACATTTTAATGGTTTGTGTTTATTGGCAAGATAGGTGTTCTTCATTCCTCAGTGCATCACCTTTGTTAGTTTAGGTTTATTTTTATGCATCTTCTTACCTTGTCTCCTTGGCAAGATAGATTAGGTTTTGAGTAAACCCTTTGCATTTTTTTTTCGTGTGCATCTGAACAGACGAATAGGAACCGACCTTCATCCAGAAGAGCTTTTTTGATTTCGCAAGGTCCCACACATGGTAAAAGCTCCATGTTATGAAATCACACTGAGAGGCTCAACCCATCGAGTTGCAGAAACTCAGGGGTCCTGTGATTCTGGTGACTAATAGTTTTGGCACGCCTGGTGGTACCTTAGAGGTCTTTCACTTTATCTTTGACACAGTTGGTGTGTTCCTGTTAAAGATTCAGCCTTTTGGAGGCACTTTCAAAAGCACATCTGGCGACTCCATCTAGTAAATAACTCATTCTCTTAAGTTGCAAACCTGTTTTCCATCCATTTTCATCCATCTCTTCTTTCCATCATCTTTCATTATTTTCCATTCCATGAAGTTGTGAAATCATGACTTCTTTTCCATCATGGAATTGACATTTTCAACAACAGTAGCATATCACACCTCCAACATGTTTTACAAATCCTCCAAATCAGCATTTTGGTCAAATTCAAAATCAGCGTGTCTACCCATATGAGCAGCAGCACCAAAGTTCAGTTTGGTTGTGAACCACATCAAGAGCAAGGGTACGCATGCAATGAAGACAATCAAATGGAAGATGCAGATTTTGTGGAAAAAATCCAAAAGATGGAGGCAAAGATGGTGCAATCAAGAGAAACAACTCAAATGAAGGCTTTCAAAATTGGTTACAGGACTCCTTGTCTATGGGGAGGCCCTTTTCCAAGACACTTCAGCCCTCAGGAGAAGCTGGACCTTCATGATGAAGATACTTCCCCAACTTGCACAATGGATAGCAGAAATAGAGGCCTATACACTTGGTGTTGAACAACCTTGTCAATGGGTAAGTTCTACACCATCATCTAGTTTTTCTCTTCCTATTACTCAAGCAACATCATCTCATTTATAATTTCAAATCCTGAAATCCAGTCAATGCTGTCCCCAGCAGTTAATTCCATTTCTCCATTCCCTAGTCTCCCACCACACCTTAATTCTTCTTTCCCCTTTCCTTCCAAACACTCATCCCCTCCACAAAAGCTAACAGAAATACCCTCTCCTCCAAAAAAACAAGAGTTTATACCTCCTCCACCACCATGAAAAATTGCGAAATCAATTGAGTTACAATCCACTTCTCCTCTTGCATTCCCAAACCCATGTTGGGAGGATAAAAATCAGAATTCTAGTAAAGGAAAATAGCAGCAAAAAGAGAAAGCCAAACAAAGATGAAGAAATTCAAAGTCTGAAGAGTTGGGCTCTTAAAATTTGGATGAAAAAGATCCCCTTGATGGTTAAGCCTTCAGAAGAGGTTGGAGTTGGAGAACAAGTGGTGGTTAAGACTGACTTTTGTGGCAGTAGAAGAAGAGAAAAAAGAAGAGGCTAGATCAACAGTCAGTTTTCTCAGAAAGTAGTGTCCATGTTGGAACTCTATTTGAAGGGAGTGCTGATTCAATTCAAGTTGCACAATCAGCCATAGAGGAAGAAAGCTTAGAAGAAGATCTTGCAGTCCCAACTTGTCCTCTAGAGCAGCAGATTGAAGAGTTTGACTTGACAAAATTCATGCTAGAAGAAGAGTTCTATCAAGAGCAAGATTGCCTTCAAGTAGTAGAGGAGGAAGAAGCTTCTCCAAATCCAAAAGAAGAGGAGAAAATTCTAGTTGTGGAGGAGAAAATTACATAGGTCCAAGGGCTTTGAGCACAAAGCAGGCTACAGGAGAACCTTCAATTCTTCTTTCTACTTCATCTCTCTCAAGTTATAGTGCTGAAGAAGAGTTTGATCACTCAAACTCAATGTTGGAGGATGAAAGAAACCATGATGATCAAGTTACAGATCAAGAGGACACCATGGAGGAAGTTGAGCATTTGTAGCAGGACAACCATGAGGTAGTGTATCTGTCAAATTTGGAGGAATCTTTTGATAAAGAAGAACCAGTTGAGTTTCCACCATTCCTCTCTTTCATCTTCCACATCCCAAATACTTAAGCCTGTTGTCATGAAGGAGAGCATTCATTTGCAGTACATCCTGCATCTTATAGCAACCCTTTGGAACCAAGATTGAAAGATTTTAATCTTTCATGCTCTTCATTGGAGGAAGAGAAAGGGTAGAAAAGTCCTACCATTGCTTCCACATCACCCACCCAAGAAGGTCTACAAGAAGAACTCATTTTTTGCAGTTGAAAATCAGGGCTATGGGCATACTCAAATGGATCATACATTGCCCCATAAGGTATTTGGAATTCATTGGAGTCAAAGGAAAAGTCACAACCAGTCATGCTTGCTTCTAAGCATGAGGGTGAGCTACAAAGTACCAAGGATCAACATCGTCATACCTCTTCAATCCAAATGCAGAGCAACTAAAAGAGGTATCAGAATTTTTTTTCAGTTGACACCTTGATGATTTGGGTAGAATACCAGATTCTTGTTGATTTTCCACTCATCCAATCAGCCATGTTCAATGCCAAATCAGTTGCATGGTTGCCAATTTTGAAGAAAGGAAGCTATTTTCCACAACCAGTTGCAGGGTTTGTTTAGCCCACTTTTACTTCCAGTTAGAGTAGGAGTAGGAAGTTTTGCTTTCTAATAAAAGAAGTGCTTGTGCACACTCTGCATGTTTCATTTGGAGCATGTATGATTTTCAGTTTTGTACATAGTTTTTGTGGTGCTGGTCTTGCTCTTGTGCACAGTCCATTTCAGTGGGTTTCCAAGTGGCTCAGAGAGGAGGTTTTCAAAGTTCAGATCAGTTTACAGGCTATAACTCATGACTCCATGCCCAATGGATGCTTGAGGCAACTGGTAACTTCAACCAGCAGGCAGATGACCCCGCTGAGTCGCCAAAATTGTTATCCAAAATTCACCCCTCAAGGTAATTTTGATAACATGCATCAAATTATTCAGTCCCAAGCAAGTAAGATTGATTCAAGGCCCAAAATCATGTTTTTCGGGGTCCCCTCAGCCTTTTTCTAACTCTCCCATCCAAGAAGAAATCCCAACGAGTTAGAGAAAACGGAGAAAATAGAAAAAAATAAGGTTGTAGGACTGTTCTAAAGCATTTTGGGTCTGAAGGGTTTGGGTCGTACCAGTTCGGATCGTACTAAGGTTCGTCATACCGAGCTTTGGGCTGAGAAAGCAAAGAAAATCAGCTAAGTCAGACATTTTTATCCTAGGTGGTCTGCGGGACAGTTGCGACATCGGGACATGAGGGACACAAAAAGCCGAAATGGCTGAAGAGCAAGGAAGATCGTCTAACTCTTTTGTTTCGCGCAAGTTTTGGGACAGCCAGGACAAGAGTATGCGCGGGACGCGAACCGGCCGATTTGCACTGATAGACAGTCCATTTTGGGCGGTTTGGACATATTTGTCCCAGGTAGTCCGTGAGAACAGTTGGGAAAAAAGTACGCAAGGGATGCGTGGGATGTGAAAAGGTGGAAAATCCTGTAAAAAGGAACAAGGAAGCCCGAATCGGCCGCAAGCAGGAGATTTTCATCTGGGACAGTTGGGACAAAAGTATGTGTCAAGGGACGTGTGGGATGCGAAAAGGTGGAAAAGGCCACAAAAGAGACAAGGAGACCCATGCAGACGAATCAGAACGTGCCACATGTCAGAAGGGGAAATAATTTGGAAATTTGGCTAAGTGTTTCACCAAAAATCCAAAAGGAATGTTTTTAGCCTGCCCCACGTTATTGCGAGCCAATATAATCTTGCCACGTGTCCAGGTGGCGCAAGAAATTGGAAAAGCCCACAAGGAAATTTTGGAGGGTCAAACCTGCATCCAATAGGGTTTTGACACGTGTCCAAGTCAAAATTTCAAAGTGACCCACTTAAAATTTAGGAAAGACAGACCCACGTCTAATCAGCGACCGCCATGTGTCTTCACCTCATCGGCCTAGCGGGAAAATTTTTAAAAAGTTTCCAAAGGGAAAAAACAAAGGGGAATGGTCAGGAAGGGCCCACATCCAATGAAATCTTGCCACATGGCACTTGGGTGGGAGAGCATGGGGAAAATTTGAAAATTTTCCAAAGACCAAACAGGTAAAAAATTCAAACTTTTTTTTACCCTAAATCTTCAAATGGCCATAACTTTTGATCCAGAGATCGGATTTTCACGTTATTTATATCAATGGAAAGCTGGTGAAATTCTCTACATTATTCTGGGGTCAATATTTCTTTTTGGTTTAGTTTGGAGAGATAAAATCAAAAAATGCCTCTGGCATGTGGTAATGGCCAGAAATGACGTTTCAACAACCATCTTTAATGCAAAATACAGTTTGCCACTTTTAAGTTTACTAGGGTTCTCACCTACCGCCATAATGAGATGACTTAAATGCAACCTAGAGGTGGTTGGGGTAGATTTGGATTTCCTCTCTCTTCCCTCTCTCATTCTTCCTATAAATTGTAAGGAGGGGCTTCTTTCTAAAAGTCATACATTCTTGTTTTGCCCCTCCCTTCTTCTCTTTGGTAGGTGAATTTTTAGAGTTCAAAATTCCCATTTAAAAATGTACTGCAAATTTTCCTCTTGGAATTATTTAGTGTATTGTATCAATCTTTGGAGCAAGTAATGCATGTCTGTGGATGATTCTCAACCCTCTCTGTGTTCATTTGCATCCTCCTGATCTTTCACTGCAAATTTTGTTATCTGTGCATGATCTTGCATCACATTTTAATGGTTTGTGTTTATTGGCAAGATTGGTGTTCTTCATTCCTTGGTGCATCACCTTTGTTAGTTTAGGTTTATTTTTATGCATCTTCTTACCCTGTCTCCTTGGCAAGTTAGATTAGATTTTGAGTAAACCCTCTGCATTTTATTTCGTGTGCATCTGAACAGAGGAATAGGAACTGGCCTGCATCCGGAGAGATTTTCCAATTTTGCAAGGTCCCACACTTGGGAAAATCTCCATGTTATGTAATCAAACTAAGAGTATCAACCCATCGAGTTACATACACTCAGGGGTGCTGTGATTTGGTGATAACAAGAACCAAGTAAGAAATGCAAGAATTCTCTTATCAAAGGTGGGGCACCCAACCCAAATCCCTGCCAAAAAAATAAATAAACTCTTATGCCTCCCTAAATATAAAATCCCCATAGCCTTCTCCTACACCATACTTAGGCATTCTACCCATGAACCCAACAAACATGGAAACATTTTGCTTGCATACAAATAAACACATATAAAAGAAAACAAGTAAAACAAGGGTATAGTTCCTACCTCTCAATGGTAGAAATTTATTAAAGAGTCACACTCCAAGATCCTTCAAACTCAATCCACCTCTAACAAGCTAAATACTTCAACAAGCACTCCTAAAATTCTCTAACTCCCAAAAATACAAGAGCACAAATGAAATGAAGTAACCGCTAAACAAACAAATAAACTTGCATATATAAAAAAAAGGGAAGAGGAGCATGAGGTTACCCCATGTAGGAGGCCACACAACTTATCCTAAACTCCATATCATAAGTCAAACCTCAACCCAAATGCACAATAAATTGGTGGTTGAGAGGAATGACAAGAGTCTTACACACACACAATCCAAACCCACACCCCCTAAGGACATAATTTAAAACTCATGTAAGAAAAGTACAATAAATGTCACCTTTTTTCTTAAAAAACACATAATTGGGTTTATTTTTGCCCCCCAATCCATAGGTAGGGTTGGTGTAAGAAATTAAGAGGTGTGGGACAATCTAAACTTGTCCCACAAGCTTCCAAAAATGGCCCTTAATACCAAATCCTAAATTCCAAGGTAAGGTAGAATGTAAAACACTTAAAGTCACAAACAATCAAATTAAATCACAAAATTCAAAGGACGAACTACTCTAATAAATGATAGTTTTTTTCACATCCAAAATCAACTCAATAAATATGATTAATTCACTTAATTAAGGTACTTTATTCAATAATGATAAAATGAATTACATCACAAATTAAATCACATACCCCACAATTAAATAAAAGAAAAGGAAAATAATTACACACAAAGCCCTTGGTCACAATTGGAGGTCATCCCCCCCATGTGGACCCCCTAATAACAAATAAATAAAACAAAAACATTACACAAGCTACCATGGTGACCTTTGTTCTATCCATCCAGTATTCCGTTGTGGTTGGTATCCTAACCCCCTTTTGATCATTATGATATAATTACCTGTAAAATCACACACTACCTCCTTCAGCCTTATGACCCCATCGAATACATCCAGGATAAAATATACACAAATAAATCAATAAACATCATCATATAACTAAATCATCATCTAGACTAATAATGCTATCATTTGTTTATAATTTCAACAACATCTCAAATCTACCATTTCATCAATATCATAAGATCATGAGATTAGTTCCAATGTTAAATCATAGTCAACATGACGAAAATTCCAAATTTCAGTAATGTATATGCTAACAACACATCATCATCATCAATATAAAATGTCTCTCTATGTCTCTAAGCATCCACACAAATCATATTATGAATCACAATCCATCAATAGTCAGAATATCTCTATCATCTAACATCATGCTAAACAAAAATAATACAATAATATCCATGTCTATATTCATCCGTAATCGAAATCAAAATATAGCACGTGTCGAAGAGAAGTAGGCACTACATGTGGTGCGCACACAAAGTATGTCTATTTTTGTGTCAAAAAGTTAAGAAACCTATTGTGTGTGTACACCCCCCCCCCCCATTTTTTGAGTTTTATAAATTAATTTTTAAATCCCTTCAGTAAAAAATTAGATAGTTCCATGTATGAGGTCCCACTAAGTTCTCATAATTTTTAGTAAATTTATATTTTTTTATTAATTTTCAAAGTGCAAACATCTCGAAAAAAGAAATATTAGTGTGTAAACCCCTGTAACTTTGAAAAAAAAAAAATCATTTGTTTTTCTTTTTTTTAATGTGTGTAGAATGGAGTTTTGAAGAGGGGTTTTTCTATTAAATTTGGATGAAAAAATCATAAATTGTGCACAAAAACGTATGCATAGGATTTCATAAGAAAAGAGAGCACTAGTAAAATAAATTATGTATGAAAGCCTTAAACTAATTAGATTTTAGAAAGAAACATATCGTCACCAAGGTAAAACTGGGCTTGACATCGTAGTATAATGTTTTTCAAATATTATATTATAAAACATTTTTTATCGGAGTGTACATGTGACATTATATTTTTTTTTGTAAATCACGAAACCCAAGCCTATGGATTGTGATTCCCAAACCCATAGAAGGCAAAACGCACTCGCATTATAATGTGGTCGTGTTCCTTTTTGTTATGTGGTATATGTGCTTGTGGTATACTTCTATTTACAAAAATAAATGTTTAAGAATAAGTTTTTCATTAAAATTTAAAATAAAAACTTATACTTTTATTTTATTTTAGTAAATATAAGATGTTAGGGTCACTTTGCACATTTCATAACTAGTCTCACAGCTCCATCTGTCACGGTTTAGAAGATAGTTTCTCATATTCTAATCTGGTCAGTAAATACGTATTTTTTAGGATTTTAGCATTCAGCCTTCAAGCTTTTAGGGTTTAAATTATACAATCGATACTTGTTTTCTGAAAGAATATAGGCATTGTTTAGGTTTTAGGGCCTTTTGGATTAGCTATTGAAATTTATAGGGTGTTTAGGAATATTTAGGAAATGTTTACTCATTCAAGAATAATCTTCTCAACAACGGGTTTTCTAGGTGTAGGGAAAAAACACTCTAATTGTGAAATTTGACTTCTTCAAATGATTTTGGGAGCTCTGTAATGAGTTACGAAGAAAAAAATTAGGCACTAGAAAGATATGTGAATCCTATACATGTTGGTAAGATCCATTTTTTATAATACTTAAAGGTTTTGTAAATAATTTCAAGATAGTGTAGCTACCCCTTTTGGTTCCAGATAAAAATGTCCCTAAATTTTTAAGCACTATAGAGATGATCACCACATGGTGATAGGTTAATATTTGTAAAAAATGATAAGTACCTCTAGGAATGGGTACTATCATAAATAGACTATTTTTTACCATGGGGCAAAATTCTTGGAGTTGAAAAACCTTCCTAATACCCCAGGTTGTTTTTTTGAGTGATGAAACTTATAACATGAAATTTAAAACCTAAACCCTAAGCCGTAAACCATAAACTTAAAACCTAAACACTAAACCCTAAACCCTAAACACTAAGACCTAAACCCTAAACACTGAGACCTAAACCCTAAACCGTGAAGTTGAACCCTAAACCTTGAGCCCTAAACCGTATACCCTGAGCCCTAAAACCTGAATCGTAAGTTGTTAACCCTAAACCTTAAACATTCAACCCATATCCCTAAGCCCTAAGCCCTAAACCATAAACCATGAGCCCTAAATATTAAACCATAAACCCTAAATCCTCAATAATAAATTCTAAACCTTAAACATTAAATCATAAAAAATAAACCCTAAACCTTAACATTAAACCCTAAACCATATTCCTTGAACTATGAGCCCTAAACCATAAACCATAAACCATAAAACATAAATAATAAACCCTAATCCTTGAATCCTAACCCCTAAACGTCAAACCTTAAACCTTGAATCTTAAGGCCTAACCCCTATACACTAAACCCTTAACCCTAAGCCCTAAATCCTAAACCTTGAACCCTAAACTCTAAACTCTGAACCCAAAACCCTAAACCATAAACCTTGAATCCTAAACCCTAAATCATAAACCCTAAACCATAATTCCTAAAATTTAAGCATTAAACCCTAAACCCTGAACCCCAAACATAGAGGCCTAAAACCTAAACGCTAAACCCTAAACCCTAAACCTTGAACCCTAGACCTGAGACCTAAACCCTAACCCCTCAACCCTAAGCCATAAACCGTAAAACCCAAACCATGAAGGTTAAACCCTAAACCCTAAATCTTAATCCTAGATAATTGATCCCTAAACCCTAACCCGATAAATCTAAACATCAAACCCTAAGCCATAAACCCTAAAACCTGATCCATAAGCCCCAAACCCTAAAATTTAAACCCCAAAACCTAAACCCTGAGCCCTAAACCCTTAACCCTAAGCCCTTAACCCTAAAACCTAAAACCCTAAACCCTAAACCATAAACCATAAACCATAGGGTAAGTGCAAGAAGTTGATGGACAAATATAGGGTCATCGGTGGACGTCATATTGCAAAAAATAGTGAAATCTCAACTTGTAGGGATTATTAGCTATACATGCACTCTAAATTAGAAAAATCCATATAAATATGAATCGTAGCATTTGGAATCTAGTTTCTAAAATACTAATTTTTGTAAAAAACGGACAATTTTAGCTATATTAAACACTTAAAATTATATGACCTTTTTTTTTTTTCGAAAAAACTTATAAGATTGTAGTTTGTTTGCACACATTTTGGATGACCAAATCTTGTTTTTTTTTTTTTTCCTTTGGTGAAACGTTAGATGTAGTTGTCTATCTTGGGATGGATTTTATTTTGTATTTTTTTTAGCAATTTTTTTTTTTTATGATTTTTTCCATGAAAGTGGTTTGAAAATATTTAGAAAATGGAGCGCTTTCCATTTGCCCACCATAACTATATCAAAAAATATCAAAATCAATTTTTTTTTTAAGGTGTATAGAATTTGCCCACGCTTGGGATGGTATAATTTTTATCATATTTTGATAAGTGAAACAAAAGTTACAGTCTTAAACGTAGACATGAAAATTCACGGGAAAAATGTCTTAAGGACCTATTGTTAGTAATAAATTATAAAATGATATTTATCTTATTCTATTCACTTTAAAAACAATATTTTTACAAAGCTAAGAGTCTACCCTACGTGATGGCACCATTTTTGTGAAATGTTTTCAGTTTATTAGCATGGTTCAAGTCTTTGGAAGAGCAGATTTGAGGTTTTTTGACCTTTTACACTTCATAATGACCTTCTATAGCTTTGGTTGGGGAAAAACAAAGATTTTCCAAGGCTTAGGTTCGGCAAATAGATGCGCGATTGTGGTTTTTGTAAAAATACCGCGAACACGCTTTATAAACCATATTTACACACATCCCAATGTCTGAATTACCATGTCATTTTTACTCTCTGACCTTACCGTACGAATTACTGTGAAATTCTGTCTTTTTCCAGGCATGTTTTTTTATCACCGAAAGCAAAACATCATGGGAGACAAAAAATGAAGTAAAAAAAAGAAGTCATTAAGTAAAAAAACACCAGACGAATTAGAGGCCAACAAAATTGAAAATGCTGAGTGAATGCGGAAACTTCGTGAATCTAGAAGAGGTTCATCTTCAATCCCAACTATTGTAAGCAATGAAGAACTAGGTAATGTTTCTACTATCAATGTTGAAGTTGAATTAAATACTCGTGATGAAGAAGTTTTTACTATTGTTGTCCACTCAAAATTCCCTGCTCTTATGAAAGTAAAAATTTCAAAATTTTGAGTTTTAGTGTCTTCTCTATTGTGCTGAAAATGTACCAAGTCGTGAAATTGAGAAAAGTCTGTAGTTTTGGGTCATTTTGTATGTATTTCGGGCCTGTCAGACATTTTTGTCCCGCCTGTCCCAAGTTCCGAAGTGCACTCTGTTCCCCGATCGGCCGAAATCCCCGAAGTTGTTCCATTTTCGGGTCCGTCGGAACTTTTCTTCCCAAGTGTCCCAAATAGAATCGGGCAAGCTGTTCCATTTTCGGTAGATTCACCCGAACCGCGTACTTCGCGCTTTCATGTTCCAACTGTCCCAATTTCATAAAGTGCGCTCTGTTCCAATTTCGGCCGAAACACCCGAACCGCGTACTTCGCAGCGTTTTCGTCCCAACTGTCCCGAGTTCAAAATTTCTCTCTATTCCCCGATCGGCCGAAACAACCGAACCGCGTACTTCGGAACTTTGTGTCCCAAGTGTCCCAAATCAAATTGTGCAAGCTGTTCCATTTTCGGCCGAAATCCCTGAACTGCGTACTTCGCTCTTTCATGTTCCAAGTGTCCCAAACTTTCCGTGCGAGCTGTTCCATTTTCGCCCAAAACCGGCCGAGTCACGTCCTTCGGAACTTTTTGTCCCAAATGTCCCAAAGTTAAAAAGTGCAAGTTGTTCCATTTTCGGCCGAAACTCCTGAACCGCGTACTTCGTGCATTTTCGTCCCAAATGTCCCAAAATGCATTTGTGCGTCTTTTCCCTGTTTCGGCTGAATCGGCCGAGCCGCGTGTTTCGCGCATTCGCGTCTCACATGTGCCTAATGAACCAAGTGCCATTCATACTTAGTTTTTCCCGCTCTACCCGAATATGCTGTTTTTCAAACTAAATATGAATTTAAGCTGTGGCTCTGATACTATCAATCTGAAGACCAAATTCCAAGGACAGCTGGCAGAAGGAAGAAGCTTTCAAGACGCTGGTCATCTCTGTTTTCAAAGACGTACGCCGTCATCTTTAGGATGAGATTTCTGAGACATAGCTGAGGCATTAAAAGAATTTTAGGCAGCGGATTCTGAAGTCAGTGGGTTCCTCCAAGTGACTGGCCACCTGTCTTCTTCTCCTCATTCTTTTCTCTTCTTCCATTTCTTTTTCCGTTTTCTTTGCAATGAGTTGAGGTACTGCGATAGGAGTTCTTTTAACTATTCTTGGTTAAAGAAACGGTTACGAAGAGTAACTGATTTGCAAGCTATATAATGGCCTTATTCACGCCATTCAAAAAAAAAGAGAAAAAAGGGAGAATTTGGCATATTTTCTGAAAGTGTAAATAGATTATAAAGAAATCAATACAGAAGGACTTTCCCATTATTTGTCTATCTGATCTCTGGCTTTCATTTATTTTCTTTGTGAAGATCATTTTTCTCAAGCTCGTTAGTCTTACCGATTGCATACTCTTCAATTTTGCAAGCACGGTGATCTTGTATAACCAAGAAGGAACTTTGTGTCCTTGATTGATGAATCTATGTTATGTTAAGAAACTTGTGTGTTCTAGCAGATGTTATTTACAGAACTTTGTGTCTCTGAATTCCATCTTATTTATCCAATACAAATGATCTTGTTTCAAATTACTGTGACTTCGCATACATAAAGAATTACTCTGATATCTATAATTCTGCATGTTGCCTTTCTGCTCTTTCCCATACTCTTTTTCCTCATTCCTTTTGTAATTGATGATCTTCATAGAAAACACTTTCGTAATATCCAATTTTAACTAACAAATCATGTTTTGTACATTTGTAAATAAGTTTGTTTCTGATTAAGGGAACCTCTCCCATTAAAGAGGAGGGACTTCTTGTCCCCTGACTGTTACTCTTCTTAAAAGTCCTATCTGACGACCAACAGTTTTTGGCGACTCCGCTGGGGAAAATCGTTTTCCAGTTCTGTTATTTTTTATCATCTTTTGATCTGGCGACTCCGCGTTTTACTCGAGGGAGAAGGGCCCTTGGTATTGAAGATTCTCAGTTTCAGCTTTTGGAGCAGCAGGGTTTTCCTTTCCCTTCAACAAGAAATAGAAGACTCGTTCGACAAGCACTCCACCTGTTCAAGATAGAAGTCCCTACGGGTGGTACTCCTCTAGAGCCTGCTAGTCCCAATCTACGAGCTTTGATCCTTGCTGGTGTTGCAGTCCCTCTCCAAGCCATATTTCCAAGAATGGCGGCACCATTGCCATGGGGTCAACGTGTCGGGCCCCTGGCCCTTACTCAGCCTTTGCATGAGTTACCCAGAGGTAACCGGAAGAACTTCCCTAAATTCAAAGGTGATGGAAAAGTGCATCCTGATGAACATATTGTAGCCTTCATAGTTGCATGTGGAGTTTTGGGAGTTGAACATGAAGACGTCTCCGTAAGACTGTTCGTGGAGACTTTACAAGATAATGCTGCTGATTGGTTCTATCACCTTCCGGCTGGTGCTATCACTGACTGGGACACAATGAGAACTAGATTTGAAAGCCGTTTCAAACCAGCAGAAGATGTGCATGCCTTGCTAGCCCAGATCTCTCAAATAAAGAAAGATTCACAAGAGCCCATGAGAGAATTTGTGGCTCGATTCAACAGGTTGATAAATAAAATTCCAACAAACACTCGACCTGTTGATCAAATTCAAAAATGTTTCTTTCTAAATGCCCAATCACCTAAAGTTAGTTATGCACTAAGAAGGGCTAATCTCGCAACGTTAGCTCTAGATCAAGATCTGGCTGTTAGTGTCGAAGATGATTTGATCATGTCAGGGAAGTTGAGAAGAGATCCTCCCAAATCTAAGTCTGTTGCTTCTTCCTCTTCCACCCCTGGACCTAACACTGATCCATTAGTTCAGAAACTTGCGAATGATCTTATTGCTATAAAGAAACAATTGGCTCAGCATGCCCCTTATGCAGATGTTCCAAGAAGGAATTTTCAGCCCAGAAATCATTTGCCTGCTTCTCAAACAAGACTAGCACTTGAAGGACCTCCTGTTAAGGTTCCTGTGAATGCAACCTGTGAGGTTGAAGAGCCAGATGATGATGAGGATAATGAAGCTTGCGAGGAGTTTGTGGAGGAATTTGATGATGAGGCAGAAGAACTTGAGGGATCTCGGGTTAATTTCTTTACCACTGAGGGCATTGATGATGGAGATGATTATGATGAAGTGGTAGCAGACATGAATAGCGAATCATTTGCTGTCATGACTCGAGAGCAGACAAGTCAGAGGGAGAAAGTGACACAGCCTATCAAGAAATCTAAGGAGCAGTCGACAACTATTCCCGTGATTGCAAAAAGAGGATCTCCTATCCCTACTTCATCTACACCAAAGGTGAGTCCTATCAATCCTGCTACCAAAGTTGCTTCTTCTTTTTCTCCTAAAGTTGATAAGCCTAGAATTTCAAATGATGATGGCCTGTCCACTTCTGGGTCTTTTGATATTATTGATCATCTGAAAAAGACCAAGGTTCAAATCTCAGAAGCCGAGTACTATCAAACTCATCCCAAAGCTTTTGCCAAGATGATTCAATTTGTTAATTCCCATTCCAAGACCACCTCTAAAGGTCTTTTACCTACTCCTCCTTCTGCACCACGGCCTAGTCTGGTAGCTGCTGTCACCTCGCCTGGTGACAAAATTAAACCATTTTATGTAACACTTCTTATAGCTGGCCATAGGCTCAGTAATTGTGTCATAGACTCAGGAGCCTCAGATAACGTGATGCCAGCTAAAGTAGCTCATGCCTTAGGCTTGACCCTCACTCGTACTTATGGATCTTGCTACTCTATGGAGAGTAAGGAAGTGCCTCTGGTTGGAAGGATTAAAGATGCACAAGTGGCTTTTGCTGCCTTGCCTGAGAAGAAAGTTTTGGCTACCATCTTAGTAGCAGATATCCCTCCTTCATATGGAATGTTGCTAAGTAGGAACTTCTGTAAAGATGTGGGTGGAGAAATTCAAATGGATTGGTCACATGCCCTTGTACCTGTTAATGGACACATGAAGAAGTTGCTACCTGAGAAGCAGTCTGAGTATATTGTGCAGAAAATGGATGATCCTAAAGCACAAATACTCTATGAGGATATGGGTCATGGCAATTACATGATTATGTCCCCTGATGAAATCCAACTTCCCAAAGTGTCACCTAAAGATCCTAATGGTGTTTGGATTTTAGAGTTTGATGGAAGTTGTTCCTCAGCTGGTTCTGGAGCCGGTGTCCTGCTGGTGTCACCTGAAGGTAGCCTACATCCTTTTTCATTTAAGTTGCAGTTCGAAAATACTAATAATACAGCAGAGTATGAGGCTCTCATTCTTGGACTGCAAGTGGCCAAAGAACAAGGTGTAAAGAATCTTCTGGCTCGTGGTGATGCAGAGCTGATTGTAAAGCAGGTCAGAAACCTCTTTCAGGTAAAAAATGGAAGGCTGAAACATTACCGGAATCAGGTTTGGGATTCCATTGAATTCCTTGATGCTTTCTCTATTGAAGCAATACCTAGGGAAAAGAACAGCAGGGCTGATTCACTAGCTGTCTCAGGGTCGCTACTGATTCCTCATCCTGACTTCTCTCAGGATAAGTTCACTATTGAAATGGTCCATCGGCCTAGTGTACCTGACAATACCAATAACTGGCAAGTTTTCAATGATGATCAACATTTGCTTTCCTTCCTGGAACTCAAGGGTAATTTCGAACAACTGTATTTTGAGGGAAGTGACAACCTACCTCGTGAGAGTGTGTCCTTTGACAAAGCAATCGCCCAAGGGGAAGAAACAGATCAAGATGGATGCATCAATCTCAAAGGAAACAAGATTCCTAAAGGTTTGGTGAGTTTGGAGGAATTATTTGATAAACATGACAGGTATGTGAAATCTAGAGCTTCTACTAGACCTCAACAATCAGCTGAGTATGATAAGATTGATATTGGGAGTTCTACTGACCCTAAGCTAGTGAATATTGGAAAATGTTGCACAGCAGATGAGAGGAAGAAAGCAATTGATCTTTTAAGGAGGTATAAGGATGTTCTTGCTTATTCTTATGAGGATCTAAAAGCCTTCAAGCCAAAAGATATGCAGCATTCTATTCCTCTTAAACCAGGAATTAAACCTTTCAAGCAGAAACAGAGGCAATATAACCCCAAAATAGCTGACACCATCTTTCAGGAGATACAGAAGTTGTTGAAGGCTAAAATTATTTTTCCCATTCACCATTCAACATGGATTGCAAATATTGTGCCTGTTAGGAAGAAAAATGGTGAGATCCGCATTTGTGTTGATTTCAGGAACCTGAATCAGGCTTCTCTGAAAGATAATTATCCTTTGCCTATGATGGATCAGGTCTTGCAAGCAGTAACAGGATCTGAAATGTTATCTATGCTTGATGGATTCTCGGGATACAATCAGGTAGAGGTTGATACTGCAGATCAACACAAGACAGCTTTCACTACTCCTTGGGGTACCTTTGCCTACAAGAGAATGCCTTTTGGGCTTATTAATGCTGGTGCCACTTTCCAGAGAGCTATGGATCTGGCTTTTGGAAGTTTGAAAGGGAAGTGTATTGTCATATATCTTGATGACCTGACAGTATTTTCCAAGACAAGAGCGGATCATTTTGATCACCTGGAGACAGTTCTGCTAAGATGCAGAGAGCATGGGATTTCTTTGAATCCTAAAAAAATCTGTTTTTTGTGTCACAGAGGGAAAACTATTAGGGCACATTGTCTCCAAGGATGGTATTAAGATTGATCCTGAACGAGTACAAGCTATCCAGCAAATTCCTCTCCCAACCAGTAAAAAGGGTGTGCACTCCTTCTTCGGTAAGATCAATTTTTTGAGAAGATTCATCCCTGATTTTGTAGAGTTAACTTTGAATATTTCTCAGATGATGAAAGGGAAGCAAACATTTGGTTGGTCTTCTGAAGGAAAGGAATCCTTTGAGGGTATCAAGAGAGCTATCGCTAAAACTCCAGTTTTGGCCTGTCCTGATTTTAGTAAAGATTTCATCATCTATTGCTATGCTACAGATAATACCTTGGCTGCTGTCTTAACTCAAGAAGACTCTAATGAGCATGAACTCCCAATTGCATTCATGAGCTATATTCTGAAAGATCATGAGTTGAAATACACCATGATGGAGAAGCATGCTTTTGCAGTGGTCAAAGCTGTTAAGCAGTTTCGTTTTTATATCCTCAACTCTCACTCCATGGTGCTGGTTCCAGATACAACTGTTAAGTCAATTCTCACACAACAAGAATTTGGATCCAAGAGAGGGAACTGGGTTGCTAAGGTCCAAGAGTATGACATTGACATCAAGCTGACCAAGCTGGTTCACGGAAAAGGCCTTTGTGAGCTCATTGCTGAAGGAGCTAAGCATGAATTACTGGAACAAAGTTGACCTTCCTACTGTTCTGTTCCTTAGCTCAGTTGATGAATGGTATGCTGACATCACCCATTTTCTCACCTATGGGGAATGCCCCTCTCATTTAACTGCCAAAGAAAAGAGGACTGTTAAATTGAGGTCAGTGCAATATGTATTATGGGAAAATGCCTTGTTCAAGCGTGGGTTAGATGGGAGATTTTTGAAGTGTGTGGACAAGGAACAGCAGAGAAAGTTGCTCTCAGCTTTTCATGATCAGGCATGTGGAGGGCACTATTCATCAATGGTCACTGCTCATAAGATACTCCGTGGAGGATACTACTGGCCTTCCTTGTTCAGAGATGCATCCAAGTGGGTGGATAAATGTGAGGCTTGTCAGACTTTTGTGGGAAGACCTAAATTGGCTTCTTTGCCTCTCAAGCCAGTTGTGATTGAGGAACCATTTCAACAGTGGGGTTTGGACTTCATTGGTACACTTAATCCTGCTTCTAGTGCTGGTCACACTCATGTGCTAACTGCCACGGACTACTTCACCAAATGGGTGGAAGCTATTCCAGTCAAGAGCACTACTTCTGAAGTGGTATGCAGCTTCATTAAAGAGAACATCTTGGTAAGGTATGGTGTACCTAACAAGATTGTAACAGATAATGCTTCGAATTTCTCTTCAGCTGAGATAATGGACTTCTACTACGGATATGGCATCTCCCTGGCTCATTCTTCAGATTATTACCCCCAGGGAAATGGGCAAGCAGAATCCACTAACAAAAATCTGGTGACTATCATAAGGAAGTTGGTCAATGAGTCTCAACGAAACTGGCACAAGAAGCTCTATGATGCTCTTTGGGCAGACAGGATTACACCAAAGAGAGCTATTGGAATGTCTCCTTTTCAAGTGGTATATGGAGTAGAAGCTCAATTTCCAGTGACAGTGGAACTGCCAGCTTTGCACCTAATGAAGGCCATTGAAGATACTAGTTTCAGAGATGCTTTGGACAAGAGAATTATGTACCTTCACAAACTGAATGAGGACAGATTGGTGGTTGCTGATAGGATATCTGTTCACCAGCAGAAGGTTAAGGTCCTGTTTGACAAGAAAGCCAGGTTCAGAGATTTCCAAGTTGGAGACACTGTGTTGCTATGGGATAAAAGGCATGAACCTCGTGGCAGCCATGGAAATTTTGATTCCCTGTGGCTCGGGCCTTTCAAGATCAGACACCTTTGCTGGTGAGAATTCTTTTTACCTTGATTACATGGATGGTTCTTCTCTCCCACTTCCTTATAGTGGGCAGTATCTCAAGTTGTTCAAGTCCTAGGTGATTAGGGAGTCCCTTTGTATATTCTGTACAGTGCTTTTGCTTCTCCGTTTTGGCGTGTTTCCCTTTCTCCTTTTGTTTTGGTGTGTTGCCCTTTGTATTGGTCTGTTTTTGACTCCGTTGCCCAATGGATAAGGTACTGGTCTACTTCCCTGAGTTTGTCTAAGTTCTTACCTTGTCTCATTCTTTGAATTTATGCCAAGTCATCCCCAGAAGGAGCCAGCTGTTGTCCACTCAAAATTCCCCCTGCTCTTGAGAAGTGAACTTTTGAAATTTTGAGTTTAGGTGTCTTTTTTGTCGAGCTGGTGGTGTAAAAAATTCATGAAATTGAAAAAATCTATGTTTTGGGTCATTTTGTATGTATTTCAGACCTGTCGGACATTTTTGTCCCGCCTGTCCCAAGTTCAAAAGTGCGCTCTGTTCCCCGATCGGCTGAAATCCCCGAAGTTGTCCCATTTTCGTCGGACAATTTCGTCCCAACTGTCCCGTGAGTTCCATTTTCGGCCGAAACACCCGAACCGCGCGCTGTCCCAAATGTCCCAAGTTCAAAAGGGCGCTTTTGTTCTCTGATCGGCCGAAATCACCCGAACCGCGTACTTCGGAACTTTCGTGTTCCAAATGTCCCAAATCAAATTGTGCAAGTTGTTCCATTTTCGGCCGAAACTCCCGAGTCGTGTACTTCAGAGTTTTTTGTCCCAAATCAAAAGTGCAAGTTGTTCCATGTCCCAAAATTTCGGCTGAAACTCCCGAACCGCGTACTTCGGAACTTTTTGTCCCAAATGTCCCAAAGTTCAAACGGGCCTTTTGTTCCATTTTCGGTCGAAACACCCGAACCGCGTACTTCGCGCGTTTTCATCCCAAATGTCCCAAAATGCATTTGTGCGTCTTCTCCATGTTTCGCCCGAACCAGCCGAGCCGCATGTTTTGCGCATCCGCGTCTCACATGTCCCTAATGAACCAAGTGCCATTCATACTTAGTTTTTCCCGCTCTACCTGAATATGTTGTTTTTCAAACTAAATATGAATTTAAGATGTGGCTCTAATACTATCAATCTGAAGACCAAATTCCAAGAACAACTAGCAGAAGGAAGAAGTTTTCAAGACGCTGGTCATCTCTGCTTTCAAAGACATACACTGTCATCTTTAGGATGAGACTTCTGAGACATGGCTGAGGCATTAAGGAAATTTCAGGCAGCAGATTCTGAAGTCAGTGGGTCCCTCTCAAGTGACTGGCCACCTGTCTTCTTCTCCTCATTCTTTTCTCTTCTTCCATTTCTTTTGCCATTTTCTTTACAACGAGTTGAGGTACTGCGATATGCGGTCTTTAACTGTTCTTGGTTAAAGAAACGGTTACAAAGAGTAACTGATTTGTAAGCTATATAATGGCCTTTCTTACGCCATTCTGGGGAAAAAGAAAAAAAAAGAGGAAGAACTTGGCTTATTTTCTAAAAAGTGTAAATAGATTATAAAGAAATCAATACAGAAGGACTTTCCCATTCTTTGTCTATCTGATCTCTGTTATTCCTAAGCTTTCATTTATTTTCTTTGTGAAGATCATTTGTCTCAAGTTCGTTAGTCTTACCGATTGCATACTCTTCAACTTTGCAAGCACAGTGATCTTGTATAACCAAGAAGGAACTTTGTGTCCTTGATTAATGAATCTGTGTTATGTTAAGAAACTTTGTGTTCTAGCAGATGTTATTTACAGAACTTTGTGTCTCTGAATTCCATCTTATTTATCCAATACAAATGATCTTGTTTCAAATTACTGTGACTTCGCATACATAAAGAATTACTCTGATATCTATAATTCTGCATGTTGCCTTTCTGCTCTTTCCCATACTCTTTTTCCTCATTCCTTTTGTAATTGATGATCTTCATAGAAAACACTTTCATAATATCCAAGTTTAACCAACAAATCATGTTTTGTACATTTGTAAATAAGTTTGTTTCTGAATAAGGGAACCTCTCCCATTAAAGAGGAGGGACTTCTTGTCCCCTGACTGTTGCTCTTCTTAAAAGTCCTTTTTGACGACCAACAACTATCAATGTTGAAGAAGAATTAAATACTCATGATGTAGCAAATGTTGAAATTGAAGGAGACAATGAAAATGTGAATAAGGAAATTTATGTTGAAACTATAGACAATCAAAATTTGACAAAAATACCTCCTAGGATTTTACATAAGAAACCTAATTTTTTGATTGAAATTGATGAAAACATTTTGAAACCAATGTCTGACAAACTTTCTGAACAACAAATCAAAAGAAAAGCCACTGAAATTTGGGATAATCATTTTGAAATTTTAAATGATTCCCAAAGATGTCAGTTGTTGGTTAGTTTGATGAAACTGATTAAAATGAGACCTACATTAAACACCTTAGGATTGACAACATCTAACATACGTGGTCAAACCTCTACAATTGTTGAAAACCTTCATGATGCATATCACACTGTTGGTGTCAAGAGACGCACTAGGGATAGTAATATTGTCCGTCGTGTACTTGCTACTAGTGTTGTAAGTGAATCAATAAAAAAACAACATTTGATTACGCAAACTAGTCGAATGTTGCAAGTTAATCAAAAAACTCTAATGAAAGCAATTAAAAGACGTAATATCCTTCAATCACTCAATAATGTCGATTTTTGGGCATTTTCTGCTAGAGCACCGCGTAAGGAAAAAAATAATTTTGATGCTATAAGAGAAGTTGTTATTAAATTTTGGCATGATAACACTAGAGTTTCACCTAATACAAGAGATGTTATAAAACGGAGAGTTGGTTCTACTAATCGTGAACCACATCCAAAGCATTTCTTAGATATGACTCAAACTCAATTTTTTCGTAAGTTTGAACAAGAGAATCTGGAAATTAAAATTAGTCAACGTTTTTTTGAAATGTTGAAACCATTCTATGTGAAAATCAACCATGCTCGCACCACTTGTTGTTGTAGGCAACATGTTGAATTTGCGATGCATTATGCTAAATTTTTACGTATTCGTTCTATTTTTCATTCTAAAACTATGTTATCTGAATGTGGTGTTCAAGTTCCACCAATATCTTCTAGGGATTTCATTCCTACTATATTTTGTGAAAAAGAAGTTGGACAATTTTTTTATAGTCAGGATTGTTTAGATGGAAGTTGTAGTACATGCGGCGGATTACCTAAATTAGAAAGTTGCATCCATGAGAAAATAAAAGGTACAATAGGACATAATTTAGTTGAATTTGATAAATATAAATCAGTTGCATACCAGTTGAAAGATGGAAAAGAGTTGAAACGGTGTGAGCTAGTTACAGAACAAATGCCCATTTTTCAATTTATGAGAAAATTTAAGGATGAAATTTTTTATGAGTATGCGAGGCATACACAAAGAGCTCGATGGTTGTATGAACAATTCAAGCTATGCAAAGACACATTTCCTATTGGTACTATTGTTTTAGTGGTCGATTTTGCAGAGAATTACACATTACAACCACAAATGGAGGTTCAATCGCAATATTACAACTCAGTACAGGTTGCCATTTTTGTGCATATAGCATTTCTACATTCTCCTGACAGTACAGAGAATGATCAAATTTTTTTAAGAGAGTACCACTTTTATATCAGTGATGATCATACTCATTCTACTAAATTTGTGCAAGGGTGTTTCCAGTTATTTTATAGAAACTTGTCTGATAGGGACATCCACTTCAAACAACATTATATATGGTCAGATAATTGCACGTCTTAGTTTAAGAATGCACAAATGTTTTATTGGATGAGCAGAATGCATGTCAAAATGGGTGTGCAACATATTTGGAGTTTCACTGAGGCTGGACATGGAAAAGGAGACCATGACGGTGCAGGGGCATGTGTGAAAAGAGCTCTTGCAAGAGGAGAGTTGAAGTACAAAGATGGTGCTAAATTAAAAGATGCAAAGAGCATAGTGGAATGGTGTACTGACAACATGGCCCGAGGTTCTCAAGAAAATTCCACAGTTTGCAGATATTTTTTGGTTGATAGAGGAAAAACATATTGCTAACTACGAGGATTGTATGACACTCACTGGGTCCAGTGATATGCACTCATTTTGTAGCTCAGACGCTACTTCGTGGGCCATATGGACAAGAAAGTTGACATGTTTTGGTGCATCTTGTATCGAATTTGTCACTGCTGAGTGTGATTCACAAGAATGGGTGGAAGGATGGATTTGTAGGCCTCTAACTCCACTTCCTAGTTATCAACCTCCACAAGCATTACAACTTGTTTCTGCAGATGAAGTTACAACATCCAAGGACTTTGACGAAATTTTGATTTTGGTGCGAAAAGGTATTTATCCAGTTATTTATTTAATTTTTGTATTGAGTTATGTCCATTGAAATTTTAATATGTAATTTAAATTTGAGTTTTTCAACCTTGTTTATTTTTTTGTAGGACATGTGTTTGCAGTAATTGCGACAGAAGACAATGAAGAAGGAACAGACTATTTCTTATGTCATTGCATCGAGGAAAGAAAGAAGTTGACTTCTCCTATTATATATGGTGAGGAGATTGAGTATCCTACAGGGTCAGTGGTAGTTACTGGAACTTGGCTTCGACGGTATCCATTAAAAAACTCCTCTGTTTGGGTGTTTGAAGACTTTGAGACACACAGGAAAATACTCCTATATTCACATCTAGTTCTAGCGACAAATATTTAGTTGTATATATATCGAGGAAGACCTAATAACAAGATTCTTTGGAAGGTTCGAGAGTTAGATCATGAAGCAATATTGTCTACTATTCAGAGTAGATCCAATCCTGATGGTTCATTGGAATGAATTTACAATGCTCATGTCTGGTATATATTTAATTTCAAGTTTCAATGTATATAGCTAATATATATATAATTTTTTTAGTTTAAAGATCTATATTTAAGTTTGAATATATTTTATTTTAAATTTGTGTATTTTGTGTGTCATGTATATAGATCTAGTATATGGTTTTGATTTGAAACTTAAATTTCTTTGACTAACAATTCTATGTTTAGGTTAGTGGTGCCAAAAAAGCTTCCACCTTCACGTGGTTGGTATCGTTAGTAGAGAATTTTAAATTCTCAAAGCTAAGAGAAGCTTGAACATTGTTTGAAAAATTTGTAAATTTTGAAAAAGTCAAGTTTGTAAATTTTGAAATTGCTGTAAATTTTGAAAAAGTTGTAAATTTTGAAAACGACTCCTCTAGGTGCCACGGAGTCCAAGTAGTCACCCGTCGAATTTGAATGATATTTTGGTCTCAGGGCTCTTAAGGGACTACGCCCGAACGAAGTAGCCCAGAAGTAACGACCCTTTCGCGCACCGAAACACTGCCTCCTCTAGCGTTCACCTGGCCACCCAGATGTTCTGGTGCAGGCGGTTCGGTGCCATGGCCCACCATTTGCAAAATGCAGCGTTTCCTTATTTATTTAAATTAAATTACAATGACTTGGTTGTTATGTTATCTCTTGTTTTCATCTTGTCCTTGGTAGGATGATATACATTCCAGGGCTCATGAATCTTATTTTCTTCCCATCCTCAATGAGGTCTTCAATAAAGTTTCTCATTTTAAAAACATTTATCTGGTTTTTTTCCCTTGACACGATGAAAATCACAGTAGTCATGTGATCTCTATACCATCATGGTTTGGGTGCATCTTGTGCATAAGGAACTTTGTTTGGATATTGAACCATTTTCACTGCCTCTAATTGTCTCAAAATCATGGATACTTTGTCTTTGACTTGAAAAAAGTGTAATTTGGTTTGGACTACCTCCTCACAACCCCCATTAATTTTATGAGTTTTTTTATGTATACCACTAAGTTATGGAAGGATAAAATACTTATATTTCTCCAAACATATGTTGGGATATAGAAAAATATAGAATAGAAAATTATCTCTTGATTCATCCCTCAACTTGACAAAATGAGCTTTAAACTTTTGTACGTTAAAATTCATAAACTTGTGTAACTTCAATTATAATCTAATTGTTCATAAACTTGTGTACTTTGAAATTCAGCTCTATGAGTGTGATCTAGGATGTGGTTAGTTTGTATTCAGATGTGTATATGATGTGCTGGACAAGTAAAGTGAAGTATTGTTTACAAGATTCCTAGATGCCCCTAATAGGTTAGTGTGTGTTTATATTTGTAGGAGACCTTTGTGAGTTTTCTCTCTCAACTAACCTAAATGTATAATCTAATTCAACTAATCCAAATGAAACTTTTGAAAAATTGGCCATTAAAATGCAATGGCATTGGTTAATAAGATGTCGATAGACCTTCATATCCATACATTTCTAAGGACCTATTAATGTGTCTAGAGTATGACAAAAATTAGGTATGAGTATTTTAGAGGTCTAGATTGATGTTCAATAACATATGCAGTGATTTTAGAGGGTTGAGCTAGAGATTGGTATTTATCTAGTGGATATATGGTGCGAGATAGATCAAGAAGGCACCTATGGTTGTTAAAACAATGCATACATGAAGTGTATATCAAAATAAGTACAAAATTCTATATTTCCAAGTTCCCAAAACCAAATTTTGGGTAATAAAAATTTATATCTTAATGAATTCAACACTACATGACACTTTTACTATTGCATGCACCAATTAAATTACAACCCTTTTGATCAGAATATTTTAGTGAATTTTATATATTAAAGATATCCTAAAAATTGACACAAATACACATTATATCCAGCATGGTGTTCTATATGGCATGGCATGGTGTTATATCCTAAGTAAATTGTTTCTCTCATATTTGTTTATCAGATCAAATTTATAGCCTTACATCAACACCACTTTTGTGTTAACATAGTAATATAATTGGTCCATTGAGCATCCAATATTATAAATAAGGTGTGGAAGTTATGGAATCAATATAATAATTCATATTTTTAGAAGTGACATGTAAACAAAATAAAAAACTAGAGAAAAATAATGAGATGCTTAGAGAGAAAGTAATCAACCTACAAAAAATATCCAACATGTAAAACTAAAAATGATTGAAGAGAGGGAGAGAAGCAATATGCTAGCCAATATAATTATTAAGGAAGTCAAAAACTATAAATAAAATGAAGATATACTAATTTAACCTAGTAAGAAGATTCCTAGAGGATGAAATTTTATGAAAAGGAAAATTATTCCAAGTTTGCAAGCCAAGAAAGGTGAGAAAAAAAGAAGAGCCAAAAATATGCATGTAATTACAAAATGCAAAGATGAAAAGATGCAAATTATAAGAGGGATATTAAAAGGATCTCACACTTTTACTTAGACAAGGATCTAACGAAGATATGTAATAAGAAGAAAATAGAAGTAAACAGTAAAAGTGAGATTACGTGGGTCAAAAGGTGAATAGGCATGGTCTAAAAATATAAAATCATGCACTTAAAAAATTACATGTGAAAAATAGGATGATGGGGCCCACCTAAATCACTTTGTAATAACTATAAATCAGTCATATGGGACTTGGAAATAATACAAGTTATCTTATTATTATCCTATTTACACATTTATTGTTTATGCTTAAAGCATCTTTCTCACTCCCAAATTCTAAGTCCGCCATTTCATTACTTGTTCTTCATATTGTTACCTCAAGAATCAATGCACGTTATACATAGCACATCTCTAGACTCTCAGCAATCCAATTTCTCAGAGTTAGCAATAATACCAAAATAACCAAATAAATATGATTTAACCAACACACATGGATATATATATATAAGAATCAAATAAAGTGTGCTCCAGACGCACACGTCTCTGAAAATATATATGTACATGTATAAGTTCATAATGTATGTATACATCTCAAACTAAGCACGTGTCATAATGTACATATGGGACCACATGCGGTCGCAAAAGGCTATATATATATATATATATATATATATATATATATATATATATATACAATGGACTATGAATAGATACTCATGACCACATATATGTGGCATCCAAGTGGACTATAAATCTACTCATGAAACATCTTCCCTCTCTTCCCCTTGCTAAAAGTAGCACATCCACGACCTGGGGATGTAGTGGAGGGAGATGCCACTACCGATTTCATCCGTGTGGTCCTAGGTGTCTCTAAGCATGCCTGCAACCTAACCTGCACATTCATAAACAACAAGTTTTTAACACCCAAAATTTTAAAATACCTTCAAAATTTAGAAACTTGTACAATTTAGTTAAAATTCATGTGCAATCTTACCGCAATGT
The DNA here is from genome assembly GCA_019776745.2 of Taxus chinensis. Taxonomy (NCBI): domain Eukaryota; kingdom Viridiplantae; phylum Streptophyta; class Pinopsida; order Cupressales; family Taxaceae; genus Taxus; species Taxus chinensis. Next base: position 823,294,201 of record CM034147.1, read on the forward strand.
CATGATCCCTATCGATTTGTTGTTGACACGTCGCAGGGACAACAATAAACTCACGAGTGGTAAGCTACATAGAAATAATTAATTTTCAAATTAAATATTTCACACATATATATACCTACAAAATTTGATATTGTAGATTTAAGTTTAATAAGAAATAATGAACCTCCAAAATTTAACAAATTTGAAAAATTGTGTACCTCAATTAGTGGATTTGCAGATGCTATGGCAGTATCTACAGCAGCCTCCACAGTCTACATATGTGGAGGAGTCTCTCTAGCAGTCATAAGCTATACAAAAAACATGTACAAATCAATTTATTAAAATCTACTTAAGAGCTATACAAAAAACATGTACAAATCAATATTTAGTTACTCAAGAAAGAATAAAAATGTTATTAAATTTTATCTTCTATTTAGGCTAAATACATAGGATGTATAAATGTTAGCACAGAGGCCATCTATCTTCATAAGATTTTGAAAAACTTTTGTATTTAATCAAGGTAACCCATAGTCATCTTCTATGACAATTAGAGCATCATTCAAATTTGAAGGACTTTTAAATCTAACATCACCAGACCAAACATATAGATCAGACGAAGAGTAGACTAGAGTTGTATATCCTTGGTGGGAAAGTGTGTTGCAAATATATAGATTATAATGCACTATTTATATGTATTTTTGTCCAAAGGTAGCTGAGTTTGAGTTTTGGTGCACGAGCCTAGAGGATCTTACTTGTGACATTATCCCTTCGGAAATAAAGATTTTGATGGTAGAACTGGATTTAGAGAGGCTACCCATGGCTAGTTAAACCCCCACCACACGTAGGGGTAGGAGAAAGTGTGATAAAATATGGTGGAATCTCAGGAAGAAGATATATATATATATATATATATATATATATATATATATAGAGAGAGAGAGAGAGAGAGAGAGGAAATATGGCTTGAGTATATAATTTGAAGTGCGTGAATGGGAAATTACACAAGTGTGGGATGCTGAGGAGTCAATAGAGTTGTGGAGGATGATGGTTTACAAATTTTTAGAAGCTCTTATGGAAGATGAGGAGCCACAACATCAGGATCTCCCAACTTTTAGAAATCATAGTAGATATCTCCTTCAGGTTTGGATAAGAGTGCATTAGGTGAAAGAGTGAGGACCAAAGGCACACATCTGATCCCGGGCTATCCACCTAGCCCTTACACATGGTGTTACATATCTAGAGGTAGTTATTGAGAATCAAGATATAGTCTAGGTAAATAAGTAGATATGGGAAGATATCATTTTACATTGGATTGAGAAGTTCATCATACAAATAATATACCTATGACAGTGCAGTACGTGTCATTATTTTGGATGTTGGGAACATGTAGACCATGTGTATCCAGTTTAGTACTACAAACGAGACATAAGGGAATTTATCAACTGGCCCGAGAGGATCAAGAAGATCAAGAGGATTGGGTCAATAACCATCTAGAAAAAATACTTATGAGATTTCTATTTCTGGATCTAGAGGATAGGGTCCACATCCATAATAATCACTTAATAATCCTCTTCACCTAAAGTAAGCACCTCAAGTCTATTATGACATGTATCTCCAATTACAAAAATTGTAGAGGTATTGAAAATGCAGCAGAGCATGTGTACAAGTGTAAGATACTATGGTATTCTAAGCAAATTACAACTTTAGATAGGAAGGAAAGTCAATTTTCTACTACTCTTCAAGGGAGTGTACATAGCTAGTATAGAAAGTATGACCCACATAAGAATGTAGTGTACTATAGTGCTTTGTGAACTATGTTTTTGGATGAGTTTCACATCCCGTAGTTTAAAAAAAGGCATCATCACGCTCAATAAAATCAAGTAGGGATTATCAGAACGCATGAGGGAGCATGACATGTATTTTAATAATTTATTGTCCAAACTATCTTATGATGGTCATATGAGTTAGCATGCACAATGGTTTATTGGAGGATTTATGACCCCATTCAGGAGGGATTTATCTCATAAGATGTATGTGGATCCACACGAGGCTATAGAAGTAGTTTTTTATGATTATACGGTTGGAATTGTTGATACATAAGTGATCCCATTCTTGGAGGAGAAAATCACAGTCATGGCGAAGTAATTAGATAATTTATATGTAAACTCAACACATGAGATGTGTAGTGTAATATGGTACATAGATTGTGAGGTTGAGGGACATACTAAGGACAGTTGTCCATGCAAGTTAGTGCTTGCATTTTTATGTAGCTGTTGTATGTATTTTATATACGTTGAGTATAAGAAAGTGAAACTCATGTACAGAGGTCCAAGAATTAGAAAAAAAGTGTAAAGAGATTTGTAAGTAACCTGCATAAAACTCATGCGAGGTGTGAAAGTAGCTTCAGTTCCCTAAGCAGATGATGACCCGCCAGGCTCCTGTGTATAAAAGATAAAAATATTAATACATGTACAACATACACGTGAAATAAATTATAATAATAATCTAGTGCAATTAAATGATTTATTAAAAATGTAAGTTTATACAACTTGAAACTTACATTTGAAACACGCCCAACCGCAGTAGCTAGCATGTTGACACCGGATGTTTCCTTCACTGGCTCTTGCTATTTAAAATAAAATAAAAAATTAGTTTTTTACATGTATGTACATGACGTACAATCATATATATATTAATATCTCAAACATGTGAATTAAACTATTGTACATATATATATTATTTAAATTTATTTAAAATTTACCTGTGAAAGACCAATATCAGTGGCTCCAGTTCCAAAAACATTCCCTAGCATCTCATCTATAGAAAAAAAATCCTGTGAACCAGGAAATGATGTCTCGCCTGCAGTGCATACGGCACCACATGATCCACAATGGTGTGGTGCACTCGAACTGGCACCTCCACCAACATCACTGGATGCAATCTGGGTGCTATGCTAGGTGAGAGTGTGAGTGAGCTCCCTCAATGCATGCAATGTATCAATCTCCACAACCTCCTTCACTGTAGGAGGAATAATTGAAGGCAGTGGGGGTTTTGGGGCATGGGGGATCCTAGGCTGACCTACGCGTGCACCAGGTCTGCTCTGTGCAGAGCCACCTCCTCGACCAAAAAAGTCTGAAAAGTCAAAATAATTCGGGACCTCATTGAGCACGAACTCACAATATAATTTCTTCAAAAAATAAAGAGGAACCTCATTGTTGTTGCATGGTGGATAATAAAAAACCATCCACCATCGGTCCCAAAAATTGTTTTTGATTCTATCATCATGGTACCAATGGATTGGGAACCGTTTGCAAGTAACTAAAGGGGGGGCATTGGTTCTAGGGTCGGTAAATAATGCACAAATGAGGTATTTTCCAATTTTTTTGTCTTTGACAGCCGCATGAGATAGTTTATCCGCATACCACCGCCTACAATCACTTCTAAAGGTGTTCCATCTATGTGTTTGGTTGGTTGCAGACTCGACTTCGCCAATCAATGTTTGCAGTGTATTGGCTAAAGTCATGTGGGATGGATTTGTAGCATGATTTTGTCTTATAGTTTGAATTAGGTTCTCAATGACAATTTTATTTTCTTGGATTCTTCTAATGATATTATCTTGCATTCCTGTTGGCTCAGTGGGGACAGAAGGAGCCACAGGGGGCGGATCTATGTTTGGAGGAGGGTTTTGAGGAATGTTCGGAGGATTTTGAGGAATGTTCGGTGGGTTTTGAGGAATGTTTTGATGGTTTGCACGAGCCCCAGCTTGCCAACCAACTGATAAAACAATAAAATTGTATACATAAACAAACAATTCACAAAACCCATGAAAATGCCAAAAAAAACCTAAAATGCAAAAAAGAAAACCTAAAATGCAAAAAAAATGATTACAATCAGGGACTTACCTCCTTGTCTTGGCGGCATGGCTGAATCTATCGCTATCCAGAAGTCCGATGAGCAATTTTGAGATAGTATTGAAAGTGCGAGTGAAAAATGTTTAGGAAAAGTCACGTTCGAAATGAAAAATGAGGAAAATAACGAGTCGTGGGACTGTTAAATTTTGTCTCAGAGTTCCGCGATCGCGGTTATAAACCGCGATCACGGAACTAGGTTCGGCAATTACCGAACCTAGAATTCAATAAACGTTATCGCGGTTTTAGGACAGCGATCGTGGTTTTAAAACCACGATCACAGTACCTTTATTTCAGGTTTTTATGTCCATGGAATTGTCCACCAACTTCATGCACTTACCCCATAAATCCCAAGCCCTAAACCATGATCCCTAAGCCCTGAACCATAAACCCTAAACCATGATCCCTAAACCCTAAACCCTCAATTCTGAGCCCTTAACCCTAAATCCTATACCCTAAAACCTAAATCCTTAACCCTAAACCCTACACATTTATTATTTAACCCGTATCCATAAACCCTAAACCATCAAACCTAAACAATGAATACTAAAACTTGAGTCGTAAGCCTTAAACCTTGATCCTTAATCCTTAAACCCTGAGCCCTAAGCGCTAAACCATAATAACAAAAACCTTGAACCATGATCCCTAAATGTTAAACCATAAACCCTAAATTGAGAATAACAAGTCCAGTGGTATTTCTAGGTCTGACGGATTAGGATACTGTATGTACCCAAAATTGTAAGGTACTGTACTGCGGAACGGTGTAATAAATGCCCCAATGATGAGACAGGTCTCTTCGCAAGGTGTTCGGGATCCAGAAAGAGCTCTTCAAGTATGCGTTAACATCCCGCATGCCCCGCTTAGCCCCCGCACCCTTTGTTTTCTTTTTTTTTCCCTCTTTCCTTGGCCTCTTGACCTTCAGTGATGAAATCGCCGCCCTGCAGGGTGGCGGTCTTGTGACCGCCACCCTGAACAGGGCGGCGGTCCTGTAATCACCGTCCTGCTCAGAGCGACGGTCCCAGACGCGTTTTCCAGAACGATCTTTTGACGTGACCTGCGTGAAATATCACATTTCACCAGCTTTTCTTTGCCGACTTGGGCATGCATTTATGTTTTTGGTCCCCTGGAACAGTGTTTTTCCTTTGTTTATTTTTTAGGAGTTCAATTTGGTTTTGGTTCTTGGATGTTTGATTTCCTATAAATGCATGCCTTGTGCTGAGGCAAAAGGGCCAACATTTTTTGTTAAAGTCTTCTGATTTTCAGTGGTTTGGTCTGTCAGCTTGCTTAGGATTGATAGCATAGTTCATTTCATACTTGGTTAGTATTGTTCAGCTGTCAGTAAGCCACATATCCATCTTGTGCAGGCAGTGCTGTTGTTTCACCCAAGGTCTGGAGTTTTGGGTTTGAAGCTTGGCTGGATTTGGAAGTTTGATCTTTGCTCTCATTCCCTCATTTTAGTGTTTTGGTTAGTTAGTTTGTTTAGAAGCCATAACTTGAATTCACTTGCATCTTTTGTTAAATTGCTCAGCTGTTGGTAAGCCACAGACCCATCTTGTGCAGGCAGTGCTGTCATTTCACCCAATCCAGTTAGAAGCTTACTTCTGAATCTCTCTTTGCTGTAGATTTACTTTCATTGTGTCTTGGAGTTCTTAGTTTAATTCATTATTTTCCTGGTTAGCTTTATTCAGCTGTTGGTAAGCCACATATCCAACTTGTGCAAACAGTGTTGTTGTTTTATCCAAACCATTGGAACAGGATAGCTTAGGAAGCCATTAAAGTTGCAGGTTTTGCTCTTCGTATAGGATAGTTATAGGTTCTGGTCACTTCATGTTACATGACTTGCAGTAAAATCCCGCTAGGAATCGCATAAGCCAAGCTCTGTACTCTTGCGCTATCCCTCTCCTACTCGCATTCTTGGTCTGCATTCTGAGCTGTCCTTATCCCAAAATCTACTCCTATCGGTGCTAGCATCACACGCTTTTCTGGATCCACGTGAACATGAAAGAATGAAGAGACCATACTGAGGGGACGAGATCACACACACACCATCGGATTCGCCACTGTTCTGCAGAATCCAGGTTTTAAATTGCAAATTTCTAGTCAGAATCATATTAAATAGAGTAGTTAATCGCTTTATTTCATTTCATTCTATTCTCGATATTGCCAGGGAAGCTGTGGGGATTGATAGTTTCCGAGAAACTATGATTCACTCTTCACTTCTGAGGTAGGATCGAGAATCTTGCAGATAGATTAGACTTATTTAGAATTCTATCAAATCGCACAGGCAAATAACTACACTCGGTTATCTTCTCTGTTTTAATTATTGTTTAGTTATTATTTCTAGATATGTTTAAAAATAGTTTGCTTCCCTTAAAATTGTTAAATATTTCACTAGAAAATAAAGGTTATATACAGTTAGATTTATTTCACGTAGTTAGAATTTGTTTCATTACAGTTAGATTGCATTTTGTTTCGTATGACCATAACAGGACTGTAACAACAGAGAGTCTATGGTTGTGATCCACAAATCCCACAGCCTAACGAATCCATAAGAGAATTGGACATAGACACTGGCCTACGCACACTATTATTTCAGTCTACTCCAATTCCACCTACCATCATCCAACAATTATCCCTACTGGACACAATAGCTAACGAAGCTAGGGAATTCTGGGACTAGGCCAGAGAATCGTCCATAGAGTTGATTATATTCACCATATGACCCTATCAGGAGAAATACATGAAACCATCCCGGGTCATTTTCCACGCATTCCACAACCCATAGATCGAATCACGCCAGAGCTCGATATTGATTGGAGCCTTCGAGTAGTCATCCTTGCTGATCGATCTATCACACCGGTCCAGGTTAGAAGGGCCTTCTTTGCCTTAGATTCGCAGATTCCATTAGTGCGTGTCGAAGATATTAGATTGCCTAACTAGTCTATCCGTATACTACCTGTATTCCATCCCCACCGGCTGTCTCGGCACGACCTCGGGAGGTCGGGGTACGCGGAAGAGTCACTTGTAGATTCCCACGCTCGCTTGTCACTTTTCCGGCGTACAAAATTGGTGAACCCAACGTGAAACAAACAACTGTTTCACCTTCTACGCTTTCAAAAAATCACCTTCGTTCTTCTTCCCATTATTCTGCAGGTATTCATATACCCCCCGAATATGTTGGGATTCGATGCATATGGAAGACCCCTCCTGGGTCTTGAGGCATACTACGCCCAACAGAATAGACAGTCATCACCCTCACTCTCAATGTGGGGCGACAACTATTCAACTAGTCAGTTGTCAACGCAAACTCCAAGGACTAGATATAACTCGTCCTTCCAAGCAGAGGGGTTGGAACAACTCGCTCAAACACAAACAAAGCCTTCAGGCTTGAATAATATGACGTTCACTGGAGAATCTGTTTCATCTCCTCAGGTGTTACTTAGACCACATATTAGTAGACAATTAGACCCATACTCGGTTCTAGATGACGAGTACTCAACACATTATTCCCAAAATGAACAACGCTCTCAAGGCATGTACCCACCTGTAGGAGTTTTGCAAATACAGCCCGAGTTCTCTCCTCAAGAAAATACCTCTATGCCATCACGTATAGAAAATACTCTCAGAGATGCTTGGCAAGAAAATGATCAGTTCATAGTAGGATATCACATACCTCCGCAAAACCATAGTATACAACAAACGCCACCAAGGCACGATATCGTGACTTCACCAAACGAAGTCATTTCAACTCTAATAGAGAAGGTTAGAGGATTAGAACTTGCCCAAGCAAGTCAAAATTTCAAGATTCATACAAACAGGGAATTCCAATCCTCCGCACCATCCTAGCCAAGTAGATCTCCTCACAGGAGTAGGCACATTAGGTATGATTCCTCAGTATTCACAACAAGTGCCAACTAGACCCACTATCGCTAGCACTGTTCCTCCTAGTCCAGTACAGAGCAATCCATTCCTGGATAGTACCCCTTCGTACTTAAACATGTACTCCAAATCGCCACAAGGGGATATGTACTCCTCTCCCGGCATGTTTTCTCAAATACAGGGGTTGCCTTATGCCCCTGCCAACGTGTACATTACGCCATATCAACAACCCGTTCCGCCACCGCCTCCTCAACAGACACCATCAATGGTTGAAACATATGCGATAGAGACTTATTCAGAATATTTGAAGGAGCCCTTAGATTTCACCATACGAAGCGTTATGCTTCCAAGGCCTCTTCCTGATTTGCCCCAAATACAAAGGAGAGGGAGATCCGAATGCACATATCAAAGCATACGCTATAGCCATTCGAGAATTACTCCCATGGGATGGGGTTGTTGCTAAAATATTCCCTAAAAGGCTGGAAGGCATTGCTCTCGATTGGTATTACAGAATACCCGAGGCTTCCATACATTCATTCAAACAACTCGTGTCTGAGTTCATCAAAGCCTTCAACATGAACAAACTATTAAGGACAGGAATCAGGGAGTTCTTACACATCAAGTAAGAACATAACGAATCTGTCGCCCATTTCATCCAAAGGTGGCGCACAGTCCTTTATTCCTCAGCAAGCACTCCAAACATGGATCAGATGGAACTATGCGATTTATTCCTTCATTCTCTCAGTAGAGAAGTGAAGGAAGAAGTCCAGAAGTTCCCACTAAGGACTTATGATGAAGTACTTGAGAGTGCTCTACGAATAGACCAGGCAGCAATAGATAGTGGTCGTAAGACGTATGGAGCAAACGGGAGGTTAATCACCTCCACTCAAAATACTAAAACTACCACAAACGTCAATCAAGGACCCAAAATCCTTAACAAAAATCGTGGGGGTAACAACGGATGGGGTAACCGACCAGCCCAAGAGGGTAAATGTTGTTAATACTCCGTCACAAACAAACAACCAGCGAAACAACAATTTTACCCCAACGGTCAATACAGTGGATTTTAATCATCCACAACAACAACAACAACGGAGAAATCCCATGCAAGGACCGAGCCAAAACTCATTTGGTTATCAAAACCAAAGTCAAAACCAGAAACAAAAAAACTTTAGTCCTAATAGGCAACAGTTTGATCGGAATTTTAGGCCACAATACACACCAAACCAACAAAACACGAATTACAATCCCAATTCTTATTGTGGTTTCCATAAAATTTGGGGGTCATGACGACTAGAACGTGTCATGACTACAACAAGTTCATGCAACGTTTACTAGAAGAACAAAGACAATTCTTCACAGATTTGTTTTTGGCAGATCCTGCACCATCGCCACCCAATACGTTCGCAGGGGCAGTTTCCCCTCAGAATGCTCCTCTCAAGATCTTTAATGATCCACTCCCAAATCACGACAATAATCGACTAAATTCAATGGGAATAAACAAGGGTGCAATAATAGGAAACAATGACCATGAAGCCTCGACTTCGCTAAATCCATTAGTTGCACCCCAACTAGGGAGTCAACCATGACCTAAGGTAGTTGGATTGGTAGAGTTAGACTCAGAATTACCCATTGAAGCTGTAACAAGGACACGAGAATATTTTTCTCAACCAAGTCCAAGCCACTTGCCAGACACGGATAACATCCAGCAACTTATAACAAAACCTGTGGGTGCTTACGATTTAATTAATGATCTAACGAAAACCTTCTCACATATTTCATTCCTTGACTTGCTAAAAAACTCCCCATGCCCACAGGGCCGCTCTTTTAGAGGCGTTAGGCTTAGGTCATTTAATTAATATCACTCCACCACCTGAAAAACAGGTAAATCATATAGACTTTGATGTTCATCCTCCAGGACAGGCAGATACAGATGTCGAATTCATATTCAAACATAAGTAAAATGCCTACAGATGCTGAGATCGCACGCCGAGGTGATCTAGCCTTACACTTGCAAGTGTGGGTTTACAATAATTACGTAAAACGGGAAATGATTGACGACGGGGCCACAGTCAACATAGTCCCTTTCTCTTTCCTCCAAAAACTTGGATATGGAGAAACAAACTGTTCTACTACACGAAATACCTTGAGAGGCTATGATAGCCTTAAAGCCACTTCGATAGGAACTATAATATTGCCGGTCACCTTGGGACCTAAAACAATCCTGACTGAGTTTTATATTATAGATTGGGGAAACCAATTATAATATGATCCTCGGCCGACCATGGATACACCGCATGAAGGCAATCCCTTCTACATTATTTCAAGAAGTAAGATTCTTGCATCTAGGAAAGGTATTTGTAGCCAAAGGTGATCCAAAGCCATTTGACGTACACCTAGCTGATTTAAAGAAAATACCAGGTGTACACTCGGAATTTGAACTTCCAACAAACCAATTTAACAAACCCACTGACTCAAAGCCAGAGGAAAAGTTGATACCTACGACGGATCTTGAAACTACCAGCATAGCCAAAACAATTCCAACCCCTAAAGGTAAAACTAAAGAAACAGTATCATTAGGGACTACTGCGAAAATCGTTGAGTTGATAGAACAAGATTCACCAATGTTCTTACCATTCGATTCAGTAGGCATGGGATTTTCCCTAGGTGTTGGTTCCTTGCCAGCAGAGGATCTCTGTATGGTAGAAATAGAGTGCGCAAGCGCAACTGATGCCCCAACATCTATGCTCCCGGCTAAGTATTGGACTCTCCATTTCGATGGAGCTAAATGTCGCTATGGAGCGGGGGCAGGTATAATTCTTACTTCACCCGAGGAGAAAATCCTCCCATTCGCTTTTAAGTTAAACTTTGAATGCACAAACAACGGCGCTGAGTACGAAGCCCTCCTCCTTGGTCTCACTTTAGCCAAAAGAATTGGTGTTGATAATATCAGAGTTTTAGGAGACTCGCAATTAGTGACAAACCAAGTTTCTGAAATATATGAAACTAAAGCCGAACATTTACAACTCTACAAAAATGCTGTATTAGATTTAAGCAAGGCGTTTTAACTTCATATCCATTGAAGTTGTCCCGCGAGAGAAAAATCTCCTCGCTGACTCGATAGCAACTTCAGCGTCACGTTTTACTCCAAGCAATGAGCTAGAAGATACTCACTTCACAGTATCCATTCGTGACGAACCATTAATAAAAACAATGACAAATCCTCTTTTTAGTGGAAGTGAATCTACCATCCTAGACCATGTTGGAAATGATGCGGCTACTTTGGATTATTTAAATTCCTATGCAGCATTACATCTCTCCTATCACATGCTAGATTTATCCCTGATTCCACATTCGTCTTCCTACTTCGGAAATCCCGTAACAGATCTTCCCTCACAAAGGGAACCTAGCATATACGCAATAGAAAATGGGGATGATTTAGATTTACCTCCAGCACCACCTGAGTTTGAAGAGGGTAACGCCTCTTTAATCGAAGAAACAATCGATGTCAACATTGGGATAGAAGATGAACCAAGAATATTGAAACTAGGTTCTTCGTTAACCCCAGAAGAAGTGGAAATACATACTCAAGTTCTCAAAGAACATTAGAAGGCGTTTGCATTTAGTTACAAGGAGATGACGGGAGTCGTACCCCACATTGCGGTGCACAACCTCGTCACTAGATCAGATGCAAAGCCAATTAAACAAAAATCAAGACCCATGAAGCCCAAAGTAGCTCTCATGGTAAAAGAGGAGGTAATAAAACTCCTTCAGGTAGGATTCATCAAGCCAGTTGACTACTCCCAATGGGTATCTAACATCGTTCCCGTTCTCAAGAAGAATGGAAAGATACGCATCTGCATAGATTTTCGAGATATCAACAAAGCTTGCCCTAAGGATGACTTCCCATTACCATCCATAGATGTTATTGTTGATGCAACAGCTGGTTTTGAACTTTTGTCTCTCATGGATGGATTCTCGGGATACAACCAAATCAGAATATCCGAGCAAGATCAAGCTAAAACCATGTTTATAACTCCTTGGGGAACCTATTGCTACGCTGTTATGCCATTCGGTCTTAAGAACGCTAGTGCTACTTACCAACAGGCTATGACATACATATTTCACGATCTAATTCATAAAATCGTGGAATCTTACGTGGATGACTTATTGGCTAAGGCCAAGAAAGCGCAGTGACCACCCTGAAGTACTCCGCGTCATTCTTTCACGCCTAATAGAATACGGAGTCACGCTAAACCCAGAGAAATGCGTCTTTGGTGTAACAGGAGGAAAGCTCCTAGGTTACATCATATCGTCATGAGGGATCGATGTTGATCCAACCAAAATTCGGGCTGTCCTCAAAATGGTCCCACCTTCGAGTGAATCTGGAATCAGATCATTTCTCGGAAAGCTGGGTGCAATCCGGAGATTTATCCCGGACCTAAGCTTCACCATTCATCCAATCAACAATTTACTCAAGAAGGATTATAGCATCGATTGGACTGAAGATTGCAATGAAGATTTTGATGCAGTTAAGCGTTTTCTGCTATCACCACCTACGCTAATGCCACCTAAGCTGGATCGCCCGTTAATCCTATATTCGCGAGCTACCAATGTCTCGCTGGCCTGTATGTTGGCCCAAGAAGACGATGACAAGAGAGAACGTGTGATTTATTTCATTAGCCGAACATTTCTCGACTATGAAACACGCTATACACAGGAAGAACAAGAATGCCTTGCCATAGTCTTTGCTACTAAACACCTAAGACATTACATGCTGAATCAAGAAACGAAGGTCATGGTAAAGACAGACCATTTACGGACTTTTCTCACACAAGGGTCCTTGTCCAAAAAAGCTGGACATTTTATAACCTTAATGGGAGAGTTCGAATTAACATTTGTAAATCAGAAGTCGGTAAAAGGACAAATCATCACAGATTGGTTAGCTGATAACCCACTAGACGGAGGCGATTTAGTAGATTTAGACTTTCCAGATGAATGCGTATACTACGTCGAAACCCGACCTACTATATCTGAGTGCCCTTGGTATGCTGATATCATTAGCTATATCATGGACCATAGGTATCCAGAAGGAGCTACACTGCAACAAAGAAGGCGGTTACGCATTATCGTAGCTAAATACGTCATTATAGAGCAGGTTCTCTATCGAAAGGCGTTCGATGGAATGCTCCTAAGGTGTGTCGACACAGAGGAATCCAAGAAGGATTCTCTATGAATCTCACAGCGGTATATGTGGAGGCCACTTCGAGTGGCCATGCCACCGCTCGAAAAATACATCGGCTGGGCTATTTCTGGCCCACTCTAGAACATTACACAATAGAGTTTGTATGCAGGTGTCACAAGTGCCAAGAATTCTCCCATGAGATTCACATGCCAGCACAAGCTCTGCAACCAATCGCTACTCCATGGCCCTTTTCTACATGGGGCCTAGACTTAATAGAGAAATTCTCTCCCTCATCCACAGATGGCGACAATTTTATAATTATGGCCACTGAATATGGTTACCAAATGGGTGGAGGCCATGCCTCTTACTACCATACCTGGTTCGGTGATCACCAAGTTCATTTTGAATCAAATCATTTGCAGATACGGTATCCTGTAAATCATTATCTCCGATAATGGAACTTCTTTCAAAAATGAAGAAGTTCGTGAACTATGCGGCAAATTTAAAATAAGCCATCATACGGCTTCCCTGTATTATCCCCAAGCCAATGGGCAGGCTAAAGCAACAAACAAAACGCTGAAAGCCATTCTCCTTAAAACGGTGAAAGAAAACAAACAAGATTGGCACTTAAAGTTATACCCGGCCTTGTGGGCCCAGCGAACCTCAATAAGAATACCAACGGGAGCAACTCCTTTCTCCCTGGTATTTGGGGTAGAAGCGGTTCTCCCACTTGGGGTTGAAATACCCAGTCTCCGCATTTCACTACAAGGGATTCTGGATGAAGACGCTTACAGAGAAGCACGTCTTTCCCAATTAGAAAGCCTAGATGAAACTAGGTTAGATGTTGAAGAACGACATAGAGATTATGCTGACTGAATGTGCCGGCAGTATAACAAGAAGGTTTATGAACGCGATATATACGAAGGTGATCTAGTTCTAAGACTAGACAGCCGGATCGACAAGAAGACCGGTGAAGGAAGGAAATTCTGGCCCAAATGGTTGGGCCCATACCGAGTCACGAAGGACTACGGAAATGGTGCATACCTCTTATGCACGCTAGAAGGTGAGGAGTTTGGCAAAACAGTCAATTCCCTCCACCTCAAATGTTTCTATGCATAAGCAGCTAATGCTACTTATATAACTATCTACATTGCATTTCCATATAGATTAGGATCATTTTGTCCACTTGTTCTTACACAAATTGTGATCAAGGAATCTATTCTCAAAGCAATTTATTTCAAACTCGTGATGTTTCTGGCATAGAGTTCTTTAATCGTACCTCTCCATCTTCGATATCATCAAGTCATCTTGGAATGTTTTATCAAATAAAATCAAACATGACGAAGTCCTAACAGTAACCATACCAAGATCTGCAAGTTTGTTCTCACTTTATTTTCTTCTTAGGATAGGTGTCTTGCCTATGGTCTGTTCTAGAAGCTTCATGGTGTCACATTTATCCCATATACACATCTCTTTGGAAACAAGCATATACTAACATTTTACTCAAAAAGACAAGTCAAAAAGTGATTAAACAAAAAAAATTATTTTTACACATTTCCTTGCCCCACCAACCTTCGGTGATGAGCTTGCGTCTCTTACTAGTGACGTAGGGTTGGGAAAGGATGGAAATGCCCTTACTCGCCTATGCCTTGCCCACGGTGATAAACCCACACTTCTTACTAGTAGCATGGGGCAAAGTGTAGGAGGTCCTCTAGACAATGCAAATGTTAAAAGGTCATAAACAAACTATTCAAACTTTGAGTCAAAAACGAATGAATCAGATGTTCAAAATTCCAAGAGAGTTAAAAATCCTAAAAACCAGATTTTGTCTACTATGTGGCCATCTACGGGTCTATGTCTGGATAAACCGCAAAGAAAGTTGCACCCAAAACTATGAATTCATTCAGGTAGAGTAAGCTTGTAGTTTTCAATTTGGTTCTGCCAAAGCTTCGTCTGTCTTTCATCACTATCATTTCACCATTTTCATAACTTGCGCCCTTCTTGGCTCTTGGTGATGAGCCCTCGCATCTTACTGGTTGCGTGGAGTTAGGAGCGGGGCAAGTTAATCTGGCCTCATTTGTTACTTTCATCACTTTTCCAAAACAAACATGAGGTATCCAAATTGCTCACAAAAGTTAAGATTCAAGATCACAGTATATCTACATTATCATGTATCAGCATCATGAAACTCAAAAAGAAAGCAAACATTTGCATCATCTGTTTTCCATTGCATACATTCTAGAAAACATACAAAGCAGACATCGTAGTATACACAAAGCAAATGGAAATAGAAAGGGAAAAAACATGAGTGAAAAGATTTTGATCCAAAAATCGACGCATATATATAAATAATCAATGTTTGTATACAATGCCATCATGCACTAGGCATGGTCAAAACGCTCAAAGAGCCCGTGATATACAAAAGAATCAATGATACAAAATATACAATGGCCAAGTGGCCAAGTAAATTTGATAATTTTTATGCTCTTTTGAATAATTCTTTCAGTTCCAAGTTGTCGGAAATGAATATTTCATTTGAAAAACAGAGCTTGATATGTCTAATGCTTGTGTAAGTTGGTAATTTGAGAGGATTTCTGAGGTTCAATTTTATTTTCCAAGATGCATTACTCCCATTTTCAAAAATGTTTCTCCAAATACAATGAAATTTTGATTCAGACACTCGATGATTCCTGAATGTCTAATCCTGTCACAAACCCTAGTATTCCTCGATCCTTAGATACATGGGGACACTGTTACTAAGACAAAATAGGAAATTTCAAGGAATATGAGGTTCTTGTGAATATGATCAGGTATCAAAGTGAATCATGAATGTGAATATGAGCATGTGGTTATTGTTTCTAGCTTTCAATGGGTCATCCAGGCTTACATAATACCATACATGGAAATATGAGAAATGTGAATTTTTTTTCAGAGTGTGAAGAAATTGACATTTAAGAGCACAATTATATGTGGGGAGAAATAGATTTTGCATAGATGTGTAATATTCATATCAAGCCACAAGGCCATAGTTGGACCAAAACATAGCACTAGAGGAAATTCTTGGTATAGGGATAAAACTGAGAGAATGAAGGAAGCCTTGAGAAGACCTCATTATTTTTATATTTGCACTCATTTTTCTCATGATGGTCTAAATCCTTCACAGACCTCATACTGACCATTCCCTTGATTATTTGAATCAAGAAAATTTTGCATGTCTTTTGCTTTATTATGTGTTATAAGGAATGACATGAGTCCACATATTTGAGCAATTGTTGCTACCTTTGGGATTTGTGAGCTTCATAAAATAAAGTTTTAACACAGCTAAAACTACTAAAAATGTTAATAACCAATCAAGAAGATCCCAAAACCTTGAAAATGACTATATTCTTTCACAAAATAGATATTGATTGTATAATTTAAACCCTAAAATCCTTAGGTTGAATGGTGAATCCTGAAAAATACCTATGTACTGACCATATTAGAATCTAAAAAACTATCTTCTAAATCGTGACAGATGGAGTTGTGAGACTAGTTCCATAAGGTGCAGAGTGACCCTAACTTCTTATATTTGCTAAAATAAATTTAAAGTATAAGTTTTTCTTTTATTAATAAATTATAAAGATTAATAAAATAAGAAATTATACTTAAACCATTTATTTTAGTAAATATATCCCTCCCACAACCAAATCTACCACATAGCAACTAGAAATGTTGTTAGCATTAGTTTAGTTTTAACACATTGTTGTTTGTTATGTATTTGATGCACAGTTATAATTTTCCTTCTTCCTCCCGCAGGATTTATATTTGAGGCTCTACTCATTTGTTCCATGCATTGAATAAATCATTCTTGTCTCTGCTATCATTGGTATCAGAGCTATTAAATATCTTGTGTTGTGCATGGAGGAGGTGAGCCATTTTGGAAGGAATCCGAGCCACCACCCCATAAGCTTGCGCTGCCATTAGGAAGCCAACAAGGAGGAGACGTGAGCAAGGAAGCGCCAAGGCACCACAATCCAAACCTACCACCAACAAGAAGAAAGCCATTTAGCATGGGAAAGGGAAATAAAAGAAGCGCCTGATTTGAGGAAGGCTCAGGTATATAAGAAGCATGTGTGTAGGATTAGTGAGAACTCTACCACCACATTCACGGCCCTTGCTGCCACGACTTCCACCACAAGGACCTTCTTCCTTCACCTCCATAGCCACGAGACAAGAGGAGAACAATGGAATGAAGAAGGATGTAGATTAGAGTGATAAATGCATAACTGACGATGCTGCAGAAGGTGATACTCAACAAATATGTGCACTTTATTCCACAAATAGAAAATTTCACAGGCGATTAGATAAAAATAAACAAGGGCATAAACAAGAGATTGAATGCCACTATTGTCAAAAGAAAGGTCATACAATGTGGAACTGTCATAGCCGAGCAAGAGATATTCTACAAGGAAATATAAAACACAATGGAGCTAATACTACTCATATAGAAGATCCACAAGATTTTGACAAGAGTGAGGAAGCTATTGATGACATTGGCTTCACATCATCTCTAGTACTGTAAACAGTAACACAGGAGGATGGAGGAAAATGAAGGGTGGAGGAAATCCAGCAACTTCTTGCAAGCCGCAAGAGACAAGGCCACCGACAGGTATTGTGGTGAATAATGTATTGAGGACCAATTCCTCAATTTTGGTTTGTTTATTTCAATGTTGTGTTGGTTACTTTGTTTTTTTTTTCAATAAAGTGTAGACGTTGCATAGTTTCATGTTTGAAATATCCTAAATTGAAAAGCATTGTGGGGAATAGAAAAGCACTGAAAGCAGCCCATGGTACTCGCACTAGGTTCATGGCAAACCTGTAAAACCACCGAGGTAAAATCCTCTTGGTTCATGGTAAACCTATAAAGCCACCTAGGAATCATCCTCTTGGTTCATGGTAATCTTGTAAAACAACCAAGGTGAACAGTCAGAAAGTGCTCATGTCCCTCTAGGTTTATGGTCAACCTTAGAAAAATCATGTGTATCGATACCATGTAGGCACATGCTCGTGTGAAGACCCTCTTTGCAGTGTTTTCATTAAGGGGGGGACATCTAGTATCAGGAAATGTATTTTTTTATGAATAATGTAATATGGGGGGAATGTTAGCATTAGTTTAGTTTTAATACATTCTTGTTTGTTATGTATTTGATGGATACTTATAACTGTCCTTCTTCCTCCCGTAGGCTTTATATTTGAGGCTCTACTCATTTGTTTCATGCATTAAATAAATCATTCTTGTCTCTACCATCAAATTCAAGTCCATTATAATGTACTCATGTTTTAGGCTTCGTAATTACCAAACTTGATAATTTATAACATGCTCACACTTTCCCAAAATGTGCTTGCATTTTGTTAAAATCAAAAACTATGTCCGCTTTTTAGCTCCCTATTTCCATGCACTTGCCCAAATAGTTCAAGGATTTTACATTTTACTTATTCGCAAATTCTTGCAAGCATGTGTTTATTTCTGGTTAAATTTATTTTTGGAAGACACTTCTAAGTAGGATATAAAATCTTGACATCTTGGATTTGAAATCCACCATTTAATTCTAACAAAAAAAATTCCATATAAATCGATATGCTTTCTATATTTTTATGCTAGTAGCTCCACACTGTTAATTGCATTAGTTTTTTTATTTATGGAGTGTATTTGTTAAAGGGGTTGGTCACCCTATACATTGCGTTGGTTGGTGCCATATTTTTATATAAACTAAGATCTATGAAAATGAAGTTGCCATCATGTTCCCTGATGGTTCCCATTTTCAGCAACTGACTTAAAGTTGGGGAAGATTTTAATCACTGCAATCTCAGTGACCTTCCAAAGAAATATAACAAAATATACACGTTGAAGAAGTGTCAAAGGAAATATGGTGGTGGTGTCATTTTTGTTTCTTACAGTAGTTCCTTTATTTTTATTTACACTACTCATGGAAATTACCGTTATGGATTTTTTTATGACATATTGGTTGCAGCGTCACATGATGAAAATGATGATGGCATAACAAGGTGTGTTCGGCCTAATTCCAAGTTTCAAAATTTGAAGCCTATGATAAATGGGAAAAATGAGGTAATAAGAAACATTATCCCACATGCCCTATGTGAAGCAATATTTTCTTGAAAAAAATCCTTTCACACTACATTCGGTAGTTGAAGGAAAATATTATATATAGACGATAATTTTGACACTTCTTTTATGCCAACAAATGAAGTCATTCGTGTTTAGCAATGTAGATATTTACACCTATTAAAATTTATATACGTTAATTATAGGAAAGTGCTTCATATTATGGTGGGGGATACAACCACAAATGAGCATGAAAGAACCACATCCTATCAAAGAAATTTTGTTTTTGAAATACATTTATTCATGGAAGTCTCATCTACAATAGAGAGGGGTACACAAATTCATAGGAAATGACTTTGTAATGGCCAACGGGGAGGCTTGGGATAATCAGAGGCATGTAGTTGCTCCATATTTCACTCCAAAAATGTTCAATGTTTCTCCTCTTTCATCCAAATTTCTTGTTTTCGTGCAATATATTTGGAATTGGATATTTATACCCTACACCTGGATTTAACAGATCCAAGTGTGACATATTATGTATTTTATGTTAGAAACGAGTGATAAATGGAGATGAATGGATAATCAAGGAGGAGGATTCTAAAGGCACAGATAGAATAAAAATTGATAGTATGGCTTGAACTAATATACAATGAACAGATCCATATAAAGGCTACGGGAGGAAGGAGGATAGTTATAACCATCCATCAACAAATATAATCAACAATGTATTAAACTAACTAATGATAATATTCCCCCCTTTATTACATTGTTTGTAAAAACATACATTTCCTGATATTGGATGTCCCCCCCTTAATGAGAACACCGCAAAGAGGGTCTTCACACGAGCATGTGCCTACATGGTCTCGATAAACATGGTTTTTCTAAGGTTGATCATAAACCTAGAGGGACAGGAGCACTTTTCAACTGTTCACCTCGGTAGTTTTACAGGATTACCACAAGCCAAGAGGATGATACCTCGGTGGTTTTACAGGTTTACCATGAACCAAGAGGATTTTACCTTGGTGGTTTTACAGGTTTACCACGAACCTAGTGCAAGAACCACGCACTTCTTTCAGTGATTTTATACTCCCCATGACACTCTTCAGTTTGGAGGTCCCAAATAGGAAACTATGCACCATCTACACTTTAGTGAACAACCAAACAACATAGGAAAAACAACAAACAATACTGACAAATATTCCACATTCACTTCTAAGAATCATAGCAATCATGTTCTTAGTTGTAACCACTGATGTCGATTGTTGTTTAGCCAATCTTCAACAGTAAAGGAAACAAATCACTACCACTGGATGTTGCCTTTGACTAAGTCATTTTCTCCCATAATGTGAAATGTGAATACTAAGAAAGAGACTGCATCAAGAAACATGTTATTGACTGGATCTCGCAACTTAGTCCTTGTTACACATGGTTCATGTTGCAAGTGAACGTATTCATAAGGCAACCATCTTCTTTTTCAAGCACGGAACTCAGAGGATCAATTCAAAATGAAGAAACATTGGCAAATAACTATACTCTAGAGTAATCCATTTTCAGCATCCAATCACAAAACAACAGAACACGGAACAAAATAGAAACTGAAATAAACACAAACCAAAAATTGAGGAATAGGTCCTCAATACCTTATTCTACCACAATCTGTGTCGATGGCCTCGTCGCTTGTGGCTTGCAAGAGGTCGTTGGATTTCCTCCACCCTCCGCTGTCCTCCATCCTCCTTCATGTTGGTAATAAAGGATTGAAATCATGCCTTACTGACGCACAGGCCCAGTAAGTTAAAGACAGATTTGATAATGTATCCATGGCTTGTTGCTCACATGTTTCACTGTGTTTTATTTCCAATGTTGTTGGATGCATTGGAATACCATTTAAAATAGTCATTTCACTTTTGAAGCAATCAAATCAACCTAGTTCAGATTTCTAAAATGTCGTTATATATTTTCTTTGACTCAGTTAGCAAGAAAATTCCAAACCACATGACTCAAGAAACATCTGAAGGGGATCGAAAAACCAGAAAGCAGAGTCGTTCCATTCCAAAAATGTAAGATCTGACACAGGTCATTGCCTTTCTCTGTACAAAAGATATAGATTTTAACAAGTGTCTTTGCTCCACACTGGTTTCTCTAACTATTGTTAATGTTGGTTGATGTTGCTATTTTCTCTAACATTGTGTTGGTCACTGCAGACTTCCAGCAAAGCGCCAAAGGAGAATGTTACACGTTTTAACCTTTTTTTCTTTTGTCTTCCTATGCTCATCTACGAAGAAAAACAAGAGAAAAACTTAAAACATGAGGTTTCCATGCAGGAGGGAAGTGGAAATTTGCCCAACGAATAAAAAC
This sequence comes from Taxus chinensis, assembly GCA_019776745.2. Lineage (NCBI taxonomy): Eukaryota > Viridiplantae > Streptophyta > Pinopsida > Cupressales > Taxaceae > Taxus > Taxus chinensis. The sequence continues at coordinate 823,315,610 of CM034147.1, forward strand.
CCTCCACTCCTTTTCCCAGTGCCTCGCTCTGATACCAATGAAGGAAAAGATAGAATAAAAATTGATAGTATGCCTTGAAATAATATACAATGAACAAAGCCATATAAATGCTACGAGAGGAAGGAGGACAGTTATAACTGTCCATCAACAAATATAATCAACAATGTATTAAACTAACTAATGCTAACAAATTCTCTAAAGTAGAGGTAAACATGGATCTTAGTTGTCTCACTAGTGATATCATTGTTTGGAAAAAATTTGACCAAAAATTTTAGAGTGGGAGGAAGATATTTAATCAGATTACAATCCTTCAAAATCACTCATCACAAGATATACAATATCATGTTTTAGACAGCAGGTAAAATATCATCCATAATAACAACAAACGAAAAATATAATTTTCAAAAAATTGGTTCATCATTAAATTTAGCGTAGAAATATAGCTGTAAATTTATGTTTTACATTTTGAATCTATAACTATGTGGAGGTGTCATTATAAAAAATGATCTATTTCCATCCATTTATGTATGTGGCTCAATTATCTCCCTCATTTATCCTCTTAGTTTATCGACCACTCGTTTTGTATTGTTTTTGTCAACTTTGTCTTTTATCTCCACACAATCCATCCTGAGGAACTAAGATGTTAAAACCAGTTTTTGAAATCAATGCAAGGAAATTGTTTTTGAACTTAATATAATGAAAGTCATTGATTTTCGACCATGTGACTAGTGATGTAGGTTATTCCTCGTGTCACTCAAATGAAATATCAAGAAGGCTTAAAGTTGAGGTTGATAATTTTGTTGAAGATATTATAGAATCATGTGTTGGAAAGTACCATGAGGAGAAGAAGAAGAGTTATGGAAATGATCTATTGGGGATCATGCTCTCTCAATCCCACCACCGTGACGGTGAAGGTGACGCATGTAAAAACAAGTTGACAAGGCAACAAGACATTGATGATTGCAAAAAAATTTCTTCACATGGAACAACATGACATTCATATTGTTGACGTGGATGATGACACACTACAACATGACATTTATATATGTGATGATATGGATTGTCAAAATGAAGATGTTGTGCTCCCCTTTATATTATTTCAAGAATTCCTTTTGTGTAAAAAAAATTATTACTAATAAATATGTCTAACAATTTCTTTAACTTATAATCGTAACATATTAAAAAAATGTTTAACTTGATACAATACAAATCTAATTAATTAAAATCCATGATTTGTTGAGTACAAAAATGTAAATATTCAAATGAGGTAAATAATTTTAGTCTAGAAAAACCAACAAAAATCAGATAATGCTATCAAATAATACAAATGAAGAGATACATAAACTAGCAATTACACATGAGTTGCAAATTACACCGAATAGGATAACAATTTTAAATTTGTTTGAATTATAATTTTTGGCCGAACGTAAGTTTTTTTTAATATTGGTAAATAGTTTTATGAAAGGGACTATACCCTTTTACAACAATGCTCAAAAGCAAAATGTAACCCCAGAAAGCCCAACAAAAAAAAACTGCCAAGAGCTAACAAAAACAAAACAACTGCTTCAAAAATAGCTAAAAAACAACAACTTAATAGCAACACAACTGCCCAGCAACTGTGAAGATGGCCATATGCCCAGATGTAACAATATTAGTACTAACAACGACAAGAATCAAACCTTGTCCGGAGTGGTGGGGGGTTTAGATTCGGCATTACCCTTCTTTTTCCGATCCACCACCGTCCACATCAGGATTTCCAACATCCAATGCAATCGAAGCATCTGCAATGGATTTGATGTGGATGTGACCCGTAGGAAGGGGGGCCGAAACTTCCTTAAACACTGAATCAGCAATCTGCAGACCATAGTCTGTAGGAATTTTCTCAATGTTGGCCTATGAATCAGCCACGACGAGTGAGTCAACTTGCAAGGGGCCACTAGAATCCTCAGCCGGATCTGAGTCAATTGTGAGATGTTCAGGAAGAGAATCCTTCCACCACGCAGCTTTGGTATTTCGTTTGGAATGTTCAAAATCATTTGTAACATGACCAGTTTGGAAGCAACGTCGACATCTGAAGGCAAGTCTCTCATAGTCAAGCCTCTGGACGCAGAGCCTTTCTCCAATCTGAAGATTGATTTCTGCAAGTAAGAGTTTGGAGGTATCAATATCAACTAGGATTCGAGAAAACGTAGTATGTGTTTGAATGGAGGTCTTACCATCAACTGCCACACATGAGCCAAGAGTATCTCCTATAGCAATGAGACAAGATCTATTCCAAAGTTGTAACAGAAGTCCTGGTAAACAAACCCAAATTGGGTAGGTATCAAAAGACTCCTTTAACGGGTCGAAGGACAGATACCACGGTTTGGACATCAGCCCATGTTCCCCCCAAACCCAATGCTAGCTAAAAATTAAATCCCTATCAGCAGGGGTTTCAAAGACTGCAATGAAGTCAACTTTAGCATAGGGATAAAGCTCAATCTTACCTTGTATTTTTTCTCTCCATCTCTGGGCTATCCATTCATGGAGCTGAGAAAGCTTAGGCCAAAATTTATGGAATCTACATATGAGACCCAGCTGGGAGAGATCTTCCTCCTCACGATGAATCTTGATAAGTAGATCCTCCCCGATTTTCAGCGTCGAGACCTCCTGGGAGGGTTTTAAGAGCTCATTTCTGGTATTCTCCTTTTGTTTGGAGACCTTTGTAGCATAAGAAGTGGACTTATCTCCACTAGAGGCTCCTATCCCAATGGAAAGACCTCCTATTTTTTCACAGGTCAGAGAAACTCAATCCCATATTTTATTTGAAGGAGGGTTTCGATTTACATCAAAAGCCATATCAATCCAAGAGATTGGTGGTTTATTTTCCATGCCAATTTTATAGGTGCCACGATCATTTTTGCACTGAAGGGATAGGTTCCTAAAGCTACCGCTAAGGAGAGGGGCATCTTGTTTTGTTTCGTTGTTCGTGTCACCTGTATTCATGTGTTCTGGTCGAACCATGCACTATAGAGAGCCAGCAGAATAGCGCGAACGCGTAACAACCATGATGGCGGTAGGCGCGGAACAGGCACGGCTAGGGTGTGGCAAAGGCTTGGCTAGGGCGCAGAATAGTCGGAGATGGTTTTAGTATGCCAAACGTATGTTATATTCAATTATTTTATTCTTTTGTGATGCGGAGGAGTGAACAATGTAGTATGAATACAACATTCAAGAAACAACACTTCCTCATTTTCCTTAATGGATGTCCATACCCTAATGTAAATCTCTTAGTTGTGTGGGAGTAAGCTGAAAAATGTGAGTTGACCAGGTGAAATATTTATTGGTTACATTTGTTGAAACAATCTCAATGGATCTTAAGGATGATCATGGCTAGAGATTCTTAAAACCATCTGTCATCAATTAATAAGGAAAATACAAAGGAAGCTACAAATTCATTGATTATTTATATTTATTGATGGAGAGAAGAAAATAATGTAGTAAAACTATAACATCTGACCAATAAAGATAGAGAGTGTAGAGTTTAACTGCCCTAACATAGCTAATATAACAATGTTGAGTTTGTTAGAGTTGTAATATGTGGTGAAATGTATGTTATCTTAGTTGAGATGTAATTAGTGTTGAAATGTTTGTTATTTTCAATTGTTCTAAGTTTGTGCGATGGAGAAGAGAAAAACAATATGGTATAACTACAACATTTGACCAACAAAGATAAAGTGTAGAGTTTAAATGCTCTAAAATAACCAATTGAATAGTTTCAAATTATATATAGTTATAAATACACCTATGAAGTAGCTTATGAAAAATTAAGTATGTCAATAAATGTATTAAAATGTTTGAAAATGAAGGAAATCAATATATTATATATTTTATATTAATTACTCCACATGATACCTTGTTATTTTGTACATGATAGAGAGGCTAATGGTTAGCTGAATATTTTTAATATAAACATTAGTGTTAACACAAAAATAACATTGGTGGTAAAGACTCACTTAATGTATAAGAAACCCTTTCCTCTTCTATTTATCTTCATCACTTTAGAGTCGTGTAAAATGATATTTATAATATTATAATATCCACTACCACCTAAATACATATGTTCATGCTCCTTACTACCTTTTTAAAATATAATTAAAAAAATAATAAAAAACATTGCATATTGTTAATGGTTGTGGAGAAATAATTATAATAATTTAAAGAAAGGATTTTTATCAGCAACTTTGGGTTTTTTCATTAGAACCCAAAAAATGAAATATAAATTCCACCCATTGAAAGAAAAGATGAAATGAGACGAATAGTTTATTACCAATGGCACTGCCAAGTGCACCTTTGATTCCAGTACCATAGGCCACATGATACAGACATTTATGCTTCACCATGAGGATTTCAATTTAAATATATAAGAAATTCCCCCTTAACTCCTCCCAAAAAAATCCACTGATTCAAATATATGGGATTCCTCCTTCAGAACAATACGAGGTATAAAACCCGTACGTATTAATATTTGAGAAATATAGAAAAGACATGCTAAAAATCATCAATAATGGAATCTTTTTCAATGAATTTAAAAAATAATTTATTTACGTTAGTTGGTTCTAGGTGAGCAGGTAAATATGTGACTAAGTAGTCTTTGAAACTACACTTGTATTTTGAAAAACGGTTTTGACTTCTAAAACAATGCCTTGCAGTTCACCTTAAATGCATCATCCAGATGAAAAATGGAGAAAATGATGTATCTTGTGCTGGCATTTTGGTGCACAACCTACATAATTTGACAAACGAGGGGTCATTCAGGTCGGTCACCATTAATTTGGTGGAAGACTACTGAAATATCATAAAAAGGAAGGATTTCTTACCACAAGAATAACTTCTAAAATGTGCCACAGTTGAGCTTCAATGTATTCAGTTTCATGTCAAACTTTAATTCGGTGGCCTCAGTAGATTAATGAATGAACACATTGTGAATAGGTAAATATACATTGCCAACAATATTACCAGAAAGAAGCTTGGTAGAATTTGACACTTTCCAGCAAAGGAAACTTCATAACTTATATCCAACTCAAAAAGAGGAGTTATTGTAACTAATCGCGACTCCTTATTCTTATGTGCTCTACAAGGAATAAGCAAACACAACAACATAACTACCTATGTGACAAGGTTCTCTTAATTTTATCCAAAAAAATTGAATTTTGCCCAACTTTATTCTCGTTGAACATGGACTTAAACATTATCCATTATTTCTACATAGAAAGTTTTAGACACAAATTTCCATTATTATATATATAGAATAATAGTAGTGGACATAAATCTCTCTCCATTATATCCCTTTAACATATTTAAATTTAATGTTTTTTAAAACAATAAAAAATGATAGAAAAAAATTAATCAAACTTAAAAAATATTTTCTTCCAAATTCTATCCTTAGACAAACTCAAACCAAAATTTATCCTCTTCAAACATGAACACGAGCTTGAACCATGTAAATAGTGAGTGTATTGTTGGAAATAATTTCCAATGTTTAAGATTTTGTTGTAATGTGACATTTCATCATTGTTACCCATTTTAAAAGCATAAGCTTCCATTTCTAAATGTGTTTTCCAATTCCTTCACTTTTGTCATGTAGTCATAAATCTCTTAACCAAGTTTGCAAACTTTGAGGGGGCCCTCCAATAGCCTGTGATGAAAATATTCTCAATAAGCAATAGTTTCTAATGATTTATTGGGAAGATTCAATATTTGTTTAATTTATTGGAAAAAATTGAATATTTTTTTAATTTTCTAATGAATAATGATTCATGTGACCACTTGCAATATACAAAAATAGACTGACGTCCCCCTCCATGAGACTGTAACTTAAGTTTAGTTTCTTTTTCTTATCTATGTAAACCAATTACTAAATACAATATTTCCTTAAAGTTACTCAGCAGGTATATAGTTGAGTAAATTCAGGAATTTTTTGCAATTAAATCATCATGTTGATATCAATTTGTAGCTTTGTCAGGCATTTTTAATACTAGTAGAAGGCAATTCTGAATTTTTTTCCCTCAGAACAATTCTTTAGTGTTGTTATTAAGTGGCTTGTAAAATCTTCTATTCCTCTCTCAAACAATAACTGGAAATTTTATTGGAAAATAGTAGTTGTTCTGATTGTTTTGGCCTCCTACAGCTTAAAAATTAGATTAGCAATAGCCCTCCATGGGACCCCCACTCGTAAAATTATACCATGTTAACATTGATATGCACTATTGTAGAGATGAATAGCTTATCAAAAATGAAATTCTAGGAGAAGAATATTCTTTGACATTTCTCAGAAATTAAATAGATATTCTATTATTGGGTTGGAAATTTACAATGTAACTCTAAGAAGATGATGCCACACCGTTAAATCTTGTCAGAAATATCCACCGAGAAATGAAAGTGTTGGTAAAGTTTCCAAAAAAATAAAGAGGTACCTACAAACCCTCAGACATGGCTAGTAGGTGCATTTTTTGTAGGGGTTCCGATAAATAAAGGAAAACCATCTTATGCATAGGGTTCCAGTTGATCATGAATAAATCATCTCCCTTCCCCCGAACTTAACACTTCATGGGCCACAATACTGGTTCACCACGACTATTAGAGACCAAGTCAACAACGACCCCAAATCTGTCAAGAACACCACCACCATCGATAGGAGAAGCATCATCCTCAAAACCTCCTTGTCACCATAACTCTGGCCAAACAAAACCAATGGCTCAGTGATAAACAAATACAAAAAAATCCAATGTGCTAACTTGCATAACCAAAGTACTAACTTGCTTGACATTTATATGGTGAATCTGAGAATGCAAAGTAGATTGTAAAGTCTGGCTTTCCACCTTCTATTTACACTTGATTCAAAGTTTCCAAGGCCTTTTCAAGAAACCCATTTTTTTCATACACTGTCATCATAGTAATCCATAAGAACAAATTGTTTTGAGGCATTTTTTCAAATAGTTCTCTTTCCAATGTATTCAAATCATTGCATTCCATGGTATGAGGCATTTTGTCAAACATTTCACGTGCCTTATATATACCATGGGGTATAAATCCACATTCAATGAAGAATGAACAAAAATTGTTTTAAATCTTAGAAAATATTACCTCTTAAAGCCTGGAGATGGTATTCAAAAGACTTGAAAAATAAAACCCCAATTGTAATGCCCACTCCTCCTCGACTCTGTTGAGCCGTGTTATCAATCTCAAACCAATTTTTAATCTTAAACTTTCCTGTTGTATTCTAGTTAGGATTCAAATAAAATGTGTGGGACATCATGATTACTATTTTGTTTTGATTATTATTTTGATTTTATGTCGTATAGTGGACCCTTTTGGGCATTTAAGGATAAGACAATTAGCTAGAAAAGTTACATTGTCATAAATTGATCGTGATATCATTACTCTTCGATATTGTCTTGTTACGTTTAATCTATCACTATGATTGAACACATAGTCATCATTGCACATGGTACCTATAAATATTAATAGATGAATGAAATTAACACATTGTGATATAGAAATCAAAGGATAGAAATTACTGTAACTAAATTGATTAAGTATTAATAGACATTCAATAGGGAATACAATGATGTGTTGTCATCTTAAATATAAACTGATATTTTGAATTTTCTTCATATTGATTTATTGTGATGTTCAAAGTTATTTTTTGATTTCTTTTATATTGAAGAATGGGTGAAATGGTGAACGGGTGAAAGTATTACTTAAATTAGATGATTCAGAACTGATGTATTAGCGGAATCAAAATGTTGAAAATTTGAGAGTAATTGTTGAATTACCGGGTCTTAGCAATAGTAGTTATGATAATTGATATGTAGATATAAGAATTTTTATTAGTTCGATATCACTAATATGGCCATGAGGCCAGAGAGGTATTTTGTGATTTTGTAGGTAATTATATCACAACAATAAACTATAGGGGGTAGGATGCCAACAACGAAGGAATGTGGGGTATGGGCAACTGGTCACTATTGCAACATGTGTAATGTTGTTGTTTTTTTATTTTTTGTTATGGGGTCCATGGGATGACCTCCAATTATGACCATGGAGTTTGTGTGTATGTTCCCCTTTTTATTGTTGAGTATGTGATTTAATTTGTGATGTAATTCCTTTTTTTATCATTATTGATTAATGTATCTTAATTAGGTAAATTAATCATATTAGTAAGCTAATTATGGATGTGACAAAAATGAATCATTTATTAGAGTAGTTGGGTCTTTGGTTCTTGTTTTTATTAGTTGAGTGTATGTGATTTTGAGTGTTGTACACTCCACCCTACTTGGGAAACTCGGATTTGGGCTTGAGGGCCATTTTTTGAGGCTTGTCGGACAAGTTAAACTTGTCCCAGTAGGGAATATTAACATAGTGTAAACATTATATTATGAGTTGTTGATAAACAACTCATAATTACTTGATATTATATGTGAAGTTGTTTTAAACAACTTCACATATATAGCTTTTTGTTTGTAACTACTCCTACATTAGAGGATGTAGTTTTAGCTATTTGCTTAGCTATATATTAGCCATGTATTGTGTATGATTGATTATGAAGACTAATATATTATTTTATTATGATCAAAATATCTCATTTGGAAACAGAGAAGCATTGATCTTGGAGAGAATATGGTGCAGAAATCGCAGTTTGGAATGTTGCAGCAATTTTAGCAGTTGGAACAGTCGCTGGAGCATGTGCAGTCATTAGAGACCAACTTTAGATGTTCAAACATATGAGTGCCACGTTTTTTATCTGAGAAATCACGTTTTTTCTGAGCAGTCGCATTTTTTTTCTGAGGACATGGTTTGAGAAAGGTTAATTTCATCATACAAAACAAAACGTAGGTTAATCTCTCACGCAACCAACAGAATATATGGAGTGTCAAGTAGAAGGATGAGATGAATTGAGAAAGGTATCTACTTTTTCAATGTAGACAACAATTTTAGTTTTGTGCGTAGCCTATCCACGTGGTATTTCCTTGGCATTCAATAGATTAGTTTCAGATATGTATGCAACATTGAATATTGGTCATTACATATCATTTGAAGAGTGAATGAATCTTAGACCCACACCTACATGCATGAACTAAAGTATATTTATTCAAGAGTCTCTCCATAATTATATTAAAAAAAATCAATATTTAATTAATTCTTTTTAATTATCATTTTTTTTGCACTCTTTAATTACATTTATCTATTGAGTCCTTGTAATCTGCACTTTGTCATTGTGTGTTGTAAGAGAGTACATTTTGATTTGAAACTGACACTCATTAAATTGTGGGAAAAGTTTAAAAAATAAAATGGAGAAATTGAGTCTCACTAAGAAGTTCGAAGGATGAGATTTTCGTACATGGAGAATCCAGATGCAGTTGACCTTGATTGAGAAGGATTTTTGGGATGTTGTTAAACCAAATGTGATAACACCAACAAATGCAATGGATATCGCAAAGTGGAATATCAAGGATGAAAATGCCTTGGGAACTATTGGTCTCGGTTTGTCAAAAGCCTACCTACACCATGTAGACTTCACAAAGTCGGCAAAGGAAATTTGGGAGTCATTAAATAAACTGATCGGATCTGAAGCAGATAGTGCTAAGACAACTCCTAAGAAGAGACTTTATGGGTTAAAGATGGATGAAAGTGCAAAAATGGCTGAACACATCAGCAATTTCTGCTCTTTTCTCAATCAACTTACAGGTATTAATGAGAAGGTAAATGATGATGATGCCAAAGTAATTCTTTTGAATAGTTTGCCTAAAAAAAATTCTCATATGGTTTTTACTTTGAGTAAGATTAAAATTGGTTTAGAAGGAGTAGTTTCTACTCTTCTTGATCAAAATGAACCTTTAGAACCAAAGGAAGAAGTCTTATATGTACACACTAAAGCTAGTACGTCATCAAAAAATGGAAGGTATAATTCAAAGAAATTTCCTAAAAAAGTAAAAATCAAATGTTATTATTGTAAAGAAGCAGGACATGTCATACTAAATTGTAAGAAAAAGGGTACAAGATCTCCTTGATGATAAACTTGATCAAAAGGCTTATATTGTTGAAGAAGAAACTGACTAGGAAGATTATGCAACTGATGAAGAACATTCTTGCCCTAGCAATGAAGATTATCTCTTCTAAAAAATAACCAAACTGGAGGTAGGAAGAAATGGACAATGGAGGCTACTCAGCACCTCTCATCAGTCACCAATGACAAGGTCGTATTTTGTGGTTGTGACATATTTATTTCTAGTCGTGTGTTTATTTTATCTGGTGTGCAGAATAAAGAGCAATAGTTTGTGTATGTTTTCTTGGTACATGCGAGTATTCTTATATGTTCTCTTGAAGTCTTGTGATGTGGTGTGAAAGGTGTCATTTAGTGAAATAGTTGTATAATAGGGCAGTTGGTGTCCAGAGGAGAGGCGCACTATGCAAAACTAAAAATATGCATAGGCATATGATTCTGGTTTCAACTACATGTCACCCCCATGTTCACACTAAGGGGGTGAATGTTGGGAATATTAATATAGTGTAAACATTATATTATGATTTGTTGATAAATAACTCATAATTACCTGATATTATATGTGAAGTTGTTTTAAACAACTTCATGTATATAGCTTTTTGTTTGTAACTACTCCTACATTATAGGATGTAGTTTTAGCTATTTTCTTGGCTATATATTAGCCATGTATTGTGTACGATTGATTATGAAGACTAATATATTATTTTATTATGATCCAAATCTGTCAGTACCAGACCACTTAATTTCTTATACCAACCCTACCTATGGGTTGGGGGGTCAAAAATAGACCCCATTATTTGTTTGTAAGGAAAAAATGTGAGATTTAATTTCACTTTCTTACATGTGTTTTAAATTTTGTCCTTAATGGGTGTGGGTTAGAATGGTGTGTGTAAGTTTTCTTTCATTCCTCTCAACCACCCATTTATTGTGAATTGGGGTTGAGGTTTGAATTGTGAGGTGGTGTTGAGGATCATGAGTGATGTGGAATCCTACATGGAGCCACCTCACCCTCCTCTTCCCTTTTTCTATATATGTTTGTTTAATTGTTTGTTTGGGGGTTACTTTCTCATTTATTTTTGGGGGAATGCTTGTAATTTTTGAGAGCTTTCTTGAGAATGGGGAATGGAGCTTAGAGTGGATGTTGTTTTCTTAGGATTTTGGAAATCTTGGAGCTTGTTGTGTATTGATACTCTTCATTTGTAAGGTAGATTTTCACCCTTGTTTTTACCTTACTCCTTTGTTGTGCTCATATGTGTAGTTGATGATTGTTATATTTCTTATGATTGTGGGAAATAGATTTGATCCTTAGGTGGTGGGAGAAATGGAAATGGGGTTAAAACTTGAGGGAGGCATAAGAGAAATATTATTGGGTATTTGTTATCTCTCGAAAGTGCACCCTATAGAGAGATGGTTGTAGGTGTTCTAAGCTTGAAAAAATTGATCTCTCTGTTTCGTAGATACAATGGAGACACCTCAGGTCTATGGGTATACCTATTTTTGGGTGATTCTCTGGTATCAAGGACAGTTCCTTATTGATGTATCAGAAACTGATTTTCTATGGAATTTGAGGGTAAAAAGAAGACTATGTAAATGAATTCAAAACTGAGGTGATACACAAAACTTTGTATGAGGTCTTTGATTGAATAAATGAACAATTGATATAGGAACTTAATTCTTGATGCACAATCCAACAATTTTCTTTAAAATATTAAAGGAAAACACTTTGATGTATTGAGGGAATCTATCACAACAATACTATGCTAAGTTAAACATAAAAAATTAATATCATGAAGAAATTACTAAAATTTGCAATAGGGTAAGATGATTAATCAGGGAATTCAACACTCACAAGATTAATGGAACATATAAAAGAATGCAATTAATTGGAAAGGCAGAAAATACTTTTCATTCAAAGGGAAAAATTGGAAAAAATATTCTTCAACACTTCTGTGTCTAAAACTCCTCCTTCCTTCATGCTTTGCCAAGGCACACAATATATAGCAAAAATTATTTCCCACCCCTCCTAAAAATAGGATAAAATTTTACTCACCCATGCATCCTATTTTAATCCTTTATCTATTAATAAATAAATGAATAAAATAAATCATGCAAATATAAAGAGGTATTAATATCCATTGGTTACAACTCAATCAATTGCAATTGACTATTCTATTTTAAAGAAAAAGCATGGGTGATTAATTTCCTAATAATATATCTTGCTTGATGAGAAAGTCTTCTCCAATTTGCATGCAAATTTCTCCTATTGGTATTGATGTGACATATATAATTCTGATCTTCTTGTAATTGATTAAAATAGCATTTAAAACTCTCTCTTGGATGCACATGAAAAATTTATCTGCCTCGTGTGCTGAGAAAAATCAATGTACATTATTTGCACTACTTTGTAAACATACATTCATCACAAACATCTATCTTGACGGGGACCAACTTCAAGCTTCAGGCTCTAATGTTGACATTCCTTGTGGTCTTCTAGCATGGTAACAAGATCCCTTTTGACACCCTTGAAATATATCACCCACAAATAGAATACCTTTAATTTGTTCTTAGATTCCATGTGGGGACCACCTCTAATGTGGGAGAGCTTGTATTTGTTTGGTTTGGCCACTCTTGTGGACTTAGAAACATTACCATGGTATAAGAATACACATGGGGTCACTTTGTAAAAGTCTACCACACCATACTCGACTACCTTTGAATATTTGAACACATGGATATACTATGATAGTATGGCCACCTTTTCTTTATTCACTTCCTTGTAATTTTCTTGGCGGATTTTGTATTTTTGATAAAAATTTATGGCTATAGGTTTAAGACTTTACCTTTTGGGTGATCATTGCATTGAACATGATTTGGCCAGAATTTTTTGAATATCATAGTGCTCGGACAATAGTTGAGATCCCCTTTTGATATGTCAAAATGCAATGATTTTTAAACATAATATGGGCTGGCCCCCTTTCATGAAGATGACTCACCCCTCTGGATGATTTTGTATGGTGGAATCGTTTACTCAAGTTTGTTGATAGTAGGTCCTAGGTATGCATGGAGGATCCTCGATTGCAACACTGGCGGTTAATATGATGACATGCTGCATCTCTATTGATTTGATCTTGACCCCTCGGTTAGGGTTTCACCCTTCACATTTAAGGTGGTTGGTTACATCCAAAAATGGTGGTTTGCATTGAACTCTTTAGAAATCAGTCTGAGGACATTGATCTTGGTACTGTAGTTTTATTTTCCACTATTTTATGCCTTGATCCTCGGTTAGGGTTTCACTAACTCACCCCTTGAGGTCAGTGTGGTAAAGGTTATTTCGAACCTTGATGATCACTTCATTCAGATTTTTAACTCACGGGAAAAGCCCTGGAAAATTTTCCATATCGACAGCAATTGATTGAAGCCTTTTGAAGCTCTGCTCTTCTACTACATGGCACTCTTTTGTTATTTTTTTCTCTAGAGCTCGCTGCAAGGGTCTTCATGGCCACCATGTATATTTATTATTTCAAGCTCTATGGGGGTATTTTTATTATGTCCATAAGGGCTTGAACACTCGTATTTTCTTATCATTATTGAGTCATGCGTTCGATCTTGGCCTCTTGTGGAGGATGGTTCTCTGTCATTCTCGATTTCTCCATTGAGTTTTCTGAGAAAGTTATTCAGGATATTCCACCGTTGTTGACCCCTATCCAACTTAGTTTTGTGTGATCTGCACCACTGTTTGATGAAATAATCTGTAAGGTTTTCCAGCCATTAAGCATCATTGTTTCATTCGTCATTTCCATTTTGAATTTAATATTCATACTTCATTATTTTTTGCATTCTCTTCGTCATCTCGTGGTTCCCTTGGAGATTTTTGAGATTGAAAATCATTCAGGGTCCTTGTTTTTAGCTCTGATCTCTATGAAATTTTGAGGTTTTTCTCAGCTTGACCATCAATGGAGTAATTTGAGATTTACATTTATTTTCCATTTTGAGTTTGAAAAATGTGAAGTTCTGGAGGTATTCTTGCTATTCACGGCTATAGACTATTATCTCAAGCTCTCAGAGCTTAAAAATCTGTTACTATGGATCACTGTTATGCCATATCATGGTCTGCTTTAACTTTGAGCTTGTGTTCAGTGAAATATTCCTTAGGATACTCCTAGGTTTTTTTGAAAGATTAAGGTTTATTTTCATGCACTATTTGATGTTTTGTGTTTGTTTTATGGTCCTGAAATTGTTCTTGATCTCTAATCATGGCAAATGGCTTTACCTCGTATGCCATTTTGACTATGCACAAAATGAAATGCCTATACCTTCCATTTCTTTCTGTTGTACTTGTTCAGATTGACTTATATTTTGTGGTATGTTTCAAAACATGACTTCGACTAATTTGGGTTTAATTTATGAGGTTCAAAATTTATCTTTCCTTTCGAGATCTTGGCTTTCAATGTAAACCTTGTTTTCGATTCTTGTCAGCACGTATACCCTGACATTTTATGTGGTTTCTAGATTTACTTTGAGGCTTTCTTCTCTTAATCACCAACGGAAAGTGTAAACCAAGCATCTATTCCATCTGGTAAGTTATTTTTTTTCTGTATAAAGCTCTGGTTTGAGCTTGAGATTTGCAGAAAAGATTATCATGATTGATTCCTTATTCTATGACTAGAATGAAAAGATGAATTCTAATCTTCGAAATTGATGGTTCATGATTATTTTTATTTCAACTACCTAAAAATCTAGACATTTTAAATACCCTTTATATTATTTTAGTGTTAATGTTTGGATCTCTATCTGTGTGAATTTCCATCTTTAATTTATACTGCCTATTTCATACATTGTCTAATGACTATATGCTCATATGTAAATACATGTAGCTTTCTTGTAACTTAGATCACTGTTCTAAGATGCTATTGTACTTTGAATATTTTCTTTCAATGGAGATTTTGTTCCTTCATTCTTGTTCCATTGTAACTAGATTGATTTTTGAATTCCTTGAAAATGAACTAGTGAGTTGAATGACTTTGATTCTTAACCTTGGTCCAATCTGTTACCACTGTATTGATCCTTTGCAGTTTTCGTATGATTTCATTTCAAATTATGGTCGAATAATTATAGGTCTAATCTTCATGAGTGATCAATGCTAGTTTAAATCTGTGCATAAGCATCATTCTCCATATTTGTGCCTATATTTCACCTTATTAAGCTTCCCTAGTTGATCTATCTTTGATATCTATTGTTTTGGATGAGTGTATCACAGTCATCTTGAAAATTTCTATCTTCTGAACATGTTCACTTAATTTCTTTGTATATCCATGAACAAATTATTTTAAATCTTGTACAACTGACCATTAAATTCTAGACATGCTGAAACAATGCTTTTATTCTTCAAACCATACTTGTTAAATTATCCTACTTCTTAAAGAATCGACTTTTTGATAAACTTGATCTCCTTCAGTTGGCTGTAATGAACTTCATTCTTAATCATTTATTGGTATCATGATTCAACTCTCATAATTTGAACCTTATTCTTCATGAGTTTTCTGAAAAAAATCTTACAGTTAACTCAATGTTATAGTTGGGTATTACTATGCTTAAATAACTGTAATTCATTGATATCTGTAGCAATTCATGTGCACTTATGATTATTCTTCAAGTTCTGAAAACATGCGATTTAGGATCGTTGAAATTTGTAAGATTATCTTGAAACTTCATTTTCATTTAAGATACTATAAGTTATAATGAATGCTCCAAAGTCCTCTTAGTTCTAATGAATGTAAAGCAATAGTTCCATTGTACTTTTCTACTTAAGTACTATATTTGATCTTCTAAAGCTTGACAACTTTAGTATCTCACTGCATTGGGAAATTGTAAATGTCCATTTTGCATGGCGAAGCCCTGTCAAAATCATTCTCAGATTCCCTTCTTTTATTATGTTCATCTGTAATAGATGTACTTTCTTGATCTCAAATTACAAGGGAATGTATCACATCTCTGTATTGGACATCATAGCTTGTTGGAAGCTACAAAATGATGAATTGCTATCTTGAATCATTTGCAATTCTTTTCTACTTTCTGTATTACTATTTGATTTACATACAACTTAGTACTGTATGTATTAGTTAGAAAATAGCATGGTGGAGGACATGTTATGTCTAAAATGTCCATATTTACAATGGCGAAGCCCTGTTCAAAATTTTCCTAGATTTCTTTCTCATTATGTTTTAGTAATAACCATTATATTCTTCTAGTTAAATATTGGATTTCATCATTATTACGATTCTTCTAGTCTTCACCTATTTGAAAATTTGAAACATGTCAATTTTATATTTGAGTGGATGCCCTAAGTCATACAAGTCTCTCACATTTTGATCTGCACTATAACTTCTTCTATATGTCAGAATGGATGTTGAACTTTGAGTTGCTTTCTTCCTTCAAATTACCAGTAATGTAGTTTTGATTTATACCAATCTTGATTTACCATAGGATAGAATGTCATTGAACTCTGCAAACTTTATGTAATCAGTGAGGACTTGTTGTCAGACCTGATTTATTTTCTTCTTAACTGTTATGTTGTACCTACACAATTAAGAAAACAGTTAGAAAATATCTAGGCTTTTTGCGCTCTACTTATGTTTGATGGTTTTGTTTTCAAATTCTGAAGGCATGTCTTATTTCTGAGTGAATAAATCATTTATGCTATTATAGAAAGATGTACTTTAATCATTTGTTCCTTTGATCTTAATGTAATTTATATCTATCAAAATTTTCTTAAGAGATTCATCTACACGAATTATGATAGTATAGCTGTAATATGGATCTAACCCTGAGCTCATAAACTGACAATTTTCTCTTTTCTGATTCTTCTGGTATGGTGCTACTTTCCATGATGGGGTTGGAACAAAGCTATGAGATGGAGATGCATCAACCAAAAAAAAACTGCCATGGGAAATAATGGGTTAATTCATACTCCTCTATTTTCTCTTTCATCTGCATATGTAACCTCTTACTTCAGTAGATGTATTTTACTTTTCAGTTACATGGAAACAGTTTGTGTAGGAACATTTGAAATTCCTTCATGAACAAAACATTGAATTTTGACATGTAGTGGTTCATTAGCTAGGCAATATCCTAGCACTATGGGTTCATATTGAGGTAATTAAAATTAATAAAATTAAATATCAATATTACAGGACTCTAAGACATGAGGGGGTGAAAGGGTTTAATTTATTAATGTTTTGAATGCAAGTATTGGGGGTAGGTTAGCAGAGGTGGGGCCTAAGGAAAGGGAGGTTTAATTTTAATATAAAACTAAAAATTTTAAACCCTAGTTTTTAATGGTAAATACTCTTAACATGTTCCAATGGAGTGTGGTCATAAATTAAATTATAATCTCTTTTTCAATAAATAAATCTATATTCTTAACCAGTGAAATAACTCAAGTATGGTAGAAAACTAGGATTGAGTATAATTTTCAATCAAAAGTTGATATCCTATTAGTCACAATCATTAATTATTAGAATAAAATATTGATAAATAGATTAAATATTAACATGATATAAGGTGATTTGTAATAGGTCTTCAATGGCTTCAAACTATCTCTCGAGCTCAGAAACTGACATATTAAAAAAAATTCTAGTGTGAAATATAATGCCTATTTTCTTAGTCTAATATATTAGATGTAGATGGTACAAATATGGAGTTGTAAATAAAATTATACCATTGAAAAATGGGTAAGTAAGCTACATGGAAAATGATGGGGTATCATTCATACTCCTGTACTTAATATAACAAGCAGGGGGTATGTACCTCTTAATTCAATAATTAGTAGTTATAAACTATAATTAAGTTACATTCTTTAATAATCTTGTGAACGTACGTGCTATGACAATACTTCCTTACTGAAGTGAACAACATGTGAATTTTGAAATTGAGTTGTGTATTTCTTTCTGCATTTCCATATTTCTATATGCATTGTATGATGAATTAAAAAACTCAATAATATAAATTGAATGTCTTCATTATAAAAGAAATAACCTTAAAGAGATACCTGTAACATTTAGCAATGAACTCTGATTACTGCAATATGCAATTATGATTGTATGTTCCAAAACTTAACACTTCATCTATTCTGCAATTGGATGTCTTCATCAAGATAACACATTTTTCCTTTGGGGCTTTGTGTTCTTTTACTGAAGATAGTCATGAAATTACAGACTATGTGATCTGTTACATTTTGTAACAACACACATAGCTGTAGATTTCATTTAATCATTAATTAATTCAGTAGAAATGATATTTCACTGAAATAACATCCTCATAGCTTAGGTCCACTTCACCAATGTTATGCATCATAACAAAGTTTTGAGTTTTTCCATTTTTGGACAAAAGTGTACGAAATTTTCAACATTTCTTGTGATCTTGTGGGGAAATAGCTGCCTAATATTTTATAAACCAGTGCCTTGGTCTCTTATCCATTAGGCATGGAGTCCAAAGTATGTAACCAAAATCCTGCCTTCTCTGAAGGCCCAACCCTTCCAAAATGAACTAAAAATAGAAAGGATATGATAGAACCATATCACATGCACGAATGCACTTTATTGAATTGAAAACATTGTGATGTACAGGAAATGGCACTTATTGATGGGAAATCCTACTCTAAATAGACATTGTAGGATTTTCAATAACAATATTTAAGAAACATACCATTCACATGAATGGGAAGTTCCTATCCATTCAGCCTTGAGATCTGAAATGCATTTTGTTCTCTGTACAAGCTGAAATCATATAAGGAACACTCCAGATTGTATCGAACTTCATGTGAATGTCTTCCTAGTTTTGCACAATCAGCATCCCACTTCAACACAATATCTCCTTCATTGAAGATTCTAAACTCAGAATTCTTATCAAAAAAATTCTTCATCTGTTTCTAATTCTTTTCCATGTTCACATGTGAGCTTTATCTCTTAGCTCTTGCAATTCTAAATTAATTATTCATAACGAACTTGCAATGGTTCATTCTCAAGTAGCTCCATTTGATGTAGCAAATCTAGTGCAGGTAACTCAACTGAAATAATGTGCATTCTTTCTTCTCTTTCCCTAAACAAGATTGTATGGTGAATTACCAACTCGATATTTTAGCAGTCACTCTATCAGCTCCTAGAGTGATGAATTCAAAAATTAGATGTGAAACTCTCTGGTTATATTTGAGTGTTCTTCTGATGAACCTTTACAATATTCTTGTTAGTACTTTCAGCTAACCCATTACCTTGTGGGTAATAATTAGATGACGAAATAAAATAAATTCATGTGTTTGACAACCCAATACTGTTAGCTTTGCACCCAGAAATGCCTAAAGCATTATCTGAAATGATAGTTGATTGGAACACCAAATCTGTACAAGCTATACTTTCATAAAAGGATATTATCGAAGTTTCATTATCATCTTTCAAGGCTATTGCTTCAGTCTAGCGTGTAAAGTAATCTGTAGAATTCAAAATCCATACTTGTGTCCTTATGACGAAGGTGGTTTTTATCATGCCAATAAATTCAAGATCCCACTATGCATAAAATGCTGATCAACTGAAATAGGTTGTAAGGGAAGCGAAGCTAAACTTTACTTTGCCAAAAAAGAAAGCACATTTCTTACACTTTTTGATCACATTCGAAATAGTATTTGATTATGTCTGGGACAATAGTAACCAACATTCATAATTTTTAAGGATATAGATACATGCTTGAAAAGTGACCTCCTGCAAGTCCTTCATGGAATTCTGATAATAATTGCTGAATTCTATCATAATCAACACATCAGCAACAAAATTCCATTTATATCCTTTTTAAATAACACTCCATCAATAAAAACATAAGGTACAACTTGTAACCTGAAATAGCTTTGTTTATTCTTGTCCATACCTTCCAAATAAATATTATGACATGTATATAGTTAACTAAATTAGTCGTTCCATCTTGATTCTTGAACTTCTTGAGCAACTTCAGGTTGTTGATTTTATAGCTACACCGATGACGTCTGATTGCTGATACGTAATTTTAGCATGTTGTTTTAAATATTCAGATTCTACAGGTTGTTATTTTTCCATATCATTAATTATGTGTTCACACAAACCTTTACCTCGAACTGTTTTCACAACATAGATATCAACATCATACTCCAGGACCTTCATTATCTAGCCTGTTATTTTCTCATTCAGTTATTTATTTAACAAGAAGATATTTCACACTTGGATGGGAAACAAGAACATGTATTTTGTTGTTTTGAAAGCATGTACTTAAAATTATGTTAGTCCTATGACTACTGAAAGTACTTGTTTTTCAAGAAATTTGTACCTTGTTTCATAATCATGCAAAATTTATCCAAAGAAAGAAATTGGCTACTCAATATTTTCATCATTAACTTGAGTTAATATAGCTAAGATTATTTCATCTCCTGAAAGTGCATACCTTGTAAAATATTTATCAGAAATTTGGATTTTCAAGAGTAGGAGCTTGAGAGATGGATTGTTTTAATTTATTCAAACCCTTCTCTCCTTTTGCTAGTCCAAGAGAAAGTCTTCTCCTTCTTTAACATAGTTGTCAATGGTTTAATTAATGTTGCAAAATCTAGAAAAAATCTTCTAACAAAAGTTGATTTTTTCCAAGAAAACTCTTTGAATCCCTTCTTATGATGAGGCAATGATAGCTGTGATATGGCTTCTATTTTGAAAGGATCAATTGCTAAACCTTGCTTAGAAACAATATGACCAAGTAATTTACCTTGATGTACTGAAGATAAGATAGACTTTTTTGGATTCAAATATATTCCAAACTATCTACATAATTGAAAAGTCTGCGTTAGATGTATTATATGCTCATCTGAACTTTTTCCAAAATATAGTAACATCATACCTAAATAAACAAGGATGCATTTATTTGAACAAGCTATGATAAGCCATGTCCATTGCACGTTGAAACGTTGCACCAACATTTGAAAGGCCAAAAGGAAATATTTTGTAAGCATAAGTACCCCACTTGGTAGTAAAATTTGTTTTGTACCTATCTTCTTCTCGATACTAAAATTTTATTGTATCCACTATAACCAGTATAGAAGAGATAGTCTATCTTAACCAGAAACTGTTCTTAAAATATGATCCATATTTGGAAGTGGGATAATGATATTTTAGTTAGGATTTATTAAGATCTCTGAAATCCACACATAATCTGATTTCTCCATTCTTTTGTCCAAACCAGAACAAGATTTCCTACCCAACTTGAATGTTTAAGTGGAAAGATAATATCTTGATTAAATCAGCTTAGATAATTCTTTCCTCATTAGAGGATCTATTTTGGGTTTTACAGGTTTCTGTTTTTTCCTAATTGGCTTGGAATTTGGTTGTAATGCAATAGTATGTTGTGCCAAACTATGGGAGAAAACCCTTTTAGGTCTCAGTATTTCAAAGCGAAAACATCTTTAAACTATCCTTACAAAGAATAATAAAGTAATTTTTTTCAGCTAAGAGAACATACCTTTCCAAGAAACAAATTTTTCACTTCATCGACTAAGATCTCTTCATAGTTATCAAGCATGTGTTGATATCTTTGTTTTGTCTTTCCTTAATTGATCATCAGTTCTTAAGATGTCTTCTAATGTGACCAAGCCTCAAGGTATTTTATTCGGTATTTAATTAAACAATATAATCACTATATAAGTGTACTTTAATTTATCTTGATTTACTGCAGAAAATTCAGCTTCTTACTGATAAAAACCTACAGAATCTGTTCATAATTTTCAAAAACCTTCCAATTCAAATCATTATTAGGTATAGAAGGCTTGATCAATCAGCTTTATGTGAGGCTGAATCTTGTTGTTTTTAATCTATTCCAGCACTTCAAAAATGGCACCAATTGCTGCAAGTAGATCTGCATGTTTATTTTATGTTCTAATAATAGAACTAGCTATTAATAGTGTCAAAATATTCTACTAATTTTGAAACTCTATGCCTATAAGACTTCATTAATGAATTATTACAAACATTGAATTTTTTCTTACTTGATTGATAACCAACTCGGAATCACCAAAAAATATGTAGCATGCTAATACCTCTCTTTCTGGCCCAAAGTAAGACATGAATTAATGCTTCATATTCAGCCACATTATAAGTGCATGAAAATTGGAGACTCAAAGATAAAAAAATACCTTTCATTTGTTGGTGAAGTGAGCATTAAACATGCTCCTTGTCCTTTCTTGTTCTTAGCTCCATCGAAATGAAGCTTCCAAATCCCTTCTGCTACATTTTCTATTTTGGACAACAAGGGAATTGGCATGTTTTCCTCATGCAGGACAATACACACCGAACATAGATGTTCCTTAACTTCTTTAAAAGGATCATGATCATGTTATACATGTGTCTTTTCATCCATAAATAGGTTAGAAACACCATCTAATGTTGAAACATGCGTTGTATTATCAAAATTTGACTATGTCTAAGGTTGCATAATTACCTAATGCATTAGAAGCGTGAGGATCAATGTGAAATCTGCCCAATGGTTTTGAATTTATAGTAACTAAATGGTTCCACAACGTGTAGTGAAAAATAAGAAGGACCAATCTGAAGAAAGATAACCTCCTATTTTTGCTATGAGATATATAGATAAGCATATAGCAAAGTAAGGAGGTAAATCCAAAACAATAATATCTTGTAAAATGGAGACATTTGGGAAAGCATGCAATGTTACCTCTAGATTTATGATGACACCAACTTTATTTGTTACAGTCCCATCAAGTTGTAGAACACTCTTTTCTGTAGGTTCATAATGCAAACCCAATTTTTCTGCAGTTACTTTTGGCATAACTGTGCTACTTGCACTGCTGTTCACCATACAATTATGAACATAATATTCTCCAATAATCAGTGACAAATAAAATGGTGGTGGTTTCTTGATGTTAGGAGCATTTAAAAACTTTTGAACCATCCATTTAAATTCTTTAATGAGGTCATGTTCCATTGTTCCAAGGACCACATCTATTTTCTAAACTTCCTTTTCT
This sequence comes from Taxus chinensis, assembly GCA_019776745.2. NCBI lineage: Eukaryota > Viridiplantae > Streptophyta > Pinopsida > Cupressales > Taxaceae > Taxus > Taxus chinensis. The sequence goes on from CM034147.1 coordinate 823,338,694, forward strand.
GCTATTTTTGAAGAAATCTGCAGTTTAGCAAGTTCATGAGAAAATAACTCTTCTTTTCCTGGAATAATTAGACCATCTCACATTGAGATGTTAACATTATGTTTTTTCATTACATCAACAATGTTAAAAGAAGCAACAATTTTAGAGACACATTCTACTATTTTAGCATAAGTTTTAGTAAAAATTGATTCTGCTTCAGCTGCTATTGATATCTGAGGTATAAACAACCTTCTTGGATCAGGTTGTAGGTGTTTTTACTGCTCTTTACTAGTTGAAGAATTTGTTGTTTTTTGCGGAACAACAGGACTGTTATCTACTTTTTTGCCTGTAGTTGTTTTATCAGTGACAGTGGGAATAACAGACCTATTTTGTTGTTTTTGATTTTCTACAGCTTTTTCTTGAGCCCTAGTAGTAACTACAATGAAAACATCATCACTAAAACTGACTAAATTATTTTTAGGTGATTTATGAACATGAGTTTTTTGTTGCCCACCCTCCATTTGAGGCATGAAAAACGTCTCAGGTTGAGGTTGTGCAACAAGAATTATGTTCAGAAAATCATTTGAGCAACTTATAGCTGAATGAGGTTTATGACAAGGTTGACACCACTCTTTTGTAGCCATATTAACTAGGACTAAAGTGTTAGATGAAATAGGAGCCTTTGGGTCAAATTTCCTTACTGATAAGGCAACCTATAATTTTTATTCTACCGGTAAGGCTTCCTATTTTGTTAGTTTTGTTGATAAGGCATGTTAGGTAATGTGAGTCTATTCTCAATTGAAGTCAATTTTTTCCCCATAGTCTGCAAAGATTTAAACATGTCATCTGATCGAGCTACAATAATCAGTTCTATAATGATTATAGGCTATGGGATATGTGTTATTTGAATAAGGCTATTTTCTACTTTTATAGCAATGTCATAAGAATACGGAAGAGTTTCACCTCCCTTAGACTGAATCATAGTTGAGATATCATTGTTTAATGCTCTAAGATAATAAAGGAAAACATGGTCAGCTTGAGGTTTAACACTTGCTGGGATTCTTTCCCGATTTCTGGAAAAATGAATGTTAAAACTAGACATAAATTCATGAGGAGCTCTTCTAATGGTAGACAATTTTTCTATGAGGGATAAATGATCTGAATTGTCTTGAAAATGTTTCAAAAATTTACCATGGTAAATCATCCCGAGTTATTATTCTTCCTATCTCTATATTTCTATACCATTACAAGGCTTGTCCTTTAAAGGATGCAACTAAAAGTCTCAAAGCCACATCTTCATGAGTAATATTATGGACTGCACATAATTCTGCAATGTCTTTGATGTGCTCTGTAGGTGTAACCTGGTTTTCACCAGTGAATGAAAGCAAGATCTTCATGGCAGCATTAGGGATATCATGATAAACTGGAATTACTAATGGGATGCCATTAGTAAAGCTCACAAAACTCCTAGGTAGTTGAAGTGCCATTTGAAAAAACGGGATCTGAATATTTAAATTGATACGTGGTGAAGGAATATTATGATGAGGGTTATCAAAACTAGGCCTATTATAAGGTAAAATATTACCAACTCTTCTCTTTCTTGCAAAATTCAAAGGTAAAGAAATAAAATCAGAAGGAATTCCTCTTACCAATGATTTTTTAGTCACATTAGGCATGGAACATGCTACAAAACTGGTATGAAATCAGCTTTTTAGAGTCGCAAAATAAATCTTCAAATCTTTAGAATAAAAAGTTGCAGCTTGTTGATCCAAAAGTAACTATTGCTTGTTATAAATTGTTGTAATTTGTTGCAGATATGATTCATTGTCCCACCAGGTGTGCCAAAAATTTTTATCTCTCGAAAGTGCACCCTGTAAAGAGATGGTTTCAGGTGTTCTAAGATTTAAAATTTTGATCCCTCTCTTTCGTAGATATAATGGAAACACCTCAGGTCTGTGGGTATACCTATTTTGAGGTGAGTCTCCAGTATCAAGGCCATTTCCTTATTGATGTATCCTAAACTAATTTTCTCAGGTTTGAGGGTAAAAGATGACTATGAATAAATTCAAAACTGAGTTGATACACCAAACTTGTATGAGGTATTTGTATGAGGTCTTTGTATGAGTACATGCACAATTGATATGGGAATGAATTCTTGATGCACAAGCCAACAGTTTTCTGTAGAATATTAAAGGTAAAAAATTTGATCTATTGAGGGAAAGTATCACAAAAACACTATTAAGTTAAACATGCACATTAATATCATGCATAAATTACTGAAATTTGCAATAGGGTAAGATGATTAATCAAGAAATTAAACATTGACAAGATTAATGGAACATACACAAGACTGCAAATAATTGGAAAGGTAGAAAATCCTTCTCATTCAGAGGGAAAAACTAGAAAAATCTACTTCAACACTCCTGTTGATGTCGAATCGCAGCACCCCTGAATGTTTCAACTCGATGGGTTGAGAATCTCAGTGCGATTGCATAACATGGAGCTTTTCCCAAGTGTGGGACCTTGCGAAATTGGAAAATCTCTCCAGATGAAGGCTGGTTCCTATTCCTAAACTACCTGCCACAAGCTATTCCAGTGCAGCTAAGCTAATCTAATCTTAATCTAACCATGCCAAGGAGACAGAGAGAGAGATAGAAAAGGGAAAAAACAGAGCCTACACTAAAATGGTGATACACCAGAGAAGGAAACTGTTGAACATCTATCAAAACTGCCATGGGACAAGGAGAGGTGAGAAATGGAAAGGATGGACAGATGCATCACAGGCCCAAGGATAGATTTCACACAGAAAATTTCCCAAAACTCCATGAACACAGCTCCAAACCTGTAATGAACATTCAAACCTGCAAAAATACCTTCAATGAAGAGAGGCAAGAAGAAAGACAAGAAAAGATCGTGCAAGGATGGATAGATGCATCACAAAACACGTTTTTTGTTGCTCCAGAAGTTTGCACAGAACATCATTTTAATGGTAAAAGGAAAAAAACGCCATTACAGAGTAAGGGAGGAGGTTAAAACTCCATTTTCAACCCTGGAGAAGAAAAGAAGGGAGGGCAGAGTAGAAAAGATGAAAAACCCTTAGAGAGAAGGCCCCCCCTTACAATTTATAGGAAGAATGAGAGAGGGAAGAGAAAGGAATTCCAAATCTGCCTCAACCACCTCCAGGCTGCATTTAATTCATCTCATAATGGTGGTAGGTGAGAACCCTAGTGACCCCCAAAAGTGGAAAACTGTATTTTTCATTTTTAAGAATTTGTTCTCACCCAATTAAAGATATCCATTCATAGTTGGATAGAGGACCTCGTAAGCTTTCCAGAAAGTCCAACCTTACGTGAATCTGAGCTCCCAGTCAAAATTTATGGCCATCTGAATATCTGCGCCAGGGTCTGCTTCCTGCCAGCACTCAGAATGTTGCACCTCTTGAAGGTGCGCCAAAGGTGCATCTACATTCATGTCGACATCCATTTTCATGCACCCTTTACCTGTGCCTTAGCGCATCTATCTTCATGTTGACATCCATTTTCATGCACCCTTTACCTGCGCCTTGGAGCATCTATCTTCATGTCGACATCCATTTTCATGCGCCCTTTACCTGCGCCTTCGCGCATCTATCTTCATGTCGACATCCATTTTCATGCACCCTTTACCTGTGCCTTGGCGCATCTATCTTCATGTTGACATCCATTTTCATGCGCCCTTTACCTGCGCCTTAGCGCATCAATCTTCATGTCGACATCCATTTTCATGCACCCTTTAACTGCACCTTGGCGCATCTATCTTCATGTCGACATCCATTTTCATGTGCCCTTTACCTACGCCTTGGTGCATCTATCTTCATGTCGACATCCATTTTCATGCGCCCTTTACCTGTGCCTTGGCGCATCTATCTTCATGTCGACATCCATTTTCATGCGCCCTTTACCTGGGCCTTAGCGCATCTATCTTCATGTCGACATCCATTTTCATGCGCGCTTTACCTGTGCCTTGGCGCATCTACATTCATGTCGAAATCCATTTTCATGCATCCTTTACCTGTGCCTTGGCGCATCTATCTTCATGTCGACATCCATTTTCATGCACCCTTTACCTGTGCCTTGGCACATCTATCTTCATGTCGACATCCATTTTCATGTGCCCTTTACCTACACCTTGGTGCATCTATCTTCATGTCTACATCCATTTTCATGCACCCTTTACCTGTGCCTTGGCGCATCTATCTTCATGTTGACATCGATTTTCATGCGCCCTTTACCTGCAGCTTGGCGCATCTATCTTCATGTCGACATCCATTTTCATGCGCCCTTTACCTGCGCCTTGGCGCATCTATCTTCATGTCAACATCCATTTTCATGTGCCCTTTACCTGCACCTTGGCGCATCTATCTTCATGTCAACATCCATTTTCATGCACCCTGGGCTGTTGGTGACGCAATAAAAATCGGGCTCTGAGCTTCTTTGGTTTCCATATTCTTCTGCTGGTCTATATCTACCCGGGGGGAAGATATTTACAACAACTCCTTTGTCCAAAACTCCTCCCTTTTTTCTTTTCCAAGGCACACAATATATAGCAAAAATTATTTCCCACCCCTCTTACAAATAGGCTAAAATTTTACTCACCCATGCATCCTATTTTTATCCTTTATTTATTATGAATAAAATAAACATGCTAATACATTGAGGCATTAATAGAATTTTGTTACATCTCAGTTAACTACAATTGAATGTTCTATTTTTAAGAAAAAGCATGGGTGAATAATTTTCTAATAATAAATATTTCTTTATGAGCATGTCTTCTCCAATGTGCATGCAAATTTGTCCTTTTGTTGTTGATGTGACATCTACAGTTCTAATCCACTTGTAATTGTAAAAATAGCATTTAAAACTCCCTCTTAGATGCACATGCAAAAGTTATCTACTTGTGTGTGAGTAAAATCAATTACATTATTTGTAATACTTTGCAAAAATAATTCACCCAAACATCTATCGTGACGGGGACCAGCTTCATGTTTAGAATATAATGTTGACATTACCTATGTCTTCTAGTATGGTAACATGATCCCTTTTTCCACCTTTTAAATACATCACTTGCAAATAAAATACCTTTTTTTTGTTTTTAGTTCCCATGTGGTGACCACCTCTTATGTGTGTACTTGTCTTCATTTGGATTGGCCACCCTTGTGGACTTGAAACATTACCATGGTTTTAGAATACTCATGGGGTAACTTTGTGAAAGTTAACACACTATACTAGGCCACCTTTGATGAACACATGGCCATGTTGTGATAGTAGGCCACCTTTGATTATCATTTCCTTGTAATTTACTTGTTGGCTTTTGTATTTTGGATAACACTTGATGATTATAGTTTAAAACCTTACCTTTAGGTGATCATTGTTGTCGGATTTTATATCATGGTGTTGGACTATAGTTTATACTTTTAAAAGTCAATATGCAATGATTTTTAAAAATACATGGGCTGGACCCCTTTCATGGTGACTCACCCCTTGGAAATTTTGTCGGTGGCATCTAACTCGGGTTTGTTTACTGTACTCCTGGGTATGCATTGATAGTGTAAAATCCAATGCTGGTCATTGATCTTATGACATGCTTCATCTCTGTTCATCGATCTTGATTCTCGATTAGGGTTTCAACCTGGATTTTAATGTAGTTGGTGGCATCTAACCATGGTGGTTTTCTTTGAACTCTGTCCTAATTTTTTATTGTTTATTTTGGTACTTGGTTGAACGTTGATCGTTGATGCTTTAATTGTGGTTGAGTCCCACTAACTCACTATTATCTCTCGAAAGTGCACCATGTAGAGAGATTGGATTTAGATTTTCTAATCCTACAAAATTGATCTCTCTCTCTCTCGTAGATACAATGGAGACACCTCAGGTCTGTGGGTATACCTATTGTGAGGTGAATCTATCGGGATTAAAAGGCTGGTTCCTTCTTGATGTATCCTAAATTGATTTTCTGGGGTTTAGGGTAAGAAAAAGACTGTAAAATAAAGAAATTGAGGTGATACACCAAAACTTATATGAGGGCCTTTGACTGAGTATATGCACAATTGATGTAAGAAGGCTTTCTTGATGCACGAACCAATAGTTTTCTACAGAATTATTTAAGGGAAAAAACTTGGTGGTACTGAGGGAAGAATATCACAACAGTATTGATAAGTCAACATGCACATTAAAATTAAGCAGAATTTACTGAATATTGCAGTAGGGTAAGATGATTGGTCAGGGAATTTGCACTCACAAGACGAAAAGAAACAAACACAAGCTGCAAATAATTGGTAAGGCAAGAAATTACTTCATACTCAGAAGGCAAAAACTGGTAGAATGCTTCAGTACTCCTATATCCAAAAAAAGTCCTCCTTTGTGCCTTGCAAGGGCACACAATATATAGCAAAATAAATTTTCTCACCCTTCCTAAAAATAGCCTAAGGCTGTACTCACCCATGCATCCTAATTTTATCCTTTATTTAATAATAAATAAAAGGATAAAATAATACAAACTAGAGCATGCAGTTAAAAATAGGCATTTTAAAAGCCTTGCTTTACAAAGTAGTCAAACTAAAGTTGATTGTTCTATTTTTTAAGAAAAGAATGGGTGAATAATTTGCTAATAATAAAATTTGCTTGCTAGGCAAGTCTTCCCTTTTGAGCATGTAAATTCGTCATCTTCTTTGTCATGTCTTCTTATGAAGCATGCAACAATACAATTCTTTGCATGTGAGCAAATAATTACAAAACTTAGCAATATTTGCAAAAAAATTACTCCTGTGGGGACCACCCCCTATGTGCACATGTTCTGATATTTACATCTTTTCCTGAGTGGTCACATGAGTGACACTTTGTAACTTCACTCCAACATCCTTGTGGGGACCACCTTTAACTCGCTTGGTTTGGCCACCTTGTGGACTTATCAAATTTTTGTGTTTTGACAATAATACAAGGGGTACCGTATGACACATTCAGCCACCTTTGTGGACCTCAGGCATGTTAAAGGTATGCCACCCCACTCTTACATTTAGTTGGAATAAATTTATACTTCACCTTTTTGGTGAGCATTGTGTATGATTTGGTCAGTATTTTGATTATTTGATATTGGATAGCATATAATTTTAAAATCCACCTTTTTAGGTGATCATTAGGCACTAAAGTGTTCAGCCTTTTGATTTATTGATATACTACATGGTACTATAGTTTAGACTTTTAAAAGTCTTTGGCAATTATTATTGTTTGGAGGACACATGGGTTGTCCCCTTCCTCACATGGTGACTCACCCCTTGGTAAACTCGTTGGTGGCAACTATAACTGTGTTGAGTTAGCTTGGATATTTGTAATAGAACTTGGCCCTTTGATATTTGTACTAATTGGCCTGATGTCGTTGATTCACAACCTGCGGTTAGGGTTTTGGCTTTGCATTAAATGGTGGTCAGTGGGAGACTTAGACCATGGTTACTTGCTTTGAATTTGTTGAACGCTCACTAGTGCTGTTGATCTTCATACCTGGCTAAATATTGATCGTCAATGCCTGATCATTGGTTAGGGTTTATTAACTCTTGATTCTTGAGCTGGCTGTAGAAGTAATCTTTGAGCAAGATGATCATTTCATTTCATTTTTTGAGCTCACGGGTGAAGCCTTGGTAAAATTTTCGCAGGATGCCATGTTTTGAAATTTCAAGCTTGGTTCTCGGTTTATTCTAGAATGATCAATCTTCATTTGATTCTTTCAAGTCTCACTTCTGTATCGAAGCCTTGTTCAAGAAATTTCCTGAGCTGAATAAAAGGGGTTCTCCTTCTGGGAATGTGTTTTATGACTTGGTTTGGAACTCAGTGAGGGTCTTCTGTGACAACATTTTTGTCCCTGTTCGAGTTCTGTTAATTTGGAGTCTATTTCTCTCAGACTGGTATTATGAATCTTTCTTGCCTCATTTGGTGTCAAGCTAGTATTCTTTGTTCATTTCTGTAGGGATTTCATAACCAACATCTAGATTATGGGCTTCGAGCTCGATTATGATTTCTTGCAAGACTCTTATTAGCTCTCTGTGGATCTTTTTAAGCATTTAGTCTATTCTTTTCGAGTTTGGCTTTGGTTGCTTTTCTGAGTCTAGAATTTCCGTATGTTATGGAGTTCTGTGAAGACTATGTAGGTCTTGAACTTTCTTAGTAAGTGCCATTTTAGAGTTGAATAACCATTTTGATTTCATTTTTTCTCTTTGCTTTCGTACTTTCAAATTTTCTTTATGGTGAGCCTTTGAGCTTGATTTGTTAGCTGAAACTTGTCAATATCCATTTCTAAGCATAGAAGTTTGTTTTTCTACTTAGAATGATGACTACCATTGTTAAACTTGTAGATCTGTATATTCTAAGACATGGGTATTTTAAATGGAACTTGGACACTGAAATCACAATTTTTTTTTAGGAATTTATGTATGCTTCTTTCTACTGGTTGGCCGCCATCGTGACTATTTTTGAGCTTTGGGTTTTCATTATCCATTTAGCCTTATGGGATTTTTTGTGAACCTATAGCTCACTTCAGGCTTTCTGAGATTTGTTTTTTCTCTGTAATTTTGAAGGTTTCCGTTATTTGGGCTTGATCTCCCTTAAGCATGATTGATCTCATTTGTAAATACTTTGATATTTGAAGCATACTGGTAGTTTGTCTCCTTCTTTACATTCTTGTGTAACTTCGAGACTCGGCCTTGGTTCATCTTTGAGTCATTTTTGGGCTTAAACTTCTTCTCCTAACTTGGTGACCTCTTGAGGGTTTTATCATTTTGTGTGAGCTTCAAACTCTTGTACCTATTGTTGCAATATCACAGTACCTTGTTGAATGGCCTCTCATTTTCTTTAACCACTTTACAGAAATCAAATTTTGGAGCCATATTCTAGGATGTCTACAATATTCGGATTGCTTGAGAGGTCTTATGTTTTGAAACTGTCATGTTGGCCTTTGATTGTATTCTTAATAATCATGACTTGTATATGATTATCTAGTATATTACATGTTTGATCTTTTCTAATACTTCACTGTAAAATTTGAACCCAAATGGCCTGGATAACTTAAAATAGTAAGCATCTAAATTGATCTTTTGCAAATTACTATTCTCTATGACCTGTGCTCTTCCCTTAGATTCAACCATAGGCTAGACCTGATTAATTTATTCATTCATTACAACCTAAACCTTGGCATATTTTTACATTTTGACCGTAAACTTTCATAGCCATGTAAGTCATTGAAAATTCTGTACTTGTCAAAAATTTTGAGCTGGTTGCATCCTTAGTTGTACCTATAACTGAAAATATTCTTAGTCATGAAGTAACTTGTAGCTTGCATTCATCTAAATCTGTAGCTCTTATGGAACTGAGAGAAGATATGCTGATCAATCTTGCATTCTGTATTTGTAAAATTCTATCTTATCCATACCTATACTTGAATCACTTGTATACTTGGACTCATGATTATTCACTGTTTGATTCTTCTACTATTTGGTGTAGAATATTTCCAAGCATTTTCTATGAGTACATAGGAAACCCCTACAAGATAGGAATCCTTAGATGAATCTTTTGATAATTTGTAATATTTCAGGAGCTAAAATGAAGCTTGATATTTTTGTACTCATCTGGATATTTGCTTCTGAATGAATTTGTTCCTTCTGAAATATATTATCTTGCATCTTCACTTGGAAACTTCTCTTTTCAGTTCACTTTTGGATTGCTCTTTTGTGACTTGTAGTTGCATTATTTTTATCTATGAACATGTAATCTGTAAGTGCTTTTCTAAAAAATAGGAACAATATCTTAACTGTTTCAGATATTATTTCCAGAGTATATACCTTGATTCAGATGCTTTATTTCCTTTCTGCAATTGTTTCTTACTTAGATGCTTGCTGGAAAATTTGAAATGTTGATTTTTCATGGCGAAGCCCTGGCAAAATTTTTCCAGAATCTTTTCTTTAATGCATTTCCAAAAATAGTAGTTGTATTTTTTGATCCAAAATACAAAAAATGACACCTTTCTTGCTGGACTGATATAGAAAATTAAGAACTGGAAAGATGTTAGCTATTTATCTTGATCATATCATGCTTTTCTACTTCCTGTATCACTTATTTGATTTGCATAGTTCTTTTAAAGCATGTAGTAATTGAAAACAACATGATGAAAAGTTGTAAATGTCCATTTTACATGGCGAAGCCCTGTCAAAATTTTCCCAGAATCTTCTCTCTCATCCTGTTTCAGATGTTTTCCCTTTTCTATCTAGCCTCAGCTTGTTGAAATATGATTCTTCCTCTTCTGCTGAAACTTGAAACAAGTGTTTCTTTCTTCCAGTCTCTCCTTTGTACTGTTACTTCTTCCATTTGCAGAACAGTTGCTAAAAACTCAAGTTACATTCTTCTTCCTAGCCAGCATGTACTTATGACTTGTCAAATTTTCATGGCTGCAACCTATACATGTACACTTAAGAAATCTAGTTAGAAAAATAATTAGGCTTTTTGGCCTCTCTTATGTCCATGTTTTCTTCTTTCTTTCTTTTCTCTTTCTTCTTCCTGAGTGAATAAAGCATGTATGCAGTTCTGATCTTCCAGTAGAATATATCTCCTATTATTTGAGATTCATATGCATGAAATAGGACAGTGTAGGAATATGATTTAATCCCTGAGCTCGTAACTGACTGGTTAACTTTTCCATTTTCAGGTACAGTGGCCTCTACAATGGAGATGAAGAAAATCTGGAGCAAAGATGCTTCGATCAAAGAAAGAAACTCCCAAGGCAATGATGGGTTAACTCATACTCCTTTACTTTCTCTTTCATGCATGTGTACCTTTGATTTCAGTAGTTGTACTTTACTTTTCAGTTACATCCCACGGCTTGTGTGGGAAACATTTGAAAACTCCTTATGAATAAAACATTGAATTCTGTAAATGAGTTGTATATTTCTTTCTGCATTTCTACTTTCTGTATGGATTGTATGATGAACTAAACAACTCAGTAATATAATTGAATGTATTAATCATGAAGGAAAATTTTAAAGAACCTGTAACATCCAGTAATGAATTCTAATTTTCTGCAATCTGTACTTATGTTTGTTGTTCCAAAACTTTACACTTCACCTATTCTGCAATTGAATGTCCTTCATCAAAACAACACAACTGTCCTTCGGGACTTGTGTTCTTTTGTCTGAGGATAGTCATGAAATTGTAGACTATGTGATCTATTACGATTTTGTAACAGCACACATAGCTGCAGATTTCATGTAATCTCTTAAATAAATCATTAGTAACGACATAATTTGATATAATCTCCCCTAGCTTAGGTATACTTCACCAATGCTATTTATCATAACAAAGTTTTGAGTTTCCCATTTCTACACAAGTGCTGAAATTGTCAACACTCACCTCTTGAGTTCATGTTGTAAAGGTCACTCAAACCTCAATGATCACTTCGTTTGGATTTTTGGCTTGTGGGTGAAGCCCTAGAAAAAAAAATTATCGATGCCATTGTTGAAGCTTTTGAAGCTTGATTCAGCTCATTTTTGGTCTTCTGAGCCTTTGTGCATCTATATTTTTTTTTCTTTGATCTGTTAGAGATTTCTTAGCAAGATTCGATCAATTTTCACCGTTATTATCATCTTCGAGCTCAGATCTTCTACAAAAAAGGTTCTCTGACGTTCCTACTTTTATTGAGCTCTCTGTAAAGTCTTATGGCCACCATTTTCTGATTATTCGAGCTCTGTGTTGGTTTCATGAGGTCTAGCAGCCATAAGGGCTCGAACATTTGTATCTTCTTGTTGGGTATTCAAACTATGGTTTCTCTATTGTTTTGTTATGGGTTTTGAGCTCGAGATCAGAGTTTTTTTTAGATGTTTTGTGCTTCTCCTCCATTAATGGAGAATTTGAGATTTACTAGAGAAGGTTTTTGAGGAAGTCTGGAGGCAGTTTTATGTACATTTCATTCTCTGAAGCTCTAGGAGTGCGAATACTTGCGTACTTCTGTCATTCATGCTTTTTATTATTTCTGTGTAAGCTCTTTAGGATATTCCTTCCATTTATGCAATATTAACATCATTATTTAATAAAGGTATGGTAAGTTTTGATCTCTAAGCATCACAACTTCTTCGTCGTTTCCATTTTGACTTCAATATACTGATACTTCATTCTTTCTTTGCATTCTCTTTGTGAATTCATGTTATATTTATACATGGCCGACAATTTCGAGCTTGAAAGTTATTCAGGGTACTCATGGCTCATTATTATTTCACTAGAACCTCAAGTTCTCTGTTTCTATATTTCTATGAGGCCATTTCTAGCAATGGTAAGTCAAAAATGACACCATAAATCTGTGTTTTCCTTGATGTATAAATGAGTATCATTGTTTTTTTTGCTATGATATATCTAAAAACTCTAATCTCCTTTGGTTCTTGTTTATGTTTATTGCATTTTAATAATTGAACACTTGGAAATTAATAAAGAGTTATGTATCTTCTCTGGATTTTTCTTGAACTACTCTGTAAGACGACCATTTATCTGTAATGGGGTGTTCTGGTTTTTTACTATTTGAGAGCTCTTTCCTGGAAACCCTGGATATTATTGATTATGTTTTACATTCCATCTTCTTTGTACTTTTTGAATGACTTTGAACGGATCATTCATGACCTAATATTTTCACTCTTTGTTTCCTTAGCCATTATTCGGCTCTTATTACTTCTGAAAAAATCTCCATATTTGTGCTTTGTTTCACCTTTTAAGCTTCCCTAGTTGATTTATCTTGGCTCTTTGTTGTTTTGGATGAGTGTATCAAAGTAATTTGAAATCATCTACCTTCTGAACATGTTCAATTAAATTCTTTTTGTCCCATGACAAATTTTTTCAAATTTTGTACCTGACCATTAATTTTTAAGCATACTGAACGATGATTTTTGTCTTCAAACTGTACCTATTAAATTCAACTTCTTAAAGAATGACTGTCTGAAAACTGGGTCTCTTTCATTTGGCTGTAATGAGCTTGATTCTTAATCATGTTTTGGTACTATATACAGCTCTGATAAGTTGTACTTATTCTTCATGACTTTTCCAATCTTTGGAAATTGGTTCTCCTTTGTAGTGTGTTGTAACTTCTTTGCATCTTACTCATATAACCATGATTGTGCTTCAAGTCTTGAATATGATACACCTTTTGTAAAAAAGTTTTCCTTTCATTTAATAAACTATAACTCCATGAATCCAATGTATCTTATTCTATTGAAGTATTGCAATATTTTATTGTACCTGTTATTGGAGAACATTTCATCTTCTAAAGCTTGAGGATTTTCTATCTCATTAAGTCATGATACTTAATTGTAGTCTATTTTTATTTATCATTCTTGATGCATCATCAATCCTATACACTAAGTATATAACCCGGTCTCTTCAAGGGAATTTGTAACTTTGTATTGGACAACATTCTTATTTTTAAGTTGTGAATAACTTTGAATATTTGATTTTGAAAATTGACAATTGTAGAATTTAATAATTTACTTCTTATTTAAGAACTTGGGCAGGACATGTTATTTCTAGAATTTTCTATTCACAATCCCTGCATGCTAAACATTGAAGTTTTGTAGTCCCATTTCTTTTATACTCAAATATTGCATTTCATCATTATTACAACTTTAGTATGCATGCTGGAAAATATAAATGTCAGTTTTACATGGTGAAGTCTTGTCAAAATTTTCTCATATTTACTTTTTTTATTCTAATTCAGTTGTAATAAATATACATTACTAATTCAAATTACATAATGTATCACTTCTTTATTTTAAGATGGTAAATGTATCCTTCATCTATTGAATCATGGATTTTTGTTGTAATCTGAAATCTTATAATTGTTATCTTCATCATGCCATGCATTATCTACTTCCTGCATTACTATTTGATTTACATACATCTTTTAAGGCGTGTATTGGTTTTAAAAAAAACATGATGGAAAGATGTAAAATGTCCATTTTACATGGCGAAGCCCTCTCAAATTTTTCTCAGATTTCTTTCTCATTCTATTTTAGCTGTAATATTATCTTTTTTGTTAACTTCAACCTTTATATTCTGATTCTTCTACTTCACCTATTTGAAAATATGAAATATGTATTGAAATCTTTGAGTGGAAGTAAGAATGCAAGTATCTCCTTTGATCTGCACTGTAACCCCTTCTATTTCTAAAATAGCTAAGGAAATTTGAGTTGAACTCTTCCTTCATACTAGTATGTACTTGTGATTTATTGCAATCATGATGTACCATAGGATAGAATTAATTGAAATCTGCAATCTTTATCTAATAGTAAGGACTCTAAGACATGATTTTATTTTCTTCTTCACTGGAACCTGTACTTGCACACTTAAGAAAATATTTATAAAATATTTATGCTTTTTCGCCTCTCTTATGTTCCATAGTTTTCCTGTTATTCTCTATCTCTCCTTATTTTTGAGTGAATAAATCATGTATGTTGTTACAGAAAAGTATTTTAATCAGTTGTTCCTTTGATCCTCATGAAATGTATATCTCATGTTGTTAAGAGATGCATCTGCATGAATTTGGATAGTATAGGAATATGGATTAACCCTGAGCTCATAAACTGACAATTTTCCCATTTCTATTTTCAGGTACAGTGCCTTTTTCTGAGTAGCAAAGATGATGATGGAACAAAGATGGAGTTAGAGATACATCAACCGCAACAAAAGAAACCCCCAAGGAAATGATGGTTTCATTCATACTCCTCTACTTTATTTTTCATGCATATGTACCTCTTACTTCAGTGGCTGTAATTTACTCTTTAGTTACATCCCACGGCCTTTGTGGGAACATTTGAAATTCCTTATGAATAAAAAAATGAATTTTGAAACAAGGTTGTGTGTTTATTTCTTCATTTCAGATTTCTAAATGAATTGTATGATGAATTAAACAACTCAATAATATAATTGAATGTCTTAATCATGAATGAAATAACCTTAAATGATACCTGTAACATTTAGTAATGAACTTTAACTACTGCAATCTGAAATTATGATTGTTGTTCCAAAATTTAACACTTCATCTATTATGCAATTCAATGTCTTCATCAAGATAACACATCTATCCTTCAGGGCTTTGTGTTCTTTTTCTAAACATAGTCATGAAATTACAAACTATGTGATCTGTTACATTTTGTAACAGCACACATAGCTACATATTTTATTTAATCATTAATTAATTCAACAGAAACAACATTGAATGGAAAGAAACTCCTCTAGCTTAGTTTCACTTCAGAAATGCTATCCATTGTAACAAATTTTCGAGCTGCCTATTTTTGCACAAGTGCAAAAATTGTGAATAGTATTTTACGAGGGAATTTGGTTGGGATGTCCACCTTGTTGATGAATATGATTTCTTTTTATCTTTCTATTTTCTTGAGGGAGGCATAAGAGTGGGTTGATTTCTTTAGGGAGGCATAAGAGTGTTGTGTGATTGTGATGGAGTTTTTGGAGGCTCATAGGTGGACACCCAAGCCCTTGGAAGGCATAAGAAGAAACCCCATGTTCCTTTCTCCTCCATGGCTTTAGTATGAAGCCTTTGTGTTTTGATTTATTATAAAATTGGTATTGTGTTATTTCATTGATTTTCTTGATTGAATGTTTCTATGGAATCCATTTATGAGTTGCCATGGTTGCGTAAATAGCCCTCGTTGTTTCCTTATTTGGGCTTGAGGGCCAATGAGTATGTACTTTTGATTTACTCCAATCATGACGTACCATAGGATAGAAGTCATTAAAATCTGAAATCCTTATCTAGTAGTAAGGACTCTAAGACATGATTTTATTTTCTTCTTCACTGGAACCTATACTTGCACACTTAAGAAAATAGTTAGAAAATATTTAGGCTTTTTGGCCTCTCTTATGTTCCATAGTTTTCCTTTTATTTTCTCTCTCTCCTTATTTCTGAGTGAATAAATCATGTATGCTGTTACAAAAAAGTATTTTAATCAGTTGTTCCTTTGATCCTTATGAAATTCATATCTCCTATTGTTAAGAGATCCATCTGCATGAATTTGGATAGTATAGGAATATGGATTAACCCTGAGCTCATAAACTAACAATTTTCCCATTTCTATTTTTAGGTACAGTGCCTTTTTCCGAGCAGAAAAGATGATGATTGAACAAAGTTGGAGTTGGAGACACATCAATTAAAAAAAAAGAAACCCCCATGAAAATGATGGGTTCATTCATACTCCTCTAGTTTATTTTTAATGCATATATACCTCTTACTTCAGTCGCTGTAATTTACTCTTTAGTTACATCCCACGGCCTTTGTGGGAACAATTGAAGTTCCTTATGAATAAAACATTGAATTCTGAAACTGAATTGTGTATTTCTTTCTTCATTTCAGATTTCTAAATTAATTGTATGATGAATTAAACAAATCAATAATATAATTGAATGTCTTAATCATGAAGGAAAGAACCTTAAAAGATACCTGTAACATTTAGTAATGAACTTTGACTGTTGCAATCTGAAATTATAATTGTTGTTCCAAAATTTAACGCTTCATCTATTCTACAATTCAATGTCTTCATGAAGCTAACAAATCTGTCCTTCAGTGCTTTGTGTTCTTTTGCTAAAGATAGTCATGAAATTGCAAACTATGTGATCTGTTACATTTTGTAATAGCACACATAGTTGTAGATTTCATGTAATCATTAATTAATTAAACAGAAACAACATTGAACTATAAGAAACTCCTCTAGCTTAGGTTCATTTCACCAATGCTATCCATCGTAACAAATTTTTGAGTTGCCCATTTTTGCACAAGTGCAAAAATTGTCAAAAGTATTTTAGGAGGGAATTGGGTTGGGATGTCCACCTTGTTGATGAATATGATTTTTTTTTATCTTGTTATTTTCTTGAGAGAGGCATAAGAGTGTTGTGTGTATTGTGATGGAGTTTTTGGAGGCTCATAGGAGGACACCCAAGCCCTTGGAAGGAATAAGAAGAAACCCTATGTTCCTTTCTCCTCCATGGCTTTAGTATGAAGCCTTTGTGTTTTGAAATTTGTTGATTTATTATAAAATTGGTATTGTGTTATTTCATTAATTGTCTTGATTGAATGTTTATGTGGAATCCATTTTTGAGTTTCCATGATTGTCTAAATAGCCCTCATTGTTTCCTTATTGGGGCTCAGGGGCCAATGAGTAAGAAGGATTCTCTCCCTCATTAGATATTTTTGTTGGGAGGAGAGTATTTCCTACTCCTCGATTTTGTTATGTTTATGACTTGATGAAGATGGTGAACTCAATGGATGAAATGCTCTTGTTGGAGAAATATATGTGGATTTTTTAGCTTGTGCTACTATGATTCTACAACTTGTAAAATGTACTAATGGAATTTTGGATGTAATTTTATTCATTGGTTAAACCCTTGTAAATTTTTTATTTTGACTTACATTACTTCATATGAATGTGAACTTTGAAATGACTTTTAATGGAAACTAAGCTCTCATAAATCAAATTTTGTGTTTAGAAGTTCATTGTAAATCGGTTATTCTTAAAGGATAGTGCTCTTGGATGGGAAATAAATGTTGATTAGTTGCATTATTCACAATCTTTATTTACTTGAATATTGAAATAAATTTCATTAAGAATGGTTTGGTTTCCCTTATCCTACTAGTTATATAAAAGGATTTGATAAAAATTTATTAATACAAATTCCCTCTTTGTTGCAATTGGAATCCTTGTAAGTAAATTAAATAACCACAACTAATTATACCCTTAATATGGTTTTATAAACGAAATTGAAAATGATAAGTTATTAAATTCTAATAAATACGCAATTGTGCACAACTAGTATTGCCTAGGTTCATGCAAATTTTATCCTTACCAAATTTTATAATTGTAACCCCTATTCTTCCACACTACTTGATATTCCCTACTGCATTAAGAGACTCAATTAATAAATAAATAAATATATTTATAATGTATAATTGATCTCTATTAATAATATATTCGCGGATCTTTCTTCTTATATTTATATTATCATTGTATAGATATTTATTAATAGAGACTAATATACTTAATATTATATATATAATTACACTAACATACATTTATAACCAAAAAATAGTAATTATCCCTTACTGCATTGAAAGGAGGGGGGTACGTGTTATAAAATTTATGAAAAAAGAAAAAGAAACCTTTTTTCTTTGTATAGTGGCTGCGGACACTCCTTGGTCTACCTTTCTTTTAATATAGTAATATGGTTGGGGGAGAGGTGCCAAACCTACCCAAAACCCATTTAATACTTATATGGGGTGGGGGTGGAGTCGGCGCCCCTTCCCCAAATACCTTTGAACCCCACACAATAATTAAACCCCCCCCAAATAAAACATTCAACCATTTCATTTTATGCGGCTTGTGTAGAATTATATGCACATATACTCATAATGTTTTAATAACCCTTTTTATATTTATACAACCTGGTAAAAACCGGTTTATGTAAGTTAGCATACAGGCATTTTATTCTACTTTATTTATGCCGGATTTTTCTTTTATAATATATGAATTAGTTAATGAATATGTACAAATAATATTATTTGTACATATTCATTAACTAATTCATATATTATAAAAGAAAAATCCGGCATAAATAAAGTAGAATAAAATGCCTGTATGCTAACTTACATAAACCGGTTTTTACCAGGTTGTATAAATATAAAAAGGGTTATTAAAACATTATGAGTATATGTGCATACATGTATAAATGGAAACATTTAAATGTGAAATATACAAGAATCAAGTGTGTATATTTATAACCCAAATCTCAAAATAAACCAGAAAAATGGAATGAGATGCAAACAATATTGAAAAATAAGATACAAATGAGATGCAAACAATAACCAAAAAAATGGAATTTTGAGGATAAACAAACCTTAGGAGAGGGATGATAAAACTACCATTCTTCTTGTGATCATTTGTCCAAGGTTTTGAGATTCCTTCCATGGCTTCATCCTCTTGCCCTCTTCCTTAACCTACAAAATAAACAAGATAAAATGAGAGAATAGGTTGAAGAAATGAATATATGGCATTCCATAAGGATATCTAGGGTTAATTTTTCCAAACCTATATATAAAGGTTAATAAATATTGGATCTAAGGGTGTAGGATGAACCCTACATCACTTAAGTGATGGGGTATTTAGGTGGGAATGTTTAAAATAAAATGTGTGTGTGTGCGTGCATGCGTGCGTGTGTGTGTGTGTGCATGCGTGCATCTGTGTGTGTGTGTGTGTGTGTGTGTGTGTGTGTGTGTGTGTGTGTGTGTGTGTGTGTGTGTGTGTGTGTGTGTGTGTTAAATGGGACCGAAGGGGTTAGACTAAGTTGTGCACCTTTCCCCTTTTAGAATAATTAACTTATTATAAATTACATGGATTTAACAATGCAAGATTATTATCCTAGTATGATTTAATATAATATTGATTTTATACCTTAAATAAATTATTTTAAAAAGGGATTAATGGAGTTAAATAATAAAAAGCTAAACAAGGATTATTTAAATAAAATATTTAAGTGTAGAGGAGAAAGAATTAAATCGTAATATTATTTTTGAAATTGGGTTAAAAATATTAGTCTTTATTTTTAAGTCCCAACTGTTATATAATTTTTTAAATTTTTTTATAATCAGGATTTACTTAAAATTGTAGCTAAGGCCTTATAACCTTTCAAATAAAAAATATTCCATAATTTTTCCTTGCTTGCTATCAGGTTTTCTAGGGTATTTATGTCGGGAAAATGTGGGTGTTACACTTGGTATTAGAGCCATGGGTTCAACGTTTGTTGGTTTGCAAATTTATACTTTAATGGAAACAAGAGTCAGGGGACAAAAATTCCCTCCTCTTTAATGGGAGAGGTTCCCATATTGAAAACAAGCCAAAAATCTAATGTACAAATGTACACCTTTCACATGATGTGGATTTGTGATATCAAGATATGCCTTTTATGCCCAAAAGTTTATCAATACGAAGGATAGAAGACTTATGAGATGGGACAGGAGGAAGAAAAACAATACTTTCAGGGGAAATATATTATAGAGAAAACCCTTATGCGTATCGAGCCAAGGAAATGCAGAATGGAATCATTTGCGTTTATAACTAACATAATTTCAAAGCCACAAAGTTCCTAAAATCAAATTGACTAGAAAACAGTTTCTTAGCATGCAAAGATAGATGATTCACAAATTTGAATGAAGAAAGAAAGAGAAGCAGAGGAAGAAGGGGAAAAAATTATGTATTTATTTTTCTAGCTAGCAAGAAACGGTTACAATTTCCTCGGGCATTCGTGGCGATTCCGATTCTTGATTCGCAAAGAAACGCCCATGGTGGAAAAACTAAATTTTCCATAATGCAGTCGTTACAATGTTTTACAATTTTAAATATGAGCCGTCCATCTTGCTTTTAAAACCTTGTGTTTGAGCCATCCACATGGGAGAAATTTTTTGGAGCAGGCAAGGAGGACACCTTTGGCAATTTTTAACATTTCGGCCCTCCCACCCGCTTCTAAATTTCAGCTCGACATGTGGCTTTATCTAAGTGGCGATGGAGTCGTGGCTCACTTTTATGATTTTAAAATTTTCCAAGAAAAAGGTTCAAAACCTCAAATTTTTCTTTCGTCCCGCTTCTCCATTTTGAATTTTGATGCGGGCTCAATATTTGAATTTTTCCTGGTCTCCGACAAAGTTATGGCTCAATTTACAACTTTGCGCCTTTTTCAACAAAATATCAACACCTTAAAGTGCTCCACCAACCCACTTTGAATTTTCAACGCAGGCCTTGACATGTGGCTTTTCCTAGGCATCCGCGGGGGCGCGGCTCACTTTTTAACTTTACGTTTTTAGCGAAGAAAGGTAAAAAGCTTAAAGTGCCCCGATGACCCACCTTTCTATTTGCTGACTTTTCAACGTGCCACGTGTCCACTTACGGGCCTTAGGAATTCTTTTAAATTTTAATACTTTTTTACAATGCCTTAAAACACAAAAAGAATCCACCTTCGCACAATCACTTTTCAGCAATCGTGTTCCTTCGGGGCCACGGGACCGCGGGGCCAATCTGGCATTTTTTCCAAAGTAAAAAAAATGACAAGTTTGCAAAAAGAACCTATCCTACCACATCCAATTAGATATGTCCACGTACCCTTTGATGTTGGGGAAGAATTTTACGAGGGAAAAGACACCCATCATTTGTGACTGTAAAAAATGCAAAGAAGGAGAAAAACTCCTCTATTCACATCTGATTTTCAAATTTATTTCGTGATTAGAGAGATTGTGAAAGAAACAAGGTTCGATGACCCAAGGCCATAAAAATGATGGGAAATTTTATGCAAATGAAGGCAACAAAAGAATTTTCATGTGTCCAGATGGGAAAACAAAAAATATATCAAACCATGTGGGAAGACTTCAAAACATGAAATTTGGAAGATTTAAAGAACTTCAAAGTATGAATCTCTCTATCTTTTCAGACTTCTAACTATACTTGGAGACTTCTGAAGGACGTGAGCTCAAAATTTTTAGATTTGGCTTGGAAAACAAAGGGAATTTTTAGGGTGACAACAACACTTGGACCTTGGGCTAACATTGAAAACCCATAAACCAATCAACAAAATTTGATCCTCCATGATTAAAAAAATAAAGTTGTTTGAATTGTTGGACTTGCCTAGTCGCATTGTGTCGAACCCGGGTAATTGTAAATGTTGAATAAGGTGTATATTCTTGCAAACTTATGTTATAGCAGGAACTTAATTCTCCTTTGAAAATATGTTATTTGATGAGTCCTAACTTCTGCTTTAGTTGTATGATGTGATAAACCCATTGAGACTCTTCCTTGTTGGACTTGTTGGAATGATAAGTTATATGGTGTGATTCTTGTGGTTTATCATTAGTGGTTGTATTCAGGGGGTTAGGAAAAGTAAATTAGAAGGTGTTTGGTAGCCTAAAGCTCCATTTTTCCTTCAGTGGTTAGATGATTTAGTTTTGGTTTCCATTGTGGTGAGTTAATCCCCGTATGAGTGAGTGGATATTAGGTATCCATGTCGCATTTGATCCAATCTTGCGTTTACATTCTTAAAACTGAGCTCGAGGTATAGTACCCCTATTTGTGGCCATGAAGGGATGCAAAGTGAATGTGATGTTGACCTTGTATATTTTACATTCATAAGCTTGTGTTATTTTATCAAGGACCAACATCTTATTTTATGATTTGATTGAGGAGCTCTGAGGATCTTTTAGATATTTATATTTTTATGATATTTTTAGGGATTGTAATGTGACTACTTAGCCATTGCCCTTGATTGCTGATATTCTTGGATTTTTTTTTATTGGTAACTGGAAGCTCATTTATCTTGTTGACTATTTAGTTGTATGTTACGTGATTCTTTCTTGCATGTTGATGAGTTGGTTCTAGGTTGTTGTATTGTGATATTTTGTCATATGGGGGTACACCCTAGGTGCCTTGAATGTCTTCTTAGGTGCTTTAAGTTATGCCTTGGTTTTGGAAGGACGGAACCTTGAGTGTGTCTAGGATCTTACAGTGACTATTTCATTACTCGACACTACTAGAAAGAGAGTTTGTTGTGTCATGTGGTCTAGTTGGCAGTTTGATATCAATGGTGGTGATTCTCTTGCACTCTATTAAGAGCTTGATCCTCATCGGAGTAGAGGTGTTTGATTATGGGCTTATGGATTGTGTTAGGATCAGATTGAATCTTGGTTGACTGTAGATTTTAGTGGATAAGTTTTTGTTTGGTAGTGATGTTCCATGATGGCATGATAAGTTTCACCATGTTTTTCCTTGGTCATTATAGAAAGTATTGATTGGAGGATTGTATGTACCTTGGTAATTATGACTAGAATTAAGCCCATTCGGGAAATATGTTTAATTAATTGTACTTGTGTTTCTCTCAATGACCCATGAATAGAGATACCATTGCCTTAAATTTTAAAAATGTTACGTATACCAATCCATGACCTAATAGTATAGGGAAATGTTAAGACACTTATGGATGCTTTTGGGTCATCCGGACCTTGCTCCTAGAGATGTTAGTTTGGTAGATCTTAATGTTGTAATCTCAGAGGTGCTTATGTTGTGTCTCTTCTTATAAAACTACAACTCTTGGTCATCAAGGTCATGTTGGGTAGATCATCTGATTTTCCTCTTGCATTTGACGCCTTCTAATGGGAAATGTTGTGTCCTTGGAGTAAAATTTTCCTTGTCATCTTGTTGCTTGGTTGGTGTTATCTTGTGGAGACCCACTTAAAGTGTTTAGTGATGTTTGTAATTCTTTGATAAACCCTTAAAATATTTGTATGGCACACGTTGGTTGATTGATTCCTAGTTCTTACAAGATTAATGATGTGTTTGTTATGTTGAATGTTCCCTTGTTCCTTTAGAATTAAAAATGTGATATGTTGATTTATCTCGTATTCCTATAAAGATAATAATGTGATAGGTTTGACTCCTCCTTCCCATTAAAATATATTTGGTAAAATGATTAATTGATCCTAATGAAACCCTAATTGAGGGGTTTGGACATGAAACTTAACAAGTAAACTGGAACATTAGAAAAAGGAAAATGGTCCTTGCTATAACCTTGGTAGGTTAATAAAAGAAATAAAACTATGTGAGAGAATAAAACTTGATTTCTTGAAGGAGGCATAAGTTGTGCACCTTGCCCCTTTTAGAATAATGAACTTATTATAAATTGCATGCATTTAACTATGCAAGATTATTATCCTAGTATGATTTAATATAAAATTGATTTTATACCTTAAATAAATTATTTTAAAAAGGGATTAATGGAGTTAAATAATGAAAAGCTAAATGAGGATTATTTAAATAAAATATTTAATTCTAGAGGAGAAAGAATTAAATCGTAACATTTTTTTGAAATTGGGTTACAAATATTAGTCATTATTTTTAAGTCCTGATTGCTATATAATTGTTTAAAAAATTTATAATCAGGATTTAATTAAAATCCTAGCTAAGGCCTTGTAACCTTTGAAAAAACAAATTATTCCATAATTTTTCCTTTTTTGCTATCGGGTTTTCTCGAGGATTTATGTGGGGAAAATGTGTGCATTACACTTGGTATCAGAGCCATGGGTTCAATGTTTGGACCCTGGGCCAACAATGAAAACCCGTAAACCAGTCAGCAAAATTTGAACCTCTGTGATTAAGATAATAATAAATAATAAATTTGTTCGAATTGTTGGACTCGCCTAGTGCCATTTTGTTGAACGTGGGTAACTGTTAATGTTGAATAAGGTTGATATTCTTGTGAACTTCTGGTGTAGCAGGAACTTGATTCTCCTTTGAAAAGATGTTGTTTGATGAGTCCTAACTATTGCTTTAGTCGTATGATGCGATAAACCCATTGAGAATCTTCCTTGTTGGAATTTTTGGAATGATAAGTTGTATGGTGTGATTCTTGTGGTTCAAAATTAGTGGTTGTGTTCAGGGGGTCAGGAAAATTAAATTAGAAGTTGTTTAGTCGCCTAAAGCTCCGTTTTTCCTTCAGTGGTTAGAAGAGTTATCTTTGGTTTCCATTGTGGTGACTTAATCCCCATATGACTGAGTGGATATTAGGTATTGGTGACACATTTGATCTAATCTTGCATATGCGTTCTTAAAACTGAGCTTGAGGTATAGTACCCCTATTGGCGGTCATGAAGGGCTACAAAGTGAATGTGATGTTGACGTTCTATATTTTACATTCATAAGCTTGTGTTATTTTATCAAGGACCTACATCTTATTTTATGATTTGATTGAGGAGCTTTGAGGCTCTTTTAGTTATTTATATTTTTGTGAGATTTTCAGGGATTATAATGCGGCTACTTAGCCATCTCCTCATATTGGTTCAAGAGAACATACAAAAAATCTCTTGATTGAGTCACCTTCTCCGTTTCCTCATATAATAGCAAACATAGCAGTAAGTAGAGGAACAAAGAAGCTGCAACTACTGAGGAGACAACAATTGCAGTGTGTCGCCTATGACCATGAGAATGGACAGGGGCCTCCTCGACACCATCAGTGACAAGAAAGATTATCGTCGCAAGGGCGAAAAGAGTAGAGCCATTTCATGAGAAACAAAATTGGTGCGAATGGTGGGAGAGAATGAATATATTTAAAAGATAATAGTATGTTGTCGGTGCGATCAGTATCAGGACAAGGTTATCCGATTTTTCCATTCAAAAAAGTTGTTAAGTTTAGAACCGTCTATAAGAACCCACAACTCTAAATCGAGATTCCATTCTCCATAAAAAGCAATTCCAGGGGGAAAAAAAAAGAGAATTGATTACAATTTTACAACCATTCTAGATTTCTGAAGTGAAAGAAAATGATGTGCTTCCGATCCCAAGTGAGTCATATCTTAGGATAGATTACCTTTCACTTCGGATGAAAGATTTAAGTAGAAATCATGGCACTCGTTGTTGTTACGAATGAATGGCAATAGTGCATGTATTTGATTCCAACACAAAGTATGTTGAACAGGTACAAGGCCCACGCACATCAACAAAACGGTGAGCGAAGGCAACGTCCAATTTGCTGACAACAGCGAGCTATTTAACCCCGTCTATGCACATGGAGGAATCAATAGGGGTTAAAGTTGACTGTTGTTTAGACGTTTTTTGAGATTTTGGACGTAAAATACTTGTAAATATTTGATCTAACTATCACACGCAACTTGCATATTTAAAACGTGACCATCATTTTTTATATAGATTTGTATAAATATTATTAAAAAATATGTAAATTTATATTGTAAAAGATATAATAAATATAGAATAATTAGTAAAAATAACATTATTTTGTATTTTTGAAGGGCAGGATTGAAAAATTTCCGTCACTCGAAAATTGTTTGACAGGCATAGGTGGGCGTCAAATTTAAACCCAGGGGGAATGTCAAAGCAAAAATGCCCGTTCATGATTTTGAGAGATGGAAATATAATATAAACCGTATTACAAACTGTTATTACGTGGCATGTTTTTTTAGGTTGGTTTGATTGAATATTTCAAAAATATATGGAAAATTGTGCCCAAAACTGTTTGCATTTAGGGTGCCCTTGGTAAGCCTTGCAACAGTACTTGTTGTTTGGTGAGCGCATACAGAGAGCTGGGGGTGCTGTAATAGTTGAAAATGCGCGCATTTTCACAGTTACACTGTGCTTGAAATATGTCTTCTCATTATTTAATGCAGCCAAATTAAGAACAACCAGATAGACTGCAATAAAATGAACTCCAAAAGAAAATAGATCTCCTTCTTCGTTAACCAATAATGAATTACAATGTTTCCTAAATAGGAAAATAACTCCCAACTCGAGTTTCCAAGTAAACTCTAGCTAACTCTGACTAAATCTACTCTAGGTGGCGGAAATTACTATTTTAGCAGTTTACTAGAACCTGCTATTCTTAGTAAGTTCGCATGCTTATTCCTACGGGCACAGAAATTGCCACGCATCTTCTACATCCCTAAATTAGAGGAATTGCCAACTTTCTAACTCAAAATGAAATTAATAGACTAAAATTAACTAATGCTCAAAAATAGGAAAAAACCAAACTATAACTTAAATCCTAATTTTCGGCCTCAAGATGGCGGATTTAGGGCCCGAAAACGTGTCAAAAACTTGTCCCAACCGGTAGGGCAGATTTCCGATGCATTCGTCTCATCAAAACACGTGGTTTCAAAAAAAAAACGGACTCAAACGGACACCCGGAGCTCAAGTTATGACCTTGTCAAGTTCCTACTAATTCGGGCGCATCATTCTCCCCTGCTTGAAAAAAACGCAGCTCCTGCAAGTTGTCTTCTTCAAACTGCTTCCATTAATCTGCATCCAACTTCTGAATCTCTGACTCTGTGACCCAAGTATTGTCCTCTTGTTCCAGTCCTCTCCAGTGTACCAAATATTTGTTGTATTTCCCATGTCGCGCGTCCATTGTTTTCTTATCTAGAATCTGATCCACTTCTTCTTTCTTCTTCACCGGAACCTGCTGCCGCCAATCTACTACTTCATCAGCATCATCCCTTTCTGCACCATCCCCATGAAAAGAATACAAATCTGAAACATTAAACACTGGAGAAATATCAAAATTCTTTGGCAATTCTACCTCATAAGCATTATCGTTTATTTTTTTCACGATTTTGCAGGGTCCAATCTTCTTGTACTTCAGCTTGTTATAGGTTCCTCTTGGAAACCTTTCCTTCCGCAGATATACCATAACCAACTCACCAACTGTAAATACCTTTCTCCGTCTGTGCACATCTGCTATTTCCTTATACTTGTCATTACTATTTTGCAGCTTCTTCCGCACTTCTTCCTGCAATTGTTGTATATGTTCGGCAAATGCTTCGGCATCATCACTGACTCTGCCATCAACGGGTAGCTATACCAAATCTAATACCCCATTTGGATTACTCCCATACACAATTGAAAATGGAGACTTTCCCGTGGATCTGTTTATGGAACTGTTATATGCAAACTCAGCTTGCGGTAATGCTAAGTCCCATTGTTTCGGCTTTTCCCCAACAATGCACCTTAACAGGTTTCCCAAACTCCTATTTACCACCTCTGTTTGCCCATCAGTCTGTGGATGATAAGAACTATTGAACTGTAGTTGAGTACCAAATTTCTTCCATAAAGTCCGCCAGAAGTGACTTAAGAACCTTGTGTCCCTATCTGAAGTAATGGTTTTTGGAACACCATGCAAACGAACAACTTCTCTGAAAAACAAATCTGCTACGCCTGTTGCATCGCTTGTTTTCTTACAAGCAATAAAATGAACCATCTTAGAAAACCTATCAACAACCAAAAAAATGGAATCATTACCTCGTTGTGTTTTTGGTAATCCCAAAACAAAGTCCATACTCAGATCTGTCCATGACCCTTTAGCAATAGGCAACGGCATATACAACCCTGTATTCTGTGCATGGCCTTTCGAGACTTGGCAAATTCGACATCTCTCCACATATCTTACCACATCTCTTTTCAGCTTTGGCCAATAGTATTTGTCTGCTACCAAGGCTATCGTCTTATCCTTACCAAAATGCCCAGCCAACCCTCCACTATGCAACTCTTTCACTATATTTTCTCTCATAGACCCAACTAGAATAAATAGTTGGCGTCCCTTGAATAGGTAGCCATCATGTAAACTATACTCATCCAGGACATCTCCTACATTGTCTGACAATGGACTAATTAGTCTTTCAACAATATCCTTGAAATCAGAATCAGAAGAATACAAACCCTTTATTGCTTCAAAACCCACCACCTCATTTTCCATAGTGGTAAACAAAGTCACACGCCTACTCAATGCATCTGCAACTTGATTCTGTTTTCGGGATTTATGTTTTAGAGAAAAAGTATATCCCTGCAAAAATGATACCCACTTTGCATGCCTACTATTCAACTTCTTTTGGGTATTCACATACTTCAGGGCTATGTGGTCTGTAAATAACACAAACTCCTTAAGCACTAAGTAATGCCTCCAATGCCTTAATGCTTGTACAATTGCATAAAATTCCACATCATAAGTAGAGTAGTTCTTTCTTACCTCATTTAGTTTCTCACTAAAGAAAGCTACTGGCTTTCCTCCTTGACTTAGAACAGCTCCAATACCCACATGTGAGGCGTCACAATCAACCTCGAACACTTTATCAAAATCTGGTAGTGCCAAAATGGGTGCCTCTGTCACCTTCTTCTTCAAGAATTGAAAACTATCCTCAGCTGCCTTTGTCCACAAAAACTCCCTTCCTTTTGTGCAATCTGTGAAAGGTGCTACAATACTGCTGAAATTTTTAATAAATTTTCTGTAAAATGTTGCTAGACCATGAAAGCTCCTTACCTCTGTTATACTCCGTGGAGTAGGCCATTCAATAATTGCCTTTATCTTTTCTGAGTCCATCTGTACCCCACCTGCTGAAATAATAAAGCCCAAGAATACCAAGCTCTCTTGCATAAATGTGCACTTCTTCATATTTGCATAGAGTTTCTCTTTCCTTAACACTTCAAATACCAATCTTAGATGCCTCAAATGTTCTTCTTTAGTTTTACTAAAGATCAAGATATCATCAAAATAAACCACAACAAACTTACCATTATACTCCCGTAGCACGGTGTTCATCAATCTCATAAAAGTACTAGGTGCATTGGATAACCCGAATGGCATCACCAACCACTCATATAATCCATTTCCTGTCTTGAATGCTGTTTTCCACTCATCTCCTTCTCTGATCCGAATCTGATGATAACCGCTTCGAAGATCAATCTTGGTGAAATAATTAGATCCGGCAAGCACATCCATCATATCATCAAGGCGAGGTATTGGGAACCGATACTTGATTGTAATTTTATTGATCGCTCTGCTATCTGTGCACATTCTCCATGTTCCATCCTTCTTTGGTGTTAATAAAGCTGGTGTTGCACACGGACTCATGCTCTCCCTTACGACCCCCTTTCGCACGAGCTCTGCCACTTGCCTATTCAACTCTACATGTAATGCCGGGCTCATCCTATAAGCCGCTTGATTTGGGAGTGAAGACCCTGGAATCAAATCCATGTGGTGTTGAATATCTCTTTTGGGTGGTAATCCATCTGGTAGCTCATCAGGAATAACATCTGAAAATTCTTCTATTAATTCTGATGTTTCTATTGGTATTTGAGCACTTACAAGTTCATCCTTATTTGTAACTAGTCAATAACAGAAACCGGTTGCCTTTGCCTCCTTCACAAATTCCTTTGCAGAAAGCATATTTTCAGCCTTCCCCTCTTCTTTAAGAGGTATCAAAACTATTTTTGTGCCATCCTTCCAGAAAGTATAAGTATTTTTTCCCCCATCATGAATAACTTTTCTATCAAATTGCCATGGTCTTCCTAGCAGTATATGACATGCATCCATAGGAATAACATCACACCAAATCTCATTCTTATAACTGTTCCCAATAGAAAAGCTTATTAAACATCTCTTATCAACAGTAACTTCATTACCCTTCTTAAACCATGCAATACGATAACGGTTAGGATTCTTCTCACAATGCAGACCCAATTTATCGACCATCTCATTTGAAACCATGTTCTCACAACTACCACCATCAATAATAACATTACATACCTTTCCTCCTGAAGTGCATCTTGTTCTGAAAATATTTGTACGTAGCCATGCATCCCCCTTGACCTCCTTTCTTGGAGCAATCATTGTCCTCTTGATCATCAAATTTTCTCCAACATCTTGTGGAATTTCGAGGTCCTGTTCATCTTCTACTTGCTCAGCTTCAACAAGATTTACTCTTGGAGCATCTCCTTGCCTTTTGTCATGTGTATAATTATGTGGGCATTCAAAAGCCCGATGCCCTTCTTCACCACATTTGTAACAAACAAATGGTCTTCGTGGAGCCTCCCATCCTCTATCGCCAGCATATCCGCTACCCCTAGAAAATCCTCTGCCTCTTTGTTGATTCTGGAAATCTTGTCCCGTATCCTCTTGCTTTTCCCATCCACGAGATGATTCTCCCCTACCTTGGCTGAAACCAGCTCGTCCTCGAAAGGAAGATGAGGCCCCCCCTATTCATTCCAGGTGATCGCCTAAAACTTTGACGATTTTGTTTTTCCTCAGCCTTTAAGGCTAATTGATAGGCATCCTCCATGCTTTTAATCCTATACATACTTATCTCATCTTGAATAGAAAATTTTAATCCATTAACATACCTCGCAGCCATTTGTTCCTCAGTTTCTTCATGCTCTACATGAATGGACAACTTGTAGAACTCATCTGTGTATTCTTGCACCGTTTGTAAGTTCTGTCTGAGATTCTGAAACCTCCTGTAAAGGGTTTGTGCATAATCCAGAGGTAGAAATTTATCTTTTAGCTTCTTCTCCATCTTACTCCACGTCCTAATTCTTTCTTTCCCCTTTCTTGACCGCTCTTTCTGTAGGTGATCCCACCATAACATAGCATGACCTTTCAATTTCGTGCATGCAAATTTTACCTTCTTTTCTTCTGACATAGCCTTCCACTCAAAAAAATTTCCCATGCTATTCAACCAGTCTATCAGCTCCTCTGGTTTTAGACTACCACCATACTCTGAAACATCAACTCTTATCCCATCATTCTTTCCTTCTAATGCTCGAAGCATCCTTTCTTCAAAAGCTAATGGTGGTGCTTGCGTTTCCTCCTCTTCACAAACTTCTTCTTCATCTGTGTCATCTCCACCTTGATTTCCTCTTTGGGTTATCATTGCAGCAAGCGCAACAACTTGTCTCTGCAGATCTTGCATATTTCTATTCATCTGGGCAATACCGCCTCCTCTTCCTCTTCCTCTTCCTGCCATTTTTAAACAAAATACTTCGAACCAGCTCTGATACCAGATAATGCAGCCAAATTAAGAACAACCAGATAGACTGCAATAAAATGAACTCCAAACGAAAATAGATCTCCTTCTTCGTTAACCAATAATGAATTACAATGTTTCCTAAATAGGAAAATAACTCCCAACTCGAGTTTCCAAGTAAACTCTAGCTAACTTTGACTAAATCTACTCTAGGTAGCGGAAATTACTATTTTTAGCAGTTTACTAGAACCTGCTATTCTTAGTAAGTTCGCATGCTTATTCCTACGGGCACAGAAATTGCCACGCATCTTCTACATCCCTAAATTAGAGGAATTGCCAACTTTCTAACTCAAAATGCAATTAATAGACTAAAATTAACTAATGCTCAAAAATAGGAAAAAACCAAACTATAACTTAAATCCTAATTTTCGGCCTCAAGATGGCGGATTTAGGGCCCGAAAACGTGTCAAAAACTTGCCCCAACCGGTAGGGCGGGTTGCCGCTGCGTTTGTCTCATCAAAACACGTGGTTTCAAAAAAAAAACGGACTCAAACGGACACCCGGAGCTCAAGTTATGACCTTGTCAAGTTCCTGCTAATTCGGGCGCATCATTATTTATGCGGACGATAACAATAAAGAGAATTCTACATAAACCTTTGTGTCACTGAAAATTTTGTTTGTGGGTAGAGGAATGGGATCAAAATAGAATACGAAATCGAAATTATCAATATGCGGCTTCCACGTCAGTTGCGGATGTCAGAGCGGGGGTTTAAAATTGACGGCCTTTAAACATTTTTTGTGATTTTAGCCGTACAATACTTACAAATATTTGTAATAACTGTGGCATATAACTTACACATTGAAAATTTGAACGTCATTTTATATATATAACATTATTTTGTATTTTTCAATGACTATTAAAAATTTATCATCACCTTAAAAATGTGTGATGGACCGTCAAATGTAGCTCATACCGGGGAGGGCTCAACCCAGGTTGTGACATAATTAACAAATACACACGTGTATATAGTTTAATAAAAAGCAAAACAAAAAAAACGGGGTAACCTGTCTTCACATGTACTAAACAACCTTCTCAAATTTAATAAATTTTATTACAATGCTGTAAACAGTTTTTTCAAAATATTTTAAAACTTGTTCTAGGTAGAATTTTTTTAAAACCTAGTATTTTTACACACGTCACTTTTGGACTGCAGTTTAGGACGGGTTTTAACCCCTTGAAACCAAGCGAGCGATGTTACGTGAGGCCGCCTCGACCACTCTAGAGTGACTAGACCTGTCTCTCTGATCTGTCATTGCTGGTGGCTGGGGTCCTCCATTTTTGATGCGTGTTGAACGTTTCATAAAAGTCCAATTAACACACAACAAACCTTGTACCGTGGATACAACAAAAATGAACGAGTCACGGATGAGAATAATAATAACTTAATAAACTTAGGAAACATGTTACAATTAACGTTTCAAATGGTTTTAATGATCTATATAAATAGTCATATAATGAATATGACTGCTCCAGTAAGATGTCATGACTCATGAGACACGTGAAAATGACTTTAAATAAAAAAAAAACTTGTGTCAGAGGCAACCTTTACTCCATGAAACCATAATTACTTATAGAGCAATCACGTGATTTTTTTTTATTGAAACAAAGTTTACTAAGCAATACAATTTTTGTGCCAGAAGGGAATGTTCCATAGGGCTGAAATACATAAATGTTATCCCAAATTTAGTTCTGCCATGTTTGCGAATTGACAAACCAACTAATGAACTCGCCTTTTGTAATGTCTTTTTCTTGCCAATTTATTTATTTATTTTGGTTAGTTTTTTTTTTTAGTTTTCTTTTTTGTTGAAGGTGATGGTAGAGTTTTGAAGTCTAGGAAAGGCAATAGGCACAAATTAAACTTTCGCAATGAGACTAAAATTCCAAAGAAAATTAAAATTTTCATATGAAAAATTATATTGCTGAGAAGAATAGTACTATCAATTAATAATGATAATTGAATATTGTTAACATTTTCTTTCAGTAGTAGTGCTTAAATCTCATATAAATCTTGATATAAAATTTTATTTATAAAAAATATATATTCACACATATATTAATAGATAGGTAAGATAGGTCATGGGCTTGGTGGATGGTGCTCTGCCAACTAAGAGTGAAAATGAGAAAGATTGCATTCTATGTGGTGGTATCCATTGCATGGAGATGGGAGACAATATTTCTAACTCCTTCCACATTAAAGAGGTAAAATTTACACGAAGCTTGATTTTGATGATGACAAAATGTTACATGGTCTACAATGTTTGACCAATGAGCTACTTTATTACTATTTTTTTAGCAAAGTATAGAGATTATTAATGTAGTAAGAGTTATGTACATTGGATGAGTAAAGAGAACTATGGAAAGGTGTTATATTATGAGGTAGTCCGATTAAAGTCGGAAGGTGTATTCCAAATGTGAAGAAAGAAGACATTTGGGTAATCAATTGTTTCAATTGATCAATTTAAAGATAATTAATATAAGTTGCTTGAATTCCTCAAAACCTTCAATGGATTGACATTTCATAACATGTTTTACCATCAGTTTCTATTATAAATGTGGAAAAAATGGGCAAGAGATGTATGCTTCACATGGAGCTAAATTCTTCTATCATAAATAAGGTGGTCTTATAGGCTTTGCATCAAAAATACAGGTAAATATAGTTCAAGACATGTTGTACCTTACTATATATTTTTGTGTAAAGGAAGCAATTCAACTCTAATTACTGTGAAAAAATCATAGTAATGATAAATCATGAAAAATTTAACATGAATCATTGTTCTCAAATAAGGAAGCATCTTGTGTTAGAGTGTTGAAATTGCATAAAATACCTTATCCAATTATATCACTATTTAATCATCGTAACTCCCATGTATAATTACTGGACGGATTCCCGTGAAAAACATTTCATAATGTACATTTCGGTGGTATCCTTGCCCTATTTTGCTAGATCATGGGTGCTCGGTGGATAAGGGTAGTGGCCTCGAACCCCAAATATCGTGGATTGAGTGCCTCTTTATTGTGTTGAAGATGGAAGAACCATTCCATTTGACCCCTATTTAGACGGATGTTGTTGTTTCATTGATTGTTCCAAATGCGGTGGCCACCCGTGCTAAAAAACAAAAACAACTCTAATTTGACATGTAGATTATCTAGTTTATGGGCTAACATTGATTTCATGAGAGCCTGAGCCAGTAGAAAATGGAAGCCTTTTGGGCATCTGGACATTGTGACCCTCTCCAATGGATCTTTTATATTTATTTTTTTGTTGGAAGACGACCTTTTAAATGTGATCCAGGATGGGCATTGGATCTATGGAAAATCGGTGTTATCCCTATGCAGATGGAAACAAGGTGCCCCTATTTAGGTTCCTTTAGTTTTATCAGTTTGGGTTATGATACCGGCTTTACATTTGGATTTTTGGGAAATAAATGTGTTTCTTGGGATTGCCAAAGCTATGGGAATATTTCTTGGTATGGACTCCACTACTTTGGCCAACAATAGGTTGCTCTCTGCTAGAATATTTATTAATATAGTTTAATGAAAGCCTATTACTTCCTCCATTCACCTTGTCCCATAATTTTGGGCATGTGATCGATCATTATAATATGAAGACTCCCTTTTTTTTGTTGTAAATATAGGAATGTTGGTCACACCTTGGGGGGATGCATGGATCCTATCCATGCATCAATTTAAGTTTGATGACTATGAAAAACTCATAGCAATGATAAATCATGAAAATCTGAACATGAAACCTTGTTCTCAAATAAGGAAACATTTTGTGTTAGAGTATTGAAATTACGTAAAATACCACATCCAATTATATCACTATTTAAAATCATCGTAAGTCTCGTGTATCATTAGAGGATGGATGAAAGGGAACAAAATTTTTGAAATGTACATTTCAGCGGGATCTTGACCTTGTTTCACTAGATCATGGGTGCTCAGCAGAGGAGGGTGGTGGCCTCGAACCCAAAATCTTGTGGGATGAGCACCTCTTTACTTCCCTGGAGATGGAAGATCTATTCAATTTGACCCTTATTTGGGTGGATTTTGCTCCTTTGTTGATTGTTCCTGACATGGTGGTCACTCATGTTCAAAACAAATACAACTCTACTTTCACATGTAGGTTCTCTGGTTTATGCCATGTAACATTGATTTTGTAAGAGCCTGGGTCTGTCAAAAATGGAAGACTTCTGGGCATCTAGACATTCTGGCCCTCTGTAATGGCTCTTTACTATTTATTTTTTGTTGGAAGAGAATCTCCTAAATGAGATCCAGGGTGGGCACTAGTTCTATGGAAAAATGGTTTTTTCCCTATGTAGATGGAAACCAAGTGCCCCTACTTTGGTTCCTTCAGTTTTCCCAATTTGGGTTAGGATACCGGCTTTACATTTGGAGTTATAGGAAATATAAGTGTTTTTAGGCATTTCCAAAGTGATGGAAATCTTTCTTGCTTTGGAATCCACTACTTTGGTGTGCACCAGGCTAATCTATGCTAGAATCTATGTTAATCCAGTTTAGTAAAATCCTCTTACTTCCTCCATCTAGCTTATCTCAACATTTGGGGCATGTTAGTAACCGTTAGAATATGAAGACTCCCTTGTTTTTATATAAATGTAGAAATGTTGGTCACTGCTTGGGGGGCTGCAAGGATCCAATTAAAACTTGGAAAAAGAAGGGAGAGGAGGTGTGTGTTGATTTTGTTTCATAAGATTTGGAGCCCATACCTCAGCTAGATAGTGTCCTTACGTCTTGTGAGGGTTTGGATTTTTTCTTGGTTATGGATGTTGAATCTCCTATCATTGTTTAAGATTATTCTTCAAAGCAGAATATTTTTTGTTCATTGGTGGTGGGTTCTTAGGGGTTGCAGTCCCATTTGGGAAAAATTGGTAACAACATGATTGTAAATGAGGAGAAACTACCTAGGAGAAAGGATCAAATTTTTGGGTTGGGGATGGTTGAAGGGCATGTTGTGTCTTTGGATTTCCTTATTTCTCCAATTGATGTTTATTTTTCTCCTATTCAGGCATATATGGTTTTTCAAATGAGGTTCAATGATCTCAATTTTTTGGCCAGAGCTTCCATGGCTTTGGACTCTTTGTAGGGAAGGGTTTTGTACCTTGCATTGGGAAATTTGATGACTTTAAAATAAGGATAAAAGACAATATAAGGGAAATATGATGACACTTCGTATGGGGTTTCTTAAATTATGTTGAAATTTAAGTGGGAAATTGGACCAATAATGGGCGTTCGAACCATGAACTACACAATAATTTGCAAAAATTACTCCTTGCGACCCTAATTATCTTAAAATTCTTGATTTATTGGTGGGCTCAAGATATAAGGAGTTCGTCAGGAATACTTTTGTTCTCCTGGGACAAAAAGAGATTATTTTGGATGGGCATGAGAATGATGCTCAGATCCAAGTCACGACAAGAGAATCTAGGCGTAAAATTATGCATCATTCTAGTTGACATATAAGGAACATTTTTTGTTCTTTTTTTTGTTTCTTTGTTGTTTCTTTGTTGTTTCATAGTTTTGTTTCTTGTTGGTTTTGCATCTAGTGTTTTATCTATATTTTTAGGCCCTTTTTGTTCCTGGGTAGATTCGCAATCAAAAAACCCCCCTTTAACCTTATCTAAAAATAATTATATCACTATTCCCATCATCCATCAAACTTTCAAGTTAAAGTTTGTTTCTATAATATTGAATTAGAGGAATACTTAGTAAAAAGAATAATATAGATCTCGTGTGCATGTTGAAGCAATGAGCTAAGTGTCAATAAATATTTGGCCAAGGACTAAGAATTCTTTCTTGATGAGTTTGAGCCCTTATGTGGCATACAAACAAACTGAATGCTACTTGTAAACACATTCATACCATCAACTCCTTCAAGCTTACCAACATAAACAAAGAACATACTAATGACTTCAACTAAATGCAATAATCCAAAATGTGGACCTTTTAGTTTCCTAAAGGGATAATTGAGGTTGTGTAAGTATACGCAGCAAAGTAATATCATCCTCTCTATAAGATATCTAATTAAGAATTGCAAAAATTACACATTTCTCACTCTACCATCTTCATCCAATAGTGAATCATATCAAAACATGTATCTAATAGAGGATTCAACATAAAGGTATTAAGGATTATTTTCCTTGTTCTCAAACCACTATACTCCATGCAAATTTCAAACTCTTTAATACGCAAATTCAAGAGTGGGTTTCTAGGTATTATGACTATTTCAATCATGCATTGTTAGGTATTTTGGATGTTCTAAAATTTAGATATAGTAATAGTAATTTGTATCTAAAACTCATAGATCTAACCATTTCTTGTAGAAAATCAGCAGTTTTTAGAAAAAAATTAAAATTTAGCATAAAATATGATCCAATACATTATAGTTATCGAAAATATAAAAAGACTTATATAAATTTATATTAATACATAAATTCCAAATTATCAAAGATTGATATTTTTCTACATATTTTAAGAGAACTGATAAAAATATTATACTAAAATACTATTGAAATCCACCTTATAAATATATATGTTTATTATAACATATATTAAGAAGATTGATAAAGAATTACAATTATTAATGTCAGATATTTATAGTTATATTTACTATTTATTTTGTTATTTATATATATTTTGTGAACTCTAAGAGGAACAATATAGGAATCTATTTTTTCTAACCCGCTACCCATGTCCAATATTTTCATTAATGTTTTATTTTATTTTTTTCACAACGGGAGCAATAAAAAGAGCATCCATGCCTTCCCCGCAAAGCCATCGAAGCTAGGACCCACTCTAGTTGGATTCCACAAAGAACCAAAACAAGAAAAGGATAAACAACCCAAAATAATCCCAACACAAGCACAAACATTCAACCAAAAAAAAACGCACACAACATCAATATGCATTTAATATTTTAGAGAGTGAATAAAAAAGGAGATGAGGTCCCTACTTAAACAATCCAAGCTCACAATTCTTAATCTCCAATCATCCTCAAGAAAATAACTCAAGACTCCCTTCAAAGATCACCCATTAATTTGTTCCTTATTTTCCAATCAAAAATTTGTCTTCTCTAAAAAGTTACATTGTTAGTTTATAGTTCGAAAATACCCCAAGTCACATACCCATGGCAGGGTGACAATTTTTCAACATATCCATTTATCTAAGCATCTGACCCTCCCTAGTCATCATAGTCCCTTTATTTGTTGCCAAGATCCGTAAGGTAATAAAATGCATAACAGATATATATTTTTAATTAGCTTCTACAACCTACAAAAAAACACCCAATGAAACCAAGTAAAACAAAAAAGAAAAGATTAAGATAGTGAAAAAAGAGAGGTGG
This sequence comes from Taxus chinensis, assembly GCA_019776745.2. Taxonomy (NCBI): domain Eukaryota; kingdom Viridiplantae; phylum Streptophyta; class Pinopsida; order Cupressales; family Taxaceae; genus Taxus; species Taxus chinensis. The sequence goes on from CM034147.1 coordinate 823,377,483, forward strand.
AGTGGGGATGAGGATTTTTGGGTTCACAAAAAGCATTCCCCACCTTTAGGTTAGGTCCCAAGGACCATTTTTATGGTAAGGGAGACATTGCCTTTGACAAACAAGCCTTTAAAAATGTCCTTTTTGGAAAATTGTGGGTTTCAAAGATGAATGGGATAACCAAGGTGGGATAAGGTCCCCGATGGACATTATTAACAACTCCAAAAAAAATACCTAAACAAGATTAGTATAAATAAAAACACCCGTTAACCCAAATCATCCCAAACGGCCATGTTAATACAAATAAAACTAGATAAGGTGAGTGATTAGCTAGCTGACTGGAAGCTTTTATAATTTTTTGCAAAGGTAGAGAAAACTATGAATTGTCTTCTTTCATTGTCATTTGAGATGAGCATTAAAGCTTTTCATACATTTTCTTACACTTGGTGGCTTAGCTTCCTCTCTGAATTGCACATCCCATTTACCACTACAACAAACATGGCCTTTTGCTACAATTTTTCAAAAATATTTTTTCGGTTACATGGTATTCCAAAAATTAAAATTGTGGCATTGGAATTACAATAAATCCACATTTTTATATATTATTGTAGTTTTCCCATAAATCATTATACCATGGATAGTCCACAATTTATAAAATTTATAGTAAATCTCCATTTTAAAACTGTATATTGTCCACATTTCTTAATTTTTGTGACATATCTACAATTCTTGTATTTGTTAGTATTCCATAATCTTCAAAAAAAAAAAACTAGTTTATCTATATATTACATTTTTGTAGAAATTTATCCATTTAGAGTTTTGTAACTCTGATCAATGTTATTTTGTGGAAATTTCAACAATTGTCATTACCACATAAAAATTGTAGGTGGAAGCTACAATTTCATTGCCACAATAATTAATTGTCAAATTATCTTTTTAAAAAATGTAGAAATGTTAGTATTAAGAACCAATTTGACATTTATTTAGATAATTCTTTATGACGATTGTCTACATTTGAAAGGCACAAATATAATTTTATTATTAAATGTGAATATTTTTCTATAAAAATAATATTTTTTATTACTATATATTATTAAAAAATCAACAAAAAATCATCAAAGAAATTGTCTTGCAAACATAAAATATCTTATTTTATTAAAATATATATTTAAATTAATAAATATTTTTCATAACTTACAATATGTGTGTGTGTGTGTGTGTAGACACACACACACACATATTTATAGATATATATATGTACATATATATATCTGTGTGTGTGTGTGTGTGTACACACACACACACACACATCTATATATATATACATATATGTACATATATATATATACACACATATGTACATATATGTACATATATGTATGTATATATATATATATATATATATGTATATATATATATATATATATATATATATATATATATATATATATATATATATGCACACACATACATACATATATGTACATATATGTATATATATGTACATGTACATATATATATATATATACATATATATACATATGTGTACTTATATGTACATGTACATATATGTATATATATGTATATATATGTATATATATATATATATATATATACACACACATATATATACATATATGTATGTATGTATATATGTACATACATATGTACATATGTACATATATATACATATATGTATGTATGTATATATGTACATACATATGTACATATGTATGTATGTATGTACATATATACATACATACATATATGTACATATATGTATATATATGTATATGTATATATATATATATATATATATATATATATATATATGTATATTATATATATAATATATGTATATGTATATGTATATATATATATATATATCTATATCTATATATACTATATAGATAATCTCCTCTATCTATCCATGTATATATATGTTACCATGTACATGTATGTACATGTACATGTACATATATATACATGTACATATATATATAGATATATATCATCATTAAATTCATAAATTTATATAATACTTATTTCATTTAAATTATAAATAGTAATTTTCATGCAAATTGTGGTTTGTGGGAGAGAATTATTTTCATGTTTCTATGGTTTGGTAAGATTTGTTATTCCATTTTCTAAATTTTGTTTTTCTTAATATTAATATTGAATTGTAATTATCTGAAGTAGTTTAGATCCATTAATTTATTTAAATTCCTTCATTAATGAATAAATGAAAACCTATAATTGTAGTATATCATTTGAAAAACTACACACACACGCGCGCGCGCACACACACACACACACACACACACGAAAGCGATAAATTATTAATATAAATTCGTGATCTTTATTTCTCACACTAATTTTTAAACTTTAAGTGTATAAAAATCAGTAAAAATAATTTAGAAATAAAAACTATGACTGATTAAAAAGATGCTTTTATCAAACTAGTACTAGAGCCTAATGCCGGTAATAGAAAAAGAAATAATAGAGAATAGAATTAAAATTTAGCTAGATTGAATTATTCATATATCTTGTGGCTTGCACATGGTGTGTGTGTGTGTGTGTGTGTGTGTGTGTGTGTGTGTGTGTGTGTGTGTGTGTGTGTGTGTGTGTGTGTGTGTGTGTGTGTGCACGCGCGTGCACATGCACACGCGCACGTGCACGCGTGCACACACACACGCGCACGTGCACGCGCACGCGCGCATGTGCACATGCACACGCACGCGCGCGCGCACACACACACACATATGAGAGGGATAAATTATTTATATAAATTTGTGAACTTTATTTCTCACAATAATTTTTAAACTTTAAGTGTATAAAAATCAATAAAAATCATTTAGAAATCAAAAATATGACTGATTAAAAAGATACTTTTATCAAACTAGTACTAGAGCCTAATGCTGGTAATAGAAAAAGAAATAATAGATAATAGAATTAAAATTTATCTAGATCGAATTATTCATATATCTCGTGGCTTGCACATGGTAATGCAATTTAAAAAGTTCCTTCAAACATTTCACAATATTTTGCATGCATAGTATAAATGATGGATAGTCTTGAATACGTTGGAGTTTGACCAATTAGGTGAACTAGGTGTGGCATCCATCACAATAAATATCATCTCATTCGGATTATAATGTATTTTCCTCTCAAAAATGTACCACGATATATGTTTTAGTCACTCAAATGCGGAGCCCAAGCCAAGGCCTTCACAACAAAACTCATCTGCATGGCCGATGATATGGAAATCCAAGGTGAAAATAGGCCACAAAAGTTTGCAGACAAAACCCAAAGCCAAAATAATATTATAATATAAAAATTACGGGATAATATTTTTTTGTTAAAGTTTGAATGCAACGCTTAACTAAAACCCTCGGTTAATGACCGATTGTAAAAAATTAAATAAATAATAATATTAAATAATAGAATTGATTAAATCTATAGTTGAGTTTAAAATATTTCATTCCATTAATCCTAAATAAATTTAATACCTAGGTACCTAAGGTCATGCAATAATTGATAACCAAAGACCAAGTTAAAATAACCCTTTCATTTACACTAAGATAATTAATTAAATATTCAAAAAAAAAGGGATCTAAAATATTAAGAAAGAGGATTTAATTAAATTCCCCTAGGTAAAGACCTAATTAACTTTGAAGTTGTAAAGAAATAAATGAAAAACGAATTAATAAATTTTAATTTACTTGCAAACCACACAAGTGGTCCCATTCCAAAAGAAGACCCATGTGATCAAGTGATCAACTCACCTACCCCCACCTAAATTTTGTAGGAGACAATTTTGGCCATTGGATGAAGGAATTCAAAACAAACCTAAATAATCTCTAAGGAAGGCTTTTATTCATTTCTTTTACTCATTTCCCTCATTTTGGTTTTGCAGGTTAAGAGAAAATGGAAGAGGAGGAAGCCATGGATAAGGAAGGGAAAGCTTGGGATGGATACACACATAACCCAATATTATTTCATTTTATTTTATTTTCCATTTCTATCCTACCCTCTTCTAGGGTTTTAAATTTCTCATTTTATTGTAAACATGATTTAAAAGAATACCCATTTTGGGTATTTTACATTTTTCCCAAAGATTCATTTTCTATCTAAAGTTGCATTTCTTCTCTTTTCTTTTATAAGTAGATATACACAAATAAATTTCCCTTTATATATTGTAGTCACTTTTATACCCTTAAAAGAATATGAAAAATCCCATGCACACTATCCTATCACCCGGCAGGCGCAAGGCGCTCACCCGAGGCACGCACAGGTGCCGAGCCTCTCCTTTATGTGACTTGTGTGTGAATGCATTATCTATAACAGACACTCAAATGTAGAATAATGGAAAAGAGCCATGTATTCATCCCGGGAGCTTAGGATGATTTTTTAGAATAATGCATCCATTTATATAAGAAAAGGATTAACAAAATATAGAGTTGAACCATAATAAAAAGGAGTGCACAAGGGTTTACACCCATTCACATGAAAATATCCATATAACTATAAACCAATAATCACATATATTCATTTTGATCTTGTCCAAATAACCACATTACATATATTAAGGTTATCACCGACCAATATAAAAGTGCAGATCGGAGTCATGCATCAGAAATGGACTTAGGTCCTTCACAATACAAAGAACCACATAGACCCATCCCCTTAATAGACCATTTTTCCTATAGATCTTCTAAAACCAACCCACAGAACTTCCCATTATAGTTCTACCAAGCTTCACCTCTCTCGACCATCCTTCGATCTCTACTATGATTAACTCCTCTTTTTCTTCTACTGGGCACTTATATGTATAGCCTTAGCAACCACCGCCATACATTTCTAAAGTTATAGAACAATTGCCAAGTGTCGAGGTGGTCCTCCGTGGGAGCATGCCTCTTCAGATCTGAGCTCTCCACTCTTTACAATGATGAATTTCTGGATACTTCTAACACATGAAATATTCCTCCCTAGGCCACCCCGTCGCCAAGTTGATACCTTATCCACTCCGCATGCACAATTAGGTCATGCTTTTCTCATGTCCTCCTAGAAACATCAAATATGGCTAAGTACTAGAACTCTTCCTTTGCTTTACGTGCATGAAAAGGGTTCTGTTAAACCCTTCTAAAACCTTGTCCTGCATGCCTTTACCTTACGCGCCCTTATTTAACTAGGCCCTGCGTGCCCACATGACTTCTTGTACTTAGCCAATAATTGAGAAGCCCAAAATCACCCCACACTATGCCTATTCCCCATCCTCGGAAACACTCTTCAAAGAATAAATAATAGTGGGCTCTTACAATTATCGGAGAGAAAGAATAAAGGAATGAATATTTAGAGAAATAATGAAAGAATGGGGGACTCATGCTTATTAATGAAGAAGGAGAGGGAAATATTTCCTTATATCTTCCTCTAACTTCGCCCAAGAATCCACCTCGCTATACGCCTGTTGACAGAGGTCACCTACTAGGGTGCTTGCCTCCTCAAACCTTAGCCCTTCCCCCTTGACGCTCATTATCTCAATAACTTCCTCCAATTGTTTGCCAAAATCCTCGATTGCTTCTATCCTCCGATTGATTTTGGGGTACAACTCTTTCATCTGGTTCTTGATCAAGCCTCGAAAGGCCTCGACGGCCTCTGAAATCTTCTCCACTTTGGCTAGGATTTTTTCTCACTCAGCTCTATTTCCCTTATTCTTCTCAAGGAAATCCTTGAGCTTTGTCTCATGTGTGGTAACCAAGATGTTTTCCACTCTGTCTCTATCTGAACAATTGTCATAGGAAGCCTTCGAAAATTATGCGGTGACCTTCACATCGGTGAGGATCTTATTGTACTAAGCATAAATTTATACAATCTTCATCTTATCCTCCTTTACTTTTTATTCCAGTGCCTCTTCTGCAAACTCTAAGGCAAGTGGTCGTCTCTCCATAGTGATAACACGATTCAAGTCCTCTAGGCACTGTAAGGTTGATCCATACTTTTTCTCGGGTGGTGCCAAGTCAGGATACTTTAGGATAATGGCATATGTGATCATATCCACCTTCATGGAGATCTCGCGCACCCTTATTTTTAATTGCTTCAACTCACGCCTCAACTGGGCGGAGATTAGCTCCTGCTGCTTCGGATCCTTGCTTTTCTCTAGGAGCTCCTCTTCCTTTTTGTCCAGGTCTGCCTCTAGGAAATTTACCCTATCATTTATTTTCAAGAGTTTGGCCTCTATCTCAACTGAAACCTTGTTGAGTGCATTGCATATTTTCTCATTTGATAATTGTTGGGCGTTTAGCAAGGGTTTATTCCATTTGTTTCCAGCATCTTCATCAATTCCCCTTAGTTTACCTTAAATTTGGGCTTGTCAATGTGGGCCTCAAATGCCCAAGAAAGAATTTTCCTCATTCGAGGGTATGCACCTTCCTCATCAAATGATGTCATGGCCAATAGTTACTCCATTGGCATGGTTCTTTGGAAACGTGTGCATAGTACCTTGTTTGGATCATCAACATAACCCATCCCTTGTCTATGTGTTACTTCTGTGATTCCCACTATGCGCACAACATGTGGAAAGCTTACATCCAAACTGTGATCTTCCCCCATGTTGACATTCTCTTTTCCTATGCTTTCCTCTTCTCCTTTCTTAAAAATATCATCTGCGCTCCACTCTACCTTTTTTTCTACCAGGTCCTTGATGATTCCCACTACTTCCCTCTCTGCAGTTTCTTATACTTGTTCCTTTTTGAGGCTTGGGGTCCTTTGATCCTTTGTATTTACTTCCTCACTCACCCCCTTGTCCTGGGCACCTTATTCTTTTTCATTCTTCTCTTCCTCTCTCTCATCCCTTTCATACTTTTCCTCATATCCTTCCTCCTTCGAGTCATCTAAATCATATACTGGATGGTCTTCACCTCCCTCAAGCTCATCATCATCTCTTTTGACCTATGTAGGCTTCCAAGCTTTTTGTTTCCCTTGAATTAGTCTTCTCTGCCACCTTCTACCTTTTTCTAACTGGTGATTCTAGTATAGGATATTCTTCTCTCTTCCTCTCTACCCGGTGACTTATCCTTTTTGAAAGATTCTTCCTGGTCTAGTGCTTCCTGTTATCCAAAATTCACCCCTCAAGGTAATTTTGATAACATGCAAGCAGTTATATTGATTCAGGGTGAAAAGTCATGTTTCTAGGGTCCCCTCATATTTGTCTAACTCCCCTGTCCAAGAGGAAGAGAGTAAGTTCTGAGAAAATGTAAAAAAAAAGGTTCAAAAAGGCAAATAGGTCGATCCAGGAAAAATCATGAAAATTGGCTAAGTCCTGCTCAAGGTCGCCTCTGGGACGTGTGGGACAGAAAAGCGCGAACCGGCCGAACTGGGCGAAATCAGCGCAAACAGTCCGAAGCGCAGCAGGGACAAATGGGACAAAAGTACGTGGCGGGCGTGAAATGCCGGTTCGACAGAGGGAAAATTTTGACTAACTGCTGAGAGAGACAGTCTGGGACGTTTGGGTCAAAAATACCCGAATCGGCCGGTTCGGCCGAAATCAGTCAAGGCAGTCCAAAAAAAAGTGGGCCAAGTGGAACAAATGGACCCGAACTGGCCGGTTCGGCCGAAATGGGAACAAATGGTCTAAAAGCAAATGGGACATTTGGGCCAAAAATGTGCGAACCGGCCGAACCGGGCGAAAAGAGTCGAAACAGCCCGAAAGCAAATGGGACGCATGGGGCAGAAAAGCGCGAACCGGCCGGTTCGGCTGAAATCAGCACAAAGAGCACTGTACCGAATGGGAAAAAGGGACGCGTGGGACGCGAAAACCCGAAGAAGCCAAGGACCAATCAAATCATGACACGTGTCACAGGAGGAAAAGTCAACGTTTGGTCCGGAAACTTCAAACGGCCATAACTTTTGACTCTGAGCTCTGATTTTGATAAAATTGGACTTTCTGGTTAGATATATTTAAATAAAGGAAATGTGTTCGGCTCCAGTCAGTAAATGCTCTTTACCGTCAAATGACAGAAAACGCCTGCCAGGCCCAAAATAGCTGCCTGCACTCAGAAGGCCATAACTTTTGCATTTCTCAACGAAATCGCACAAAATTGGTACCGTTGGAATCGTGGTTCTGAGCCCGATGCACAGCAGTCAAGAAATTCTGGATTTTATCAGAAATTGATTGATATTTTTAAGAAAACGTGGCCGGGTTCAGAACAGTGTTTTATTTGGTACCTGGGAGTGTATTTAAGAGGCATGGTCATCATTCTTTCTCTGCTGCAACACATGGGACAATATGGGGAGCCTTTTGCAAGTAATGGAAAACCATTCCACTCAATTTAATGCCTCTTACAGGTGGTTGAAGGATAGATTTCGGGATTTCCACTTTCCCTTCTCTTCTCCTTCTCATTTTTTCTATAAATTGGAGTGTTGGGCTCATTGTAAAGGGGAAGTTTTTGGGTTAAAAAGCTCTGTCAAAATTGCTTTGTGAAGCCAGTGTGTTGTAGGCCCTTATAGTGGACTCCTTGCATGGTGATCCAGGCCCTTATCTTGTAATAGATTGAACTGTGCATATCATGAAGCAATAAAATACCAGTTTGTGGATGTATCTTCCCCTGCTGTGTTTTCTTGCATTCTTCTTGCCCCTTTAATCTTTCTATAAGAATATTGTGTCTATTTATTATGTTCTTGCAGGAATTCACTAACATTGTGTATGCTTGGAATACTGTTGTGAATGCATTTTGCTAGATTATGGAGAACTGTCATCACCTCTTCTAGTGTGCATTTTGCCTTTGTATTTCACACATTTGGAGATTACTCTCACACCCTCCTTTTCTGGTGTATCACCGATTTAGTGTAGGATTTCATTCCATGTATTCTCTCTCCCTGGTCCCTTGGAAATTTAGATTAGAACAGTTAGCTTATCCTGCATTAGAGTAGATTGTGGCAGGTAGTTTAGGAGCAAGAACCAGCTTTCTTTGGAGGTCTATCTCAAGTAACAAGTCCCACAACTTGGAGATAGTACCCATGTTATCCAATCACACTGGATGCTTAGAGTGATCAAACTAGATATCTGATCAACATCCAGGGGTGCTGTGATTTGGTGATAACACTTCCTCTTCTGGGGTATTTTCTTTAGTCGGGGAATTCTTTATGTGCATGTAAGTGCTAGGCTTAGTGCTTGTTTCTGGAGCACCCACTGATTGTATAGTTTGAAAACTTGGTGCCTTTTTCCCTTGCACTTCTTCTCTTTCTCTCTTCCCTGGCATGGCCTTCTTTCTCCTTGCAGGTTCTTTAGGAATTGAGACATCATTTTCTAAGTAAGTGCCTTTTTCAAATTTTGGCCTTATGCACAAATACACCCTTATTGCGGTCCTTCCTCCAATCAGCAGTGTTAAAGGCTTCATCATCTATATCTCATGGGAGACATGTCTCTCCACATATATGTGCTTAGTATGGTAGATGAGATTTCAGTACATCTTGCGGTAGTCTATATCTACCTCACTAAGTTTGAACCTTAGTCTCTTGGCCTCCTTGAAATGATTGACTCCATCTTGGAAGTATTACATGGTGAAGGAGAAGGGTAGCTTGCTCCATGGACTCATATTCCCATCTGTCAATGTGAATATACCAATTCATAAGTGTTGGTAGAATATAATTCTTCCTCTCCATTCACGAGCGTAGTTAACTGTTCTGGGATCCTCCACTCAGCCCTGAATGTGTCATGCGTTCGCTTATACCACTTCTCTAGGCGTGATTTATGAGCGGTCATCATGGTTTAACAAGTGTATTTCTCAAACCTTTTTGCGGGTGAGGGATCCTTTTCTGGATAATCCCAAACAAAATTTTACCACCCATCGGGCACTCCAATCTCTAAAAATACAATGCTGAGGAGGACGTTATTGAAGAGTATCTTCTCTCCCTCCCGTGCGCTGCTTATAATCACATCCACGATGAATGTGGATAAGTTATAGATTGTTCCTTCAGATATCTTTCGGGATACATTTAGCCATGTCGTGTTCACTTGTGTCTAATGTTCCCGATCATTGAGCTTCCTGACCAATCGCGCAGTAATCCTCATAACTGGGTCTGAGATCTCAGCGATGTCAAAGTATCGTGACCCCTTATTGTAGTGATACATGGATATAGTCTCCTTGATAGCCTCATTTTATTCTAAATCATTGTCTAAGGACTCTTCTTCACAGATCAGGCCTATGAACTTGGATATCAGTTGTGGTGTGATGTGCATCTTGTGGCCCACAAAATAAAAGTGATCCTCATGCACACACGACATCAACCATTGGTAAAGGTGCTCAGGCTTGCCAAATTATGACAACTCATATAGTTGTAATAATCTGGCCTTCTTTTATTTAACCTTCACCTCGTCGCTGTAAATGGGCATCCCATCTACTGTCCTCTTGTTAGTTGGTTGAACCAACTCTAGCGTCATTTCCTTCTCACTTATGTTCATGCGATGTTTATAATCACTTACGGTCATATTTTGTAAGTGTGACTCCCACTATTTTCCTAGCAATACCTCATCTGGGTATTGAATTTCCGCATACCATTCTTTGTTTGTGCTTGTGAAGGCATTTGTTTGCTTTCTTTTTCCCTTTCCCTTTTTCTTCGATGAAATGGTTGTTTTCCTGGGTGCGATATTTTCTAGTCGGACTAAACTTAAATACTCATTCCTCTTTCTCTACTTTTCTATTCTACTCAATCCCAAATCTCAAAGCTTTAACTCGTTTAATGAATCCTTCTTTTTTTGTGCCCTAGCTGCCAAACCCTAACAAATAAATCCTTCCACAAGACGACACTCTTCACACAGCCTTCCTCACACCCGTCTACTCCTTCATTCTGGTTCGTAGATCTACTCTATATTCACACTCATATTTCTTGAATTCTCCTTTTTTCATAAAAAAATCTCTCTGGATGCTCTAGTCTGTAAGAGCTTCTTTCACTTCATAAATGCAACGTAGCAAATGGCTTGGCCGACCTTGTATTTATAGTTTTTCCTCTTTCCAGCATTAAATGCTATATCACCAACCAACATACTTTAACATTAAATGCAGATTTATTTCCACTAATCCCAATTTAAGCACCCTTATCTTGTGCAAAAAACCCTTTGCAACCTTCTGGCACATCAAAATCCAACCTGACCAAAGAGTCTTACATGCACGTCCACAACGCCGAATGCATTTCTTCTATCCTTTACACTATTTTTTCCCTCACCTATCCCATGTTGTTCCTTCAATCTTCATCCTTTACGTACATGGTTTCTGCAAAGCCTTCTTCACATGAACCATTCTCGTCCACCTACCTTATATGCACTTCTTAACCTTATGCATTTTTTATACTTCAACCAGGCCATTCACCGTAACTTCTACTTCCAGCTCAAAATTGTATTACAGTCCTGTACTTTGTATCACACCACCATAGACTAAATGGATACACGCTCCTATGCACATACACAACCTTCAGAAAGTAATGTCATTACCGGTGCACACGGCACAAAAAAAAAAATAGGAATAAACAACGAGAAAGGGAAACACAAGAAAAATAAATACTATAGAGAAAATTCTACTCTAACTGGCAATATTGTCTTATTTAAAAACACCAAGAAGACTTATTTATAATAGGGCTTTAGCCTACTCCCATCGAAGTGACCTGATAATCTCATCCCATCCAGTGCTTGTAACTGGAACGCGCCTAAATCAAGAATGTACGAGATGATGTAAAGGCCCAACCAATGGACTTTTAACTTCCCATGATGGCGCAAAAACTTGGAATCATATAGCAAAACCATCTTCCCAACCTCAATATTTTTGTTCTTGATTTGAATATCATGCCATGCCTTTTGTTTTGCTTTTGGAGTATTCTTAATCCACATAGCAACTGATTGTCTTTCATCTAACTACATCAAGTTATCAATCCTCTCTTCCAGCGCTTACTCATACGCTAATCCTCCTGTGTGTTCTATACACAGTGATGATAGTATGAATTCAACCGGTAAAATAGCTTCCATGCCAAACACCAATTGAAATGGTGTGCCCTTGTTTAACCTCCTGTAAGTTGTCATGTATGCCCATAGAATGGTTGATACTTTGTCATCCCAATCTTGTCTTCCAACATCACAGATCTTAGTCAATGCATGAATTAGTATTTTTTTAAATGCCTCAGCAGTTCCATTTGCTTGAGGGTGATAGGGGGTAGTCTTGTGATGGGCCACCATAAATTTTGCTAAAATAATCCTGACCATTTCATTGAGAAAGTGCATACCTCTATCACTTGTTAAAATCAAAGGAAAACCATACATGTTGATTATGTTCTCCCATAAAAATATAGTAGCTATCGCTGCGATGAAATCCTTTGTAGGCACTGCCTCTCCCCACTGTGTCAAGTAATTAGTGCAAGTGATGATATATCGTAAACCAGTCCTTCGAAAAGCTGGCGAGATTAGCCCTACAAAGTCGATTGCCCATTTGTCAAATAGTTCAACACTATTTATTGGTCACAAGGGCATTTCATCCCTCTTTCCAAGTTTTCTAATGTATTGGAAATGGTCACAATCCTTGCAAAACTCAATAAAATATTAGTAGATGGTTTCCCACCAAAGCCTTGCAAGTATAATCTTCCATGCGGTTTCATTCCCCGCATAGTGTCCTCCTACGATCCCACCATGCTCTTCCTCCATAATTTTAATGTGCTCATGTTCTAGCACGCATCAGCGTAGAACCTCATCACAGCGTAACTTGTACAAATCTCCACTAATCAACATATAAGGTGTAGAATGTATAGTCAATTTCTTCCTCTCCAAGGAATTCATTCCTTCTGGCGCCACACCTATTTTAAGAAATACTATGATGTATTCCAAGTCTGAGGGCATGCATCGTAATCTAAACAGTTTCACGTCTGGCATAATATCCTCAATTCTTTGCGCATCCTCCACTAGGTCAATTCGAGACAAGTGATCATGTCCAGAATTGCTTTTTCCTGCTCTTACTACAACTGAATATTCATTTTTTTGAAATAACAAGACCCAACGACATATGTGCCCTTGAAGAATGGAATTATTTAGTAAGTAATTCAATTCCATGTGGTTTTTGTAGAATATAAAAGGAGTTTCTAGTAGATATTGTCTAAAGTTATGCGTCACGTAGATCATTGATAGTTCTTCACACTCAGTAGTTGCGTATTTTTTCTCTGCTAGTGTCAACTTTCTGCTAGAAAAACACAAGGGATAATCAATAACCCCTTCACTAGGTTGTACCAATACTACTCCAATGGATTTTCCTGAGGCATCAACATGAATGTGGAAAGCCTTATCCCAAGAAGGAAATCGTATTATGGGCGCAGTGACAAGACTATCCTTTAAATTCTCAAATGCCTTCTATTTCACCTCTCCTGAATTGAAGGCACTCTTGTGTTTAAGAATTTATTCTAATGGTGCAACTATCTTGGCATACCCCTTAATGAACTTCATTTAGTACCCTGTATTCCCAAGGAATCCATGCACTATGATTTGACTATTACATTCCCCCAACCCCACAATGACTACAACTTTGGTAGGATTTACTAATAAGATCTCCCTATATATGATATGCCCTAATAGGGTTCCAAATGGGGTAGTAAAGACACATTTCTTAATGTTGAGGGATATCCTCAACTACCAACATCTCTCAAACATAAATCTTAAGTTATCACAATGGTCTTTAATTAGCCCATACACTGTTCAATCATCTAGGTAGACTTGAAGAAATTTGTGGATGAAGTCCTGAAATGCTTGTACCATAATGTGTGAGAACATAGCAGGTGCATTCTTCAATCCAAAAGGCATAACCATGTATGAAAAAAATTCCCTGCTCAATGGATAAAGTCATCTTTCTTTGGTATTCCTTCACAATTCTTACTTGGTGGTACCCCGAGAATCCATCCGTGAAGGAATATAATTCACGCATGACCACTCCTTCCAAAATTTCTTCAGTAAATGAGGTTGGGAAGGGATCAATGAAACACTGTATTTAGGTCCCTGTAGTCAACATAGATCCTTATCCTCCTGTCTTTTTTTATATTGATGACCATTGGGGTTATCCACGCTGACTCTTCAGTGACCTCAATAATGTATTATGCTATCTTCTTGTATATCTCTTCCTTGACCCATACGTGCAAGTTTCGATTCATCCGGTAACACCTCTTCCAAACCAGGAATACACTCTCCTTCAACTTGATCCTCATATCCCCTAAAGAATGGTGAAATCCTTTGAGTTCATGGTACTCGCGAGGTAAAAAATACTTAAAATTGCGTAATAGATCAATGATCTTAGAAAATTCCTCATCCGACAAATAATCCTCAATGATAGCCTTGTTAGGTTCTTCCTCTGAACCAATTTTAATGTTATTTGTTTTTAAAGGGTTATGGTAGGTGTGCACTCACTCATCAGCACTATCTATGACCTCGCGCATACCTACAAAATGTATAACATCTAGACTATTCATCTCTTAACCATCGATCACATAAACCATTTTCCCTTTTTCATTTTCCATGCACACACGCTCAAGTTGTATCTTTTCTAATTCCTCTTCATCAAAGTGCATCTCTAAACTAGGTTCTCCTAGTAGCTCCTTTATTCTATCTTCTTCCATAGCACTATCTCCCATTATAAGGCACTTGAAAACTTATAACGCTTTATCCACTGATGGCTTCATACTCCCATACTCGACAGCTTGAATGAGATCAGCCGTCAATTCTTTCCAATTACCTAATTGATGACACATCTCTGAGTGGATATACTGTGCATGCACACAACCTTGTAAGGTGGAATACAACTTATCCACCTATAACAAGGGTGGTAAATCTTCTACTCCTTCTATTCAAGCCTTTTCACATGCCTGGACATGAAATGAAGTGGTCTCTTTACCATGATAGTCTTGTATAGCCATGGGAGCATTACTCCTGGAGAACCTTACAGAAAGTGTAATTCTCACTTTGTGCCACTCTAGGAGGTTCTCTTGATGTGTATCCCACCAGATCACAATAGTCCCAAGTAGGTAATAGTTAAACATCTCTCTTCTCTCTTTTTGTTTTTTCCACTAGAGCCTCCATTTCTCGTAAGAAATATTTCAGGATTGGCCCCTCCAGAGTAAATTGATAACTTCTTTCCTCCTAGGTGTCACCAAAATGGATGCGTGCCTTTATTACTCTTATTATAGATCCTCTCAATTTTCATCCAATCATACTCATAAGTCCCATGCGCCTAATTGTCACATGTCATACTAGTGGTATCACTCAAGGATTGAGCATCCTCAAACTAGATAAATCCCCCTGTGGGATGAATTATCTCATGATCTCTAATGGAGCACACATATATTCTATCAATTACTTCTTCTCCTAAGGGATCAGTATAGGGAATTGACTTCCCATCAGTTAAAGGGATAATGACCCCATTCTTCCTTGTTCTCAAAACTAATGTATCCTTTGTAAAACCTGCATGTCATCATTGTTCTTATAACACCATGGGCACCCTTAAAGTAATGCTAGAAAATTCTCTGCCTTGGCAAGCACCAAGACTTCAGAGTCTCCAGTAAACTTGGCCCCTTGAATGGTGATAGTTGCATCCTACAAGACTCTAATGGGCATTGCCTTCATTATTTTTGCCATATACAACACATTCAAAGATGGATATAATGTGGGCTTTCCCATTTGATGCTATGCATCTCAATATGATAACATTTACCTCTGATCCTATGTTAATGGGGATGTTACTAAGGAGCCACCCTTTAACGACTACATTTAAGGTGTGATTTCCTTGTCATATTCAAGGCTATAAGGGGGAACATTTTGCATGTACAAGACCTACCTTTTGTTCTTATCTCCAAAGTGTGGTGCCTTATCCCATAACCATTCTCCTAAAAAGGGAACAATATTATTTTTGCTTCAACATCCTATATACTTCTTTTACCTCATAAAGGATCATCCTTTTGAGCCTCGAAACTCTTCCCTTGCCCCAACTTCTTTGATTTTTCTTTTAGACATTGGATCTCCCCCTTGGAGATTATGAATCACATCCATAGTTTCTTGATACACTTACTTCTGAGTGAGCAAGGATCCAGATAACTTTCCATGTGCCACTTCTTCTTTTGATACTAGTATCCTATGTCTTGGCATCTCCCTAGCATGCACGACATCTATTTGCATCATCAGCAATACAAGTTCTATCCCTAACTCATGTAGCCACTCTTGGCATCTATTGTGAATCAGATTTATTGATGCTCACCATCCTAGCTGCCTTTGTCTTTCTAGTGCTTTGGGTTCATATGCTCATAAATATCTAGACACTCTTCGTACTTATGTTTATTGTCCACACCATGAGCATTATAATAGATCGGGAAACTCATGTTTGTAATGCTCTGTAGATCCACAATTATAATAGGTTCTACGTGAGAACTCACTTCTTCCTCCTCCATAGTTACCATGAACACAAAATCCTCCATGCGAAAACCCCTTACATGTGTTCCTCCATTTGCTTGCACCCCTCATAACAAAGATCATCATCCTTGGAAATACTTACAAGGACTAGTCTAAAGCACAAACCAAGATTAATAGTGACATGCATCTTATCAATCAGCCTATAGTCTTTTGTGTCATGTTTCATAGAGGTATAGATCTTGCAATAGCAAGAAACATTCTTATGGATTATCACGCATTATAGTATAGGACACTTACTTACATCATGATCCTCATGACAAATTTCATAGTCCATCGTTCATAGTGTGTACTAACCTCTGAGTGTAAATATTGTTTGCATGCCCCTCCACTTCACATTATGCACACCACATACCACTGTGATTCTACATTGGGCTGAGTTCACAAATAAATTTCTCTAACTTACTTATCCATTGCAGCAATTTTAGCCTCCAGAAAAGGATTAACACCTGTATACAAAGCTCCACAACAGCCTCAACGCGCATGGGTAGATTCTAACACCTCACGCGGGTCTATGAAATTCTTATGTGACAATTCTCTTATAAATGGTGTTATCAATCCCCCAAAAAACTATTGAGCATGTTGAAAGTGATGAATGTCATAGGATAGTTTAGACAAGAGAGTATTGAAATGTGTATCATATTCCTTCATGCTCTTTGTCACTCCCTGTTGGATTTCCTGTAGTAGCACTGATGATCTTCTGCTCAAAATTTAGGATATGTAACTCTTCTAGGAAGGTGTTTTTCAATGCGTTATAATCTATCATCATATAATGGGCATCATACTTCCTATACCCAACCTATACATGCATGTGTCCTTGCTATTTTGTTGTACAAACTGACTTACCTTCTGCTCTGGGGTAGTGATCCCTTTCACACGTGCCATAGTAATCTAACACATTTATGGACATGCTCTGTAGTATCTTTAATACCTATGTAATTTGGTTGATGCAGAGACATATAAAAAAAAACTTACGGTTATGGTTGAGGACCTTATCCACCTGACCAAAAATTTTGATTCCCTTCGGTATTTCCTCCTCCACCAAATCCACTAAATCTACCAGGTCCTGTGCTTCCTGATCCACCTGATCTTCCTCTAGCTCAACCAGTTCCTGATGTAGCCAGCAATGGGCCTGAGGTGGTCCCATCAAGTGTTCCAATGTCCTACTAAACTATGCACCAATGGTTTGCGATATTGTCCCACTGCCATTTTTGTGTCCTATGCCCATTCCAAACATGATACCCAAAATTTGTGTGTTTTCATTCTACCCAAAAATTCCTTCAAATATTGGAATTGATTGCACATCCATAGATGTCCCAAATGATAAATTAGACCTCCTGGGCACCCATAGGTCACTTTTTACCAATACCAACTAGGTTAGTAATGCTTGTTTCTTGATTTGGAAAACCAAGTGCCAAGGTCCAGTCACTAGGTGGGTTTAGATGCGTGCTGACGAATCTTCATTCTCCACACGACGAAATCTCATTAGAAACTGAAGAGGTCTCTCTCCTGCGCTTTTCAAGATGGGGTAGCATAGACTGCTCAGGTTGTCCTCTGAGTGAACCTCAATTCCTTCCTATAACATCTACCTCCATAGATAGATCACACTTGCAACCTCACGTTTTCTAGAAATCTCCCTTTCACTTGCTTCACCATACTTGAGTCCCATCTCTTCTCTTTCTTTCTAATCCGCAATGTCTTCCAAACTTAGGGTAATGATCAAGATCTTCATTGTGAGAGGGATAACATGTGGAAATTATCCTCTGGGCTCCCTCAGAAACTTTAATTCTACAAATTCTGGGAAAGAATACGTAGAAATGGCATATTTCAGAGCATAGTTTGTCAGCACTCCTTTCCACCAGTGATCAACAATACATGTCCAAGTAAGTTTTGTATCTTGAAGCCTCTGGTAATCATCTGGGGCCCATATGCGTGCTCTATAGTACCAAATTTTTCTAGATGCATATGTTGAGATCTATTCGTATAGATCTACTGGTCAAAAATAGAATAAAGTCTCATATAACTCATAGTAGAATTTCTTTTCTTCCTATATACCTACATCAAAATCAGGTCCAGTGCTGAATCTTTGAGCAAACTCATCCTCCGTGCCCTTGAACCATGTTTCAAAACTTTATAAGGTCAAATGCTCTATCATCATGCATTACAGGGAGAAAGATGCATGCCATTTCCTACAACAACTTCGAAAAGAGGTCTTGGAAATTGAACCAAGATGTAGTCATTTCTATAGCCTTAAAAGAATAGGAAAAATCCCATGCGTATCGGCTTATCACTGAGTGGGAGATGGGTTCTCACCCAAGGCACATGTGGGTGTTGAGCCTCTCCTTTATGTGGGTTGTGTGAAAATGCATTATCTATGACCAATACTAAAATGAAGAAGAATGGAAAAGAGCCATGTATTCATCCTGGGAGCTTATAATCACATATATTCATATTCAGCATGTTTAATAACCACATTACATCTATTAAGGTCATTACAGACCAATATAACAGTGCATATCAGAATCATGCATCAAAACCAGACTTAGGTCCCTCACAATATAAAGGAACCACATAGACCCATCCCCTTGATATATCATTAATCCTACAGATATTCTAAGCCTAACCCATAGAAACTTCCCATTATATTTATGCAGAGCTTCACCTCTCATCTCCCTTCCTGATCGATCCATTTCCTCTATATTCTATTTTCCATCGATCCATTTCCTCTACCTGGCGCTTGTATTTATAGCCTTAGCAACCACATCCATGCCTTTATGAAGTTATAGAGATGGTTTCCAAGTGTCAAGGTGGTCCTCCATGGGAGCATGCCTCTTCATATCCTGAACTCCAACTCTTCGCAATGATGACTTTCTGGATCCTTCTATCGCATGGAATATTCCTTCCTAGGCCACCAAGTTTACAGGCTAGCACCTTATCCACTCTACATGCACATTCAGTCATGATTTTCTAATGTGCTGTCCAGAATCATTGAATATGGCTAAGTCCCAGAACCCTTCCTTTTCTTTGCACGTGGGCCAAGGGTATTTACTAAACCCTTCAAAAACCTTGTCCTGCGTGCCTTTACCTTGCACGCCCTTCTCCAATTAGGCCCTGCATGCCCACACACCTTTTTGTACTTAGCTGATAATTTAGGCCCAACATCACCCCACACTATGCCTTGTTCTCTATCCTCAGAAACACTTTTAAAGAATAAAATAATAGTGGGCTCTTACAGTGGTTGGAAGAGAAAAAATAAAGGAATGAAGATTTGGAGAAAGAATGAAAGAATTGGGTAACTCATGCTTATTGATGAAGAAGGAGAGGGAAATATTTCCTTATATCTTCCTCTAACTTTTCCCAGGTATCCACCTTGCTCGGGGCCTATTGACAGAGGTCACCTACTAGGGCACTCACCTCCTCAAAACTTAGCCCTTCCCCCTTGGCACTCATTGTCTCAACAACTTCCTCCAATTTTTTTCCCCAAATCCTCGAGTGCATCCATCCTCCAAGTGATTTGGTGGTACAAATCTTTCATCTGGTTCTTGATCGAGCCTCACAAGGTCTCGATGGCCTCTGACTTCTTCTCTACTTCATCTAGGATTTTATCTCGCTCAGATCTATTTCCCTTATTCTTCTCCTAGAACTCCTTGAGCTCTGCCTCATGTGTGGAAACCAAGATGCTTGCCACACTTTCTCCATCCGCACAATTATCATAGGTAACCTCAGCAACTTGTGTAGTGATCCTTCACATCGGCAAGGATCTTGTTGTACTGGGAAACAATTTCTACAACCTTCATCTTATCCTCCCTTTCTTTGCACATGCCAACACCTCTTTTACAAAATCTAAGGAAAGTGGTTTCCTTTCCATGGTGATAATGATGAGTCAAGTCCTCTAGGAATTACAAGGTTGATCCATACTTTTTCTCAGGTGGATTCAAGTCAAGATGCTTTAGGATAATGGCATCTGTGATCATCTCCACCTTCTTGGAGACCTTGTGCACCCTTGATTTTTCTTCCTTCAGCTCATGCCTCAACTAGGCACTGATTAACTCCTCCTGCTTCAGGTCCTTGATTTTCTCTAGGAGTTCCTCTTCCTTTTTCTCCAGCTCTACCTCTAGGAACTTTACCCTATCATTTCTTTCAGAAGATCATGGCCTGTACCTCAACCAAAACCTTGTTGAGTGCATTGTAGATTTTCTCATCTGATAATTGTTGAGGAACTTTACCAAGGGTTTTGTTCCCTTTGTTTTTGTAATCTTCATCAATGCCCCTTGGCTTACTTCAAATTTGGGCTCGTCAATGTGGGACTCAAATTCCCAAGAAAGTATTTTCCTCATCTAAGGGTATGCACCTTCCTCATCAAATGACATCATGGCCAATAGTTGCTCTGTCATTGAACAGTACTTTGAAAACATGTGTAGTACCTTGTTTGGATCATCAACATAACCCATGCCCTTTTCTTGTTCTTACTTATGTATGTTCCCCCTATGTGCACGTGGCCTTTGGAAAGCTTACACCCAAACTGGGATCTCCCCCCATGTTGCCATACTCCTTTCTATGCTTTCCTCTTCTCCTTCCTTCAAGATCTCATCTGCACTCCGCTCCACCTCTTGTTCTACCAGGTCCTTGATGATTCCCACCACTTCCCTCTGTACAACTTCCTCTAATTGTTCCTTTGTGAGGCTTGGGGTCCTCTGATCTTTTGTATTCACTTCCTCACTCTCCCCCTTGTCCTAAGACCTTCTTCTTTGTCATTCTTCCTTGTCATCCTCTTCCTCATCTCCTTCCTCCATCTGAATCATGTGCACTCATATACTAGAGGGTCTTCACCTCCCTCAGGCTCATCATCATATTTTTCACCTATGTAGGCCTCCAAGATTTCTATTTCCTCTGAATCAATATTCTCTGCCACCTTCTTCCTTTTCCTAACTGGTGATTCCAGTATAGGAGATTTTTCTCTCTCTTCCTCTCTATCTAGTGACTTCTCCTTTATGAAAGGTTCTTTCCTGATCTAGTGTTTTCCTCTTCTAGGGTCTTTTCTTTGATCAGGGACTTATTTCTACACGCATGTAAGTGCTAGGCTTAGTGACTTTCTTCCAGCAGTGCCCACTGATTGGTATAGTTTGAGTACTTGGTGCCTTTTTCTCCTTGCACCTCTTCTCTTTCTCTCTTTCCTGACAAGTGGCATTCTTTCTCCCTATAGGATCTTCAGGAATGGAGACATCATCCTCTAAGTAAGTGCCACTTTTCAAATTTTGGCCTTATGCATGTAGATACACCCTTTCTACGGTCCTTCCTGCAATAGGAAGCGTCAAAGGCTTCATCATCTGTATCTCATGGGAGACATATCTCTCCACGTATGTGCTTTCTTCTTTTGGTAGACTAGCTTCTGATATAACTCCTGGTAGTCTACATCTACCTCACTAAGGTTGAACCTTAGTCTCTTGGCTTCCTTAAACCGATTGACCCTGACTTGGAAGTATTGAGCGGTGAAAGAGAAGGGTAGCTTTCACCCATGGACTCATATTCCCATCTGTCAATGTAAATATACCAATGCAAAAGTGTTGGTATAGCTTGCAAATTCTGCCTCTCCATTCACAAACATGGGAAACTTTTCTAGGATCCTCCACTCATCCCTGAATTCTTCACGCATTCACTTATAGCACTTCTCCAGGCGCACTTTGTGAGCAGCCGTCATGTTTTCACAAGTGTATTTCAAAACCTTTTTTACAGGCGAAGGGATCCTCTTTAGAATATTTTGAAACAAACTTTTCTGGCCCATCAGGCACTCCAATCTCTGAAAATACAATAGTGAGGAGGACATTACTAAAGAGTATCTTCTCTCCCTCCTACATGCTACTTATAATCTCATCGTGATGAAAGTGGATAAGTTATAGATTATTCCTTCAAATATCTTTTGACATACATTTATCCATGCCTTGTTCACTTTTGTCCAATGTTCCTAATCATTGATCTTGGTGACCAAGCATGTGGCCATCCTCATAATTAGGGTCTGGGATCTCGAGTGATGTCAAAGTATCACGACCCTTTCTTGTAGTCATACATGGCTATAGTCTCCTTGATATCCTCCTTGTCTTCTAAATTGTTCGTCTAAGGAATTTCCTTCATAGATCAAACCTGTCACTTGGATATCAGTTGTGGTGTGATGCACGTTTGTGCCCCACAAAATAAAAGTGGTCCTCATACACACATGACATCACCCATTTGTAAAGGTGCTCAGGCTTGCCAAAGTATGGAAACTCATATAGTTGTAATAATGCTATCCTTCTCTAATTTGACCTTCACCTCGTCGCTATAAATGGGCATCCCATCTGGTGTCCTCTTGTTAGTTGGTCAAACCAACTCTAGCTCCATTTATTTCTCGGTTGTATTTGTGTGATGGTTATAATCACTTACCGCCATCTTCCTTAGGTGAGACTCCCACTCTTTTCCTAGAAATACCCCATCTGGTTACTACATTTCCACATACCATTCTTCATTGGTGCTCGCAATGGTAGTTGTTTACTTTCCCTTTCCCTTGCCCTTTGTTTTTTAGGTGAAATGGTTGGTTTTCCTAGGTGCCATATTTTCTAGTCAGACTGAACTTAAATACTCCTTCCTCTTGCTCTGTTCTACTACTCTGCTCAATCCCAAAGATCAAAGCTTCAAATTCTAGAATGAATCCTTATTTCTCCGTGCCCTAGCTGCTAAAACCCTAACCAGGAACTCCTTCCATAAGATGACACTCTTCACATATCCTTCCTCATGCCCATGTACTCCTTCCTTCTGGTTCATAGATCTACTCTAGCATTCACACTCAAATTTCCTGGATTCTCCTTTCTTCAAAAAATTCTCTCTAGATGCTCTAGTTTGCAAGAGACTTCTTTCACTTCATAAACGTAAGGTAACAAATGACTTGGTTGACCTTGTATTTATAGTTTTTACTTCTTTCCAGCATTAAATGCTATATCACCTACCAACATACTTTAACATTAAATGTAGATTTTTCCACTAAGACCAAATTTAAGAGCCCTTACCCATGTGCCACATCCTATGTGAAAAAACCCTTTACAACCTTCTGGCATGCAAAAATCCAACCCGACTGAAGACTCTTACATGTGCATCCACAGCATGCCGAAGGCACTTCTTCTGTCCTTTACCCTATTTTTTCCCTCACCTACTCTCATGTTGTTCCTACGCTCTTCATCCTTTCTATACATGGTTTCTGCAAATCCTTCTTGAACACCAACCATTCTCGTCCACCTCTCTTTTATGTGCTTCTTAACCTTACGCACTTTTTATCCTTCAACCGGGCTATTCACCTGTAACTTATATTGCTATCTCAAACTTTTATTACAGGCCTATACTTCATATCACTCCACCCCACACTAAACAGATGTGTGGTCCTTTGTGCATACACAACCTTCAGAAAGTAATGTGGTTACCAGTGCACACAGCACAAAACAAAACAAAAGAAAGGAACAAATAATGAGAAAGGGAAACACAAGAAAAGAAAATGCACTAAATAAAATTATACTCTAACTGGCAATACTACCTTATTTACAAACACCAAGAAGACTTATTTATAGTAGGGCTTCAGCCTACTCCCATTGAAGTGACCTAGTAATGTCTTCCCATCTAGCACTTTGTAACTGACACACACTTGAATCAAGGATGTACGAGATGATGTAAGGGCCCAACCAATGGAATTTAACTTCCCAAGATGGCATAGAAACTTGGAATCATATAGCAAAACCATCTGCCCAACCTCAAACTTTTTTTTCTTGATGTGACGATCATGCCATGCCTTTTGTTTTCATTTTTCAGTCTTCTGACTCCACCTAGCAAGTGATCATCTTTCATCTAACAACATAAACTTATCAATCCTCTCTTCCAACTCTTTCTCATCAGCTAATCCTCATGTGTGTGTTATACACAGTGATGGTAACATGAATTCAACTGGTAAAACAGCTTCTCCATGCCAAACACCAATTGAAATGGTGTGGCCTTATTCAACCTCTTGTAAGTTATCCTGTATGCCCATAGAATGGATGATACTTTGTCATCCCAATCTTGTCTTCCAATGTCACAGATCTTAGTCAACGTGTGACTTAGTATTTTGTTAAATGCCTTAGCAGTTCCATTTGCTTTAGGGTGATAGGGGGTAGTCTTGTGATGGGCCACCATAAATTATGCTAATAGAATCCTGACCGTTTCATTGAGAAAGTGCGTACCTCTATCACTGGTTAAACTCAAAGGACAACCATACCTATTGATTATTTTCTCCCATAAAAATATAGTAGCTATCTCTATAGTGAAATCCTTTGTAGGTGTTGCCTCTACCCACCATGTTAAGTAATCAATCCAAGTGATGATATACCATGAACCAGTCCTTCGCGTGGCTAGAGATTGGCCCTA
The DNA here is from genome assembly GCA_019776745.2 of Taxus chinensis. Classification (NCBI taxonomy): domain Eukaryota; kingdom Viridiplantae; phylum Streptophyta; class Pinopsida; order Cupressales; family Taxaceae; genus Taxus; species Taxus chinensis. The sequence goes on from CM034147.1 coordinate 823,402,351, forward strand.
CAAATTTGATTGCCCATTTTTCAAATGGTTCATCACTGGCTATTGGTTGCAAGGGCATTTCATCCATCTTTCTAGGTTTTCCAAGGTGCTGGAAATGGTCACAGGCCTTGCAAAAATCAATACAATATTGGTAGATGGTTTCCCACCAAATCCTGTGCGAGTAAAATCTTCCACGCGGTTGCATTCCCTACATAGTTTCCTCCTGCAATCCCACCATGCGCTTCTTCCATAATTGTAATGTGCTCATGTTCTAGCACACATCAACATAGAACCTCATCACGGCCTAACTTGTACAAATCTCCACTAATTAGCATGTAAGGTGTGTGCACGTATAGCCAACTACTTCCTCTCCAAGGCCTTCATTCCTTTCGGAACCACACCTTTTTTAAGAAATACTGCAATGTATTCTAAGTCTGAGGGCGTGTGCCATAACCTAAACAGTTGCATGTCTGGCATAGTATCCTCAATACTCTCTGTCTGTCCTCCCCTGAGTCAATCCTAGACAAGTGATCAGGTCAAGAATTACTTTTTCCTGGTTTTACTACAACTGAAAATTCAAATTCTTGAAATAACAGGACCCAGTGACATATGCGCCTTGTAGAATGTGCTTTTTTACTAAGTAATTCAATTCCATGTGGTCTGTGTAGAATATAAAAGGTGTTTTTAGTAAGATATTGTTTGAACTTATGTAGTGCGTAGATCATAGATAATGCTTCTGTGCTTAGTAGTTGTGTAATTTTTCTCTGCTGGTGTCAACTTTCTACTGGAAAAACACAAGGGATGATAAACAACCCCTTCACCAGGTTATACTAGTACTACTCCAATGGATGTTCTTGAGGCATCAACATGAACATGGAAAGGCTTATCCCAAGAAGGAAATCATAGTATGGGCGTAGTGACAAACCTATCCTTTAAAGTATCAAATTCCTTCTATTGTGCCTCTCCCCAATGGAAGGCACTCTTGTGTTTAAGAAATTATTCTAAGGGCGTAACTATCTTGGCATACCCCTTGATGAAATTCCTGTAGTACCCCGTATGCCCAAGGAATCCATGTGTACTACACTTTGACTAGTAGGTTCCCCCAACCCCACAATGACTACAACTTTCTTGGGATCTACTAGTAAGCCCTCCCTACATATGATATGCCCCAATAAGGTTCCAAATGGGGTAGCAGAGACACATTTCTTAATGTTGAGGGATATCCTCAACTGCCAACACCTATCAAACATCAATCTTAAGTTATCACAATGGTCCTTAACTAGCCCATACATTTTCTAATCATACAGGTAAACTTGAAGAAATTTATGGATGAAGTATGGAAATGCATGCGTAAGAACACAACATGTGCATTCTTCAATCCAAAAGGCATAACTGTGTAGGAAAAAATTCCCCACTCAGTGGAGAAAGTCATCTTTCTTTGGTCTTCCTTTGCAATCCTTACTTGGTGGTACCCTTAGAACCCATCTGTAAAGGAATAGACTTCGTGCCTAGCCACTCCTTCAAAAATTTCTTCAGTGAAGGGGTTGGAAAAGGGTCAATGACACAAACTACATTTTAGTCCCTGTAGTCAACACAAATCCTTATCCTCCATCCTTTTTGATACTTATGACCATTGGACTTACCAACTACGATTCTTCAACAACCTCAATAATGCCTGATGTTATCATATTTTCTATCCTTTGACCTTTACGTAAGTTAGGATTCATCCGGTTTTGTCTTTTCTAAACCGGGTGAGCACCCTCCTTTAACTTGATCCTCATCTCCCCTAAGGAATGGTGAACGCCTTTGATTTCATGGTACCCATGAGGGAATAAATCCTAAAACTCATGTAATAGATCAATGATCTTAGAAACTTCCTTCTCTAACCAATAATCCCCAATGATAGCCTCCTTAGGTTCTTCTTCTAAACCAATTTTAACCTTCTTTGTCTTTAAAGGTTCATATTAGGTGCGCACTTTCTCATCAACACTATCTATGACCTCGTGCATACCTCCAGAATGGTTAACATCTAGACTCTCTAGCTCTTCACCATCAATCACATAAACCATTTTCCCCTTTTCCTTTTCCATGCAAGCACACTCAAGTTGTATATTTTTTTATTCATCTTCATCAAAACACATCCCTAAACCAGATTCTCCTAGGTAAATATTGTATTCTATCATCTGTCATAGTACTATCCCCCATTGTAAGGCACTTGGCAACCTATAACACCTTATTCACCGATGGCTTCTCACTCCTATACTCAAAATCTTGAATGAGATCAGCTATTAATTCTTTCCAATTACCTATTTGATGACGCATCTCTGTTTGGATTTACCATACGCTGCGCACAACCTTGTAAGGTGGAATAAAAATTATGCACCCATAACAAGGGGTGGTAAATCCTTCTACTCCTTCTATCCAGCCTTTTCACATGCCTGGACATGAAATGAAGCGGTCTCTTTACCATGATAGTCTTGTATAGCCATGGGGAGCATTACTCCTAGAGAACCTTACAGAAAGTGTAATTCTCACTTTGTGCCACTCTAGGAGGTTCTCTTGATGTGTATCCCACCAGATCACAATAGTCCCAAGTAGGTAATAGTTAAACATCTCTCTTCTCTCTTTTTGTTTTTTCCACTAGGCCTCCATTTCTTGCAAGAAATATTTAAGATTGGCCCCTCCAGAGTAACTTGATAACTTTTTCCTCCTAGGTGTCAAACCCTAGCGTGCCTTTATTACTCTTGTTATAGATCCTCTCAACTATCATCCAATCATCTCATAATTCCCATGTGCCTAATTGTCACATCCCATACTAGTGGTATCACTCAAGGGACTGAGCATCCTCAAACTAGATAACTCCCCCCGTGGGATGAATTATCTCAAGATCTCTAATGGATCACACATAGATTTTATCAAGGACTCAGTATAGGGTGTTGACTTCCCATCAGTTAAAGGGATAATGACCTGTTCTTCCTTGTTCTCAAAACTAATGTATCCTTTGTTAAACTGCATGTCATCATTGTTCTTATAACACCATGGGAACCCTATAAAGTAATGCTAGAAAATTGTCTTCCTCGGCAAGCGCCAAGACTTCAGAGTCTCTAGTAAACTTGGCCCCTTGAATGGTGATAATTGCATCCTTCAAGACTCTAATGGGCATTACCTTTGTTATTTTTTCATATACAACACATTCAAAGATGGCTATAATGTGGGCCTTCCCATTTGATGCTATGCATTCAATATGAGAACATTTACCTTTGCTCCTGTGTTAATGAGGATGTTACTAAGGATCCACCCTTCAACGACTACATTTAAGGTTATTTCCTTGTCATATTCAAGGATGTGAGGGGGAAATTTTGCATGTAGAACCTACCTTTCGTTCTCATCTCCAGTGTGTGGTACCTTCTCCCATAACCATTCTCCTAACAAGGGGAACAATATTATTTTTCCTTAACATCCTACATACTTCTTTTACCTCATCAAATTCATCCTTTAGAGCCTCGACACTCTTCCCTTGCCCCAACTGCTTTGATTTTTCTTTTAGACATTAGATCTCCCCTTGGAGACTATGAATCACATCCATAGTTTCTTAATACACTTACTTCTATTGAGAAGGATCCAAGTACTTTCCATGCACCACTTCTTCTTTTGATACTAGTATCCTATGTCTTGGCATCTCCCTGGCATGTGTGACATCTATTTGCATTATCACCAATACAAGTTCTAGCCCTGGACTCATGTGCCACTCTTGGCATCCATTGTGAATCAGATTTATTGATACTCACCATTCCAGCTCCCTTGTCTTTCCAGTGTTTCTGATTCACATGTTTGTAAAGCTTTTGACACATTTGTAATGCTCTGTAGATCCACAGTTTATAATAGGTTCTACGTGAGAACTCACTTCTTCCTCCTCCACAGTTACCATGAACACAAAATCCTCCATGGAAAGTCCCCCTTCCATGTGTTCCTCCATCTGCTTGACCTTCATAACGATGATCATCATGCTTGGAAATACTTGCAAGGCTGGTCAGGCACAGACCAAGATCAATAGTGACATGCATCTGATCAATCAACCTATAGTCTTTAGTGTCATGGGTCATAGAGGTATAGATCTTGCAATAGCAAGACACATTCTTACAGATTGCACGGTGTAGTATAGGACACTTACTTGCATCATGATCCCCATGAAAAATTTCACAGTCCATTGTTATAGTGTGTAATAACTCTATGAGCGAAAATATTGTTTGCATGCCCCTCCACTTCACATTATTTACACCACATACCACTGTAATTACATTGGGCTGAGTTTGCAGATAATTTTCTCTAACTACTTAGCCATTTCAGTGATTTGAGCCTCCAGAAAAGGGATTAACACCTGTATACATGCTCCCAACAGCCTCAACGCACATGCCAACTTCTAACACCTTCACACGGGTCTATGAAAGTCTTATGTGACAATGCTCTTATAAGGTGTTATCAATCCCCCAAAAAAATACTGAGCATGTTGAGAGGGATGAATGTCATAGGATAGTTTAGACAAGAGAGTTTTGAAATGTGTATCATATTCCCGCACACTCTCTATCATTCCCTGTTGGATTTCCTGTAGAGTGTTGATGATCTTTTGCTCAAAATTTGGGATATGAAAACTCTACTAGGGAAGGCATTTTTTCAATACGGGTGTAATCTATCACCATATGATGGGCGTCATACTTCCTATACCAACTATGTACATGCATCCTTGCAATGTTGTTACAAACTGACTTACCTTCCACTCTGGGCTAGTGATCCCTTTCACACGTCATAGTATCTCACATTTATGGACATGCTTTGTAGTATCTTTAATACCTCTATAATCTGGTTGATGCAGAGACATATCAAAAAATACTTTTAGTGGTTATGGTTGAGGTGCTTGTCCACCCAACCCAAAATTTTTATTTCCTCTAATATTTCCTCCACTACTAGATCCACTTTATCAACCAAGGTCTTGTGCCTCCTTATCCACCCAATCTTCCTCTAGATCAACCAGTTCCTCCTATGTAGCCAGCAACGGGCCTGAGGGTGGTCCCCACCAAGTGTTCCTAATGTCCTACTAAACTGTGTGCCAATGGTTTGTGATATTGTCCCATTGCCAATTTTGTGTCTCTGTGCCCACTTTCAAACATGTGATACCAAAACTTTGTGTGTTTGTACATTCTACCCAAAAATTCCTCCAAATACCAGAATTGATTGCACATCCATAGATGTCCCAAATGATAAATTAGACCTCTTGGGCACCCACCGGTCACTTCTACCAATACCAAATGGGTTAGTAATGCTCATTTCTTGATTTGGAAAACCAAGTGCTAAGGTCCAGTCACTAGGTAGTTTCAGATGCGCGCCAACGATTCTTCTTTCTCTACAAAACAAACTCTCATCATAAGTCCAAAGGGGTATCTTTCCCATGCTATATCCAAGATGGGGTATCATAGACTGACTCAGGTTCCACGTCCTCTACGTTAACCTCAATTACTTCCCACATATATGTATGTCTCCACAAATCCATCACACTTGTAACCTCATGTTTTCTAGTAATCTCCCTTTCACATCGCTTTACTATACTTGAGTCGTCTCTACTTCCCTTTCTTTTTCACTCCACAACATATGTCCATATACTCCTCCACCCTAGCTTCCTCGTCCATCACTTAGAGAAGCTTAGCCAACCATTAGGAATGTCTATAAACTCAATGGGTAAATGATCAAGATCTTCATTGCCAGAGGAATAGAACGTAAAAAATGACCCTCTCAGCTCTCTCAGCATACTCAAACTCAAAAAAATTTCCGGGTAAGAATACGTAGAAAGGGTGTATTCCATAGTATAGCTAGCCATCACTCCCTTCCACTAATGATCAATAGCATGTGTCCAAGTCTGGTCTGCATCTTACAACCTTTGGAAACCATCTTGGGTCCATGTGCAAATCTCTATAGTACCAGCTCAATCTGGACGTATATGTTGAGAGACATTCATACAAATATACTAGGAAGCAACAAAATAAAGTTTCATACAACTCATGGTAGAGGTTTTCTTCTACCCATCTACGTGTATCGAAACTTAGTTCCAATGTTGAATATTTAAGTAAACTCATCCTCCAGTGCTTTTGAACCATGTTTCAACACTCTCCAAAGTCAAATGTTTTGTCATCACGCAGTACAGGGACAAATATGCATGTCATTTCTTACAACAACTTCAAAAAGAGGCCCCAACAACGGAATCAAGATGTAGTCAATTTTTATACCCTTAAAAGAACATGAAAAATCCCATACGCGCCGACCTATCACCCAGCGGGAACTGGACAGTCACCTGAGGCACGCACGGGCATCGAGCCCCTCTTTTATGTGAATTGTGTAAGAATAAAACATATACGATAGATGATTTGATGGAAAAGAATGAAATAGAACCATACATTCATCTTGAGAGCTTAGAATGAGTGTTTAAATGAAGCATCCATTCAGATGAGAAACACATTAATAGAATACATATCTAAATCATAATGGAAAGGAGATGCACAAGGATTTACACCCATTCACATGAAATATACCTAGAATAGATCCATATATAAATATGTATAAACCAAAAACCACATATATTAATCTTCAGCATGTTCAAATAATCACATTACATCTATTAAGGTCATTACAGACCAATATGAACAGTGCAGATCAGAATCATGCATCACGAACTGGGAATTCGGTCCCTCATAATACAAAGGAACCACATAGACCCATCCCCTTGATAGCACTTTTACTCCTATAGATCTTCTAAACCCAACCCATAGGACTCTCCATGTATAGTTCTGTCAAAGCTTCGCCTCTGTCGATCATCCCTCGATCTCCACGACGACTAATTCCTTTTTTTCCTCTATCGGGCGCTTGTATTTATTTCCTTTTCCACCACCGCCATGCCTTTCTAAAGTTGTAAATCAGGTTTCCAAGTGTCAAGGTGGTCCTCCATGGGATCATGCCTCTTTAGATCTGAGCTCTCCACTCTTTTCCATGATGACCTTCTGGATCCTTCTAATGCACCTAGAATATTCCTTCCTAGGCCACCCTGTTGCTAGGTTGATAGCTTATCCACTCCGCGATGCGCAGTCGGGTCATGCTTTTCTCATGTTCTTCCATAAACATTGAATATGGCTAAGTCCCATAACTCTTCCTTTCCTTTTCGCGCGTGTCAAGGGTTCTGTTAAAGCCTTCTAAAACCCTATCCTGCGCGCCTTTACCTTGTACGCCCTTCTTTAACTAGGACACGCACATCCACGTGCCTTATCGTACTTAGCCAATAATTCATACGTCAAACATATATATATATATATATATATATATATATATATATATATATATATATATATATATTTATATATATATATATATTTATATATTTATATTTATATTTATATTTATATATATACACACTTGTGTGTATATATGTATAAATACCTTTTTTTTATTTTTTATTATAAAAAATATATAACTGAAATCTAAATTTTACTTGTATTCAAAAGAATATATATATATATTATATATATATATATATATAATAGGAACTGTGCATATATATCCAGCCATGGTTGCCACGGCTTGAATGAACATTAACAGACTATATTATAGGTTAAACGCATAGAGTGGGGAGTTAACAACAAAATATTTGGTTAGTTGGTGGGGGGTTTGGCCCCCACCCGTATTACCTTACATTAAAAAAAATAATGGGGGGGTACCAACCCCACTCCACCCCACATTTAACAAAATAAATGATGGTTGGGGTGAGGTCGGCACCCCCCCCAACTCCACACAAAAACAAACAAAGGACTAGTATAGGCCGCAAGACATTAGCTACTCCTTTATTTTTTAGGTTTCAATTTAAATAATTTCCCCAATAAACTTTATAACATTAATAATTATTAATAATAATAACAAAATATTAGTATTAACAATTAATAATTATTATTAGTAATAACAATGTTATTATTAATAATAATATTAAAATCTTAGTATTAACAATACTAACTTTCATTAATATAAGTTTTTCCATGCTAATATATATATTTATTAACAACAAATTATAATTAATAAAGTATTTTTATTTTAATATTTTTGTTACGCTAGCTATAATATTAATATATTAATATCATTAATAGATCAATAATGCTAGAACAATCAAGTGTATTGAATTTCTTTCTTTTTTTTGTTTAATTTTTCATCCAAGGTCAAGTTGAGAAGATAACAAAAATGATTATATACACAACTCATCCAACAAATGAAAATAGGAGAGGAAAGCTTTCATTTAATCTAAATATTTTAACTTCTATTTTCCTCAACTAGTTTAGTAATACATGTAAAGTTTTAGGTTCTTCAATTTACTCTCTTGTAAGGGAACAAAATAACCATTCCATTTCACAAGTAGGAGCAACCAACAAATACACGTTCCTTTCAAAATGGAGTTTCACAACCTTACAATATTTTCAAAAATGAAGGTATATATATCAACTTGCATATATTGGAAACAACCTTAAATTAAATACACGTATATCCATTTCATCTATATTTAATTCTTCCTTTCTCCAAAACAATACAAGTCTTGATAATTTCTTTTCACAATACTAATCACATTTGACATTTTAAATTTCTCAATCCACACTTTTTAAAAGGGTTTACAAGATAAAATGATTTCCAAAGAATACAACTTCCTCTCAAATTTATAACTTAAAAATTTACAATCCCCCACTCAAGTAGGAAAAAGGGAACATGAACAAATTTAACAAGGATATCAACAAGCCAAACTTAAATTCTTCAATATGTATGTCTTATCCACAAAGGTAGCTCCAACTTTGGATTTCTTCAACTTCACAAAGGAACCAAAAAACAAGCAAGGGGGAGTAGGCAACGCTCTCTACCCAACTTCAAATCCATTAAGGTGAAAATTCATCCCCTTAATGGTCCCCGAGCCCCAACCAGAGAACCATCAGGAACATTGAGCAATAATGACAACTTCCAACAAAGTGGCTTCACAAAAAACATACATACAAGACATTCAACTCAACCAAGATAACATATCCAAAAAAAATTCAATTTCATAACAACACAAAGGTTTGAAGATCAAACCAAAAAGAGAAAGGTTTATGGTAGACCACCTCCTTGATCCTCCCAAGTGAAGTGGGAGTCTTATCCTAAGCCTCCAAGTGCACAAAATAATCACACAAAATCCTTATCTCTCCCTTGCAATCATGCAAGCACATGCAACAAAATCATAAATTCATTTTCTATCCCCATAGGTAAGACTCTCATTCAAACTCCCACCAATTGCATGTCTCAAAACAACTCTCTTTTCCCTCCCCAATGGTCCCATAAACCCTTATCACACACCCAACTAAGGAAAACTACCCAACCAACACACACAAAACCATCACAAGACAAAAACACTTTTAACAAGAACAAAATTTCTTACAAACAAGAAAAATAACATAATAATAAAGGTGGAGAGCCTACCTCTCCATCAAGTTCCAAGAAAATATTCACAAGACTCTTCAAATCTAAGCCAAGAAATTTCCAAGCTCTTAAAAAAACTACAATTACAAAAGTGCACAAGAAGAGAAAAGAACAAGTAACCCACATTCCAACCAAAACTCACCAATAAATAGAAATGGAATGTGAGGTTGATGAGGTTACTCCATGTATGATGCCACTTCATCATTCCTCCATCCCCACATTCAAGTCAACACACTAAGACCAAGAAAATCAATGCACATGTAAGGACTATGACAATTGACATGTCTCAAAACTTGCACACCATGCTTTCAAGGGACATAATACATTGGGGTAGAAATAAATTGAATTAATTTTCCTTCTTTTACACTAAAAAATGGACAAAGCATTCAAAAATAATCTTTCCAACCCATAGGTAGGGTTGTTGGGTGAAATTAAGACAAGCCTTACTTGTCCCACAAGCCTCCAAAAATTCCCCCAAGTCAAAATCCAAATTTTGAACTCAGGGTGGAGTAAAACACTCCCAAATCAACATCAATTTTACTTACACAAGGACTACCAAATCTCATCATAACTATTGTCACATCTCTAACTTGGTTAACAAAAATAAGAAAGTTTAAAATTAATTAACACACATTTACAACATGCTAATAAAGTGACAAAATTTATAAATTTTAAATACACTAAACATAAATAAAACACATACAAAACTAAAGAAAGGGATCACAATACACCCCATGGCCACATATGTGAAGTCACTCCCCATGGGAGACTTCCAAACAAGACATGCAAAAAACACACTAAACAACATTACAAAAGTTATCAAATTTGGCGTTGTTACTCAACGCCCAAAATCCTTCCATGGTTTGTCCCTATCCCCCTTGATGTATGTGATAAAATTCCTACACACAAAAAATACCTCTCTAGCCTTTCGGCCGTATTAACAACATCGAGAAAATATACATATAATATCAATGTTCATCATTCAACATTTAGCAATTATGTTATCCATCAATATGACAAAATATAAACATAACATCCATGAGATTTCAATTATAGTCCAACATCCTAAAACATAACATGTCAGTATAAAATCCACATCATGAAAATAAACATATATTAAATTGTCTAACATAACTATCTAGTGCATCATAATAAAATGTAAACATAATAATGTCAATAACGTAAATATCAGTATCATGTATCATCTCCTGATCAATGTATCATAATCAAAATTTCTTAATATCAGTTCAAAAATATAAATATCAAGATAAAAAAGTGTCGAAGAGGAGTGGACACTACATCCCCCTCCCCTTAGACTCGACTTCCTCTTGTAAGTCACTAGAATAGATAAGGAAAGTAATCTCGTAAAATAGTGGCATCCTCCCAAGTGTCTATAGTCTCGTAGTACCTATCCCATAGGACTCACACTTGGTCAATATCACATCCTTGAAGGCCCAGGTTCTTGTGCTCTATGATGCGCACGAGCTCCACTGATACTTGCCCCTGCTCCTACACCTGTAATGTGGTCCAATCCAAAACATGTAAGGGATATAGAATATATCTCCTAAGTACAAATACATGAAATACATCATGCACGTGAGACAAGATGGGTGGACATGCTAGATGATAGGCCAAGGGACTGATACACTCTAAGATCTCGAAGGGACCCATAAATATAGGATCTAACTTAGAGCCATTTCCATAATGGATAGGACTCTTATGATGCCTGACACGAAGAAACACCTTCATGCCCACATCAAAACTAGAATCTTTCCTCCTTATATCTGCATACTTCTTCTTGCTATCCTAACCCTCCTGAAGCCTTTGAAAAATCAAGACAACCTGTTGCTCGATATATTGTACCAAAGCCGACCCAAGAGAAACAATTTCCTCGAATATATCCCAACTCAAAGGTGTGTTGCAATCTCTGCCATACAACGCCTGAAAAGGATCCATGCCAATCGAAATCTGAATTTTTTTTTTGTAGGAAATCTCTACCAAATACAAGTACTCCTCCCACCTAGACTACTGGTCCATGACATACATCCGTAACATATCCTCCAAGATATGATTTACCCACTCTATATGTCCATCTATCTCTGGATGATAAGTTTTACTAAAGTTAATACTTGTACCAAGAACCTGTTGAATGGTAGTATAGAAGTGAAAAGTGTATAAGGGATTACGGTTGTAGATGAGCTTCCATGGAATCTCGTGCAGTATGAAAATCTCATCAAGGTTACCCGCACTACTACACTAGCTATATAGTTTGTCTTCACTTCAGAAAAATGATTCGATTTATCCACCGTGACAATGACGGTGTTGTGATGGTATCTTGATGTTGGTAGACCTAAAATGATATCCATGGAAATGGTATCCCATTTCCACTTCGGTATGGCATGCGGGTAGAGAAGGCCAGCTAGATGCCGATGCTCGGCCTTCACCCTCTGACACTCTAAATAACATGAAACAAATTAGACTACATCTCACTAAACACCTCTCCAATGATAAATTTGTCTCAAGGTGATGTGCATCTTCTTCACCCCTTGTAGATAAGTGCCATTCATTCACCCACCTACTTAAGAAGGACGTCATGTTCATCTGGGGACTAGATCAACAGTAAGCCTTTTCTTTGCTTAAGAAATACTTGGCCAATCCACCTGTCCTCATGCCTCCAACTCTCAGGGAGCCACTCTTACTTTATATCTCTACTACGTAATTTTCTATTGGTGTGTTTCTCATCCAATATGACCTTGGTCACAAAACAAAGTGGTTTATTACCTCAATTGCACTCTCATTGCTTATGAGCTCAACTATCCCCAAATTAAAAAAGCTTGTTTGGCCATTCTTTTTACTTTTCAAAAGCTTCACCATTATCTCCTAAATACCAAAACCAAGCTGATATCCAAATTTGACCCACTCAAGTACTTGCTATCTAAACTTGCCCTCACGGGTAGAATGCCTAATTGGATCATTCTACTAACTGAGTTTGATATAGAATTTGTGCATAAGAATTCGGTTAAAGGACAAGAACTCGCTAACCAACTAGTAGAAGCACCTTTGTAATGCACTGAACCTTTGAATCTGGATTTTCCAGATGCCTCATTACTATACATTGAAGAATCTTTCATGTGACACATACATTTTGATCGGTCCTTTACTTTTCATGGTTCAGGTGTAGGGGTGGTCCTCATTACTCCTTTTGGTGACCCTATACCATATAATTTTTGTCTAGGTTTTCCTTGCACAAACAATATCACTTATCGTAGGGATGAAGCTCGATATCAAGTAGGAAATCCACCATGTCAACGTTGTGGGTGATTCTTAGTTAATTATTAAGCAGGTTAATGTTGAATACAAGGTTAAGGATGAAAATATCATACCTTACAAAAAGCTAGTAGAAACTCAAAAGGAGTACTTTATGTGCATTACATTTGAACAAATTCCAAGAGTGTAGAAAAGAGCACCAGAAGCTATGGAAACAATGGGTTCTATGCTTCGTATTCCACCAGGTTATAATGACATGCCATTCTTTGTGGAAAATTTACACCAGCCCTTGTATGACATGCAAGAGTCTTGTCTGGATTGTGATGTTGTTGGTCCTAATTCCCTGTGGTATGAGCCCATCTTTACCTATCTCAAAGACAACATGTTCCCTCCTAATATCTCTCATTCTGAAAAACAAATCCTGATTCACCAAATATCTCATTACACCCTTTTACGAGGTACGCTTTATTGTTATGGCTATGATGAGAATCTGTTACATTGTCTCGATATGACGGAGTCGATTCAAGCAATCAGGGAAGTACATGAAGGGGTGTGTGGAGCACATACTAATGGAATGGTTTTGGCCAAGAAAATTTTAAGAGTAGGCTACTATTGGCCTACCATGGACACTGATTGTTACAGTTATGTCAGGAAGTGTGTATTTTTCCAGAAGTATGGAAACTTCAACCATGCTCCATCGCAACCATTGAAACCTATCACTACCCCATGGCCATTTTCTAAATGTGGACTTAACTTGATAGGGAAGCTTAACCCTACCTCATCTGATGGTCATACCCACATCATCACAGCTACTGAATACTTTACCAAGTGGGTGGAAGCTGTCCCCTTAACCTATGTAACAGGAGCTCAGATTTCCAAATTTATCATGAATCATATCATTTGTTGATATGGAATTCTTACAGCTATTGTTACGGATAATGGAAGGTCATTCAAGAATAAAACAGTGAAAGGTCTTGGTCAACGGTTCCAAATTTTGTTAAAATGGTCTAGACCATATTATCCCCAAGGTAATGGATAGGCCAAATCCACAAACAAGACTTTGGTGAGAATAATGGAGAAAATGGTAAGTAAAACAGGTCATAATTGGTACTTGCAAATCCACCCAGTTCTTTGGGCTTACACGACCTCCATTCACACTCATATGGGTGCGACACCATACTCTCTAGTATTTGGGACAAAATCTATCATCCCACTAGAAATTGAACTTCCTTTCCTAAGAATCTCTCTTAGGGACTATCTTGATAAAGATGAAGATTACTGGGTGGCTAGACTGGCTGAATTAGAACTCCTAGATGAGAAGTGCATTTGTGCCCTTAACCACCTCAAAGTTTATCATAATAGAGTCTCTAGCTGCTACAAAAAAATAATAATACCTCATTTGTCTAAGGTTGGTGATTTAGTCATGAAGGAGAATCAGTTTAACACAAGAGAAAAATGAGAAAAGAAATGAAAGTTAAAACCACATTCGTTAGGACCTTATGTTATAGTAGCCAAGTACGGCATAGGCGCATACAAACTTTCTCACCTAGATGGTGACAAACTCCATGAACCCATGAATGCCATGCACCTTAAGCGGTTGTATGTTTAAACATGGCGCATAGTAAAAAAAGTAAAAAAAATAAAAAAACATGGTAAAATGATCAAAAATATTAAAAAATCAAAAAGAGAAAAATAAAAAGAGAAAACAGGTCATCCACAACTGAAAACCATGTAATTGTGGCGCTTTGGATAGGTCCTTGGGTAAAAACTAGTTTCCGGCACCTTGGGAGTATTAGCTGTTCACAAGCATCTTGCATCTAGAGGGTAATTTTAGTTGGCCTAGCCCTAGTTCTACCTTCAAGATTCCTTATGAGCCCACTCTTGTCAAGCCTTGATCCAACTTTGTCTTCTTTTATTTGTCTATAAGGGGCATGGTCTTTCACTATTTTGCATCTTTCGCTAGGTGTAATTCAACGATTACACCTTCTTGTTCATACACATGTGTCCTCTGCCCTTGTATATTCCACATCTAACACTCGGGTATCCACACTTTCTTGGTTAGTTGTGTATAACTCTAGAAAACCATTGGAAAACAACACAAAAACAATAGAAAATTGTTTCAAATATAAATAAAAAATAACAGAAAATTATCACATGAAAACAAATGTTATAAAAACATTTACTTACGTTTATTTGCATTGTATTTTTTCTTGCTTTGCTTGTTTGCTTGTATGGTTGCTTCATGTTTATGCATTTGTGTCATTTGTTTCTTGGTCGTACTTTGTTAGGATTCATCTTTTCTTGCTTAGATTAGATTTATTCTTACTTGTGCTTGTTTGGGTATGTTTTTGCATACTAGTGAATCATGGTGCATTATTATGTTAATTCATTGTGTTCTTTGTTAGAATATGATTGTGATAATTGCATATGCATTGTTTTATTATCACATCATCACATCTAACATCATCTATACATCATATATCAAGAAAAAGCTAAGTATACACCATCATACATGAATGATAAGCTAATAATCACATATCATATCATCAAATGGGGGAAAGTGGGATCAAAAATATCAAAATCAATCCCACCCGCCACACCCTTATCATCATATCATCCCATCCACTAAGTATGGCACATCACATAAACAAACAAATTTGATATATTCTACAAGATCAATCATCTAGAAATCAAAACACAAAGTGATACATCAACAAAATGATTGATACATATGCATGTCAAATCAAATCATCTAACATCATAAACACAACTATCTATTAATGAAAAATGATAAACAATTGTCCATCTCATATACACATATGTCATGTCAAAAATGTCCATATAATACATGTGTGGTATATCTGTATCAAAAATGGATAGACATCATGGAAGTACATCAAAAATTCCTTCATCTGAGGCATACAATAAAATGATACATCGAATCATTGAATATAAAAGCCTTCATCAGAGGTATGCATCAGAACTACTGTACAAATACATAATGATATACATAGAGCACAATCTACTCATAGCCTTCATCAAGAGGCGTATGTGGAAATACAAAACATCAAGGCTGACTCGAGCCCTTTGAAGGAGTCACCAGCCTGTCTCATGGTGACAGCATGACATGAGCATCGCTGGCTCTCCCTGGTCATGGCTTCTCCACTGGGGCCTGAGGCATCTTAGATCTAGTGCCCCTGATCAACTACTGACTATAAGAAGGCACTCACTACTTACCAAGAACTACCTCAAAATATAAGGACCTATAATAGGAGGCCCTGCACTCTGTTGTGGCCAGATCTCTATGAGTCCGGGATGTCACCGATGTACCCTCTATGCATCGGTAGGATGCTATCTCTACTAAGGATTGTTTAAGCTTTGCCTAGCCCACTACACGCTCTGCCCTGAGCCTATGTCACTCTAATATCACATGTTACAGCTGGGCCTATGTCTGCTAGTATAAATCTGTCACCTGGGCCATCTATCGAATTTGCTGGAAGTGCATAACACTGTCACCTCTTGGGACAGTGTGGGCCCAAGCATGATCTCGCTCTACTAATAAATTCACGATCTAAGCTCAAGCCTGATCTTTCTTGGCTATCATTGTCACACTCCAGGCTCGAGCCTTGTCTCTTTCTACTCTCACATCGTCTCTCTCGGCTAGAGCCTGCTGTAACTAATGTTGTAAGGTGGTTGTCTGTGCCACTAGTTGTGACACTTGGACTAGTCCCTGTGGTGCTCTAGATGACTAGCCCTGCCCTAAGACTCTAGCTATAGGAATCTATGGTGCTACCTGTCCTGGACCCTGTGGCCTTGGTCCCTCTACCTGAGTGGTACCTTGCTCATCATGTGGTATCCCATCAAAGGGATCCTCTAAGACATGACCTGATGTACCCTCTCTCTTCTCAACACTGTTCCAAATCTCTCTGGGTGGTCGAGCACCTACTACCTAGGCCTCCTCTGGGATACTAAGATGCTAGAGTAATAAAGTGGCATACAAATTCTAATAATCAGGTGTAGTACCTAGATCCTTGAACTATCATGCTGGGTCCCATGCCTGTGGGATCACCTGTGAGAAACTCACCCTGACTCAGGCCACTGGTATGCAAGGCCCCATAGTATGCCTCTTTGAATCTTAGTTTGCATACCATATGTCTGGTTGCAGAACCCCCTATATTATACCAAGATGTCACTAGCACCTGTCAACTTTGTACAGCTCTATGATGTAGTTGCAACTGCCAAGGATAAAGTTCTCTACTAAGCACACACTGAGCTCTACAACATCCTCTGGCCATTGAATATGTCTATAGGGTCTCCATATGATGTCTATCTCTGGAAGCTCATCTAACTCTCATGTGTATCTATATAGGTTGCCTAGGTGGCTTCATACATCACCACCTACTAATACCCACGCCATGTAAGATGGCTCCTCTGGGTCTCGAATATGCAAAGTGCCCATTGGGCATCAAATAGAAATGTAGTCCCATGACCAAATCTATAGTAATGAGGCTGGTCCCATAGTATTTTGACCGTGGTAAGTGATCAAATGTAAATCCCAGTACAAGTGCACCGGTATGCACTACCCCCAGCAATATCACTCACTGCTGAAAATACCATGTACTAATGGTAGTAGCCCTCTCGGGAGAGATGTCCCTATCTTAACAGTGAGTAAAAACCCACTGATAAGTAACATGATGTATAGGGGCCCCTGATACAGTGTCAGGTCAGAGATACACTCATGCAGTATAGTAGTCATACCGTCATGCGGTATGTCATCTATGTCAAAAAGGTCACTGCAAGTTTCTCTAATCTACCCTATATCAGAGGTGTACTCAATCAAAGTACCCATGATTGGAAAATGGAGAATCTGACACACATCCTCTAGGGTCACAGTCATCTCTCAAGTAGGTAGTCTAAAACACTGAATCTCACTGTGCCATTGCTCGGCTAATGTAGTCAGTAATCCATGGTCTAAAATGGTGGATAGTATCCAAGACACGGGGCCTAGCTCCACCACCTCGATAAGTATGGCCATAACATGTTGGCCTCACCGACACATACTGCCCTCTAACTTAGCAATCTGGAAACGACGTTCCCGTGTCTGTAACAATGGCGATCATCTATGCAAAATATCAATCCACTCGTCAGTCACTAACATTTCTTCTAAAAATCTATCTATTATTTTAGGGTTATCCCAAAAATCCTAATTTTCTTCGAAGTGTCATCTTTTTGGAATTTTTTTGTCTATCTTCCATCGGCCTAGGATGCCTACACACCCTTTCTCGTATCTGCGCCTCCCTTTTGGCACGTGCACATGCACATGTTTTTCTTAGAGTTCTTACACCATCTTTCATGCCCACAGGGTGTCCGATAGCAATGTGGTCCCATGAACAAATCTGTAGCAATGAGGCTAGCCCCATGGTCTTCTGACTATGGTAAGTGATCAAATGTATATCCCAGCACAAGTGCACCGGAATGCACTTCCCCCAACAATATCGCTCACTGGTGAAGATTCCATGTACTAATGGTAGTAGCCCTCTCGAGAAAGATGTCCACATCTTATCAGTGAGTAAAAACCCACTGATAAGTAACATGATGTATAGGGGCCCCCAATGTAGTGTTGGGTCTAAGATACACTCATGTAGTGCAACAGTCATACTGTCATGCGGTATGTTATCTATGTCAAAAATGTCACTGCAATTTTCTCTAATCTACCCTATATCTGAGGTGTACTTAATCAAAGTACCCATGATCGGCACATGGAGAATCCACCACACATCATCTAGGGTCACATTCATCTCCCTAGTAGGTAGTCTAAAACACTGACTCTTACTATGACATCACTTAGCTAATGTAGTTAGTAATCCATTGTCCAAAATGGTGGATGACATCCGAGACATGGGGCCTAGCCCCACCACCTCGAGAAATATGGCCATAGCACGTTGGTCTTGCTAACACATACTCCCCTCTAACTCAGCAATCTGGGAATGGTGCTCCCATTTCTGCAACACTGGTAATATGGAGGAGTGGAGGGAAGAGCTTAACCTCTAGTCACTATTTATTGGAACAATTTTGACGTCATCATACTACCACAAGAGATACGTTATCGGTCCTTATGAAAAATATAAGCAAACGACGAAGGTAGAATGACATGAAAAGCTATACTACGAATAATTGTCCATTGCTGAAAATACCAACTCCTTGCAACATACAACAATGCAATGCAAGACGAGAAGGAAACAAGCTCATTTAATAGGGAAAATAAGTACGAATGCACATATGTAACCCAACAATGGTAATTATAGTTGTACAAATGTTTTTGTTATCAAGCTAAGGAGATCCACATTTTTGTGATTGATGAAAATGGTTAACAATGATGCCCTAAGGAAGGATATATGTAAGGGGAAATGATGATGGACATTGTGTCCAAGTAAAAAGTGTTGTGCGCAATGAAACAACACCAGGAAACAAACGTGCCCCAGATTACAGACAAAGCAAACAACTAGCTTTGTGAATGGTTTTGAATCCGTTGATCCGCAAGTCATATTAATTGGGGAAGATGTGAAAAAAACTAGTAGGATATGGAGAAAATAACTTGCGCAAGACACAAGTTTCAGCCGTAATAAGCAAGTTACCATTTTTTTAGGTTTTTTACTTTTTAGGATTTTGTGAACAATTTTACCCTGTTTTATATATATATATATATATATATATATATATTGTTTTTGTTTTCTATTTTCCAAAACAGGATGGACAGTAGAAGAAAATAGAACAAATAGAATGAAGGGCCTAGGCACAACAGAAAGTACCCTGGGTGGAATAAAAAAGAAACAAATGATAAATAATGTCCTTGTGCAGTGGAAAGATTTATAAAATAATTATTTTTGAAAAATAATTATTTACAAGAGTGTGAATAAGAAGAAAATTTACCTAGGAGCAATAAAATTGCCCTAGGGGGAAGAAAGGGGTATTTGACAACATAAAATGCTCCAATACAGTGAAAAATAAGAGAAAAATAATTATTTAATAAAAAAAATTATTCCACAGTGAATAGAGGAGAAAACGGAGATCGAAACGAGCCTCCAGGCACCCACGATAGTGAAAAATAAGTTTATATACCCTACGCGGGGGGGGGGGGGGGGTAAATCACCACAACCAATTCACTTTTACAGACCAATATTGAGATTGTACCCTGAGGCTCTAATAGTGACGGGGACAATGGTGATCATAAGGGATCAATTGAGATGAGCAGATGCAGTCCAAGTGTACCAGCGGTAAGCCAAAAATGGTGACTTTGTGAGTATTTGAACCTCAATTGTCAAATTATGTCATTAATGCCCTAAAATGAGTAATTAGGGTTAGGTGATGTGTCAGCATGCATGCGTGTAGGTGCATGTGTAATATTTGGGGCACAAGCATCTTTTTGGGGGTGCATGAATACTATGACTTATGCACGCATGCATAGACACGCACTCTATAGACCCACATGCATGCGCACATGCCACACCTGTGTGTGCACGTGCACACACCAAAGGAGAGTGCACACATAGAGGGGGATGCATGTGCATAAGTGTAGGTACACAAATGATGGCACACACACTAAAAGAGTGGTGCACATGCCCAAAAGGGTACACAAGTGCTATTATCCAATATTCATCCCTCAAGGTAATTTTGATAACACGTATAAAATTCTTCAGTCCCAAGCTAGTAGATTGATTCAAGGCCTAAAATCATGTTTTTTGGGGCCCCTTCAACTTCTTTCTAACTCTCTCATCCAAGAAAAAATCCCAACGAGTTAGAAAGAATGGAAAAAATGCAAAAAATAAGGTTACAGGATTGTTTTAAAGGATTGTGGGTCTGAAGGCTGCCGATCGTACCAATGCGGGTCGTACTGAGGTTCTTCGTACCAAGTTCATGGCCGAAATACAAAGAAAATCAGCTAAGTCAGAAATTTTTGTCTCAGGCGGTCCACGGGATAGTTGGGACATTGGTACGCATGGGACGCGAATCGTCTGATTTTCCGCAAGTCATTCAGTTGCGAGCGGTGCAGAGATTTTTGTCCGAGACAGCCATGACAAAAGTACGTGCGGGAAGCTCAAAGGTGAAAAGGTCACAAAGGCTACAAGGAAGATTGAATCAGCTGATGCGGAAGAATGTGTCTGGGACAGCCGGGACACGCGGACCTGATTTTGCCGCAACATCCGCAACTCAAGGGAAAAGTCAACGTTTGACTCCTGAAACTTCAAACGGCCACAACTTTTGACTCTGAGCTCCGATTTTCAAAAAATTGGACTTTCTATAATTTCTTATTTTTAATGAGGGTAGATGTATTTAAATAAAAGAAACATATTTGGCTCCATTCAGTTAATGCTCATTCCCGTCAAATGACAGAAAATATCTGCCAGACCCAAAATGGCTGACCACACTCAGAAGGCCATAGCTTTTGCATTTCTCAACAAAATCACACAAAATTGGTACTATTGGAATCATGGTTCTAAGCCCGATGCACAATAATTAATAAATTCCATATTTTATGAGAAATCGGTGGGAATTTTTCATAAAACGTGTCCAGGTTCATAACAGTGTTTTATTTGGTAGTTGGGAGTGCAATTAAGAGGCATGGTCATCATTCTCTCTCTGCTGCATCACCTGGGACAATATGGGGAGCCTTTTTCAAGTAACACACAATCATTTCACTCCATTTAATGCCTCTTACAAGTGGTTGAAGGACATATTTCTGGATTTCCATTTTCCCCTTCTCTCTCTCTTCTCATTTTCTTATAAATTGGAGTGTTGGGCTCATTGTAAAGGAGTAGTTTTTGTAGCAAAGCTTTGCCAAAATTGCTTTGTGAATCCAATGTGTTGCAGGCCCTTGTAGTGGACTCCTTGCATGGTGATCCAGGCCCTTATCTTGTAATAGATTGAACTGTGCATATCATGAAGCAATAAAATACAAGTTTGTGGATGCATCTTCCCCTGCTGTGTTTTCTTGCATTCTCCTTGCCCATCTAATCTTGATTACAAGAATATTGTGTCTACTTTATGTTCTTGCAGGGATCCATTATCATTGTGTATGTTTGAAATGTAGTTGTGAATGCATTTTTGCTAGATCGTGGAGAACTGTCATCACCCCTTCTAGCATGCACTTTGCTTATGTATCTCACACATTGGAAGAATACTCTCACCCACCCTCCTTTTCTGGTGTATCACCACTTTAGTGTAGGATTTCATTTTATGCATTCTCTCTCCCTAGTCCCTTAGAAAGTTAGATTAGAATAGTTAGTTTACCCTACATTAGAGTAGATTGTGGCAGGTATTTTAGGAGCAAGAACCAACTTTCTCTGGAGGTCCATCTCGAGTACCAAGTCCCACAACTTGGAGATTGCACCCATGCTATCCAATCACACTGTGAGTTCAAGTATATGCACTTGTATGCACATAGGAGTGCTTTGATTCGATGATAAAAGGTGCACAAAAGATGGTGTAAGAACCCTAAGAAAAACAAGCGCATGCGCCAAAAGGGAGGTGCACACACCCAAAAAGGCGCATAGGTGTCTTATGCCAACGGAAAATTGACAAAAAAAAACCAAAAAGATGACACTTAGAATAAAATTAGGATTTTTGGGTTAACCCTAAAATGATAGATATATTTTTAGAAGAAATGTTAGTGACTGACGAGTGGATTGATATTTTGAAGAGACGATTTCCAATGTTACAGACACGGGAGTGCAATTCCCAGATTGTTGAGTTAGAGGGGAGTATGCGTCAGTGAGATAGACATGATATGGACATACTTCTCAAGGTAGTGGGGCTAGGCCCCGTCTCTCAAATGCCATCTGCCATTTTAGACCACTGATTACTGACTGCATTAGCCGAGCGATGACACAATGAGATTCAGTGTTTTAGACTGCCTACTAGGGAGATGACTGTGACCCTACATGATGTGTGGTAGATTCTTCATGTGCTGATCATGGGTACTTTAACTGAGTATACCTCTGATATAGGGCAGATTACATCAGCTTTCAGTGACCTGTTTGACATAAATGGAATAGCAATATGACTATTGCACTGCATGAGTGTATCCCTGACCTGACACTGCATTGGTGGCCCTTATACATCATGTCACTTATTAGAGAATTTTTTCTTACTGATAATATGGGGACATCTTTCCCAAGAGGGATACTATCATTAGTACATGGCATTTTCAACGGTGAGTGATATTGCTGGGGGTAGTGCATACTGGTGCACTTGTACTGGGATTTACATTTGATCACTTACCATGGTCAGAAGACCATGGAGCCAGCCTCATTGCTACATATTTCTTCATTGGACCACATTGTTATTGGATGCCATGTGGGCACTTTGCACATTCGAGACCTAGAGGAGCCATCTCACATGGCATGGGTATCAATAGGTGGCGATGTACGAGGCCACCTAGCTAGCCTATATAGATATAGATGAGACTTTGATGAACTTCCGAAGATAGACATCATATGGAGACCCTATAGACATATTCAGTGGCTAGAAGATGCCGTAGAGCTCAGTGTGTGCTTATTAGAGCACTTTATCCTTGGTAGTCGCAGCTACATTATAGAGCTATATAGAGTTTACAGGTGTCAGTGACAACTTGGTATAGTACAAGGGGTTCCGCAGCCAGATATATGGTATGCGCATCAAGATTCAAAGAGGCATACTATGGGGCCTCACATACCGGTGGCCCAAGCTAGGGTGAGTTTCTCACAGGTGGTCCCACAGGCATGGGACCCAACATTATAGGTCAGGGATCCAAGTACTACAGTAGATTATTGGACTTGGTATACCACTATCTTACCCTGGTGTCTTACTATCCCAGAGGAGGCCTAGGCAACAGGTGCTCAACCTCCCAGAGATATTTGGAATGGTGTTGAGCAGAGAGAGGGTGTAGAAGATCATGACCCAAAGGATCACTTTGATGGGATACAACATGATGAAAATGGTACCGATCAGGTATAGGGACTGAGGCCATAGGGTCCAGGACAGGCATCAACACAGATTCCTAGAGCTAGAGTCTTAGGCAGGGCCAGTAATTTAAAGCACCACATTGACCATTTCTAGTTGCACAGATAGCCACCTTGTAGCAGCAGTTACAACAGGCTCTAGCTAAGAGAGACAAGGCTAGAGAAGATAGAGATGAGGCCCGAGCCTGGAGTGTGACAGTAATATCCGAGTGAGATCAAGCTCAAGATTAGATCGTGACTTTATTATCAGAGCAAGATTAGGCTAGCCCAAGAGGTGATAGTTCTATGCACTTCTGGCATATTCGATAGATGGCCTCCCAGATGGCTTAGGTGATAGATTTATACCTGCAGACATAGGCCCAGCTACAACATGTGATATTAGAGTGAGCTAGGCTCAGGGAAGAGCATGTAATGGGCTATGTTGAGCTTACTCCAGCCTCAGGAGGGATAACATCCTACTGATGCACAGAGGGTACAACAATGACTACCCAGACTCACATAGATTTGGCCACAATAGAGGGGAAGGCCTCCTATTACATGTCGTTATATTTTAAGGTAGTTCTGGCTAAGAAGCAATTGCCTTCTTATAGTCAGGAGTTGGGCGGGGGCACCAGATCGGAGATGCCTCAGGCCTCAGTAGAGCATCCAAGACTAGGGATAGCCAACAATGCTCATGTCATGCCACCACCGCGAGATAAGCTAGTGACTCCTTCAGAGGGCTCGAGTCATCCCTGATGTTTTTTTGTTTCCACACACGCCTCTTGATGAAGGCTATGAGAATATTGTGCTCTATGTATATCATTTTGTATTTGTACAGTAGTTTTGACACATACCTCTGATGAAGGCTTTTATATTTAGTGATTCGATGTATCATTTTATTTTACTCCTTAGATGAAGACATTTTTGATGTACTGTCATGATGTATAGCCATTTTTGATACAAATATACCACACATGTATTATATGGAAATTTTTGACATGAAATATGTGTATATGAGATGGAATTTTTTTTATCATTTCTCATGGATAGATAGTTGTGTTTATCATGTTAGATTATTTTATTTGACATGTATATGTATCGATGATTTTATTGATGTATAACTTTGTGTTTTGATTTCTAGATTATTGATCTTATAGAATATATGAAATGTGTTTATTTATGTGATGTTCCATACTTAGTGGATAGGATGATATGATGATAAGGGTGCGGGAGGGATATATTTTGATATTTGCGATCCCTCTTGCCCCCATTTGATGATACGATATGTGATGATTAGCTTAGCATTCAGGTATTATGTATACTTAGATTTTTTTTTATATATGATGTTTGGATGATGTTAGATGTGATGATAGTGATGATGTGATAACAAAAAAATGCACATGCAATAAAAAAATCAAATGCTAACAAAGAACACAATGAATTAACATAATAATGCTCCATGATTCACTAGTATGAAAAAACATACCCCAACAGGTGCAAGTAAGAATAAATATAATCTAAGAAAGAAAAGATGAATCCTAAAAAAGTACGCCCAAGCAATGAATGACACAAATGCATAAGCATGAAGGAACTATACAAGCAAAAAAGCAAAGCAAGAAACAAGACAATGCAAGTAAATGTTTTTGTAATATTTCTTTTCATACGAAAATTTTCTATTATTTAGGGTTTTTGAAACAATTTTCTATTGTTTTTGTGTTGTTTTCCAATAGTTTTCTAGAGTTATGCATAGGTAACCAAGAAAGCGTGGATGCCCCAAGTGTTAGATGGGGAATATACAAAGGCAGAGCCCACGCGCGTATAAACAAGAAGGTGAAATCGTTTAATTGCCCTAGCATAAGATGGGAAATAGCGAAAGACCATGCCCCTTATAGACGAATAAAAGAAGACAAAGCCAAGTCAAGGCTTGAAAGGATTGGGCTCACAGGAAATCTCGATGGTAGAACTAGGGCTAGGTCAAGTAAAAGTACCCTCCAGATGTAAGATGCTTTTTAACAATGAATCCTCCCAAGGTGCTGGAAACCAGTTTTCACCCAAGGACCCATCCAAAGCACCAAAATTGCGTGGTTTTCACTTATGGACAACCTGTTTTCTCTTTTTCTTTTTCTCTTTATGATTTTTTTTAATTTTTGATCATTTTACCATGTTTTTTAATTTTATTTTTATTTTTTGATTATGTGTCATGTTTAAGCATAGAATTGCTTAAGGTGCATGACATTCATGGGCTCACGGAGTTCGTCACCATTGGGGTGAGCAAGTTTGTATGCCCTTGTGCCGTATTTTTCTACTGTAACATAAGGTCCTAACCAATGTGGTTCAAACATTCCTTTCTTTTCTCATTCTGCTCTTGTGTTGAACTGATTCTCCTTCATGACTACATCGCCAACCTCAAACTAACGAGGTATGATTCTTTTGTTGTAGTTTCTGGAGATTTTGTTTTAATACACTTTAAGGTGATTAAGGGCGTGAATGCGCTTCTCATCTAGGAGTTCTAATTCAGCCAGTTTAGCCACCCGATAATCTTCATATCTTTATCTAGATAGTCCCTAAGAGAGATTCTTAGGGAAGGAAGTTCAATTTCTAGTGGGATGATAGATTCTATCACAAATACTAGAGAATATCATGCTAAACCTGAATGAGTGTGTATGGAGGTCTTGTAAGCCCAAAGAGTTGGGTGGATTTGCAAGTGCCAATTACGACCTGTTTTACTTACCATTTTCTCCATTATTCTCACCAAAGTCTTGTTTTTATCTTCGGTCTTTCCATTACCTTGGGGATAGTATGGTGTAGACCATTTTAACCGGATTTGGAACCATTGACAATGACCTTTCACAATTTTATTCTTGAATGAATTTCCATTATCCGTAACAAGAGCTACAGGAATGCCATACCGAAAAATGATATGATTCATGATAAATTTGGAAATCTAAGCTCTTGTTACATAGGTTAAGGGGAAAAATTCCACCCACTTGGTAAAGTATTCAGTAGCTGTGATGATTTGGTTATGACAATTAGATGAGGTAGGGGTAAGCTTCCCTATTAAGTCAAGTCCTCATTTATAAAATGGCCATGGGGTAGTGATAGGTTGCAATGGTTGCGATGGAGCATGGTACTTCTAGAAAAGTACACACTTCCTGACATAATTGTAACAATCAGTTTCGATGGTAGGCCAATAGTAGCCTACTCTTAAAAATTTCTTGGCCAAAACCATGCCAATAGTATGTACTCCACACACCCCTTCATGTACTTATTTGATTTCTTGAATCGACTCCTTCATATTGAGACAACATAACAAATTCCCATCATAGCCACAACGATAAAGCGTACCATCTAAAAGGGTGTAATGGGCTATTTGGTGAGTTAGTCTTTGTTTCTTGGAATGGGAGATATTGGGAGGGAACGTGTTGTCTTTGAGATAGGTAAATATGGGCTCATACCATGGGGAATTGGGAGAAACAACATCACAAGCCAGATAGGACTCTTGCATGTCATACGTGGGCTGGCGTAAATTTTCCACAAAGAATAGCATGTCATTATTCCCTGGTAGAATATGAAGCATAGAACCCATTTTTGCCATAGCATCTACCAATCTGTTCTGCTCTCTTGGAATTTTCTAAAATTTAATGCGCACAAAGTACTCGTTTATAGTTTCTACCATATTTTTGTAAGGTACGATATTTTCATCCTTAACCTTGTCTTCATCATTAACCTGCTTAATAATTAACTAAGAATCACCCACAACCTTGACATGGTGGATGTCCCATTTGATAGCGAGCTTCATTCCTATGATAAGTGCCCCATACTCTGTGATATTGTTTGTGTAAGGAAAACCTAGGCGAAAATGTGGTATAGGATCACTAGAATGAGTAATGAGGACAACCCTTGCACCTAAACCATGAAAAGTAAAGGACCCGTCAAAATTTATCTACCACACGATAGAATCTTCAATGTATAGCAATGAGGCAATGAGATAGGTTGAGTACCTTGCAAAGGTGCTTATTCTAGTTGGTCAATGAGTACTTGTCCTTTAACTGGCTTCTGTTGCACATATTTTATATCAAACTCAACTAGTAGAATGATCCAATTAGCCATTCTACTGATGAGGGTAGGTTTAAACAACAAGTAATTGAGTGGGTCAACTTTGGATATCAGTTTGGTTTTGGTATTCAGTAGATAATGACGATGTTTTTGAAAAGTAAAAACAACGGCCAAGAAAGCTTTTTCAATTTGGGGATAGTTGAGCTCATAAGCGATGAGAGTCCGACTGAGGTAATACACCACTTTTCCTTTGTGACCAAGATCATATTGGGCGAGCAGTTCACCAATAGAAAATTGTGTAGTAGAGATATAAAGCAAGAGTAGCTCCCTAGGAGTTAGAGGCATGAGGACATGCAGATTGGCCAAGTATTGCTTAAGCAAAGCAAAGGATTGCTATTACTCTGGTCCCCAGATGAAGGTGACGTCCTTCTTAAGTAGGTGGGTGAACGAATGAAACTTATCTACAAGTTGGGAATTGAAGTGATGAATATCTTGTATTTTTCTTGCAAGCTGTGTAGTTGCTTAATATTCTTAGGAGGAATTTTAGTGATAACAGACACTTTAGCATGGTCTACCTCAATTCCTATTCTTGATACAATGAAGCCCAATAGTTTTCTTGATAACATGCAAAATATGCATTTATTTTGGTTTAGCTTGACGTTATACTCTCGTAGGCGTTCAAAGGTATGCCACAAAATGATAGGGTGCTATTCTCTTGTCTTAGAATTTCCAAGGATTTCATCCACATAGTCCTCCATGATATCATGAATCATATCATGAAAAATTAATGTCATTTCCCACTGATAAGTAGGTCTTGCACTTTTAAGGCCAAATGGCATTACTTGGTAAAAAAAGATACCCCAAGGAGTCGTGAAAGCCATTTTTTGCTGATCTTCATTAGAAATCTTGATTTTTTTATATCTTGAAAAGCCATCCATAAGAGATAACACCTCATATCCTACTGTTGAATCCAAAATCATGATGTATTGGCACTTGGCTAATGCAGTAAGTAATCCATGGTTCAAAATGGTGGATGGAATCCAAGACACGGGGCCTAGCCCCACCGCCTCGAGAAGTATGTCCATAGCACGTCATTATCACTTATGCATACTCCCCTCTAACTCAGTAATCTGGGAATGGTGCTCCCATGTTTGTAACACTAGCAATTGTCTCTAAAAAATATAAATCCACTCGTTATTCACTAACATTTCTTATAAAAATTGATCTATCATTCTAGGGTTAACCCAAATATTCTAATTTTCTTTGAAGTGTCATCTTTTTGGAATTTGTTTTGTCTATCTTTCATTGTCCTAAGACACCTACACACACTTTCAGGCATGTGTGGCTCTCTTTTGGTGCATGCACATGTGCCCATTTGTCTTAGGGTGCTTACACCATATTTCATGCGCTTGCGTGCCATTTCAGGCATGTCTACCACACTTTCGACGTGTGTGCCATCATTCATGTACCTGTACTTGCACGTGTGCATTCCCCTCTGTGTGTGCACTCCCACTTTGGTGTATGCACATGTGTGGTGTGTGCACATTCCTATGGGTGTGCGGAGTGTGTGTCTACACATGTGCGTGCATGTCATGGGACGCCTGCGCCCCCAAAAGATGCCTGCACCCCAAACCTTACACCTGCGCCTATGCACATGCATGCCGATGTATCACCTAACCATATTTACTCATTTTCAGGCATTAATGAAAAAATTTGACAAGTGAGATTCGAATAATCAAAAAGGTGCCATCATCGATGTGTCATTGGTACCCTTAGACTGCATCTGATCATCTCAATCGATCCCATGTGATCACCATCATCCTCGTCGTTGTCAGAGCTTGATGGTACAATCTCAATAGTGGTCGGTAAAATTGAATTGTTTGTGGTGATTTTTCCCCCCAGTGGGTAGGGTATATCAACTTCTTTCTCACCACCGTGAGTGCCTGGAGGCTCATTTTGATTGCCATTTTCTCCTATGTTCAGTGTGGAATAATTATTTTTCTTAAATAAGTATTTTCTCTTATTTTTCACCGTATTGGGGCATTTTTTGCTGTCCAATACCCCTTTCTTCCCCCTAGGGAAATTTTATTTCTCCTAGGTGATTTTTCTTTTTCTTCACACTCTCGTAAATAATTTATTTTCAAAAATAATTATTTTATTAATTTTTCCACTGCACAAGGACATTATTTGTCACTTTTTTCTTATTTCTTCCACCTAGGGTACTTTCTGTTGTTCCTAGGCCCTTCATTATATTTCTTCTATTTTCTTCTACTGTCCACCACATTTTGGAAAATAGAAAACAAAAACAATATATATATCTTGCGTCAAAAATCCAAAAACAGGACAAAATTGTTCACAAAATCCTAAAAAGTAAATAACCTACAAAAATGGTAACTTGCTTATTACAGCTAAAACTTATGTCTTGGGCATGGTATTTTATCCATATTCTACTAGTTTGTTTGACATATTCCCTGATTAATACGACTTGTGGATCGCCAGATTCACAACCATTCACAAAGCTAGTTGCTTTCTTCTTCTGTACTCTGAGGCATGTTTATTTCTTGATGTTGTTTCATTACGCACAACACTTTTTACTTCGACCCAATGTCCATCATTATTTCCCCTTGCATGTATCCTTTCTCGAAGCATCATTTTTAACCATTGTTGTCAATCACAAACATTTGGATCTCTTTAACTAGATAACAAAAAATTTGTACAAATGTCTTGACCGTTGTTGGGTTAGATATGTGTGTTCGTACTTGTTTTCCCTGTTAAATGAGCTTGTTTCCTTCTCTTCTCACATTTCATTGTTGTATGTTGCATGGAGTTGGTATTTTCAGCAATGGACAATTGATCATAGTATGGATTTTCATGTCATTCTACCTTTGTCGTATGCTTATATTTTTCATAAGGACCGATTACACAGCTCTTGTGGCAATATGATGATATCAAAATTGTTCCAATAAATGGAGGCTAAAGGATAAGCTCTTCCCTCCACTCCTCCATATTTCTTCTAGATCACTTTTCTCTCACCCCTAATCTTCCGTCTTACCAGGGCATCTTGCCCCTTCCAATTCTTCTATCTATTTCTCACCTTTTTCGATCATCGATCATCTTCCTTCATTACCCTATCAACACTCGAGGGGACATCTCTCCCTCCTATCAATTTTTCTTCTATCCTTTCAAAATTTCATCCGTCTACTATCTTTGAAGTGGTGTCACTTACGCCACCCCAAGAGGGGTAAATGTAGACACCCATAATTACGCCCAAGCAATTTAAATACTTAAATTGTGCTAATTATCTCCCTTCTTGAAAATTGGTGAAATATCATCAAAAATTTCTCGTATTCTCTCTTATCATCATTAGTTCATTACAGTATGCTAATTAATTTAGTCAACTATCCAAAGAATACCCTAATTAATGACTTTCCATTAATTAATCACCCCTTATATCTAGACTAATTAATTATATTTCTCTTTCATTTAACCAATAAATCAATGTTTAATTGATTTAATCCCCTTCTAATAGCCTAAATCATACTAATATTCCTCTAATTAGCTTCTATAAGCTTAAATCTACCTATTAGTTAATCACCTTTGATTAATTAAAGCCACCCCCAACTCCCATGACTTGCTAAGTATAAATTAAACCCTTCTAAAGTAAGGTTACCTTTTATAAAGCAACCTTATCCATTCCTAATCTTGTTATACCTTTATCCCACATGCAAAGGGATGAAGTGTTTCCTTTATCCATTGGGCTATATAAGGAGCCCTCCTTCTACCTTTATACCTACACCTAAACTTCTTGAGAAGACAAAAGAAAAGCATATAGAAAAATAGAATAAAAGATTTCCTTTTTTTCCTTGAGAATTCACCATTTTGGAAGAGCTAAGCCTCCTATTCATTGCATTCTTCAAGGATCAAACAAGCAATTTTGATTGCCATTGGAGCTACATAGGTCCATTCATTTTTTGTGGGTAATCTAGGAGAGTATAGATTTTTAATAGCATGCTAGTTTTGATCTTATATTTCAAAGTTATGATGTTTAGTATAGATATTGTTTAGCTCTTTATCTTGATGGTTCTTGGGATTTTTCTTAGCTAGGTTATAGAATTATTTAGGTGGTAGTTCTTATTTCATTTAATTTAGCTTAAGCAAATTATACATGCACACAATCGGGGTGGCGAAGGCCGAGGTGGAAGAAGCAGAGGATCCAGTAACACTTGATTCATAGTGCAAATTGCACTCCCCAACTGATCAAGAAGATACTATAAATGCACAAACTTCAAAGTGAACTTCGTGGCTTGAGCTTAAATTTGCATGCGCATAGTAGATAAAATAATCACCTCATTAATAGTTGAAAAGAAAATAAAAAATTGATCATTCTTGTAAATTAAAGTGTTGTGAGCTTTCTAGATATGAAATAGAATACAGGCTCAAAAAAATGCTATAGTGTATCAATATAAATGGGCCAAGGACTGAAGTCACCAAATAAGGTCACGCACCAATGGAATAAATCATGATGATAAGGTTGAAAAAATAAGTGGATCCACCTGCAGATTGACTGATCATGGGGACACTCCCACGACAGGTGTTTCAAAAACTCAAGGAAAGAGATAAAACTAAAATATAGATTAGGGATGTCAATATGACTAAGTATTTTTCCCACATGTAAACCTTGGTAAATAAGACACCAAAGAAAGTGGTTAACTTTAGGATCAAGAAGAGATTTCTAGGTACAGGAAAGCCAGTGAAGCCAAGTGGAATGCACAGAGTGTAATCCCCACTGAGCATTGAGCTTATCAATGGTCGGCAAGAGCTGAATCAATAGTTGATAAATTGTCCGAGTGTTGTATTGAAGGAAGGAAATTTCTTGATTCCACCACGAGTCATGCCACCAAGCTGCAAAGGTTTGTACTCCCAACTTGTGGAACATTACATGTAGTAGGAGAAATTTAATTTTATAGATAGATGGAAGATATAAATTGGCTAGATTGAATTTCAGCTAGAGTTCATGCTAAGGAGTCTAGTCTCTATGACTCACTGAATCCTTAATGGTATGAATACAATTATGAAAGAGTTGAATTTCTTTGATGCCTAGAGTTTCAATAAGTAGAATATTTCCTTCAGTGATGATAGGATACCACCAAATGTTCTACAAATTAAAATAAAACCCGATAAAAAATCCATCACCAATCCACCATATCAATGGATTCATTTATTTTAAGGATTTACAAATGCTTTTGGAAACAAAGGTACCTGTAATTTTGATAGGATCCGAAGTGATAATAACGGTATGTAATCCAATGATATTCTAGCACTTGTTGTAAGTGGCTCCAAATTCAATACAATGGCATAGAAGAATTTTCCAGGCCTGATTACCCGAAAGTCATCGGATAACCCATTTGGTACATAAGGCCACACTCTGGTGGTAAACATCAATGATCCCCATGCCACCTTGAATTGGAGGAAGGCAAAAAATATCCTAGGTAACTATGTGAAAAGAAGTTGAACTTGAACTTTTACACCATAAAAATTTCTGAAGTATCTTTACAAGATAGGAAAATAAATTACAAGAAGGGAACCAACAAGAAGAGTAATAAACATGAGTAGAAAAAGGCATCTTGGTGCAAACTTGGAATTTACCAGCTAAAGATAAGGGTTTGGAAGACCATTTGGTAAGTTTCTGCTCCACCCTGTTAATAACATAATTCCACAAAGTCATAGAGTCACTATTAAAGGAAAAGGGAATTCCAAAAAATATCAATTACTCCTCATAACTAATCAATTTCCAAGGATAGGCCTTCAATCATAGTCGAAGGTTTTAGCCATTTGAATGTTGGAACCTAAAGCCATACAAAAAGTGTCAAGACATTCAAATACCTTGGCAACATTCTACTCAAGTTTAGCAAGATTCAGAAAGGAATCATCAACAAAATGGCCATTGATAATTTGAGTCACATGATCCAAAAGAAAAATCCCCTGAATGTGACTTTGGGAAGCTTACTAGGAAATTAAATAACGTAGGGCATCGGTAACAAGCATTAAAAATGCCAATGCAAGAGGGAACCCTTTTCTGATAGAGTGGAAAGGGTCGATGGTAGTGGATTGGTGACCATTAATTTAGTGATCTTGGAAAAAGCATTCAAAAACCATGTGTTAACGGACAATTGAAAGAAAATGCCAAAGCCAAGGGATTTAAGCATTGCAAGAATGAAAAGCCACTCAATGTGATCATAAACTTTCTCAAAATCAATCTTGAGGAAGATATACCTATACAAAGAAAATGATGCCCAGTCCATAATTTCCTAGACTATAATAAGATTATCCAAGATGTAATGAAATTTTACAAAACTAGTCTTCTCAGGCCGAATGATTTTAGGTAGAATATCCACAATGCAGAAAGCCAATGCCCTGGAAATAAACTTGTAAAAACACATTCAACAGGGTGATTGTCTGCAGTTTATTCATCTATTTAGGGCTCCCTTATTTGGGAATGAAATTGATGGTTCCTTGATTGATGAAACTACTGAGATAGAAAGTCTGGAGAGCTTCATTATAGACTCAAAGAAAATCAGGTCCCATAAAAGAAAAGGTCACTTTGGAAAACTTATGTGGGAAGCCATCCAGACCTGGAGAATTTTCATCTACCAGGTAGAGAAAAGCTACATGGATCTCCTCCAAAGTGAGAGGGGAATCACTATGACAATGATCTCTTTGTGAGAGTTTAGTATGCACCACATCAATACACTTCTGTAGAGTAGTAACATGCTTAAATGAATCATCTTGAGGTTGAAAAATAAGAAGGAAGTTACCGACAAATGCATATGTGATCTTTGGGAGCTCAATAAGTTGTTGGTGAGAATCATAAATAGTTTTTATTTATTGACGAGCATGCTTTACCTAGATGGATTTAAAAAACAATTTTGAGGATTTATCTCCCACCATAAGCCAGTTAATTCTTGATCAGATCTACGCAACACAGACCAAATTGGATTCAATAAGTTTAAGATTGTGCTAAATACTAGTAGCCTGAAACTGAAGGTGAGAGTCAAAAGGATTGGACTTGAGAAGTAGAGAGATCATTTTGAATTCTTAGTGTAGATCCAAATCATCCCACCTATGAACTTGAGATACCTTTTTAAGGAATTGGTGAAGGAATATAGTGGTGTGGTGAATTTCTTCCTCCCACCATGAAATCTAGCTAGCAAAAAAAGGTGGACGTGGCACCTGTTGGTACCTAAATTGATTCTCCCTTAGGAGCTGAGCAGTATCATAGGTTTGTTAAGAAGCTTAAAAGGCAATCAAAGTATGTAATGTGTCTTTTTGTATCCAGGGATGAATGTAGATTGCTCTTTGTCACTCAGATGTGGAGAAATGGGTAGCACCCACAAAAGGACTTGACCTATCCTCACTACTTTATAGTTGTGCCTTTCAACTAGGGTGAGAGGACCCTTTTGTAACTTGTTGTTTATGGAGGAGAGGGAGATGTTCTTCCTTGTGAAGTATTAAGAAGACCTTGAAGAAAATATGATCAATGCAACAAAACCTAACTCTCACGAGTTGTCACTCTAGATAATGGAGATATTTTCTAGGCAAGGTTCATGCCACTAAAGACAATGAAAACCTGATTGTTTATGCATGTTTTACTAGTAAAAACTATGCATTTGTATACATACATGACAAATAGGGGTAGTATGGGTATGATTAATTGTTTTTGGATGAATTTTGGTGGGAGGTGAAGTAGGATAAAGTTGATTATACCAAATATTTGATAAATTTTACAGAAATGGAAACCTTGACTAACAGAATGCTTTCAAAGTAGCTAGAGTGTTCCTTTAACTAGAATATGTGCTCCAATGGAGGCCTAGATCAACACTTTTCACACAAAATTCAAGGATCCAAAATGAAGGATCAAATTGGAAAACTTAACTAAACATTATCAATCTTTGTTTCATCATGCCTAAGATACCATCAAAGGATAACAAACAATCTTAAAGTCATGCTAGGAGTCACAGTGATTTTAGATTTATTTATTTCACTATCAAATGAAATCTATTCTGATAAATGAAATTGTAAATGCCAAGAAACTATCACAAGGATAAGATCTTGTGTGATTGACACAGATTTCAATGTAAGAATGCAATGGGAACAAGAAAAACTACTTGTAGACATTTTCGAAATGAAGCAAACACAAATTTTGCTCAAGAATAACATAGATTAACTCAATTTTGGTTAAATTCATCGAATTGGGAAATTTTTTCAAAAAATCTTAGAGCTTATCAATGGTTTTACACTCGTAACCACCTTGACATGATCAAATTTAACACGAAGGAGATAAACATGCTTCTTCAGATAGTTTCTTAGAAAGATGGGTGCTATCAAACTTTTCTCTTAAGAAATAAGTTTCTGAGTCCTAACAATTCTACATTCATAAACTCCTAACCCTTTTCATTGTAAAAACATGCCTATTTATAACATTTTACAAAAAAGCATTTTCTCCCCAAAACCAGAGACATTGAGTGTACTAGTGCTCGCCATGATCTCGATTGCAATTCCCAGAATCAAATCTATAAAAAGTTTTCAGGTGCTCAGGGGGTAGATTTCTTAAAACATCTCCCGCATTCAACTCCTTCTGATAGATCACTTTTCCCTTTACTTGCCAACCACTTCCACCCCTAATCTATCCAATCTACTTCCTTGTGTAACTGGGGAGAAAAATGGAAGATCATATCGATCCCAGAGGTCAGATTTCATCTAAATGGTAAAATGCGTCCCCGGATTTCCCTCACCAAACTCAAATATAAAGTTAACTCTCCTTCCCTATTCAGCATGCAAGAAATATTGAGAAATCATGAAGACTCACACTTCCAGGAGCTCTAGAGTGAAAATGGTAGAAAAATAAGATATAGAATCATAGCTGTCGTTGATCTCTATTTTGAATTTAGACCGTACAAATGGGAGATCCATTTTAAAATGGGTCTGTAGGTTCCCTTTTTCCATTTACACACTTTTGGAAAAATGTAAAATTTTCACATTTTTCTCTGCAGCTCCACCCTTGAGAAATGAGCCGGACAAGTTTCCTAAGGTGGGTCCCAAAGGAACCGTAACCAAATTCTACTATTTCACCTCCTTTTTCCACAAAAGGAAAATTTTCCAATTTTCCTTCGAAGGTCCACACCTCTACCATTGACTAGAGAAAGTTTTGAATTTTCTCTATCGGGCCCGCATGTTATTTTGATATTTTAATCCTTTTGATGATAAGAGGAAAAAAATCCAAGTTTCGTCCAATGGTCTGCTTCCCCACCCCTTTGACTTTTCAAACTACCATGCATCACAATATCGCATCTTCAAGGCCCTTACAAGGCTTCACAATGATTTTGTGGGGGCATACTTCCATTTTAGAATTTTACTCCATTTTTCCAAAAGGGAAAAAATGCAACCTTCCTCCAAAGGTCCACATCTCTGTTTTTTACTTTTCCACGTGTCCTTTTACAGGGTCAAAGTAAGATTTTTTCCCCGCCACTTAAATTTTTGCTTTAATCAAAGCATGGCGGGGCCAAGGGTCGGCTTAAAACTTTTTTCCAAAGTAGCTAAAAAAAACAAGTTGAAGAATAAGCCCACCACACTCCATCCAATTAGAAGAAGCCACGTAAGTACCAAGAAAACCAATCAGAATTGAGCGGAGCTATGAGACCAAATTTGCTTTTATGCCAAAAAAGTAACAAGCGACAAGTTAAAACATTTTTGCGCTATCACCTGACCGACCAAAAGAAGCCACATTTCCTATTGATGTAAGGATGTAAATTTGACCAGGAGAAACGCTTGTCAAACTGTGAAATGTGGAAAAATGACCATTTGAGCCTGGAGATGAAATCTTCTCCAAGAATGGAGAATTTAGAAATGTTATAAGGTAAAATATTTAGAGAAAAATGACAACGACAACAAATCCTGACTATGAAAAATAGAAAGAACGGGACAACCCAGGTTTTTACACCCAAATATATATCTTTTCAGATGAACAGAGAAACAAGGAAATTTTTTTAGATGTATATGTGATCCTTGGTCCAAGAAAGGGTTGATTACAACAAAAAATGGAAGGTAGGTACTTCTCAGGCACAATACATGGAGATAATATATGGAAGACACCATAAATTGATAGATTTTCAATGGAAAAATGGGGTGAAACTATTTTGAGCACAAACATCTCCATATTCCATATTTTGGCAATGAGCGAGATCACTCAAGGATGACTAAATAGAAAAAAATTAAGAAAGAATATATTTTTGGGCACCATGGGAGGCCCCCCTGCCAAACAACCTTAAATGTGATCAGATGGTGGTCTGATAAAATCACTTCTAACCAAACCTTGATAACGGAGGATGTTTGTTTGCCAAAATCAAAATAAGGATGTTGTGAAAGAAGTACATGGTCGAGACATTTTAAAATTTTGTCATATCCTTCTCAAATATTGGTCCAAGTGAACCATGATTAGGGGTCAAAGCATACAAGTGTGTCCCACTTTTTGGCCATAAATATTTTAAAATCTGACTAGTAAATAAATAATTAAAAATAACTATAAAAATTTAAAAAAATCAGGTAAATTCTGGATGCCCTGCACCTTGGTATTTATAGCCTCTTAAAAATGCATGTTTGGTCATTTTATATGTGTTTGGTCATGTTTTGGTTGTCAGACATAGTTTGCTGAAAGTACAAAAACTACAAAAAAGTGGGACACAGCTATATGCTTTGACCCTTAGTCTTTAAATTCCTATCGCTATCTTAGTAAAGGATCGGAAAGGCCCTAATAGATTTTAAAATAATACCACGCTGCATGTTCACCAATACACCAATGCATATGAAGGGCACTACATTTATCATCTGGATGCTCCATAATATTAAATTCACCACACACTAACTAATAAGAAACATGTAAGTTTCACCTAACCATTTCCATAATATTGTTCTTTTGGGACTTTCATTAGGGGCGGAAAATATTAAAAATACAAAAATAAATATTATTATTAGTCATAATCACCCACATAACCCTATTATTGGGGTCCTTGCCCGAGGTAGTGATTAATGTTAAAAATTTCAGCGTGATGGAAATGATAGTACCATCCTTGCCTTCAATATGCTGCGTCTGGAAATGCATAAAATCCAGGCCAATACAAGTCATAGTATTATGAAGAAAAACACTAGAAATCTTGATTTTCTCTAAGCAAATCACATCTAAAATTCTAATTATATGGAAAGATAAATGGGTAGAGAATTTTTTAGAGGTATTTTTTAGACCCAAAACATTCCATTACATGAAATTCATGAAAAATCAAACATATCAAATTCCTCCTACTGGTTTGGAATTCCATCCTCGTAGCCAAGAGTGGGAAAATTGTTGGCAAGAAGAAGCTAGTTTGAATCATTTCTTAACAACGAATACTTAAAAACAATATTTGACACAGAATATTTGCACATAAATAATATGGTGCTTGTGTATTTTATTAATATCAAAATCAAGAATTACAGACAAATGAGAGATCTGTAATATTTATAGACATTGGATCAACTTCTATCTCATCCACAATAAATGGAAACAAATCATCTAATATGAGAAAATATGCAGAAATAGCATATTGCCCTAATTTCCCCTATTACCCCTCATGGAAATCATCTGGGAACAAAATATGTAAGATAGAACATGATCCCACAAATATTGGGATGAGAACACTATCACTTAGTTAACTAACAACTAAGGATAACTAATACCTATTGACATAAGTTTAAAGTATTTAGTTAAATAATTTAACTTATTACATTAATTCAAATCTCAACTAATGATCAATTAAGCTCATTTTTATTCCTAACATTCCCCCCTTAATTCAGTGTGATCTTAAGTGAACCGGAGATAAATTCTCTAAAAACCTCAAATTTACCTTGAGCAAGTGACTATGTGAAGACATCTACATATTGCATATCTGTTTGGAATTATTAGAGCTAGATGTTGTTATTCTGAACATGTTTACAAATGAAAAGTACCTTCACCTCAATGTGTTTGGTGCAATCATGAAAAACTGGATTCCAGACAGGTCTTACTACTCCATCATTATCAACATGTAGGATAGTTGGATATTTCTATGGTATTTCCAATCCTTCAATATAAGTCAGAGCCATATCGCTCTATAGACAAGTCCACCTGCTACACAATATTACGATTCTGTGGAGGATCTTGAAACACAAGTCTGCTTCTTACTACCCCATGATATCAGTGTAGATCCCAAAAATAATAAAAATCCTAAAGTGGATTTTCTATCATCTATGTTTCCTGCATGATCGAAATCTTAATATCCTGTTAAGAAGAAGTTATTCTTATTCTTGTATTCTAGGACATAGTCAATAGTTCCTTTAATTTACCTCAGTGTCCACTTTTCTACTTTCCAGTGAGAAACCCTTGGTTCTTACATGAACCGTGAAAGATAGATGACTACGTAGCTGATATCTTGCATAGTGTAAGTCAAGTAGATGAGACTCCCGATCAGCTACCGATAGAGAGTTGCATTTACTTGATGTGATGGATCTTCTCGAGACCGTTGAAGTTTTGTCTCCATAGGTGAGGAAAATGGCTTACAATCCATCATATTGAGCCTCTCAAGCATTGTCTTGGCGTATTTCAATTGTAATACAGAGATATTATTTTCTCTTTTCCAAACTTCAAGTCTAAGACAATAATGCAGAACCCCGAGATTGGTCATGTCGAATGATCATGTTAGATCTTTCTTTGTTGACTCAATCATCCTCACTAATCCTCTAGTGTTGACTAGATCATTGACATATACTACAATGATCACTATCCCCCCATTTATTTTTGAGATAGATATTATGATCGTATGGACTCCTATTGAATCCATGTTGAATGATATGCTTTTCAATTTTTGTGTGCCATGCCCTAGGAGAT
Source organism: Taxus chinensis (assembly GCA_019776745.2). NCBI lineage: Eukaryota > Viridiplantae > Streptophyta > Pinopsida > Cupressales > Taxaceae > Taxus > Taxus chinensis. Next base: position 823,443,103 of record CM034147.1, read on the forward strand.
TTCTTTAGACCATATAGTGATTTTACAATTTTACATACCTTTTATTCTTTACCTAGTATGAAAAAACCTTCGGGTTGATTCATGTAAACTTATTCTTGTAAATCACCATTAAGAAAGGAACTTTTCACATCCATTTGGTGTATTTTCCAACCAAATTGTGCAGCTAGAGAAAAAATTAACCTGAAAGTTTTTATCTTAGCTGTGGGAGAAAAAGTCTCCTCATAGTCAATGCCTTATTTTTTAGGATATTCCTTAGCAACTAGTCTAGCCTTGTGTTTATCAATTTTTCCATCTGCTTTGTACTTCATTTTGAAGATCCATCTGCATCAAATTGGGATTTTCCCTGGTGGAATATTTTTAAGTTGCCATGTATTATTTTTCATAAGTGACTTATATTCTACATCCATAACATCTTTCCAAGGTTTAGACTGTAGGGATTCTGAAACTTAGGAAAGCTCAATAGTTTCAACAACTTTACCTATTAAGGCACAATTGACCTCATTTCAAGCCATAATGCAAGTCCTCATTCTAGTGGTAGATGTGTTAGGGACACTATCCAATTTTGCATCTCTAATCATACTTGTATACCATTTAGGCATACGTTTTGTGATTCCTATGGGAGGTTGAATTTCATTATCTTCCCCATCATCACTATAATCATCAAAGTGATTACCATCCTTTTTTTTCATTATAGAGATGATTTTTCATCACGTGAGTATATGGAAGGAGCATATGCTTCTTTATTCTCAAAGAACTCAACATCCTGAGTAGTGTATACCATCCTTGTTTTTGGATCCATAAGTATGTAGTCAAGTGTTTCATCATTGTATCCCAAGAAGATAAATTTTTCTCATTTCATATCAAGCTTATTTCTTTGTTTCTTAGGAATGTGCATACTTTCTTTACATTAAAAAAAATAAGGTTTGTAATAGATGGCTTATGCCCTGACCATGCTTCCAGTGGTGTAGCTCCATCAAGAGCTGTAGCGGGAACTCTGTTTAGTAAATAAACTTCCATTTTAGCTGCTTTGGCCCAAAATGTTTTTGATAAAATTGCATCATCAATCATACATCATAGCATATCCAAGATAGTATGATTTCACCTTTCAAAAACAACTATTTTTTGTGTTGTGTGAGAAGGAGCCATTTGACGATGAATGCCATGTGTTTTCAAAAAATCATTGAACTCATTGCAAGTGTATTCTTCCCCTCGATCTGAGTGGAGTGTTTTTATTTTCCTACCATAATCTATTTCAAAAAGGGCTTTGAACTTCTTGAAAGTTTAAACATCTTGGTATTTTGTAAAAATACAACATATCCACATTTTTCTTGAAAAATCATTAACAAAGAGCATGAAATATTAAAACCCTAGAGTGGCTAGGTCTCATTGGTCCAAACAAATTGGTATACACCAATTCAAGTTTTGCCTTTTCTCAAAACATATTATGTTTGAATGGCACTCTATTTTGTTTTCCTATCCAAAAAATGTTGACATTTATCAATATCCTTTTTTAGAGGTGGTAAACCCCTAACCATGTCATATCAATGAAGTGTGTAAAGATAGCCAAAAGTCACATGTCCAAGTCTTCAATGCCATATTTGAGATGATGATGTATCCTTGGCTACAAGTTTTTGATAATTTTGTTGAACAAAATCCAACTGAAACATTCTTCCCACATTTCAAGCTTTTGTAACAATTTTAGAGCTTCGTGACTTATCTCGAATTAGGCACATATTTTTACCCGCTTTTACAATCAAATTCAACTTTTATATTGTGATTTAATAATTGAATCAAAAATAACACATTTTTGTCTTAACCAGGGACATAAAGTACATCTGTAAGTTTACAATTATGTTTCCCAAGTGGTAGTGAAATGGAACCAATGCCTTCAACACTGTATGATGTATCATCATTCAAATAGACATGATTTTTGCTAGGTGTTTTACTCAATGTGAAGAACCAATATTTCTTTCATGTCATATGTCAAGTTAAACCTCGAGTCGACATATCAAATTTGATTTATATAAATTGTATACGTCATTTGATTATGTAGAACATAGGAAGTCATCATCATCACATTGATCTTCATGTTTGGCTAGATTTCCTTGTTGAGTTTGTGCCTTCTTCCACTTGTTATTAGTTTGTCCCTGTTTACTCTGTTGTTGACCAAATTTTGTTTGTTGGTAATTAATCTTTTTACCACTTGATGATCCTTGTTGGAATGAGTTGTACCAACAATTCTTTAACTCATGTCCTGGTCAACCACAAATAAAACATTTTTATTTGTCATTTTTTCCTTGTTGAGTATTACCTTGCATCTGAGGTTGTTTATTAGACTTAGCCTATTTTTTTGCCTTTTTGATTAGAAGTAAGTGCCTTGCTGTTAAATTTCAGTACTTGAGGTGAATAATTTTCCTCTTGTTGTAGTATATTCACTAACTCTTCATAAAGTTGTTGTTTGAGCAGTTATGTTCAATGTGGTCACAAAAATCCTATAAGAAGGAGAAAGAGCTCGAGAAATACTATAGGAACAAGTGATTTTTAAGTTACCTCTTTTTTGAAAGCTTGAAGTGATGCACGCAAAGTTGTCCACTCTTCTAATAAACATTTCAAATTTCTCAATTGGTTGCATTTTCAAGTTTAATAGTTGAATTTGGAGATGAAGTATTGTGTTCTTATTTTTTGAATCATATACCATTTTCAGCTTGGTCCCAATATTATTTTTCTATTTTGGACTCACGAATATGAGGTTGTACCTCATCTGAAACACTAAACAAGAATATTAACTTTGTTTTCTGATTTGCATGATCAAATGTAGCTTGTTATGTAACATCTGTTAGCAGATATTGTTAATGTACCATAAACAACGGTGCATAGATTTTAAAAATCATGTTGTGCATGAATATTTAATTTCCTTGCTGGATTAATTATTAGAATGCACAAGTTAAGAATTTGGTAAAAAGAACTTTGGTGCCATAAATGCGGCCATTGTGAAATTTGAATAATAAAAGAAGAAGAATCGATACAATTTCCCCCCCTTAAAGCATACACACCCACCCCCAAAATATAATATTTTATTTATTTTAGGCTCCTTTTCACATGTGTATAATGCATTTTTCACACTATTGGCCCTGTTACAATTTTTAGCTTTGTGGCAGATTTGAAAAAAAATAACAATTTTTGGACTCTTCGCTATCTTTTGGAATACAAACAATCTCTATTTTTTTCAATTTTTACAAAATAAAGCTCATTAAAATCTAGACCAAGATGTAGATATCATAAAAACACACACTTTAAAAAAAACATTACACCTCAATCCAAGGTACCAATTTGAAAGTTATGGCTCTTTTAAGTTTCAAAATCAATATCTTTCCAGGAATGTTTCCAAAGAATGGAATTTTTTTTATATCCTTCTAATTTTTTTCATGACATCTAAAAAATGGATTTTTTTTTATAAAAACAATTTAATAAAAAATGAATGCACGGATAACAAATTCCATGCATGCATAGTGTGTTTTATGGAACAAATATGAATCAATCACTTTGTTATAAGCATTATAATAACCCTTGCCCATAGTTTTATTATTGCTTCTCTTTGTATGCAAGATTTTCTTCTCGGACATAGCTTTTCTTCCTTTTTCCAATGCAACTTTATCTTTTTCTTACAGTTTACAAATCCTCTATAGGAAAGTCTCCTTCTTCTCTTCAATGCTCTTGATCTGTGAATGCAATCTCCAGGTTGGTTGGAGGCTTCGCGATGATGCTTTGGACATAGACCTTCTCACAGGCATGTAGAATTCTCTTGCCAGATATATGAAAAGATAGAGCACATAGAAGAGGAAGTAGAAGTTATGTGGGGAGCTTGAAAATATTGTGTCCCCACAATACAAATATATTGTATATATATTTTTAAAAATATTTACGATTAAAAAAAAAATGCATGTACAGGTAATTTTTTATTATAAAATAAAAATAGAGAATGAACCAATGTCACATTTTGCAATAGATTTTTAAAATCCAGGTCTACAAAGGTCTGTGATTGCACTCTAGGTGTTCATCAACTAAAAAAAAACCATGAAGTGAGGTGTGGATTTGGGTAGGGGCTGTGAAATGGGTGGGAGCATCTATGGCTCCTCCTAGCTCTGTAATTTCTCAAAATCTCCCTAAACTTCCATAAAACTTCCTGCACTCCTCTCTAGACCAAAATACTACTTTGATGCCAAATCTTGACAATGAATACTTGAAAACAATTATTTGAAGCATAATATCTTAGACACATAAAACAAGACGACATTTGTGTATTTTATTAATATCAAAATCAAGCATTATAGACAAATGAGAGTGCTACAATACTCATAGATATTAGACAACTTCTATCTCATCCACATTAAATGGAAACAAATAATCTAATGTAAGAAAATATGCAGAAATAGCATATTTCCTCTTAACTGACCCTATTACCCCTCATGGAAATCATCTGGGAACAAAATATGCAAGATAGAACATGATCCCACAAACATTGGGATTAGAACACTACCACTTAGTTTAACTAACAAATAAGGATAACTAATACCTATTGACATAAGTGTAAAGTATTTAATTAAATACTTTAACTTATTAAATTTATTCAAATCTAAACTAATGATGAATTAAGCTAAGTTTCATTCCTAACATCATTATTCTCAACATAAATGGAGAAGTGATTGGCCCCATTTTCTCCCCACACACCACATGAAACATGTCAGGGGAGGACTGCGTGAGGCATTGTGGAGGAAGAGAGGTTGATGCAAAATTTCCACCATTCTTTGAATTGGACTTAATAGGCCTTCCTAAGAAAGGGCTTAAAAGGAATGGAAAACTAAAGGGTTGCGATGGTACCAATTTTGGCTCATCCCTTGATGACGGAGGGGAAGAACATGGATGATGGAACCTCAATAGACAGTTTCACCCCCGAGCTCTTCTTAAAACCAACTACAGTCTAGCCATCAGCTGGAGGGTAAAATTTATACTTTGAAATAACTGGTTGTGTTGGTATTGGCTTAGAGTCAAGACAAAAAAGTGGGTAGTATAAAATGTGATGGTTCAACGCCTAACAATGAAAGCATCTTTTGGGGAGGTTAAAATAAACCACTATTTGAAATATATGTAGGGACCTAACTTGAATATCGAGATGGTCTCATAGATCTTTCTCAAGGTAAAATTTGACACACACATGCTTATTGGAACAAGAAAATAAAAAACACAGCTGTTCATGGAAAATCACCATGCCAATGGATTTCACAATCTTTGGTAAAAAGGACTGGGGGATGAATGGGAAGGCTAAGAAGCTTCATCCAATCAGGGATTTTGAGAGAGACTTGGTGGTGGTGCAAATTAATTTTCAATAGTTAATATGTTGTTCATTAATCTACAGTCATTTAATTATCATACCTAGGGACATAGAATTTAAATATTTCAAGTGTTGTATGCACAAGTTACAGTTTTATGGGAGGTGTAAAGGTAAATTGTTGTCACTACAACTAGGAAATATCAATAGTGGAAATTAACTAGATTATTATTGAAAGTATATATTATGACTATGGAAAAACATGTAAAGACAGAATACAAATAAAGAAATAAACTATTGTAATCCCAACCATGAAAGGAATTAAAGCAAGAAACAAGATGAGAGGGTTATAAAACCACAAGTGGGCCCTACCATTTGGTACTAATCACTCATAAGGCTCATTTCTAAAAAAATTAACAGAACTCATATTCTTATTTCATCATCATGAAGCTTACAAATGGAAGAATATAAAATATATATATATGGTTTGATTTGTCTTACTCTATTCCTTCCCCCCATTTTACAACATTAATATTTCCTTTTTATATCTTTCATTACAAAAGAGCATGAAGAGATAGATTCATACTAGGAGTTACAGTTGGCTTTAGTAAAATATCCTAACCAAGCAATCTAGAAATTTAAATGCAACAAAAATTTTAGGGATGCTCTAATACATTTCACATGACTTAAATAACTGATGAATTGAACAACCAATTATTAAATTAAAAAATACAATAAAATAGTTATTTTCTGAGTTGCAATGCATAATCAGGTGATGGCATTGATTCTTCTTCTTGTTTGCATATATGCTTCTCTATCAACACATGCAAGCTCAAGAAAAAGTGTCAACGTTGTTCAAGCTCCTAAAAATCACAAACTTTATATATGTGTGTGACCTTTTGTGGTTACACGTGCTTAGATATGGGTGGGTCCCTTTGCTTGTATGTCAGTTGCTGTAAATGACCTCTATGCTGGGATTTAGTTTCTTTAGTTGCATGTTAGTGGATACTATTATCACCGAATCACAGCACCCTGTGCATATACTTGAACTCATGATGTGATTGGATAACATGAGTACTATCTCCAAGTTGTGGGACTTGCTACTTGAGATAGACCTCCAGAGAAAGCTGGTTCTTGCTCCTAAACTACCTGCCACAATCTACTCTAATGCAGGATAAGCTATCTGTTCTAATCTAAATTTCCAAGGGACCAGGGAGAGAGAATGCATAGAATGAAATCCTACACTAAAGCGGTGATACACTAGAAAAGGAGGGTGGGAGAGTAGTCTCCAAATGTGTGAAATACAGAGGCAAAGTGCACACTAGAAGAGGTGATGACAGTTCACCATAATCTAGCAAAATGCATTCAAAACAATATTCCAAGCATACAAAATGATAATGAATCCCTGCAAGAACATAATAAATAGACACAATATTCTTATAGAAAGATTAAAGGGGCAAGAAGAATGCATGAAAACACAGCAGGGAAAGATACATCCACAAACTGGTATTTTATTGCTTCATGATATGCACAGTTCAATATATTACAAGATAAGGGCCTGGATCACCATGCAAGGAGTCCACTACAAGGGCCTGCAACACACTGGCTTCACAAGCAATTTTGGAAGAGCTTTGCTACCCAAAAACTCTCTGCTTTACAATGAGCCCAACACTCCAATTTATGGAAATCCCAAAATCTGTCCTTGAACCACCTGTAAGAGGCATTAAATTGAGTGAAATTATTATACATTACTTGCAAAAGGCTCCCCATACTGTCCCATGTGCTGTAGCAGAGAAAGAATGATGACCATGCCTCTTAAATGCACTCCCAGCTACCAAATAAAACACTGTTCTGAACCCCGACCACGTTTCTTAAAAACCTAGATCAATCTCTCACCAAATCCTGAATTTATTGATTTTTGTGCATCGGGCTCAGAGCCACAATTCAACGGTACCAATTTTGTGTGATTTCGTTGAGAAATGCAAAAGTTATGGCCTTCTGAGTGCGGGCAGCTATTTTGGGTCTGGCAGGCGTTTTCTGTCATTTGACGGGAATGAGCATCAACTGACGGGAAGCTATTTGGGTCGTGCTCATTCCAGAAAGTCCAATTTTATGAAAATCGGAGCTCGGAGTCAAAAGTTATGGCCGTTTGAAGTTTCACGGGTCAAATGTTTACTTTTCTCCTTTTCCTTCAGCCGCTTCGGCTTTTTGCGTCCCTCACGTCCCCGGCGTACTTTTGCTGAATTTTCCCATTTCAGCCGAACCAGCCGGTTCGCGTCCTCACAGCCCAGATGTCCCATTTGCTTTCGGACCATCTAGGACAAATTTTTCCGATTCACCCGGTTCGGCCGGTTCGCGTACTCTTGTCCCGCTTGTCCCGGTGCGAAAATTCTCATTTTGGCTGATCCGGCCAGTTCACGTACTTCGCGTACCTTCGGTCCAACTGTCCCGAGCTTCCTTAAATATTTTCGGCCGAACCGCGTCCGCCGCGTACTAACTGCCCAGATGTCCCAGACTGCCTGTTTCAACAGTTAGTCAATTTTTCCACTTTTCGGCCAGTTCGGATTTCCGCGTCCCGCGTGTCCCTTTGTCCCCAGATGTCCCAAATGCTGTGCAGACCACCTGGCGTCCTTTCAGCCAGTTCGCACCCAGATGTCTCTCATGTCCCGCTTGTTGCGAGGACAAGGACTTAGCCATTTTTCATGATTTTTCCTGGCCCGAACTTGTTTTTGCAAATTTTTCACATTTTTAAAATTTGCTAGGTTTTCCTCTTGGACAGAAGAGTTAGAAAGAACCCAGAGGGGACCCCAGAAACATGATTTTTGCCTTGAATCAATATAATTGCTTGGGACTAAATAATTTGATTCATGTTATCAAAATTACCTTGAGGGGTGAATTTTGGATAACAGATACAAATAACAAATCTTTGACAATCAAGGTTGACATTTATTCAAAGCACTAATTAACATCACATTGCATCCAAAAGAATAAAATGCATACCTATAATTCACAAAATAAAGTAAACTTACTAATAATTATATCTACTAATATATGTGCCATAAGTTGAAGATATAGTGGAAATGTTCAGAAGTATAAACTGGGAAATACTAGTTCAAGGGTACAATTGGCTAAAAAAAGGACAGTAGATGAAGTGTTTAAACAAGAAATAAAATTACTTAACATACTCCTAGATTTTATGTTCTTGAATTTGCTCATTCAACATTCATTGGGTTCCTAAGCCACCTTAGGATCTTCCTCTGATGATGTTGTATATAGACCTGAAGTCAATGGGTGTAGATGTTCCTTCTGTATCTTTCCATTATCATATCTTGTATTTCCTCATTCAGTTCCCTTTTTTGAGAACAATGTGGTATATGATAGTGAAAAATATCTTGTCTCATCTGGTGTACTCATTGTCTATTTTCTTTTTGCTGCATGTATTTTCCATACTCCTTAATAATTTATCTTGTATTTTAAGCTTCACCTCTAATCATCAATGGCTACACTTTTGACAATTTATGATATTCCTCCATATGTTTTTATTTATATAATTCATTGTTGAAATAGGAACAAAGTGCCCTAATTAGAACATCTTCAATGTAGAGTACTGAGATCCAATCCCGATCATATTCCAAGGCATCTTTGTATTGATATAATTAACTTTTTTCATGAGGCATTTTTCATAAATATCCTAGAGAAAGGCCTAACTCCACTAATATCAAATGGGATATCATTGTTGATATAGGTATATTTTAATTGCAACATTTGTTCTATAAGGAAAATGGCATAAATGTTAGACGGTGGTCTGCAATTAAATATTTCATTGGTAACCTTGAACTGTATCTTCCCACTTTTTCTTGAGTCTTTCAATTTCCTTAAACTTTACCTTGAGCTATTTATCATTATCTAAAAAATTCTATTGATGTTTGGAATAGTAATTATTCCTTCTAACTTTCCCATTTACCTTGTAGCCTAGCAATATAGTCTTCAAATTTGCTACACCCAGTAATCTAAAAAACTTGTTTGAGTGTCTATGCTTGTGCAAACTAGTTTGGGGGGTTCCCTGAAAATTTATTTGATAATAATCTATTGATTTGGATCAGACTGCAAGCATTTTACAAATGATATTCAATACACCAAGAAAGATATTCTATTCAACATACTAATAATGCTCTGATACATTTACATAAATATAGGACATAGAATTCCTATATTTTAGGAGGTAGCTTTAACTACTTCTCCCACGAATCTCTACCACACTCCATATACGTGAGTGGTTAAAACTCAGCAACAAATAATTGTTATATGTTGTTTTATATAACAACCATATAACTATTTCACTCACACACTTTATGCATATTATTATTATTGAGTTATAAACTCATATAATAATAATATATTACAAATATTATTCAATCCATACAAATGCGAGCACTAACAAAGTATATTTCCCAACATTCCCCCCCTTAGTGCGAACATGGGGAAAACCTGCCTTTGTACTTACACCTGCTCATGATCTGGTGATTTTCATAGGATGATCACAAACCTCAGGGATGGTTTTACAAATGGTTGACCACAAACTGAGAATGGTGGTTTTGCAATTGGTTTACCACAAACCACAAAGTGATGGTTTTGCGAATGGATTACCAACAACCAAGAATGGTGGTTTTGCTATTGGTTTACCACAAACCACAAATGAAGGTTTTGCAAATGGATTACCAACAACCAAGAATGGTGGTTTTTCTATTGGTTTACCACAAACCAAAAATGAAATTCTGCTAAAATCTGTTGCTCATACATACATAGAAAAAGCTGACATACTGGAAATGGAACATTGGAATGATGTTCCCCCCCTCAATGTGAAATTTCCACTTATTGAAATCAGGAACACTGCAAACTGAAGCAAACACACAACTGAAAAGAAAATGCCACCAAATCATCTGTGTGGCCCCGTCGTTGGCGACTGATGAGAGGTCGTTGAATGACCTCCAACCTCTGATGCCTCCTGCCTCCGGTTGCATGCTGCTAACTCAGCCGGATTTGGATATGAAGCTCAAAATGTATAATGCCCCTCCTTAATTTGAACTCGGATGTCGGATTCCACCGATAGTGCATCCGGTGAAAAGTGAGGCAATTTTTTTTTTCACTTTTCCGACTTTTGACAATAACAATAAAAGATTACTATACAACTTGGACTATTTTAATAGACACGAAAAAGGCACATATATGACATTTACTACCTATTATTCACCTAAACACAATTTTTGAAAATTTAATAAAGTTCTAATAATTACTTAATAGTGGTGATGAAAAGAAGTAATAAACGTGACACTAACATGGCCGACTATACTAACTTTATAATCACAATAAAATTTAAAAAAATTGATGCACAATATGACACATTTTAATGCATTGACAAATGCGACCAATATCAACAGGACTAGACAATGGATTTTGTTTTCAATACAGAATGACATGACCCAACTATTTTAGACCATTCGACCTAAGCAATTGACTAAAGCTCAACTAAAGCTAAAGACCACGCTAATAAAGACACGTGCCTTGCAGATATGATATCTAAGCTTCCACATTTAAAATCCATAGAGCTATTGGTACAGCAGGCTTGTGACAGAATTACCGAATTAAATTATTCCAGACCGTTATGTAGAGGAGATGTGTCGATGAGGTTGAAGCACCATGCAAGGTGTTTTATCCGTTGGCGAGACCAATTTTTGATCTAATTTGCAGATAAATACGGAGCAGAGGAGAAATTCTCGTTGAAATTTAATATACACGTTTTGTGTATAAGCTTCAACTTTGCATGTACAGTGACACAATCCCTTCTTGTCACTGTTCCACATGATGTCCCTCCAAAAAACTCGTCAAATGTCAAGATGATGTGGGTCTGACACGGATTTGCATGGATTGAGCCTTTGCATGGAATCCATAGACTTTGTGAATATTAAAGCAAATCAACAGAATTTAGATGAGGTATTGGACAGTCACGTGTTACAGACAGTCTGATAGAACATTTGACAAATAGTTCACTCACCACAGCCTCTACCAAGCCGTATTCATCTAACAGCAGGTGTAAATAATGATTCCTCAAATCCTCTACTGAATATTAATCCAACTACAAAACAGTGTTATAGGTGGTGGGAAATCTACAATGTGGCACGATGTGGATGAAGATTGTAAAAAATAAGCACAGGCTACCGGTAGAAGAATGCACAAAGGACAGATCACAATTTTCTAGAAATATCAGGTTGCAACGAATAGAGATGTTCAAGAGAACATAATCAGGCTAAGAAATATGAATACATACTGAGTATTTACCATCAAAAGCACCAAGAACACAGATCTTGTTTCTGTAGGTTTCCACATGACTGCACAGGTATGTGAATGTGCGCACCAATGAAAAACAACTGCAGACTCTCATCGAAATGAACCTTGCTCAAAGAATGGAGCCCGGACGTATGGAAGAGGCATTTCTGGGTCTCAAGCGCTCTGATACCAAATATTGATTTGGATTAGACTGCAAGCATTTTACAAATGATATTCAATACACCAAGAAAGATATTCTATTCAACATACTAATAATGCTCTGATACATTTACATATATATAGGACATAGAATTCCTATATTTTAGGAGGTAGCTTTAACTACTTCTCCCACGAATCTCTTCCACACTTCATATACGTGAGTGGTTAAAACTCACCAACAAATAATTGTTATATGTTGTTTTATATAACAACCATATAACTATTTCACTCACACCACTTTATGTATATTATTATTATTGAGTTATAAACTCATATAATAATAATATATTACAAATATTATTCAATCCATACAAATGCGAGCACTAACAAAGTATATTTCCCAACATAATCTATGGTTGTAGGCTATGTGGTGGAAATTTTGGGGAAACACAATCTAAAACTTCATAAATTATATCTGTAATAAGTGTAAGATTATCCACTTGTATGATCTCAATATCCTCATATTGGGGTTTACCTCAAGTTCATTAACAATATTTCCTATTATTTCCTCAACATGTGGTGGAAAATCATCCACAATATCTCTGTGAACAATATGTGGTTTAAGAATTACATGATCTAGTGCTTCCTTTCTATGCTCTTCATTAACTGTAGCAAAATGTGGTGTACTTTTCACTTCATCTATCAATGCTTCACCTTCATGCAGTATATGGGTTTCCATAGCATGAACGACCTCTTTCTAAACCCTAATTGGTTCACATGGCTCTCATGATCAAGTTGGTCATTATATTCCTCCTCATTTTTTTCTTCCATTTCCTTAGTGGTGTCTTCCATATAATTATTTTCACATGTAATTTCATGACCACCATGCTCAAAATCCATTCGTGTAGGTTCTTCGATCTGTAGAACCTCCTCTATGTCACTTTCCTTTGAGATAGTAAAATTTATCCTAGGCTCTGAGGTTTTGGGATTTTTAGTATGAAGCCTATGGGATCTCCTAGACATTTAAGGGGCCTTGCTTGAGGAATTTCATTTTCCCTTAGAGGAAGAGGATTCAGGTGTAGATATCTTGAGAAACGTTTTAGCAACAAGAATCATTTCAGGAGAGATGGTCCTATGGTCTTACTCTCGAGATGGAGGTTTTTCATGAACATGTGTTTATACAGGTGTGGAAGTTTATGTACGAATAAAGGTTTATATAGAAATAGAGTTAGATACTATGGTTTTAGGTGCAGGTGTGGAAGAACTAGTTGTGCTTCTCCTCTTTTTCTCTCTTTCTCCCAACAAATCATCAATGTGTTTTACCCTAGAAAAATATTCCCATTTTAATGCAGGGTATTTCCTCTCTAATGTGTGTTTGACAATCAAGGTAATAAGACAATGATGAGATAATGTAGACGTCCCCATTTTAGATTCCTTACTCATTTTTATTTAATATTTCATGTAAGAAATTAGGTCCATTAACATGCCTATCATTCTCTAAATGATTAGGAAATTTAAAATGCACAATATTCAATCTTGAGTACCTACCCTCACAAGTGAAGTATTTTATAATGTAGTTTGCAACATCAGCCCAAAAGGATTTCAGGGAAGTGGTTAATGTACCTTGTCTGTCATTTATAAAATTTTCATCATCATCACCAAATTCCCTTTGATCCTCATCAGGATTTTTGTTTGTAGGAAACAACTCACCTTTAACTAGTAGTCCTATTACTATAGTTAGAATTTCATTATCCACCTTAACTATCAAACCCTTAATAGTGGCCTTTTCATCATTGAATGTGGTAGCAAAATTTGTAACCATGGACTCGTTAAATCTCTGAACCTTATTAATATACTCCATCCATCATCTTTCATGGAAATACTACAATATTTTTGAATGACTGCGAAGCTGTGAGTGGTCTATAGGATCATTTTGAATTATGTGTGCACCCATTTCTAATTTGGAAAACTTCTTGATCTCTGAGAGGAAAAATATTATAGTTTGCGGTCATCATGCAAAATTTTAAGTAAGTGTAAAGATTTTGAGTACTTGATGATTTCACATTTTGCAACCGAATCACATGTAGTGTGAAAATACATGCATTAATTTCATTGGAGGGGTGCAAACATGTAAGGTGACGTCATGTGATGAAGTAGGGTGATATGGGTGATAACTCAAATAATGAAAGGTGATGCCACGTTATGGCTTATAAATTCACTCATGAAAAGGAAAAAATATTAATCACATATAATCATTCTATCATTATTTTATTAAAGGTAATTAAGTGAACTTATCTTGAGAGGTGTGTTAGATGATGGTGACATGTTACTGATTGTAATTTATGCCTTTGTCTACATGAAGAGTCATCATGATAATATAGGATGAGGTATTATGATGTTACATGTGTTGTATAGAGTAGTGCAAGCATAGGTAGAGGCATGTTAAATTATCCATAGTAAAATTAGTTAATTCCTATAAAAGGAAGGATGGATATTTCTCTATGGTACCAGTCATCTTCATAAGTACTCACAGCTGTAGTTTGCTCCTTATTTTCTTCATGCAATCACAAGTTATGCTGATAGGAAAAAAAAGAGGGTATTTTTTTTATGCTGATGCAATTGGAAATTTTGTCTAAATTATATCATCTCCTTATGTCAGAGACCATGCACTTCTTGTAACAAATAAACCAAATCCTTCAAAATAGAAATTTGAAGAAAATAAAACATGTTAGTTTAGTGGTGTTGATGACCAAGAGGGATGATCACATAACATTTATTCATATTTGTAGTACTCATCAAGTTGAATATACCAGGGCCACTAAACATTTCATTCTTCAACAACTTTAGAAGATGAACCAATAGGTTTAACTTTTGACCTTAACTCTGATGTTCTCATCTCCATCTTGATTTGACATCCTCTAAATTACTACATAAAGGTGCTCCTATTAGTTGGATTTTTGTACAAATTTAATATATGACCATTCATCGATAGTTTGAATATCACAGGGATATGTGTTATCTAGATTCATAGCCCCATAGGGAAATATTGTCTCAATCTCATATGGACCTAGCCACCTTGTCTTAGGTTTTCCCATATGGTCCTTGTACTTAAGTCAATTAAGAGAGCACAATCACCTTCTTGGAATTGTGTTGTCTTAATAAAAATGTCATGTTATTTGATCCTTTTATTTTTATCACTTATGTATTATGCACAACTTGTCTCCTCATTTCATCTAGCTTGTTGAGTTGAAGAATCCTCTTCGTTTGAGCTCCAACACAATATATGCCTAGTTCGAGTGTAGTTCTTAATGTCTTATGCACAAAATCAATAGGGATAACAATGATATTATGGTAAAAAAATATTTAATGGTGTAAATCCTGGTGATGTCTTCCAAGTTTTGCTGAATTCCCAAAATTCCTCTAGAAGTCTATCCTCCCAGTATCTCTTATAGAGTACAATATTTTTTATCAATATGGTTTCTATTTCCATGTTTGTTACCTCAACTTGACCATTAGATTAGGGGTGATAAAGTGTAGACTTTATGTGTTTGATTTCATATTCTTAGCTAGATCATAATTAACTTCAACAGTTAGGTGTGTACCTTGATCTGTAACAATTTCTCTTGGTACTCCATACCTCGTGAAAATGTGGTCATATAAGAAAGTAGCAACTTTCTCACTCTTCTAACTTGGAAATGCTTTCTTGTCCATTCAGTGAGGTAATATATATACTAAGATTTTGGATCTATTAGACCGATGAAGTACAATAGATCCTAAATCTTAGTAGAAAGAGTACATTTGTGTGCATATAGATTACCTCACTAGATGGATAAAATTTTGTCAAATGGATGTAATAATAACTGAGGTTGCATTGGCATTTCATCTAACTTGGTAGGCTTACCCATTCTTTGAAATTTATCACACCTTATTGAATGTAATGTTGCATCCTTATATACTGTAGGTTAGTAAAAACATGTTGCTAATAATTTTTGTGTTGTTCTTTTTGTAGAAAAATGTCCTCGACATGGTTCACTATGAGGATTTGAGCACATCATATATTTCTTCGTCATCTACACATCTCCTGATAGCATTATCCTTCCTCATGTGCAATAGAAAACCAACTATCCAAGAAAAAGTCACACTTTTTTCAATAATGTATTTATTTTTAGAACATAGATAGTGTGGAGGTGTCTAACATGAGACCAAATAATTGACTATATCAGCATAGTATCCTGTTCTATTTTAAATGGAAAATAGATGCTCATCTAGAAAAGATTCATCCACTACTTTGTTATTCACTATTATTCTTCATTCTTGAAAGAAAGTCAAATAGAAAATTGTGTTTACCAGGCTTATCCCACAATGGTGACATCAAACTATTGCAAGAGTAGCAACCATTTAATTCAGAACAAACCATTTAATTATTTTTCTATTTACAACTAATTTTTTGATCAAATATTTAATTTCTGCATGATCAATATGAGTTAATACTCGATAACCTGTGATGTAGTTCCTGAACTTATTGATAGTATAAATCAATGTGAAGATTTCTTTCTCTGTGAATGTATAGTTGAGTTTAGCGTAGTCCAAGTTCATACTGACACAGTAGATTGCATAGTTCAGAATTCAATCTTTCTATCCTAGAACAACTCCAATGGCGTGATCTGAGGCATCAATATGAATGTCAAATGGAAAACTCCAATCTGGTCCTCTTAACATGGGTGTTGAAGTCTGTTGGAAGCACAATGGACTAAGTGGGGGTGGGAAAGAATCATTCATTACAAAAATTCAAATCAGATTTAAAATTTCTTATTCAAAACACATAATCACTTAACCATCCATTAATGTGTGCACACAATTAGACACCATGCATTATATAAACCATAAGCAAGGAAATTAATACAAGACACAAGATATAAGTGGGAAACCCTCAAGGGTAAGAAAAACCACTGAATAATTTGTAGATATTACATATAAAAAATAATCAAGTGAATATTACACATCTGAAGATATTTATTTAGTGAGGCACTAACCCCACAAGGAGCACCAACCCCTAAACCCTTGTTGATATTACAGAGAAAAAAATACTTACATGAATATTACACATCACATAATATTTTGATGAAGTATAACCACTAAAAATATTCCTATCCCATAGCTGAAAGTGATGCAAATATTCAGCTCCAAACTCTTCCACACATTTCTCAAACCCTAGGTCTTCAATTTGCACAATCTAGCTCTTTCTTCACTTCTTAATGATTCAAAATATTACACACACGATTTGTCATATTCCTCTACCTATCACACAATTAATATGATCTCAACTGATGCTTCAACACAAAAAATAATCACCCACCTAGGATGCACTTATTTCTCACAGAAAAACACCAAAAACATGCTTTTTATATACTTCTCCACCTTTATAACCTCAAGAGTTCATTCCAAAATTATTCATTTGACCCACACACCTCTATAAAATTTATAAATTTTAATTAAAATAGTTACATTTTACCCATATAGGTCGACCTAGCTAAAAACCCCATTACATATGCAAAATATGTCTCAAAACTGCATGCGCACATTCTTAAAAATGACCTTACAACAAAAATAAACTTTTTTATAACCCAAAACCCTTTACATGTTAGTTATACATCATAAAAAAATTAAATATGGTCACACATTTAATCAACCAATCATATTATTTAATTTACTGGGCCCAATTCCCTTTACAAATCTCAAAACAGTTGTTTCCTTCACCCTTCAACACCCTGAAAAGTTCATCTGATCAAAAAATCACTTTTAATCAACCTAAACATGCCATTCAACCCCTTAGATAAAATTTAAGCACCTTTATAAAAATTTTAAGAAAGTTTTAAGTCATGAAATATCCTTCACTTTGAACCACAACAACATTTTCCTTTACCATATCAACCTCCCAGAATATCTATTTCTAAAGGTTAGCTCATAACAAAATTATAAATGCATTAAATATCTCAAAATAGATTAATTAGATGCTAATTTAATCCCTATTCATATCCAGGTGACATGAAGAATCACCAAATCAATCTCATGCTTCAAACAACATCAACTTTGTACCAAAAATGATCTTGTTTTGAACTGCAAAAAACATTCTTACTGAATGAATTCCCTAGAAATCCTATCAAATCACATCATCATGAGGAAATACATATATATTAATAGAAATATATCTAATTATAATTTCCAACACAACATTAATCACCTCAAAATTGGACTTGTAGCTCAAGTTATGGCCAAAACACTCGACGCTAGTATTTGAGACCCAAAAACTTCTCGTTGACCAATCAACCTGTTTGGACCTCAAAACATCATGAACCTACATAATCATGTCCTGAAACAACCATGGACATCGATAAAAATTTCCTATACATCATGCACCCTCAATTTTGTATGTTATTCATTTGGACCATCTTTTTCTAAAACCTTCTTTTCCAGAAACGTATATTTTTAGGTAGGGCCCACTCATCACGATGACATCAACCATACATTTATGGAAATTTTTAGGAGTCCTATACAACACCAAATCATCACATTTTAAGTTTTAATAAAAAATGGTTATGTATACTTCACATTTTTCAAATTTCTCCTAACTAAGGTTTAACTAGGGTTTTAGAGCTCTTTAGTTTCTTGACGTTTGTTCATAAACATGTGACAATACAACAACATGATTATTTTTTTGAAACCTTATAAAATTATCTTTTAATTATCATTAAAGTAGAAAAGGTCTCATTAAAATCACACCATTCACAATGAGCATCAGAAGTTCAAGTTCGAGATTGATTTTCACTTGTTCTTGACCCTGTCTCACATAAACTATGATAACTTGAAAAAATCAGATCAAGGTAACCTAAAGTTTTGTTTAGTGCATCATCACTCATTCCTATAACATAAAAAATCATCATAATGATAAAACCATAGCCCAATATCTCTATCCTATCTCATTTCCATATCCTTACCTTAGGGATTCTCAATGTAGAAGATAGTATAAACTAAAAATAGTGCAATAAATGAACATGAAATCACTGAAAATGATCCAAACATACCACATATGACATGATATACCTATTTTCATTCTTATGTGCTCTCAAATGGCTCTAAAACACTCTATCACACCTCAAAGCTAATATAATTTCTCCTTATGAGCACCTGTAACATGAAGAACCACCTATACCTACACTATGCCACTACTGTGAGTGTTTAAGAACCCTAAAAAAATTCTATACATCATGTCAGCATGCTTCCCAAGAAACCAAGAAGCTTAAACTGCCCAACATCACCTCCTAGAAACTTGTATGGTCTTGCTAGAGAAAGCATGCATTACTGAATCTCATTGTAGAATCTCAAACACATTTGGAAAAGTATTTTTAGCTCCATAAATAACATCATAACATCATCATAAAATATTCAATTCAAGTAATTAATGTGGTTTTTCATAATTGATAATACCTACTATAACACTATGCCAATAATCTCCCCCTTTGTCATTGATGGAAAGCACCCTGAACTTCTCCCCCTTTTTATATTAATGGCAAAGGCATACCTATAGCTTACCTTCTTCACCTATCTCAACTTCATACCATCATGATTTGGTTATAAACATCTACCAAAGGTCTCAATTTACCTCATTTTCTTTATTTTCTCCAAAAACTTATTCTTGGCCTTATTTCAAGCATACAAATGTTAAGTTCCCTCTGGAAAGAACACTTCAAAAATTTAAACATCATCATTACATCATGATAAACATAATATTTTATCTTACAAGGAGCTTAAAAACACCATTTTTATCTCTTAGTCACGAAAACAAGAACATTTTCTTCTTAAAACATGGTTTGATCTTCTTAAGAATAATGTAGTAGTCTAAACCTGAGCCATACTCATCTCTACATTATGCCAACAATGTCATAAGAAAAATTGATAATGATTTCTACAACCTTGAGCAACATTTTTAGTGAATAATGGAAAAGTTTCTACTAGTAAATTTAGATCCACGATGCTTTTATTTCACCAAAATGTACCCCCTTGAAAAAATACCTCAAATACTAACTCAAGTGCATAAGATAGGACAATTAGCCTTGAACACATACCTTGAAATCTCCATTCCTACTTTGTCAAGGTTCTAAAGTTTTATTTTAGTCTCTCACAACCCCATTTGACTTTGATAATCAAATTTTGTCTTAGGTATGCATAAACATCATAGATCAAACTTCTAAAGAATTGAGAAAGGTCATATTTTACCTTCTAGAAGTCTGAGAAAACTAATATAGGTAATGAAACTACTTGAGAAACTTATTCATACTTGAATCGATATTTATACTTGTACTAACACTCTACTCAACATAGTTAGAGGACAACCATCACATTTCAATACCATAACCTTCATTTAGAGGACAATAACATGCATTGAGGCTCCTAAAATATTACAAACACCTATATTAAGGGAAATTTTATACTCACCCAGTCTTTTATACCAAATATACACCATTGTACCATTCAAATTATTGTCTCAAGGTTATTCTAGCTCTGTATTTTCTTCATTAGGAGGTCAAGAACCATCTACATTGCCTAGATTAGATAAATTTACAAATGAATGATCTACTTTCACATGCATCCATCATTAAAAGGTTATACAGGGTAATGATAACCCATCTTATGACTTTATACCCACTGACACCATAAAATATTAGCTTTTACAGACCTCTAGAGTGCTAAATTGAATTAAATGCATGTTTTTCACTCTTTAAAAACAACTAGCATCATCACCTAGTATAAACATTTACAAAATTATAGAAATATGAATCATTCAAACCTCTCAACATGTGTATAAGATTTATAACAGTAAGACATACCTATGACATCATCAATCTTTGCCTCCTAGACACGTAGCTTACCTTCTTCCACTAGAAGAAAACTTTTGGCTCATACTTGTATGCACTAGCTGAGATCAACAACCAAAGAAATTTCCAAACATATTCAATAATTTTCACAAGTATTTATACCTCAAGAAACATTTCCAAGGTGATGGTAGAAATCATTCATACCTTAGACTCAACTAACTCTGCCACTGTATTATGATATGTAACTTTTAAGATGAGTCATGTTAGGAAGAAACCAAAAAACACCTTCACAAAAAACTTAAACCATGTGAAACACTTGAATATGAATTAGAATGTTCTTCTTAGAGTATCATCAATTTGAACTGTTGTCAAGACTTAGAAATAACCATTTGTTAGGATTTTATTAAACAAAGCCTCTTCACAGTACATTATGAACTAATATTCAAACTATGTTAGGCATAACTAAAATTGAATATATACTTAAGACTCAAAACTCATCCATAGTCTATCCCCACAAGTCATGAAGATAATTACAAAAATTGAATCCAAGATCTTATTATTAGACCCTTCAAACATGAGTTTCCGTGTATACCACTTGAGTGGCCTATGAAAACATAGTTTGGGGATAGTGACGTAGCATTTATGACATATTTTTATCGAATCAGCTTAAAAATAACATAAAATCCTTGAAAATACATATTCAAGAAAAAATAACACCTCCTCAACTGATTATCAAACATGAACACTTATATCACATACTTGTAGAACACCATTTTGCATGGAAAAACCTGATTTTGAACAACTTGTGTCACAGTGAACCTTATTCTCATAGTAATTGATCAAGTTATTACTTGATAATATTCGAAAAAATATTGAAAGCACATCATCTTGTTATACATGCATGAGGATCTCCATTATAGAATTTTAAGATACCTTAATAACCCGAGGACCATGCAAAAACCCCGAAGGACTAACACCATGTATGATATGAATGCAAGACACTTACTTTTCAATATAATGACAATACATGTAGCTTCAAACACATGAAATATTTTAAGACACATCTAATAGGATCATTTTTAGCTCATGAAAAATCCACATAACCATCTTATGACTTAGACATGACAAAGAAGATCACCACATACTTAGAGATGGAGCTAAGATCAATGTATGCATTCAAATGACAAGAGCATGATACTGAAGACCAATGAAACAATTTAAAATCTCATAGGGACATGTAAAAATGAATTTATACTATATAGGACTTACCCCAGATGAATTACACATCATTAGAAGTCATGAGCATACCATATAGACCACTTATAAGCATGACATAGAGATGCAAGACAATTTGGTAAGATACATGCACATGAAATATCATCATGAACCAAAACAAGACTACGAGGAGAAAACATTAACATAAATTAACCTCGAAGTGATAAAAAACAATGACATAAACTTCCCCCCCTCACCTAAATGCATCCTTTACAATGGTATTCCTTCAAGAAGCGTAGTGAAGGTATACTTGTTCCAAGCATACCTAAAATAAGATATTGAGAAGGTCCTAAGCCTTATTTGGAACCTGTAAAAACCATCCAACCTCTCTCTTCTGATCTGACCATTGGGAAACACCTCTTCTTCCATTATCACAAGCTCTTGACAAGATACTATTGTCTTTCCTAGGCTGCCACACTCTTTCTTGTCTATTTTTGTTAATTTTAATCCTTTAAAGGACACCTCCTTGCACTCTAAGTCCTTGATCTCTTTGATTGTTCCCTGATAGGCCATGGTATTGGTTCTTTGCAACATGACTAGTTGTATTACAATTGTAACACACCACTAAATTCTTTCTTATGTAGCTTTCAACTTGTCTATGTGGATCATTCAAGAAATTTCTAACAATATGACATTTCTTATGGAAATTGTAACATACCACAATCTTAGTTTGCTCACTTATACTATTCTTCCATAGACGAGGCTTTCTAACATACCTTCTACACTATTCTTCCATATGACCAAATTCATTTCACGTAAAACAATAACCATTGAAATATTTTTCATACCTTGATGTATTAGGCTTCGTAATAGGCCTTGGTTTCACATTTTTCTTCATGAGTGTTACATTATTATCTTCCTTGGTGATAGGTTCACCTGATTCTTTGCTTGAACCAATGTATTATTTTTTCACTTCCTTGCCTTTAGAATCCTCTTTGAAGCCCAAACCAGTCCAATCATGTGATGTTATTTTATTTCCAATTAGGTCATCTATATCATTTGCACTTTTCTCAAACTTGTGAAAGGACATAGTCTTCTTACTAGCCTTTAGTAGCTCATCCATCAGAAAATCTATATCCTCTTCATATTTTGAACACAAAATATCTTTTTATTTCAAATTTGATACAAGATACAGTACCTTTTCTTTTAGAAATTTGATTGAATCAATTTCTTAGAGGATTCAACCACATACTATTATTATAGCTCATGAAAATCATTCCCATATTCCTTGATCTAAAAACTCAGCTTTTTATTTTGTTTCTCAACATGTTTTAACTTATTTTTAATGTGTTTTAACATTAATGTTATATTCCTCATCATCTTCAGTAGAATAGTTGCAATAACGTGAAATTAAATCTCCTAACAAAGAGGATTCATCATTAGAAGACCTCATGGATTCTTTAGCCTTTGTGTGCAAATGTTTGTATACTTTTAACCAAATTTAAAGAACGAAAACTACCACCTAGAAATAGCTTCCTAGCCTAGCTAAAAATGAGAAATATGCACCATTATGATGAAGAAATGAGCAAGTACAACCCTTAACATTAATAACTTTGAATCAATCAAAACATAATGTAAGTTAATGAACTCTATTCCCCTTAATTTCCTAATTAAACATTTAAAATGAACCTAAGTAGTCCAAATGGCAATCAAATTATATTTGCTTGCTTTGATCCTTCAATGGATGTTTGGGTGTGAGGCTTAGCTCTTCAAGAATGGAGGATGGAGGTCTCAAGAATGACAAAAGGCTATTAGTATGAAACTATGTGCTTTCTTTTGCCTCTTGAGAGTTTTAGGTGTATGTGTAGAAGTAGAGGGAGGGTTGTTTATATAGCCCAAGGGATAAAGGATTCAACACATCTTCATGAATGTGGGACAAATGGAGATGTAGACTTAGTTATGGATAAGGGGGGTTTAGATGGGGTTGAGTTAGCTTTAGGAGGGTTTAGTTTGTCCTCAAGTGGCTCATGTGGATAAAGGGGGTGTATTAATTAATCAAGATGATTAATTAATACATGTGCAAGATTTTATAAGCTTTGAAATGGATTTTAGTGTGATTTGGACCATTAGGAGGGAATTAAACCAATTAAATAGTGATTTATTTATTTAATGAGAAGGGAGGCTAATTAATTAGAGTAGATAGAAGGTGTTGATTAATGAAGGGTCGTTAATTAGGGTATGTGTTGGATAGGAGACTTAATTAATCAGCTTAATGTAATCAATTAATGACAATGGAAGAGAAGATGAGTGCTATTTAAAATATGTTGTCAATTTGCGGGAAAGGAGATAATTAGCACAATTTAAGTATTTAAATTGCTCGGGTTTAATTATAGGTGTCTACATTTTCCCCTCTTTGGGGTGGCATAAGTGACACCCCTTCAAAGATAGTAGATAGAAGAAAATATAGAAGAAAAATTAGTAGGAGGGAGAGATGCCCCCTCGAGTGTCAATGGGGTGATGAAAGAAGCCGATCGATGATCGAAAAAGGTGAGAGGTAGGTAGAAGAATGGGGAAGAGGTGGGATGCCCCGGCGAAAGAGAAAATTAGGGGTGAAAGGGAAGTGATGTAGAAGAAATAAGTAGGAGGGGAAAGAAGAGCTTTGCCTCTAGCCACTGTTTATTGGAACAATTTGGATATCATCATATTGCCATAGAAAATACATCATTGGTCCTTATGAAAAATATAAGCATACAAAAATGGTAGAATTAAGAAATAAAAATAATTATTGACGAGAGTGTGAAGAAAAAATCACTAGGGAGAAATAAAATTGTTTGAGGGAGAAGAAAGGGGTAGCAGAAAAAAAATGCTCCAATATGGCGAAAAATAAGAGAAAAATAATTATTTAATAAAAATAATTATTCCACAATGAACAGAGGAGAAAACAGTGATTGAAATGGGCCTCCCGGCCCTCCTGACGGTGAAAAACAAGTTAATATACCCCACCAAGGGGGGTAAAAACATCACGGCTAATTCATTTTAACTGAGCAATTTAGAAAAATTACTATGAATCTGACATTGAGGAGAACCATGGTGATCACATGAGACCGATTGAGGCACGCAGATGTAGTCTGAGGGTACCAATGACACGCGGATGACGACTCCTTTGTGAGTATCGAAACCTTGCTTGTTAAATTTTTGCATTAATGCCCTAAATTAGGCCTTTAGGCATAGGAAATAATGTTGGCGCACTTGCGCGCAAGCATAGGCATCAAATAGGGCATGCAGGTACTTTTTTGGGGGTGTAGGCGTCCTTTTTGGGGAACATGCGCCAAAATGTACACAAGCACACATGCTGGCACAAACATCACACATACACGTGCACCAGCATACACAAGCTCATGTGCACACACACACATACACGAGAAATGGGGAGGACACACGAAAAATGTGGCATAGGCATGGAGAGGGAGGGCGCACACATGGGAGAATACACGTGCAAGAGCCAACACCCAATGTGTGGCGCACATGCTAAAAAGGGTGCGCAGGTGCCCAAAAGAGGGTGCATGCACCAGAAGACACACACATGTAAGCGTAGGCGCAAGAAATGTGGTGCACATGCTAAAAAGGATGCGCAGGCACCCTAGATAGGTGGAAAAAAGATAGGAAAGTGTCAAAAACATGACACTTAGAAGAATTTTTAGGATTTTTTGGTTAACCCTAAAATATGAGATATATTTTTAGAAGAAATGCTAGGAACTAATGAGTGGTGTGTTATTTTGCAGAGACGACTACCAATTTTGTAGATGTGGGAGTGACATACCTAGATTACAGAGCTATAGGGTAGTATACACCAATGTGACTGGTGAGCTATGGTGATACTACTTGAGGCGGTGGGGCTAGGCCTCGTGTCTCAGATACCATCTATCATACTAGACCACGGTCTATTGACTGCACCAGCCGAGTGATGGCATAATGAG
This sequence comes from Taxus chinensis, assembly GCA_019776745.2. Taxonomy (NCBI): domain Eukaryota; kingdom Viridiplantae; phylum Streptophyta; class Pinopsida; order Cupressales; family Taxaceae; genus Taxus; species Taxus chinensis. The sequence goes on from CM034147.1 coordinate 823,468,977, forward strand.
ATTCAGTGTTTTAGACTGCCCACATGAGAGTTGACTGTGACTATCTAGGACATTTGAAAGATTCTTCGCGTGCCCATGATGGGCACCCTGATTGAGTACAGCTCTGATGTAGGGCTGATTAGAGCAGCTTGCAGTGCCTTGTTTGGTGTTGAAGATATCCCGCACGAAGGGATGACTATAGCATTACACGAGTGCATCTCTGACCCCAGATTGTATTACGGGCCTCTCTACATCATGGATCTTATCAGTGGGTTCCTACTCACTTATAAGATAGGGACCTCCTTTTTGAGAGGACTACTGCCTTTGGTTTATGGCATTTATAGTGGTGAGAGATATTGTTGGGGGCAGTGCATATTGGCCCACCTATACTAGAATTTTCACTTGATTACATACCATGGTCAGAAGACCATGGGGCCAGCCTCATTATTATAGATATATGGCATGGGTAACAACTGGTGGGGATGTATGTGGCCGTATTGGCAGCCTATTCAGATATAGGTGATATTTTGATGAGCTGGTAGCGATAAACGTCATTTAGCGACAATATAGGTATTTCTAGTGGCCAGAGGATGCCATAGAGTTCAGCATGTTCTTGGTGGAGCACTTTCTCATTGGCAACCGTAGTTACATTATGGAATTGTACCGAGTAGACAGGTGCCAGCGGTAGCTTGGCAGGGTATAGGGGGTCACCTAGCCAAATATATAGCATGCACATAGGGATTCAGAGAGGAAAACCATGGGGCCTCGTATACTGGTGGCCTAAGCTAGGGAAAGTTTGAAATAGGTGGTCCCATAGGTATGGGACCCATTATGACAGGTGAGAGATCCCAGGACCATAGTTGACTATGGAGCCTAGTATGCTACATTATTACCTTGGCGGCTCACCATTCTAGAGGAGGCTTGGGCAGCAGGAATTATCATAGGGACCCAAATGATCCTTTTGATGGTATCCCAAATGATGGGTAGGGGATCTCACAAGCATAAGGACCGAGGCCATAGGGACCAGTATAGGCAGCAGTGCAGCCACCTAGAGGTAGGGTCTTTGGGTAGGTACAGTCTTCCAAAGCACCTCAGGGACCAGTCCTTGAGGCACACATAGCCTCCTAACCAGTGGCAAAGACAACCACAGTACAGGTGTAGTTACATCAGCTCATAGACGAGAGATATACAGCTAGAGCGAAGAGAGATGAGGCTCGAGGCTAGTGTGTTATAGCCGTAGTAGAACGCGATGAGTCCCGAGCTCACATTTTGACTGTACTTTCAGAGTGGGATCAGGATTGGGCCTAGGCTAGCTCAAGAGATGATAAAGCGGCATGGTAGAGCCAGATTTAGTAGACAGTGGCACAGGGGGCTTAGATATTGAGCCTTCTTCATCAGTCCTAGTCACAGGTACAGATGGTTGTTGCACAGAGAGACCATGTATATGGACGATCATAGGCACTATTAGCACAAAGGGACTAGGCCCGCACTGAGCTACAGGCCATGACTACAGAGAGAGACCGAGAGGTTGTTGCCTTTAGATAGGCTAAGGTATAATTAGGCCAAGTGACAGGTGAGTGAGATATTTCCCTTGAGGTAGCACTCACCTCCAGAGATGCGGACCTGATACGTGATGCCACTAGGCTTGGTGGTGAGGCCCTATTTTATAGGATCGCTTATTATAGAGTGGTTCCGCTAGATCAGTGAGTAACACTGCCATAGTTGTCAGGGTCAAGTGCATCAGGCTCTCAATCATAGAGATCAGGCCATTCTACTAGATCAGTTAGACAGCCTCTACCAGAGTAGCTAGCCAGACCATTGTCATCCCATCCTCCAATGTTCCGTCAACCAGATGATAGATCTAGGATCCCTAGTGAGTGTGAGAGCTATGGTTAAGATCTTAAGTTTTGTTGTACAGATTCTTTATATGTATGCCTCGTATGAAGGCCGATGTTTGATGTACAACCTTGTATATATGTATTTTGATGATGCATCATGATGAAGGCTTGATTCTTTCAGATACATGCCCCTTTTTGATGGCATTATGTATCGATGATGTATTATATTGAGTACTGATATGGAGATTTCATACTTGTATAGAAATTTTTGAAGTAGCATCTTTGTACTCTTTAGATGATGGAATTTTTGATAGAGAGCACTGACGTGTATCCATTTTTGATATAGATGTATATTAACACACATGTGTATATATATATATGAGGATTACTTTTTTTTGTCTCAGATAAACATGGTTATGGGATGATGTACCTTATTTTTTTGTGTCCTGATGCATGTGATACGAGTGGCATAATTCTATGATGTGAAACACCCTTTTCAGAAATTAGTCTATGTTGATTCTCATTTCATGTTGTGTTTGTTTGATTCAGCACTTATGGATGTGTTGTGCCACGAGTGGGCATATTTTGATTCACATTACACGTTGCATGTTTTTATTAAGCACTTATGGATGCGTTATGATGTTATCTGATTTTATACATTGTATGTATCTATTTTTGATGTGTGATGTATACATGTGCTATGGATGTTAGATGATAGATCCTTAGATGATATTAAATGCATTTCTCATGTGTTATTTTGATGTATATGGATGGGATGATACGATGATATTGGTGTGGGGTATAGAGATATTTTTGATTATGTGCAACCCCTCTTGCCCCCATTGATGATACGATATATGATGATTAGCTTAACATGCATGATGTAAAACTTATCATTTTGTTTATATATGATGTATAGATGATGTTAGATGTGATGATAATGATCGTAATGTGATGTGAATGATAACAACATAGGGTACATGCAATAAACACAACCAAACGATAACAAATAACACTAGGAAATAATGCAATACACCATGATTCACCATGCTCTATTAACATGCACCAAACACAACTAAATTCTTAAGAAAGAACATAATGAATTAACACATTACATCATGATTTCCCAAGATTCACTAGCATGTAAAAACATACCGCAATACACACAAGCAAGAATAAATCTAATCTAAGAAAGAAAATATGAATCCTAACAAAGTATGCCTAAGAAATAAACAACCCAAAAAGTAGGAATACAAAACAACTATACAAGCAACAAGCAAAGCAAGGAATAAGACAATACAAGTAAATTTTTTTGTAAGATTTATTTTCATGCACCAATTTTCTATTGTTTAGGTATTTTTTGAAACAATTTTCTATTGTTTTTGTGTTTTTGTGAAACAATTTTCTATTGTTTTTATGTTTTCTAATGGTTTTCCAGAGCTATGTGCAGGTAACCAAGAAAGTGTGTATGCCCCCAGCATTAGATGGGGGATATAAAAGGGTAGAAGCCACAAATTTATGAAAAAGAAGGTGAATTCATTGAGTTGCCCCTAGCATAAGATGGGAAATAGTGAAAGACCATACCCTTCATAGATGAGTAGAAGAAGGCAAAGCCAGATAAAGGCTTGATAGGATGGCGGGCACAGGGAATCTTGAAGGTAGAACCAGGTCTAGGCCAAAGGAAACTACCCTCTTGACGTAGGATGCTTGTGAACAATGAACATTTCTGAGGTGCCGGAAACCGGTTTTAACCCAAGGACTTGTCCAAAGTGCCACAATTACATGGTTTTTGCTAGTGGATGACCTTTTTTCTCTTTTCTTTTTCTGATTTTTTTTATTTTTCTGATTTTTTTATTTTTAACTTCCTTACGCCATGTTTAAGAATAGAACCGCTTAAGATGCATGGCATTCATGGGATCCCAGAGCTCATCAGCATTGGGGTGAGCCACTTTGTATGCCCATGTTCCGTACTTGATGACTATAACATAGGGTCCCAACTAATGTGGTTCGAACTTCCCTTTCTTTTCTTATTATGCTCTAGTGTTGAACTAGTTCTCCTTCATGAATAAATCACCCACCTCAAACTGACGAGGGATGATTCTCTTGTTGTAGTTTTTGAATACTCTATGTTGATACACTTTTAGGTGATTAAGAGCGTGAATGCGCCTCTCATCTAGTAGCTCTAACTCAGCCAGACTTGTTACTCGATAATATTCATCCCTATCCAGATAGTCCCAAAGAGAGATTCTCAAGGATAGAAGTTTGAACTCTAAAGGGATGATAGATTCTATTCCAAACACTAATTGAGAAGTTTGAACTCTAAAGGGATGATAGATTCTATTCCAAACACTAAGGAATATGGTGTCACACCTGTAGGAGTGCAAATGGATGTTTGGTAAGCCCAAAGGGTTGAATGGATTTGTAGGTGCCAATTTCAACTTGTTTTGCTAACCATCTTCTGCATTATCCTTACCAAAGTCTTGTTATTTGCCTCAGCTTGTCCATTACCCTAAGGGTAATATGGAATGGACCATTTTAACCTTATTTGGAACCATTGGCAAATACCTTTCAAATTTTTGTTCTTAAATGACTTCCCATTATCTGTAACAATGGCTGCAAGGATACCATATCGACAAATAATGTGATTCATGATAAATTTAGAAATATGGGCTCCTGTGACATAGGTTTTAGGGACAACCTCTACCCATTTTGTAAAGTATTTTGTAGCTATGATGATATGTTTATGACCATAAAATGAGGCAGGAGTAATTTTTATTATTAAATCAAGTCCCCACTTGGAAAATGGCCATGGGGTAGTGATAGGTTGCAATGGTTGCGACAGAGCATGAATGAAATTTCCATACTTTTGGAAAAGCACACATTTTCTAACATAACTGCAATAATCAATTTCCATGGTAGGCCAATAGTAACCTACTCTCAATAATTTCTTAGTTAATACCATTCCATTTGTATGTGCTCTGCACACCCCTTTGTGCACTTCTTTGATTTCCTAGATTGACTTTGTCACATCTAGACAACGTAATAGATTCCCATCATAGCCACGATGATAAAGTGTACCTCCTAAAAGGGTGTAATGGGCTATCTGGAGAATCATGATTTTCTTTTCAGAATGGGAGATATTAGGGGGGAACGTGTTATCCTTAAGATAGGTGAAAATGGGTTCATACCACGGGGAATTGGGACCAACAACCTCACAAGCCAAGCAAGATTCTGGCATGTCGTATGTAGGCTAACATAGATTTTCTATGAAGAATGGCATATCATTATTCCCTGGCAGAATACAAAGCATATACCCTATCATTTCCATGGCATCTGCCGATGTATTCTGAGCTCTTGGGATTTGCTCAAAGGTGATGCACAAAAAATACTCCTTTAGATTTTCCACTAACTTTTTGTAAGGTATGAGCTTGCCATCCTTAACCTTATATTCATCATTAACATGTTTGATGATTAACTATGAATCACCTACAACCTTAACATGATGAACATTCCACTTGTTGTCTAACTTCATCCCTGCAATAAGTTCTTCATATTATGTAATGTTGTTTGTGCAAGGGAAGCCCAGGTGAAAATCCTACGGTATAGGATCACAAGAAGGAGTAATAAGGACGACTACTGTACGTGAAGCATAAGACATAAAGGATCCATCAAAATGTATCTGCCATATGACAGATTCTTAAATGTAGAGCAAGGAAGCATCTAACAGATCTAGATTTAAAGGTTTTGTGATTTGTAAAGGTGCTTTTGCTAGCTGGTATACAAGTACTTGTCCTTTAACCGATTTTTGATGGAAAAATTCTATGTCAAACTCACTGAGTAGAATGATCCAATTAGCCATTCTTCCTATGAGGGTAGGTTTGGACAATAAATACTTGAGTGGATCAACCTTGGATATGAGCTTGGTCTTACTATTCAATAGGTAATGGTGAAGTTTTTGAAGAGTAAAAACAACATCCAAGCAAGCATTTTCAATTTGAGGATAATTGAGATCATAGGTGATGAGGGTACGACTCAGATAGTACACCCCTTTCTCCTTATGGCCATGGTTGTATTGGGTGAGCAACACACTAATAGTAATTTTGGTAGTGAAAATATAGAGCAAGAGTGGTTCCCCATGAGTGGGAGGCATGACGACAGGTGGATTGACCCAGTACTATTTAAGCAAAGAAAAGGGTTATTGTTGCTCAGGTTCCCAGATGAAGGTGACGTCCTTTTTAAGTAAGTGGGTGAATGAGTGACATTTATCTGTAAGCTAGGAGATAAAGCGGTGAATAGCTTGGATTTTTCCCTGTAAGCTGTGCAGTTGCTTGATATTCTCATGTGAAGGCATTTCAGTGATAGAAGACACTTTACCAGGGTCTACCTCAATACCTCATCTTGACACAATGAAGCCCAATAGTTTCCTTGATAGCACACTGAAGACACACTTCTTTGGATTCTTCCTAACTTTGTATTCACACAGGCATTCAAAGATATGCTGCAAAATGACAGGGTGATCCTCTCTTGTTTCGGACTTTCCTAGGATGTCATCTACGTAGTCTTCCACGATATCATGAAAAATCACTATCATGGGCTGCTGAGAAGTTACTCTTGCATTTTTTAGGCCAAATGACATTACCCGATAGTAGAAGGTACCTAAAGGAGTCGTAAAAGATGTTTTGTATTTGTCTTCGTTAGCGATCTTGATTTGATTATATCCCAAAAATCCATCTATGAGCGATAGCATCTTGTACCCTGCTATTGAGTCAACAATCATGTCAATGTTGGGCATTCGAAAATCATCTTTAGGGAAAGCTTTATTGAAGTCCCTAAAATCTATGCATATTCGGATACTGATAGGTTTTTTTGGATAAGAACAATGTTCAATATCCATTTAGAATAATCAATTGGCCTGATGAATACTTCTGCAAGCAATCTTTCCAACTATTCCTTAACAAACAAGGCCACGCTTGGGTGCATCATTCAAAGCTTCTATTTGATAGGGTTGGTGTCTGTGTGCACGACTAGGTTGTGCATGACCAAAGTCTGATCTATGCTGGTCATGTCTTTGTAAGACCATGCGAACACATCAATAAACTCTCATAGTAGTATAGTGAATGTATTTTGTTCTCTAGCCGAGAGTGATGCTCCAAATTTTACTATCTTGGGATATTCTTTAGTAATAATATTGACATCAATTGTTTCTTTGACTAGAAATTTCGATAAGTCTTCCATACACGTAGGATTAGTAGGTAGATTGAGATCTTCATCCAAGGATGTCTCCATGAGATGTTCATCCTTAGCATGGTCACTTTTTTTGTCCTTTGATTTTCTTATTTATTTTTCAGCCAGTGCCGCAAAGAGGTTTTCACTGTGCGACTTGGACTTCAATTTTTATCGAGGCTTTTCTTTAGAAAATTTCCCTCACTTTTCTTTAAGTTTTGCTGACCACAAAGTTCAAACTCCTTGCTGAAGTAGGCACATGTATCTAAGTCGATAAAGAAACCTTTCTTGTGATCCCCAATGGGAATTATATCCCTTATGCCCATGAAATCTACAATAGCTTCGTCATTCTCAAATAAATCTAGCAGCACGTGACGTTGTTGGTCCCATTCAAAAAGGGAAGGGTATACAAGATCAAGGGTTGGTTCCATGGGCTTTATGGTTAGGATAAAGTTGTTTATAAAAAGGTTTGTGGAGGCCAAATCCTCATATTTTCTACAATGGGAATCCAAATCACTGTCTAAATAGTTAGAGCCATCCTCACACTCAGAATAAGTAGCATCTTGATCGTTGGGGTGTGCTCCATAATGGTGAATCCCAATGTTATATCTTTCTATTTTGAAATGTGGAAGAGGGACTGGTTCTCTTTGTCCTTGTTCGTTCCTCCCAGATCCTAGGCCTTTATAGCCCATGGAATACATCATTCTAATAGATTTTTCATATTCCGAGGTTCGATAATAGGATGGCTGAGTATCCTCAGGGACCCAAGTTGCAGGTGGATCAAGTAATTTCTCCTCAGCTAACAAGCCTTTTGGTAGGAATGACCCAATAGTTTGTTCCTCTCTAGGTCTTCTAAAGTGGTAGTTGGGTCGACCTCTAGTATTGAGTGACAATGAGAGGTCTAAAACCAAGAGTGCTTGTTGTACATTATACTCTGCATAGCCATATTCAAGGATTTTCATCTCCCAAAAATCAAATGGAGATGATGAAGTAGACACCCCATGAGTGCAAGAACTAAGAGAATCTAAATCCACTCGAAATTCCATGGCCTTGGACTGGAGAGAGACAACTATATCTACGGAGGGACATGCATATGTACCCTTTCATGCAAAGCTATTAAGAGCTCTACAATGAGCAAAGGGCTAAAAATCTCCTTGTATTGTAACTGTGTGTCCCTCATGGTTCAACTTAATGCATTGATGAAACGTTGATGGCACGGCCTGCATGGCATGAATCCATGGTTGGCCTAGAAGCATGTTATATGGAAGTTCCAAGTCTAGGATATGAAACTTCATTTGATGACAAGTGGGGCCCACCTCCATGGGCAGCATATTGGTACCTGTTGATTCCCTTTCCACGTTTTCGTATGCGGTGATAGTGATAATATGGGACTCAAGATCTTCCTCCATATGTCCTAAGTGTTTTACCCACTTGAGTGTGTAAATGTTCAACCCAGATCTATTATCCACAAGAACCTATTTGATCTTCCTACAGGTGACAACTACCTCAATGTATAAGGGAATATTATTTGTAGGATTCTCGGTAGGGATTTCCCTATGGTTGAAAGTGGGATGTTCACTTGGTGTGATGTTTGCCACTATAGCTTGAAGGTGTGCAGGATCGACTACTAAAGGCACTCCCCACCCCTGAAGAGTTTGGTACAAAATGTCTTTATGCACATTGGATATCTTGAGAAGATCTAAGATTGAAATCTTAGCAGATGTATTTTCAAGTTGTTCTCAAAGGTTATATTTACCAGTTTACGGAGTCGACAAAGAGGGTTCTGGAATCATGACGCCAGCACTCCTTGTTACCACAGCGTAGTCCTTTCCCTTGATCTAGATGGTATTGACACAGTTAGCAGTAGAGTGAATACATCCAATAAGTGAATCATAATTTTTGTTGTCTCTTTTGGTGTATAAGTAATTCACGACTTTATAATTTTGGGATGACTCTCCCCGATCCAGCTTTAAATTTTCTGACTCATCATGCTTGGTGAATGGTTCTTTATAAATCCCCATTTTCTCATTAGGTGTTTGTGTTTTTCCAGGGTTATCCACCTCTATCTCGCCATTGTCAATGAGGTCCTGAATATAATGGCAAAGCCTTAGAATTTTATTTTTCTTATTTCTTTGATGCAATGCATTTCGCAATATTCATACTCCTTGTACCATGAAGGTTTTAGAGTGTTTTCATCAAATGGTTACTTTGTAGGATAGGTCATCATGTGGGCCACATCCAAATGTTTTAGAATAACTGAACAAAGGTTCTTTGAGAGAGTGTGAATGTTCTTCACTTTGGTGGTGGTTGAATTAGGCCATTGGTTAGTTTAAAAGGTTGACCAGTTTGGACCATTTGAACACGTTTGGAATCAGTGATTCCCTCTCCCACCAAATTTTTGTTTTTGTTAACTATCTTCAACTTTTCTATGGTTTTGGCATTTTGGTTGTCTTTAGATTGGGTTTTGAGGGTGCCTTTGGCAATGAGATAATTTTTCTATCTAAATCCCTTTCTTGATAACCTCCTCAAAAGTTGTAGACACAATGCATCTGGAAGTGGAAAGGTATATCTTGGTTGAGATTGGGAATGAATATACTAACCAGCTGACTTTTCTAGGGAAAATGCACAAGGGAAAGCAATTAGCTATCCCTCTCCACCATTGGAGGAAGCTGGAGAAAGTATCATTTGGGCATTGCTTGGCCCCACATAATTCTGCTGGATGGTGACATCACTCTCTATATTATATGAGAAGTGACACACCAATATTTCTGCCAATTCTGGCCAGGTGAAAATTAATCCTCATGGTAAGTGTGTAAACCACTCAAAGGCTTGACCTCTGAGACTCTTGGGAAAAAGTATAATGAGGTAATTATCACTATAAGACACCTCTTGACATGCCATGTAGAAATTTTTAACATGATCCCGTGGATCTCCTTTCCCTTTCTATTTGTTCGAAGTTTGGCATATCAAATTTCTTTGGAAAAGGTTGAAGGGTCAATGTCTTTTCTAAAGGATAGGGGAATAATTCTTCATATTGATATTTCCTGATGCTCCCTATATTGCTCTCTTGTAAGCTCATGAGTGTTTCTTTCATAGACTGCACTTCTTGTGATAGCAATTGTATCTCTAGTGGGAGAAGCGGGGATGTATACACAATGATACTCCTGTGTCTTCTTGTCCTTAGTTTTCTCGATGGGTTTCATTGATCTTAACCTTATGCCTCATACTTTTGAACATGTTTTTGTTTGCATATTTCTATACATGGGGAAGTAAGAAAAGCTAGTTGTCGGCTTAGGTTATTGATTTGTTGTTGGATTGTGGTGTCTTCTTCTAAAGGTTCCTCCTCCTTGTATTGCGGAGGTTATTCACCTATCTCATGTTCTATCTTGTTTCTTCGTGGCACTTTGATAAAGGGTATTACATGCCCCACCACTTTATCATTTCCTGCATAAGAGGTGGAAGCATGACCACCTATTAAAATATCTTCCATATTGATAAGGGGATGTTCTTCCTCAGTAGCGATCATTTACAGGTAGTATTGTTTCATTCTCAGTGGGCAATTCAGCCCCTAATTATATGACCCATGCCATCACTCTATCTTTTTTTCTAAGAAGAAACTCATCTAGTAAAGTGGGGTCAAAATCAGGTTCTTTGTGTATGGTGATTCTAATTCATTTCTACTATGGTCAACCATATCTTCTGTTTCCTTTTCTGTAGAAAACAACGGTCCTAGGTCATGTCCAATGAAGGGGTTGGACCCTTGTATATTAGAGGTTTCCCAAGCTTGTGATTGTTTGTTCCTTGTATGTCTATTTCTTTAATCCTATACGTGTTTTACGAGCCATGTTTTCATGATAGTTTCACTAGGGTAAGGTTATAAATGTGTTCATAAGATTAGTGACAACCTCATAAGTGAATTGTAAGATGTATTTGTTAAGAGTATGAATAAATCAACAATGTGAGAATACCAATATGATAGAGTGATAAATCACCAGTGATACAAGCATTTGGAATCGAAACTTGTTTAAAATGAATTACCTCTTGGACTACATTTCAAAAAGTAGTTTCGCATCGCAAGATGATTAACAAGATGTTGTCACTTATGCCAAGTTCAAGGAAATGAACAAAATGTAAGTAAATACAAGAAGTCAATGCGACCTCCCAATCAAGATATACGATGAGTGAGCTCAAACTTCGATTAATACCTATATCCTAAAAAAGTGTCAATTACAATTCGCGAATGACACAATAATATCACCAAGATATGTTAACCCACTTTGCGAGAAAGTGAAGTACTAATATCAAGGTGTTATTGATATAGCACATGCACAAATGGTAACACCTAGCACTCTTTAAAATTGAGGTAATAATAGAACCAACCTAAAAAGATCAAAGTATAGCTAGGAATCGTTAAAAATGTGTGCAGCGTAACCTTACGATATAGATATTTATGTCGAGTTTACAAGAAACAAGACGTAAATATCGAAATTGTAGTGATACGATACCAAACAATCTAACTCTTCTAAGGAAGTCCGTGGAGATGAACTACATGCCTAACTACAATGAAAATATTGATATGGGTATCAAGATCACAATGGCTACCAAGTATGTGAATACGCCTCTGCAAACACTTTAGACATTTAACTTACCCAACCGTAAACATGGATGGGCGTAAACGGACATAAAAATGATAGAAACAGTTGATTGGTAACACAAAGGTAGTCACCCTTCTTCTGATCAACAAAGTGACAAAAGAATGTGAAGGAAGCAAATCAAAAAAAAGATGAAAAAATGTTGGCTTTACTTCGGCAGAGTTTCACCTCGCCCTAAGGAAAGTAAAAACTAGGCAAAAGTAACACGTCATATGTTTCACTATAAAAATATGGTTCATAACTCAACATTGTTTTAGAATGGTCAAAGTGGGCTTCTGGATAAAGTATATCTTCCTAGGTGGTTCTCTTGTCCTAGGTGCTACAAAGATTATCCATGAGTGGGATGATTTACCCAAAAAGTTCGCAATGACTAGTTTGGGAGTATCTCAACTTTTCCCCCTTCAAGCAACAGTGGGCAATAAATGCATGTCCAATTGTGTACTTAAAAGGGTCATGCATAGGCAACAACTTGTAACTCTATCTCATATAGGATTTACTAGTCAGATAGGTAGTGCAAAGCACTTCTCCATTTCGTGCACAAGCTTCCCTCTTGTGTGGACTACTTTGGGGTTCTTGGAACCACCCCCATTGTTGTAGCTTAAGGCATTATGCTAAAGGGGTTATCTTCTAGTTGAGAGGAGAGGGATGATACCCTTTTCCAAAAGCTTACAATACAGTGTATTTGAATATGTTGTTCATTTTATCTTTTTTAATTAGATGTGGTTTGCTCGAACACCATTTGGAAACCTGTATAAAAAATGTATTAGTAGTTTTCTGACTTCTGTTTCGATTCCTCTGTTCTTTGACAAGCGATGGCGTTTTGGTCCTGTATGATGATTTTTATTCGTTTTGCATCAAAAGAGAAGGCATCATTTCTGATTCTCCAGATCATCAAAGGACACAAGAGAAAAGCATACATGATTGTCTCCAGAAATCCAAAAAGATATCAAATGGAAAAATAGTTTAATTCAACTATGCCAAAATTAACCAATTCCAACTCAAATAATCTTAGCAATCTCGAAGCATCAAAATAACTAAAGACTCATTTCTAATTCCCAAGATCACCCCAAGGGATGTGACAGAAGAGCATATTTTATCCTTATTCCTATAAGTAAACAACTCAAAATATTACCTAATCAAATACAAACATATAAAAATAGCCTACAAAGAAAAATATGTGATTATATAAACCTGCAATAATGTTAGCACATCAACACCTTAATTTTCAAAATGTAAAAGGGCACTGTTAGCACATCAACACCTTAATTTTAAAAAAGTGAAAGGGCATGTGCATGTGGGTTACGGTCGTATGCGCCACTCAAGGTTGTTTCGGCTCACAGTGCACCTGTGCCACCCAAGAGATGTGTGCCACCCGAGAGATGTGTGCCAACCGAGAGATGTGTGCTCCATGAAAATAGTGCTTGCACCACTAAAACAATTCCTACACCACTCTATTGAATTTTTGAATTTATCAAGTGCTTGCGCCACCAGAGAGGTGTGGTGTGCCACAAAAATAGTTTATGCGCTACTCTGAGAAAAATAGATAGAACCACCACATTACCAGAAAAAATTTGGTTACGCCACTAAAACAGTATGTACACCCTGGTTAGGGCATGTGTGCCAATCTGATAGGTTTTAGTATGTACTGAAGGTACAATATGAAATGACATTTGTGCCTGGGTTAGTGCACGTATGCGTGCTAGTTAAGGTTTTGTGTGTCCAGGGTTAGTGCGTATGCGTCAAAGGTCAGTAGACATAGTGATAGGTTTTAACAGTGCACCTGTGCACCACCAGAGAGACGTGTGTGCCCTAAAAACCATGCCTGTGCCATGAAAATCACACCTGTACCACTAAAACCATGTGCCTACGTCAAGACCTGCAACCAAAATACGGCAGCAAACACAAGAACTCTCACAATATCTAAAAATTTTGACAAGTTAGTTTAAGAATGGCAACAACCCATTAAAATTATGGCTATGAACATGAGGGTTACACATATCAAATGACAAAAAATTCCAAAAAAATGGACATTAATTACTACATGTCGCATATCAAAAGTTAGCCACAACAATGAAACTTAAAATAAAATGCCAAATGGCACTAAGTGTCCCACCGGGCGTGCCAAATTGTGTGCAATTATTTCTACAATTTTAACCAAATATAAAGCAAGAAACCTACCACCTAGAAATAGCTTCCTAACCTAGCTAAAAATGAGAAATATGCACCATCATGATGAAGAAGTGAGCAAGTCCTACCCTTAACATTAATAACTTTGAATTAATCAAAAAATATTGTAAGTTAATGAACTATATTCCCCTTAATTTCCTAATTAAACATTTAACATGAACCTAAGTAGTCCAAATGGCAATTCAAATCATATTTTCTTGCTTTGATCCTTAAATGGATGTTTGGGTGTGAGGCTTAGCTCTTCAAGAATGGAGGATGGAGGTCTTAAGAACGACAGAAGGCTATTAGTATAAAACTACGTGCTTTCTTTTGTCTCTTGAGAGATTTAGGTGTATGTGTAGAAGTAGAGGGAGGGTTGTTTATATAGCCCAAGGGATAAAGGATTCAACACATCCTCATGAATGTGGGACTAATGGAGATGTAGAGTTAGTTATGGGTAGGGGGGGTTTAGATGGGGTTGAGTTAGCTTTAGGAGGGTTTATGTTTGTCCTCAAGTGGCTCATGTGGATAAAGGGGGTGTATTAATTAATCAAGATGATTAATTAGTACATGTGCAAGATTTTATAAGATTTTAGATGAATTTTAGTGTGATTTGGACCATTAGGAGGGAATTAAACCAATTAAATAGTGATTTATTTATTTAAGGAGAAGGGAGGCTAATTAATTAATAATAATTAATTAGACTAGATAGAAGGTGTTGATTAATGAAGGGTCGTTAATTAGGGTATGTGTTGGATAGACAACTTAATTAATTAGCTTAATGTAATCAATTAATAACAATGGAAGAGAAGATGAGTGCGTTATTGAACAATATGTCATCAATTTGCGGAGAAAGGAGATAATTAGCGCAATTTAAGTATTTAAATTTATCGGGCATAATTATAGGTGTCTACAGCCTTGAATAAGGCCTCATTTGTAATGTTCTCACAATTTGAGTCAGACTAAAAATATGAAACTCAACTACTAGCATCAAATAGTTCATCATTTTCATTTGTATAAAAACTCCTTTTATCCTTTTCGTAATCAAAGTTCTTAAATATTTTCTTTCTCCTCTCATAATTTTTGTGCCTATTTTCAGGAACTCTATCATTTTCATGTTCATCATGTTATCTTCCTTCTTATTCCTATGAGTACAATTAACAGAATATTTTTTTATCTTACGACATTTGAAACATTTGTAAGGATGCTCACCTTTATCACCTACAAGATCCAAGTTTCAATGTTATACCCATCATAGCGAAGAGATCTTCATATTCAATATCAAGAGTAGCTTAATTATCCTTCACTTTCTTTATTTTAATCTTCATTTCAAATATGAATACTTCCAATTTCTTAGCTAGTTTGGGATCACCTACTATCATCTCATAGGTAGCCAAAGTTCCATGCCAATCATCCATCTTCAGAGTAGTCAAATCCTTTGATTCTTCTATAGTAGATAACTTAAAATCAAACCTTGGAGTTAGTGACCTTAGAGAATTTTGAAAAACCATTTTTATTTTACTTCTTCTCCCAATCCTTTCATACTATTGACAATTTTGTCAAGTCTAAGTAGATATGTAGTAATAGTCTCTTCATATTTCATCTGATGTGACTAAAACTGATTTGAAAAGGTTTTAATTTTAACAATTCTTACCTTTGTGTTACCTTCAAATAAAACTTGAAATTTATCCCATTCTTCCTTCGCTGATTTACAGTACATTACCTTTCCCAGCTCATATTCTCCAGGATCCTGAATGATAACATTAAAGGCCTTCAAATATTGTTCATAACCATCGTTGTATACCTTATCGGTAATAGGATTAGAAAGAGTATATCCATATACCACAGTGTTCCAAACATCAAATCCTTGTGAGATAATGTAGGTCCTTGTCATTACACTTTAGAAAAATAGTTTGTTCCATCAAAACATTGGTGCCTTTTTTGTAACTCTAAAACTTTCCAGGTTTTTCTTCATGATCTCCTTTCAAGCTATGAAACTTCTCCAAAAGTACCTATTATTAGTCAAGTTATTGGATGAAAAAAAAATTAAGATGGGGAGGGGGTGAATTATTCCTTACAAAAATCCAAAACATATTTCAGATTTCTTATTCAAAACAAATAATCACTTACCGATCCATTAATGTGTGCCCGCAATCAAATACCATGCATTGTATAAACCATGAGAAAGGAAAACAACACAAGAGACAAGATATAAGTGGGGAAAACCTCAAGGGTAATAAAACCCACTTAAAAATCTTATGATATTACACACAAAAAATACTCAAGTGATTATTACACATCACAAGAGATTTCTTTAGTGAGGCACCAACCCAACAAGGAGCATGAACCCCTAAACCCTTTCTGATATTACACATCACACAAGATTTTGACAAAGCATGACCAATAAAAATATTTTTATCACACAGCTGATACCGATCTGAATATTCAGGTCCAAAATCTTATGAACCCTTCCTAAAACCCTAGGTCTTCAACTTGCACAATCTAGCTCTTTCTTCAACTTATTAATGCTTCAAAATCTTACACACATGCTTTCTTATATTCCTCAATCTATCACACACTTAAAATAATCTCAAATTATTCTTCAACACTTTTAAAAATCACCCACCTAGGTCACACTTCTTTCTCACACAATACACACACTTCACTAATTCACAAAAGCACCAAAAACATGTTTTTTATATGTTTCTACACCTTTATAACCTCAAGAGGTCAATCCCCAATGATTCATTCGACCCAAAAACATTTATAAAATTCATAAATTTTAATTAAAATAGTTACTTTTTACCGATATAGATCGGTCTAATTGAAAAACCCATTACATATGCGAAAAATGACTCAAAACCCCATGGGCACATTCTTAAAAACTTCCTTACAAAAAAAATACACTTTTTCATGACCCAAAACACTTGAAATATGAGTAATACATCATAAAAAAATTCAAATATGTCACAAATTTAATCAACCAATTAGATTATTTCATTTATTGGCCTTAGTTCCATTTACAAATCTCAAAACAACTCTTTCCTTCACCCTTCAGCACCCTGAAAATTTCAACTGATCACCAAATAACTTGTAATAAAAAACCATGTCATGTGACCACTAAATTGAAATGTAAGGACCTATAGAAAACTCTTAAGAAATTTTTAATTCATGGAACATCTTTGAATTCAAACAACAGAAACATTTTCCTTCACCATATCAACCCGCCAAAAAATCTATTTCCAAAGGTTATCTCATAAAATAATTTATACATGCATTAAACATATCCAAATATATTGAGTGGATGGAAAAATTTATCCCTCTTCACTCTACCCATTATATGAAGCACACCAAATCCATCTCATGCTTCAAACAACATCAAACTTCAACTAAAAAAAAATCTTGTCTGGAATTGCCAAAAACCTTCTTGTTGAAAGATTTACTAGGAAACCCTATCAAATGACCTAATCATGAGGAAAGTAATATATAAATGGAAATATATGTGACTATAATTTCCAACACAACTTTAAACACCTTAAATACTCCACCTGTAACTCAAGTTATGGTGAAAACACTGGACCATGTTGTTTACGACCCCAAAACTGCTTCACATAATAATTATCAAGAAACTCCATAATTATGTACTGAAACCACCATGGAAATCAATAAAAAATTCACATACATCATGCACCATCAATTTTGCATGCTACTGATTTGAACCATCTTGTCCTAAAACCTTCTTCTCTAATAAACTATTCTTTTTAGGCAGGGCCCACTCATCACCATGTCCTCAACCATATATTTCTAGATATCTTGATAAGTCCTCTACAACATAAAATCATCACATTTTCACTTCTAATTAAAATTGGGTCAGTATACTTCACATTTCTCAAACTGCTCCTAGCTAAGGTTTAACTAGGATTTTAGACCTTGTTACCTTCTTAATATTCATTCATAAAAATGTGACGATAAAAAAAACTAATTAGTTTTTTTAAAACTTATAAAATCACCATAGAATAATCCCTAAAATACACAAGTTTTGTTGCAGAGCACACCATTTAGAATGAGAATCAAAAGTTCAAATTTGAGATTGAGTTTCACCTATTCTTGAACTTGTCTCACATAAACTATCATAACTTCCAAAAATTACATCAAGGAAACCAAAATTTTTTCTTAGAGAATCATCACTCATTCCTATAATATCTCCAATCATCATAATCATAACACCGTATTGTAATCTCTCCATCATATCTCATTTGCACAACCATAACTTAGGGATTCTCACTATAGAAGCTAGTATCAACTTAAATAGTGCAATAACTGAACATGAAACGACCAAAAATGATCCATAGCATAACTCATATGACATGATATACATGGTTGCATGCTTACATTATCTCAAATGGATCTAATACACTGTGTCACATCTCTAATCTGTTATACTTACTCCTAACGAGCACCTGAAACATGGAGAACCACCTCTACCTACACTATGCCACTATTGTGCATGCTAAAGCACCCTCAATTTTTTTTTACATCATGTTAACATGTTCCCCAGGAAACCAAGAAGATAAAAATTCCAATCAACACTTGTCAGGAACTGGTATCAGCTTGTTATAGACAAACATGCATAACTTAATCTCACTGTAGTAGCTCAAACACATCTGAACCAATATGTTATCTCCATAAACAACGTCATAACATCATCATACAATATTCAATTTTTCATTAATGTGGTTTTTCATTAATGATAACACCTACTTGGACACCATGTCAACAAAGTAAACATTTTCTTCAAATTCTAGAATGCAACCTCATATTTATTAGTCCACTCAAAGGTAACATCTTTTCCTAGCAGGAAAAATAATGGTGCTAAAATATTACTAACAGTCCTATATAAATCTTCTATAATACCCAACATGTCCCAAGAAGGTCGTCACATATTTTTTCTTCTTTGGTGTTGGAAAATTTATAAACAAAGATATTTTTGTTGTATCTACCTGAATTCCAATAGCTGACAGATAATGCCCCAACATTATGTTAATGCAGAATCACAAAACCCCTAAATGTCTACAACCAGATGGGTTGAGACTCTCAGTGTGATTACACAACATGGAGCATCTCTCAAAGTGTGGGACCTTGCATGAGTTGAGAGAGTTCTCTAGATTAAGGTCTAGTTCCTATTCCTCTATTTAGGTGCATGAAAATAAAATCTTGCATAGGATCTACTCTAATCCTACTCTATCTTACCAAGGAGACAGGGTTGAGAAGATACAAAAATAAACCTAAGTTAAAGAGATGATGCACGAAAGGAATGTTAGACACTCGTTTTGTGATTTAACACAAACCACATAAATGTAATACAACCACCATACACTTGTAAGAAAACTATAATGAGAGATCAGAAGGAAACAATGGAACACATGAGAGGGTCGAAAATCATCCATAGACATATATTATTGCTCCAAAATCGATATAATACATTAGAGTGGCCAAGAGGCAAAACTTAGCATTACAACCTGAATGAGGAGGTTAGGACTCCACGAACTCATCTGTAGACCATAGGAAAAGGGAGGGTGCAAAACATAAAATGTCTAACCCCTTATAATGAGCCCAACTTCTTCTTTTCTAGATTCAGCACAGAGAGAAGAAGGAGAGAGAGGTGGGAAAACTAATTTGAAGCTCAGCTACAGGCCATCAATTCCTCTGCAAATCTATCCCAAATATGTCGTGTCTGATGTTTTGAGTTTTCTCGGCATGTTGAAGAACGGAGAGTGACAGATCGAATCAATTATGATCTGGTTGTTGGGGACAATTGGATTACATATTAATGACCAGAAGACGTTTCCACATTTTACCCACCAAACCTCTTTGAAATTAAAGTTTTAGGTTTTCATGGGAAAGGAGAGGTCAAGATATTTCCAACTGTCAAATTTTTTGAATTTTGGGCACTGGGTCTATAAAAAATTGCCAAAAACAAGTTATCAAAATGGGTTCACGGGCCCGAAACTCACTTTGTGCCTTTTGGCACCAAAAATACAAAATGCAAAAACTACCCCGCAGCCCCGAAATTTACTTTTGGCAAAAAATCATTTTCAGGCCCGACAGTCTGCATTTTCCATTTGAGTGAAAAATCACTCCAAGGTCCACCAGCCCTCATGCTATTGATCCCTGACACGTTGCTCCTTGTGCATGGGTAGAGGCGTGGCTCATTTTTTCACTTTACACCTTCTCAGGGTAAAAATTTCAAATTGCCTCTAATGACCCACCTTTGGCTTTGAATTTTCAACATGGCCACATGTCCCTTTATGGGCCTTAGGAAATTTTATTCATTTTTCTTTAAGATCCCCTTGGGTTTGCGGGCCCAAAATTCACTTTGCGCCCTATTTGCAAAAAATCACAAAAGTTCCAAAACTCCACAAAGATCAGCCGGCCTACTTTTGGAATTTGGGAAAAATTTCCTCCATGGCCCCACAACTACAATTTGCACTTGGTGAAAAGTCTAATTTTATATCGCCACCCTGCCTCTCGGCATTGGGAAAAATCCTTAAAAAATCCAACCAGTCTGCATTTGGGAAAAATACCTTCTAAGGCCCGTCGACTCGTAACTTGTAAATTATAAGGAGTTAGAAGGACTTCTGTATATTTTTGGAAAGGGGAAGAAAGTTACCACTTGATGGAAATGTTTTCAATAAACCTTAAGTGGTTAGAATATATGAAAAATTAGATTGAAGCACTAAAGGAGAGAAAATGGGTGTAGTTAACCAAAAATAAGCATGAGCTTATTTTGGATAACAATTTGGCAACTCATAGGGGACATTTGCTTGCTAGATGAAGAGATCAACTACCTTGAAGCATACGTTGGTCATGGAGTCGTAATTGATAGGTTGATCTGATCCGAACTCTGAAAATATGATCCTTGAGTCACTTGGACGTTGTTGTAACTAGAGCTAACCCTGAATCTTTTGGAAATGGGCCTTTCGAGACTCGATTTTAGTTGCTCTATATTTTTTCTATTTTAAAATTAGCAACTATCATGGAGACCATGGGTATCCCTAATGCAAATGCTAAAGGGCTTGGTGCATTCACCTGGAGGTACATTGAACTGTATAATGACACAAACTTGGAGCAATAAAAAACCTGTGCCACAACACTTAGGGAAATAAAACCTATGGTACAAAAAAACAATGTGCATACACAGTTAGGGAAATTAAAAACCTAGGCTAATATTTTACAAGGGCAAGGAATTTTTCCTTTTAGTTATAGTTTTTGAGGTAGATGCCATTGACTAGGATCTATAATTATTTTCCATCTAACTTAGCCAGTTGGAAGGCATTGCTACTTGTGCATCTTTTGACCATGTAAGGGTCACTCCAAATGGCATAAAACTTGGAATGCTTTCCTAGTTTTTCCTGATCTCCATCCCACTTCATAACTAAGTAACCTTCTTGAAAGGTACTTTTTCTTGCTTTCTTATAAAAGTTATTTTTGATCAATGCTTGATCCTTCTCCATGACCTACATTGCATGCTCTCTTGCCTCCCCTACTTCCATCAGCTTTGCGTACCTAATTGCTATAGGTTAAAACTTGGCTAGCTCCAACTGTTACATGAGCTCCAAAGTGGGTAACTCCAATGAGATCAGAAATAATACCTCTTTTCTATATACGAGCTTGTATGGGGAGCTATCAGTGGACCTTTTGAATGTGATCCTATCATCCCATAGAGATGATTTGAGCTTTGTATGCCAAGTTATCTTATTTTCATCAAGAATTCCTCCTGATAATCCTTAACAGGTTCTTATTTGTGGACTTTGTTTGGGCCATTACCTTGAGGGTAATAATTTGATGAAGTGTTGAGGTACACACCATTCTTGACTACCCATTCAATGATCCTTATACCAAGTAATGTCAATGCATTATCTAATATAATGGTGGTAGGGACTCCAAACCTAGTGGCTATTCCTTCATAGAAATCCAAGATGTTGGATTCATTTGCTTCTTTTAGTGCCACTACTTCAGTCCACTTAGTGAAATATTTTGTTGCAGTAAGTATCCATTTGTGGCCTTAGATTGAATTTGGGTTAATCACCCCAATGAAGTCTAGTCCCCACTACATTAAGGGTTGATCCACTGAAATGGGATGAAGGGGTAGGGCTGCTAGCTTCTCCTTTCCTATGAAGAATGCACACTTTTTACACTTCTTGACCCATGAGTAGCAATCCGTGAACATTGTAGGCCAATAATAACCAGCTTTCATGATCTTAGGAGCTGTTACTCTAGGAACAAAGTGGCCTCCTAATTCTCCATCATGGAACTCATGTAAAACTCTCTCAATTTGGTTTGTCCCAATGCACCTCAATATAACACTATTTATATCCTTTTAAAACAAGACACCACCAATAAGAACATATGGAATGGCTTATAGTATGAAGTATATTATCTTTGATTTGTTCCATTCTAGGGGGTAGAAACCTATTTGGAGGTAATGTATAAAGGCTTGGGTCCAACATGTAGTAGGTGCCTCATTAGCTGGTTGCCCTTGATCATTCTATAGAAATAAGATAGCCTCTTTTCCACCCACTGACTCAGCATGTTGCTTGGAGGTGAGCTATTCACACAAACCCTTTCCTCGAACCAGTTTGGTCACCTTTATCTCAATGTCATATTCCATTACCCAAGTGATCAAACCTGATCTCTTCTCTTTTTAAGTCCTTGTTCAGGAGAAAATACTTAACACAAGCATGAGATACTAGTAGTTGAATCTTATTGTTTGAGACTAAGTGTCTGACCTTATTCAAGATCCTAATAACAAGGACATGTTTTTCAATGAAAGAGTATTTTACCTCATAGTCCTCCCATTGGTACCAAAATTTACCCTCCTTTAAAGACTGAGCAACATCATGGATTAGACAGGACACTCAAAGGCAGATATATAATCATGTATTTCATTTTTTAGCAGGGGAATAAATTTATCTGACTTCTTAGCACTGAGGCTTTAAAGGGAGTGGGTATCACCTTAAAAGGGTGTGATCTGATCCTAACTACTTGAGGTTGTGCCCTTCAACCAAGGTAAGAGAACCTATTTTGTAACCTCTTTTGTATGAAAGGAGATACAAGTACCTTTCTTTTGCATGAATTTAATTGAGAAAACCATGGGGAAAATATAATCAAGACACCAGATCTGACTCTCATGAGTTCTCACTTCCAGATCATGGAGATATTTTCACAACAAGGCAAAGGTTACTAGAGGCATCTGAGACCCTACTTGCTTCTACATGTTTAAGTAATGAGGATTGTTCATTTGTGTACACACATGACAAACAGGGGTAGTTTGGGTAGGATTGGTTGTTGTTAAATGAAATTTTGGTGGGAGGGGAGACGGGATGCACTTGACTCACCAGATCACTGAGAGATTATGAAAAATGGAAAGATTCAAAAAAAAAATGCCACAAAACTTAAAAAAGTTTCTTCAACTAGAATATGTTCTTCAATGGAGGCCTAGATTGGCACTTTTTCATACATCCTATGGATTCTATCACAAAAATTTGAGGTCAGAGAACCCAATAAAGCATCAAGATTCAAACCAAACCATGCCTGAGGTACACCTAAAGGATTACAGATAATCTTTGTCAACAAAGTGAAAGAAAAGTGATTTTAAACCATTTATCTCACTCCCAGATGAAGGCTATTCTGAGAAATGAAATTGCAGATGCCACTAAACTATCACAAGGATTGAGACTTGTGTGATTGGACTAGATTTTGATACAAGATTCTAATAGATACAAGAAAAACTACTTGCATCTATTCAGAGATGAAATAAATACACTTTTTTCAAGATTAACACTGAATAACTCAAGTTTTATCAAATTTATCATCAAGGGAAATTTTTTATAACAATCTCAAATCTTGTTGATGGTTGTACACTTGCAACCACCTTAACACGATTAAATTTGAGACAAAGAGAGATATACAGGATTCTTAAACAGATTCTCAAAAAGGATAGGCTCTGTCAATATTTTTATGTTTTTTTGCTGGAAAAATCAGAGTCCCCTCCCCCTCTGATGTTTCTACAAACTCTGTACCAAGTACTCCAAGTGCTCGAATTTGTAGCCATTTCATAGAATGCCTCCCTACATTCAGATTCCTTGCTCTCGTTGATCACTCCTTGTTCAAAAGACCAACCAATGTCCACCCCTAATACTATAAAAACCAGTGCATGAAAGTCAGACCATGTAAAAGACATCCTCCAGATTTCCAAGAAAACTTTAGATATCAACTTTAACTTCTGTCTCTTTGGCATGTAGAAAAAAACCAAGAAATCATTCGCATCCAGATGTGTTTTAGAGAAATGGGGGGGAAATAATAGAGTTGTCGTTGATCTTCACTTTGAATTTTAGCCATCCACGTGGCAGATTCAAACTAGAACAGACTTGGGGGCTTAGCTTGAATTTTTTACAACTTTTTGAAAAAATGGAAAAAAATTGACATTTTGCTCTGCATACTCCGCCCCAAGTGCTCATGAGTCCAAATATGATTCAAGGGGAACCATGGCCAAATTCTACCATTTTACTTTGTTTTCGAGAAAAGATTTTTCACCTTAAGCAAATGAATACCAAATATGACTCAGGGGGAACCATACTTTTGAATCTTGTCTCCCAAATTTCCCCCGAGAGTCTGCTGACTGGGGTAAAACATTGACTTTTTCCGTCATTGGGTGCGTGATTACTACTTAAGGAGGCCAAAACTTTAAATGGTTCACCTCCCCGCCTTTTTGAATTTTCAAACTTCCACATGTCACCTGGCACACTGAAGTGGTCTAAAAAAACGTAAATCCTTGAACAAGCGTTGGCTCACCACGTGTCCTTGTGCCTAAATGGTTAAAGCTCAATAGAAGGCGCCACATGTCACAGTCTGAGGAAGTCTCCTTTTCACCCCTAATTCTATAAAAGTCTAGCCCCTTGTGTGCTTGAAAATGAACAATGTAAAATATGATCAGTCATGAAAGTCAGACCATTTTAATTGCAAAAGACGTCCTCCAGATCTTCCATGAGTCCTCTTGGTGCTACTCCAAGGAAAAATGGAAAAGAAGATCTTCAAATGAATGTCGTGCCTCCATGTGGACACATTTTAGGTTGAGGATTTTTCATGAATTTTTCCAAGTAAGCTGAGCCATGTCTAAACAAAAAGGTGCCATGTCTCCTTCCGATGATAGAATGCAAATTTGACCAAGAGAAATGCCCGTATCGTAAAAACTAGAAAAATGATTATTTAAGCCTGGAAATGAAATTTTATTCATGGACAAAAAAGTTTAGACATGTTACAGGGATCAAATAAATTCTTCACGGATGCATCAAATTTTTTCATCATGGGGGGGAAATAATAGATTCCTGACCGTCTCATGGGGGAAACAATTTTTTTAAGGAACAGAACATGAGAGACTCAAAATATAGATAAGTAATTTACAACCGAGGAATCATTTTAAAATTTCCACCAAGATCAACCAGGAATAACATGGGGAAGGAGAAAATGACAGAGTAAATCAATAAAATTTCACAAATGTGGCAAGACTATTTTGAGCACCAATGTCATCCTAGATGGGACACTCCTTGCGAATGCCACAAGAATAAAAGTAGACCAAGTGAATCCATGCCAATGTGGTCATCTTGCAAAGCATAGAAACAAATATCTTAAAAAATGAGAAGCCAACAAAAATAGGTCATCGAGGACAAGAACGAGAAAAAAACACAAAAGACTGGAAACAAACAACAAACTATACATTGTACAAAATATTATTTCCCTGATTCAAAGAATATAATCAATAAAAAATATTCAACCACCTGTCATCCTAGATATGACCATGCCAAGAGGTTCTGATATGCTTTCATCAACTGGAAATACAACTCTTTTTTCTCCTTTGTTCATTTTGTAAACCATCCATTTTCTTTGAAGCTCCACCATTGTGTTTGATTAAAATTATATAAAATTTTCCAAGGTTGAATCAAAGACCAAATTCCTAGAAAAAATAGCATATTGAGGATCTCTTATTTCAACACTTTCATACTCCGTGAAATCAGAACACTCACAAAGTTATTAAGATCAACATCTTCTTGCAAAACCTCATAGGATGCATCACTTGGGTCTTCAATCAGGCACAACATCTTCTTCTCTTCATATAATTTCACCAGGTTTCTTTCAATGGGGATAATGGCATAATACATGTCCATTTTCACACTACCACCAACACTTTCTTCCCACTTTCTTAACAATAGCATCCCCCACTTGGCAGAGTAGTCAACAATCACCACATCAATCTTGAATTTCCTTTCAGGATAGGATGCAAGTTGCACAACAACATCTTTGACACATCCCACCACTAGAACCTCTCTAGAACCCATGGTAGTTCACTTCCCATATGCTACTGTTACTTTAATACCTAATTCATTCATGACCTCAAGAGGCATGACATTATATAAAGCTCTAGAATCAAACATATAATTATGTGACATCTTGTCTTTGATAACTAGGGTACTGAAAAATGGATCCACATTCAACATGGATTTAACCAAAGAAGTTCCTAAATAAACCTTCGGTTGTTCCCCCAGCTCTTCCAATACTTATGCCTTTTCCAACTCTGCAACAGTAAGGGGAATCTCAACCTTGTTCACATCTCTTCCTTGCATGATCTCTTCCCCTTTAAACCCTATATATTCAAAATCCCTCTTCTTGTGCTCAGGGATCCTAAGAAACTCAAAAATTAGAATAGGAATTTTGCTTTGACTCAAAACTTGGGAAATATCATATGGAACAGATTTGGGTAAAGCAGGACTAGGAGAAAGATTGGAAAATTCATCAGATGGAATGGGATTATTTTCAGTTTGGCCATGGAGAGGGACATAAGTTTTACTTAGGGAAACAAGCTCTCTGTCAGATGCATTTTTCTTTGGGGTTTCTTTGGGAAGCAATGGAAATTTTTACTTGGCTTATGGCCCCTTAGCAGTTTTACTTGTGGTATTATGCACCTTTTCTTGGGAAACTACAACATTCATTAGTAGCTACCTATCTTCTTCTGAAGGAACTCCCTCCATCATACTTCTCAATCATTAATGCCCCTGAAGTATTCAAAATCGTTAGTGTGCAATTCAAAAGTTTTCACAGTGTCTACTTCTAAAGTACAAGAGGGAGGAAGAAGAGGTACCTAGTGGATGCAATCCCAAAAAACCAGCAACAGTCCTAACACCTATTACCTTATTTAAAGCTGATTCCCTTTGTGAACTTGTAGTGGTCTCCATCATGTAGGAATCATCATCATTATCATTAAGGCTTCTTCCTCTTCTTGCTGATCTTCTTCACAAGGAGCATTAGAAATGAAACATTTTTCACACCAATCAATGACATATGTTTCCTCCATAAACAGCAACCTCTAGCAGCCAAAAGGATCAGGCACCATTCTGTTATCCCTAGCTTGGGACTGTCTATTTCCAAGTCCAATAGGTCCCTTTCCTCTGTCATCAGTTATTTAATGATTTGTAAATTTATCTTGGCATTGTCACTTGTGTTGTCCTTGTGAACTCTTCCCAAATCCTTTCTTAGCTTGAGCTAGCTTGTAGGAGATCTCCTTGACAACTCCTGCCATATTTTTCACAACTTTCTTCTAAATCAGTAGCCCTACTTGGTCTGAGGTTTTTATGGGTTAACAATCTTTATCCCTTCCCTCTTTAGAGGCTTCCCAATTTCCTTGATGTTGATCTATATTTGTAGAGCCATGGTTAAGGCCTGTCTCAAATATTTTGGGGGTTCTTGTATCTTAAGTAATATGCAGCATTTTTATCAAATGCATCAGTATATTTGATCAAACATGACTCATCACAAGGCCTTATCCTGATAAGAAATATTCTTATTGTCTTATTGAATCTTGTATTGAAGTCACGTACTGACTCATTGGAGTTATTCTTGATGTTTTCAAACTTTTGATAGAAGAAACCTAGGGTCATTCCTATCACCATATTGTAATCTAAATGCATTGTTCATTTCAGCCCAAGAATCAATAGAGTTATCTGGTAATGCTTTATACCAGTCCCTGGCATCCTCCTCTAAAGTGTGGACAAAAAATTTGATGTATACATACTCCTGCTCAATTTCAAATTCTTCCATCATATTGAGAAAGAACTTTAGATGCTGATCACTAGTTATATCAATTGTTTCTCTGGAACTTTAGTAGCATGTTCCTTACATCTTGAGGTACTACATTTGGGTAACTATCCATTCCCACAAAATTTATAGGTCCAAAGGTGTTTATAATAAATGGGAGGCCTATGTTGAGCCATATCGATTCGAGGAGGTGATCTTGGAGGGATGACAAACTGATGGGGGGAAGGAGGGTTCTTCAAACAAAAGAATATAATTTTCAAAATGGATACGCTCCAAAGGTATTTTTTCTTGGAAATCTCTATCAACCTTAGAAAAGACTAGTGCAGAGTGTGAAGAAAAACCTTTAAAAATCAAATTAAGGCCCCTCTCAAGCTAGAGAGTTCAATTCCACAAAGAGGCTACCTAATTCAGAGTCACTTGAATGGAAGTCTTCAACAATAGGCCATTCACTTTCATCAATGGAGATCCATCTCCTTGTTTGCTGACCTCAAACATCCTCTCCAGGATTTTATTCCTTCTAATTTTGCTTTTTCTAGCTCTGGAAACAATTTCCTAGTAGGATACCCTAACAAAGAAAGATCTTCTTCCTTCCAGCTTTGTAAATATTAGTAACAAATCTGACATTGACAGAGTTTTAAGACATTGGTACTCAATAAAATATTAGATCAATAGGGAGTCACAACTAAGGATTTCCACCTTATATGTGCAAATGCATTAAATATGATCTGTCAAATGTATGTCAATTGTAGGAACTAGGAACGAAAAGATTCTGACATTTCTTTACCAAAATTTATTAAATAAAAGCTAGTGCACTGGATGTGAAAAGTGAAGTAACTGCACATAACACTTGCAGCATAAAATAAGTGTTTAACTAGGGTTTCAAAATGAACTGCAATCACAATATCCCTAGAAATGGCTCTAGAAAAAATTTGACAAGCCAATACATATGTGCTAGCAGTGAATTAGTAAATTAGTCTCAGCAATGCAAATTATTTCCCAAGATTTCCAAACAATCCCCGGCAACGGTGCCACTGATGTTGGTACAAAAATTTTACCTCCTTCAAAGAATAAGCAGCATCATGGATTAGACATGACACTCAAAGGTAGATAGACAATCATGTATGTCATTTTGTAGTCGAGGAAGCAATCTATCTAACTTGTTGGCACTCAGGCTTTGAAGGGAGTGGGTAGCACCTAAAAAGGGTGTGATCTGATCGTAACTATTTTAGGTTGTTCCTTTCAACCAAGGTAATAGAACCTATTTTGTGAACATCTGTTATATGAAAGGAGATACAAGTACCTTTCTTTTGCATGAATTTTATAGAGAAGACCTTGGGGAAAATATGATCAACACACCAAATCTGACTCTCACGAGTTCTCACTTCCAGATCATAGAGATATTTTCACAACAAGGAAAACGTTACAAGAGGCATCTGAGACCCTGCTTGCTTCTACATGTTTAAGAAATGAGGATTGTGCATTTGTGTACACACATAACAAACATGTAGAGTGTGAGTAGGATTGGTTGTTGTTTAAATGGAAATTTTGGTGGGAGGGGAGACAAGATGCACTTGACTCACCAGATCCCTGAGATCTTATGCAAAATGGAAAGATTCAAATAACAACATGCCACAAAAGTTAAAATATTTCTTCAACTACAACATGTGCCTCAATGGAGGCCCAAATTAGCACTTTTTTCATACAGCCTATGGATTCTGTCAGAAAGGCTCGAGTCAGAGAAACCAATAAAGCACAAAGATTCAGACCAAACCATGGCCTAAGGTATACCCAAAGGCTTACAGATAATCTCTGTCAACATAATGAAATAAAAGTGATTTTAAAATCATTTACCTCATTTCCAGATGAAGGATCTTCTGAGAAATGAAATTGTAGATGCCACTAAACTATCACAACGATCAAGACCTATGTGGTTGGACTATATTTTGATACAAGATTGCAACAGAAACAATAAAAAATACTTGCATGCATACAGAGATGAAATAAATACAGTTTGGTCAAGATTAACACTGAATAACTCAAGTTTGATCAAATTTATCAGAAAACGAAAGTTTCTAGAACAATCTCAAATCTTATCAATGGTTATACACTTGTAACCACCTTGACACGATTAAATTTAACACAAAGAGAGATATACAAGCTTCTTATATGGCTTCTCAAAAAGGATGGGCTCTGTTAAGTTTTTTCTGCTAGAAAAATTAGTCTCTGACCTTTCTAAAAACTCCCAACCATTTACACAAAAAATTTGTTCCATTTATAGGCATTTACAACAGAGTCCCCTCTCCCTAAAAGACAAAAAACCTTAAATGCACCAGTGCTTGCCATGATTCTTTCATGATTCAAAGAATCATATATGTAAAATTCTTCAAGTGCTCAGGGGGGTACATGTCATCAAATGCCTCCTGCATTCAATTCCTTGGTCTGTTGGATCACTCCTCAAATTTTCCAACCACTTCCACCCATAATCTGTCAAATATGGCCCCTTGCGTGATCGGGGGAAGAAAAATGGAAAATATGATCGGGGCATGACAGTCATACCTTTTTAATGGTGAAAGGACGTCCTCCAGATCTTCCCACCAAACTTTAGATATTAATATTAACTTACCTCTTTGCTTGGCATGTAGAAAAAAAAAAGAAATCATGGAGAGTCGCACTTCTAGATGTGATTCAGATAAATGGGGGGAAAACCATATTTTGATTCATAATTGCCGTTGATCTTCACTTTGAATTTGAGTTGGTCCCACATGGCAGATTCAAAATTTATAAAAGACTCAGGGGCTTCCCTGGAATTTTTATAACTTTTTGAAAAAATGGAAAAATTTCACATTTTTCTCCATAGCTCCACCCTCACGAAACAGGCCTCACACATTTCTAGATATGATTCGAGGGGAACAATGGCCAAATTCTACCATTTTTACTCTCTTTTTGGAAAAAAGGAAAAATTTCCAAATTTTCCGCACAGCTCCGCCTTCCGGAAATGAGCCTAACACATGTCTAACTATGATTTCAGCGGAACCCGCGCTTCCATTTTTAATTTTGAATCTTTTCTCCCAAAAGGAATTTTTTTCCAAATTTTCTCTGAGAGGTCCGCACCTCCACAGATGAATGGGGAAAAACATTGAATTTTTCTCTGAATGGGCTTGTGGGCCATTTTAAAAATTTTAATCCTTAAGGAGGCCAAAAATTCCAAGTTGCCTCTAATGGTCTGCCTCCCTTCATTTTTTGACTTTTCAAACTACCCTGTGCCACCATGACACACCTTGAGGCGGTCCCAAAAATTTGATGCCTTGAATGAGCACGGGCTTGCCAGATGTCCCTACTCTGGCAAGGTTTTCCTGAATACTTGAAGCTCAGAGGAAGACACAACATGTCACACTTTGAGACAGTATCCTTTTGGCCGTTGAAAAGTCTAAATAAAATGCAAAGTGAGTAGTTTTCCTCCACATGTCATCATGGTACTTCTTTAGAATCAAACTCAAGGGCCGGTCCCCCGAACATGCGTGGTTCTTCCACGTGTCTCCATGATGCAACTTCAAGACGGTTCCCAAAGAAGAGACCCTAAATGAGTGCAAGCTTGCTACATGTCCCATTCCACAAAAATTCTCCAATTGCATGAAATTTTTTCTAAGTCTAGGCCAAGCAGCAGAAGCTTCCACGTGTCCTCTCAGTGCTACTCCAAGGCAAAAACCGAAAAAGTAGATCTTCGAATGAGCATTGTGCCTCCATGTGGACATATTTTGGGTTAAGGATTTTCATGAATTTTTCCAAGTACCCAACTGAGCCACATCTAACCAAAAGGTGCCACATCCCCTTCCAATTCTAGAATGCAAATTTAACTAGGAGAAACACCCGTCAAACCATAAAAAATAGAAAAATGATTATTTGAGCCTAGAAATGAAATTTTCGTAAAGGATAGAAAGTTTAGAAATATTACAGGGCTCAAATATGTTCTTTAGGGATGCATCAATTCATTCTTCTTTAAGTAATTAGGGTAGAAATGACAGGGAAGTAAAATCCCAACTGTGGAGAGCAAAAAACATGGGGAAAACTGAGTTTTTGAAGGAACAATACATGGGAGTCTAAAAAAAAAGACTCTTAAGTGATTTACAACCTAGGAACCAATTAAAAATGGCCACAAGGTTCAAGCAGGAACAACATGGGGAATGATAAAATGAAGGAGGTAGTAAATCAATAAATTTTCAAAGCCACAAATGGGGTAAGACTATTTTGAGTACCAACACCTCCAAACTCTGACTGAAGAAGGTTATTGGTTGTTCTGAACCTTCCTTGTTGTGCTGGACCAAGATGGTTGAGATGGTGTCTGACCCTTAAAAAATCACATAGCATGAAGTCTGTTAAGAAGTCTAGGTTAATAAGAGTTAGAGCCTATGATATTGTGAGCTTGGTGGCCTCAAAACTCTCTTTTCCTTCTGTTGTCCATTTAAATGCAAGACTCCTCTTTAACATCATTGCTAAAGGCTTCACAAGAGTGTAAAAATTAGGTACACACATGTGAAAAAAGTTTATCCTCCCCATGAAGCTTTGGAGAGATTTCTTGTGTTGTGGCAATGGGAAGTGTCTGGATGGCTTCCACCCTTTTACAATCAATTGTTAACCCTTCTTTCAAGACAATGTGGCCAAACAATTTCCGCTCATGATCTAGTAACACACACTTCTTTAGCTTTAGTGATGTTATGAACCTTCTACACCTCTGAAATAACCCACCTGAGGTGGAAGAGATGGCCTATGGAATTCTTTGAGAAGATAGTGATATCATCTAGATAAACCATAACAATATTGTTGATTCAGCCTTTGAATGCCATGTCCATAGCTAGCTAAAAATATTGCTCTGATGTTTGATAGTCTAAATGGCATCTTCTTATAAGCATATGTGCCCCATTTGGTGGTGAAGGTTGTCTTGAACTGATCTTCCTCTTTCACCATTATTTAGTTATAGCATGAGTATCCATATAACAATGAAAACCTTTCAGAGCCAGCTATAACCTATAATATCTTTTCCATTGATGGAAGTGGGTAGTGATCTTTTCAGTGATGCTCGGTTCAGATCATGAAATTCCACACACAACCTAATTTCTCCACTTTTTTGCCTCACAGGAACTGATTTTCCAATCCAACTTGAATGCTTGACAGGGAAGATGATGTTGGCCTTGATTATCTTATTCAATTATTTTCTCATAAGAGGCTCAATGTGAGGAATTTACTAGGCTTTGCTTCTGTTTGAAATACTTAGATCCTAGGTCCATCTTGATAGTTTGTTACTCCAGATTTGGGTTGAAACCTCTTAAATATTTGTAAGTCCAAGAAAAGACATCTAGGAATTCTCGACAAAGTTGAATAAACTCATATTTTTATTGATGACTACTTACCTTGTAAATCTACAACGTTTTTCCTTTTTCTCTGAAAATGGAGTATGAATCCTCACCCTTTACTTGAATACTCACCTTCTCCTTTCAGAATTGGTCATTTGGGTTGAAGATTGATTCCAAAGTGACAAGATCATTTGGTAGTTTGTTTTTCCTCAGCTACACCACTGTTTTTTCCATACTACTACTCCAATCTATCTTGGTTCTTGAAAGAGAACTTGAATTCTTCTTGTATAAATTTGAAAATTTGTTGATCATTTTTCGAGGGCTTGCCAACTTGTGTTGTTTTCTAGGATATTTGGCCTTAGAAACCAACATGATATGGGGCTGAGATTTATCACTCTTGATACTCTCCACAATGTCAAAGGCTTCCTAATCAACTGCCAATCTTTCTGCTGCTTCATTCTCCTTCCTTGGCATGGAATTGATGCTAAATTCTTCAAAATCCTTGATGAGGTCCCATATCCGGTTCTTGTAGCTCTTTAACATGTCATTCTTGGCAGCATTTTTTCCTTCGACCTAATTAGAAACTAGCTCACTATCACTAAACACTTGAAAGTTCTTAATCCCTCTACTTCTTTCCCAATGCAGTCCATAGATCAAAGCCTCGTACTCTACTGTGTTGTTTGAACATGCAAATTTGAAATTGAAATATGAGTAGTATTTCATACCTTGGGGGGGAAACAAGAATAGATCCTCCTCCAGCTCCTTACCTACTTCTTGAGCCATCAAATAATAATTTCCATACTTCATTATCATCTTTATGTTTTGGCTTAATGATGTCAAGAAGAGATCGATCCTCCTTATGTAGACAGTAGAATCCTAGCTCAAATCCCTCTATCTCTTTATATGGCTCAAAACTATGCCTCTTTTTCACGCACTCATTGAGGGTCAAGTCTAGGATACATCCCACCTTGGTATCTGCATCAGAATTTCTTGGGAGGTCCTCCTTATCAAAGGTTGAACAATTGGCATTGATCGGGCTGGGTATAGAAGACTCAATATGGTAATCTGTAATGGGATTAGATCTGATTATGGCCTTAGCTCCATAGCTTGTTCTAAAAAGCATGTGCGACCAATCAAAAGATAAATAGCCTCTAGGTTTTTGGCAGTGAATTTCCCCTAACAAACACAATGCAAAATGTGGTGGCAAGTCTGTGATGGATATGTTCTGCAACACAGTCATATTGGGGCATGTGTGCAGTGTGAAGCTCAAATCTTTGATGAATCCAATAGTTGTAACTGTTTTTCCCGTCCAATTGCACTACCCCAAAGAGATGACTTTGTATTGAATACCTAGTTGATTGGCTATTTTTTTGGCATTACATAAGTACTTTCCCCTGAATCAATCATGAAATTATGCACCAATTTGTCCCCAATGATCAATGAAACATAGAACGGAGGGGGATTTAGATTATAATCTTTTTCTCCTCCATGATTTCCCCCATTTTGAGTTGCATTGGTGAAAAAATTTCTTTTACTAGCTAGGGGGCTGATTTGGGATTGACCCAGTTGGCCATAGCAATCTGTAACGGATGTCTCTGTCCTAGAATAGCTAATATTGAAATATTCACATTTGTCTTCGTCATTTGTTTGATGATGTTAAATGAGCTATCCTTTTTCCTACCCCTTTTCATGGTACATTTTTCTCTTAGACGTGGGTCATTACAACCGGTGCCTGAGTGGATTTGGAAGTTGGCTTGGAATGAATTCTGCATATTGGGAGTTGTATCTAGAGTGCCAATACCTTGTCGAGTAATGGAGGGTTGATGATTACCTAAGCTAGGTGACTGTCCCTCTCCAATATTCCTTTTCTTGGGACCGTGTACTTGGAAGCCACACTTTGAGAAGGTGTTTGATTCATCCCACAAAAATATGTAGCTTGCCAATTGACAAACATAGTCCTCACTTAGAGGTGCCTCTTGCTGAGCTCCTTGCTTCTGATTTTCTTCTTGGCTAGACTCTTGTGACACACCAATGGTCTATAACATCAAGGCCTGGTTTAGTACACCATTAAAACACATTGATTGGTTATGGGGCTTATTGCATGGGAAATACCAATCATATTCTTGTGCCATACTATTTTTTTGTTGAAAACCAAGGCCCTTAATTCTAAAGTTGTGTTTGGATCATATGACTAGAATGGCCTAACTGCTTACGGTTGTCCGTAGTTTTGGTTCTAATTTACAGCCTGCCAATGGTGGCCTATTTTATTGATTCAGGGGTATAGTCTGATAATGAGTCTGAGGCTGATATTAAGTTGAACTCTAAGCTTTCTACATTTTGATAGTCACTAACTCATTACCTAGTTTTTTTCAGTCGTTTAATAACTTCTTGAAATCTCTTTTGAGGTGTTATAGGATGAAGAGGCTAGTAATTTAACTACAATGTGCCATCTCAGTGATCTCATGCATTACACAGACATTTCCAATGTCTTGATTGTGGTCACTAGGAGAAGTCTAGTTTTCTCGATTGCACAACATGGAGCATGCTCTTCAAAGTTGCCCACTGGGACTGGATTTTGTGCATTGAGGTTGAGTGGAGCTGCTCCGAATTAAGGCCAGTTGGACTATTCCTCTATTCAGGTGCATACCCAAATAAATTGGTAATGAGGATCTACTTCTAAATCTGACTTTATGACTTACCAAGGATACAGGTGTTGAGAAGATGCAAGAAAATAAACCTAAGTTAATGAGGTGGGATGCACCAAAGGAATCTTTAGAAACTTCTCATTTTGTAACTGGGGGACACAGTGTACCATAAGACATGTATTATACAACACCATACACAGGTAACCAAAATGCAATGAAAGATCAGAAAGACAACAATGAACACATGGGTTGGAAATCACCCACAGACATATATTATTGCTCCAGAGTCGATATAATACATTACAACGGCTAAGAGGCAAGAAAATTTGTATTACAGCTTGAATGGGAGGTTTGAAAGCTCCACAAATTCTCTTGTGAACAAAAGAAGAAGGAACAAAATAGAAATGTCTAACCCTTTACAATGGGCCCCGCCCCTTCTTTTATAGATTCAACACAGAGAGAAGAAAGAGAGAGAGGAGGGAAAACTAATTTGAATCTCAGCTACTTGGCTATCAATGACTTTGCAAATCTACCCCAAATTTGTCGTGTCTGCCACTTTGTGTCTTCTTGGTGTGTTGAAGAAGGGAAGAACGATGGATCAGATCAAATCTGATCTAGTTGTTGGAGCAATCAGATCATGTATTAATGGAATGAAGAAATTTCCCAATTTTCACCCACCAAACCCTTTTGAAATTAAATTTTGAGGTTTTCATGGTGTAGGTGAGGTCAAGACCTTTCCAATGGTGCCAAATTTGTTGAATTTCGGGCATTGGGTTGAAAGATATGTTCATTTGAATGTTTGAGTCGGGTTTGTATAAAAAATGGTGAAAACCAATGAGCAGAACGGGTCTGCAGGCCTGAAAATCACTTTGTGCCTTTTGGCACCAAAAATGCAAAATGTAAAAATTTACCCCGCAGACCCCGCAATTCACTTTTGGCAAAAAATCATTTTCGGGCCCGACGGGCCGCTTTTTCCATTTGGGCAAAAAGTCACTCCAAGGCCCACCGGTCCGATCATGTAATTGAGGCTTGACACGTGGCTCCTTCGAGCATGGGCAGAGGTGTGGCTCATTTTTTCACTTTACGCATTCTTGAGGCAAAATTTTCAAATTGCCTGTAACGACCTGCCATCCTTTGGATTTGACTTTTCAACATGGCCACGTGTCCCTTTGTGGGCCTTAGGCATTTTTCTTCATTTTGGCTTTAAGATCCCCTGTGGGCTTGCGGGCCCAAAATTCAATTTGTGCCCTATTTGTGCAAAAGAACACAATTTACAAAACTCCCCGTAGAACCCGCTGGCCCACATTTTGGAACTCAGGAAAATTTTCCTCCGCCACCCCATAACTGTAATTTCCACTTGGCAAAAAGTCTAAATATCTCCTGCTGCCCCACCTCTCTGCATTGGCAAAAATCCTTAAAAACTCCCACTGGTATGCTTTTGGGAAAAAATACCTTCCAAGGCCTGTCGGCTCGTAACTTGCAAAATATGAGGAGTTAGAAGGACTTCTTTATATTTTTGGAAAGGGGAAGAAATTTCCCACCTGATATAGAATTTTTCAAGTAAACTTTAAGTGCTTAGAATATACTGAAAAATTGGATTGAAGCGCTAAAGGAGGCAAAATGGGTGCAGTTAAGCAAAAATAAGCATGAGCTTATTTTGGATAACACATTATTCCTTCAGAAATCATCATGTAGAATTTTTCATTTCTTACAGACATGTTATGATGTTTACATCTCTTGAGTAATGTATTCCAGGTTCTTCATTACTTCATCAAAAGTACTAGAATATTATGTGAAATCATCCATATATACCTCCATGTAATCATTGGTTAGATCTAAGAAAATTCTCAAAACTTCTTGCTGAAATCTAGCGGGTGCATTTCAAAAACCAAAAGGAAGAAATAAATATGCAAACATTCCCCATGGGCATGTGAATGTGTTCTTGTCATGTTCCTCTAGTGGAATTTTAATTATGTTAAAGGCACTATAAATGTCTAGTAAAGAAAAATATTTCTTACCGAGCAAGAATACCAAGTACCTGATCAATGAAAGGAAACATAAAATGATCATTTTTTGTATATATATTCAGCTCTCTATAGTCCATGAAAATCATCCATTTTCCATTCATTTTAGGTACAATGATAAGGGGTGCCACCAATTGACTATCTCAAATTGGATATATGTATCAAACATCCAAAAAAAAATTAATTATTTTTTTCACTATATCCCTCACTATTTGATTCATTCTTCTATGTGGTTATCTTATTGGCTTACAACTATCTTTGATGTAAACTCTCTATAGATCTGGGGGAGGTGAATAGAGAGAGAGGGCCCCCACCCTCTTTATAGTTCTGGGGAGATATCCCATACATATCTCCATTGTCCCATGTAAATGTTTTCTTGTGGTTTCTTGTTGTCTCCTGAAAAATGCTCTACGTTTTCATAGCCAAGTTCAATTTTTTTGAGCTCATGTGTCCTTTGTTGGTGTTTAAGAAAAGTTAGAGATTTCAAGAATTTAGCAAAAGTCATGACCTAGTGCTGTTTAAATCTTTGTTTTGCTCATTTTGAGAAATTCTCCATTCCTACGATCTATGCACGAAATAACCACTTTACAATCTCATTTGCGATCGAAATTTTTTTCCTATTCTATGGCCTAGGTCTTCAAATCATTGTTTTGCCTCCATGCCTCTGGTTCACGAAGGAAATTCAAAAATTTGATTCAAAATGAGGAGGTTCTCTGTCCTCTGTGTATTTTTTTATTTATAGTTGGGATGACGGGTGTCTTTTCCCTATCAAATTTTAGCCCCAATGAATGCAGGCACGTGGTCAGATCCTATTGGATGGGGAGGAACAAGTTTTTTGGTGAACTTAACACTTTTGGTCACTTTTGGAAAAATGGTAAATTTACCCCGCGGACCCTAAAAGACTGAAATTTCCGATTGCGGAAAAAGTAGAAGTTTTTGTCCCAGGCTGCACAAGTTCAATTGGGACACTTGGGACCCAAAAATCCAAAATTTATGATAGCGGAAAAAGCGGAAGTTTTTTTCCAAGGGCTGCACAAGTTCAATTGGGACACTTGGGACCCAAAACTATGAATTGATCAAAAAATTCAAAAGCATAATGGCATGACAAATGTAGAACTTCAAAGTTTTTAGCCTTTTTCCTAAAAAAGGTTAAAAAGGATGAAAGGTTCACTGCTTCCCCAAATCCCGCAACCAATCAGAGGATGCCGCATGTTGAAACCCAAATCAGAGTAGCGGGCTAGTGGATGAAATTGAGTTTTTGAGCCTTTTTTTAAAAAAAGGTTAAAATGTTTAGAAGAGAGCCACAACCTCTTCTCCAGCTAGAATGTGCAATGTGTTCTATTCAAATCGGGAGAAGAGGGTCAGTGGAGAAGTTTTTGTTTTTGAGCCTCTTTGTAGAAACGATGAAAAGTAAAAAAATGACCTGCATAGCCCCAGATCAGGCTATAAACGTAAAAGTCAAAGTTGAATCCCATAGGGAAAAAATTTAAAGGTGAAGCCCACCATTAAAAAGTGAAAGTGAGAGAGTGGGCCGTAATGGAAGAAAATTATTTTTTAAACCTTTTTTCCCTAAAATAGGTTAAAATGTTAAGAAAATTGCTATGACCCCATTTCCAATCATAAGCAACCATGTGTTTAAGTTGAAAAGTCAAAGTGAGGGTGCGGGACAACTTTTTTCCAAATTGCCAAATCTCTTAAAAACTCACAAAATGCAAACGGCTTTCCTCCGTAAGCTGATCTAATCCCTTCCTGCCACGTGGATGGCCCAATTTTAAAGATATAGAAGAAAATCAAATGGTATATATTTAAACTGGAAAATCAAATGTAATGGTTGCTTTGCAAGATCTAGTTTTTTTACCCACCATGTGTGTTTTCTTCACAAAAAAGGAATTTGAAAAGGTGTCGAGGATTTGTAAAGATTGTAACCATTTTTGGCAAAGGATATAATGGCTTCTCGACATCATTCCAAAGGTGGGCGATTGAATTTTTGAAAAGACCAGAGTGCTCTGTACCTAGAAAAGACAGAGAAAATGTCATTCTTCTTCTATTTTCTCTTCTTCCTCTAATTTATTCCATTCTCAAGCTATGTACAAACTCTGCTTCAAGCTTCAATAATAAAAATAAGGAATTGTTACCTCTTTGATTGAGGAATTGATTGGTACTTTATGACCAATGGGTTTCATTTAGTCTTGTAGCTTCTCATACAGATTTGTTTTTCCTTCTGATTATAAATGCGTGTAAATGAAATTTTTAATTAATATCTAATGGGCATTTGATGTTCAACTCTCAACATTAGTTTCTCCTATCTCCATTCCCACTCCCTTCCCCCTTCTCAGACATAGTTCTTCTCTATTGAGAAAATTGATGGCTTTTCCACAAGGTCAGTGGACTACTCCTGTTGGATCTCTGGTCGAAAGGCAAACCATTGAAATCCAACTTTTCATGCATGCACATATGGAAGCTAGCACAATTAAAGTAGAGGGACTTAGATTGGCATAACATTGGCTTAAAACTCACCAATTTATCTACATAATTTTTTTTTTCTTGCCAACAGTTTTTAGTGCCCACCGTGGGGTAAATTTTGTAGTCATCTACACCTAAAAATGACCTCAAGGTCATAAATTAAAATAAAAAATCTAGAAGAAAAGTTTTTGGAGATTGAATAATCACACAAACTACATGGGTGTAAATCATGGCTATTCTAGGAAATCGTCCATGTTCCGAGACCTAATTTACTCTTTCACATCCAAGAAGACATTACTTCTGATTTGAGAGAAGCTATTTGGCATAATAGACAAAAGTTTCAGTCAATACTTCATTTCCATAAGGATCCTGGACCTTGTAAGAGGAACATGTTGTCGAATTGGAAAAGAAGAGACAAATTCCAGCACCCTAGAGAAGAGCATAAACTTCCAAGTTATATGATAGAAAGTGCACTCGATAA
This sequence comes from Taxus chinensis, assembly GCA_019776745.2. Taxonomy (NCBI): domain Eukaryota; kingdom Viridiplantae; phylum Streptophyta; class Pinopsida; order Cupressales; family Taxaceae; genus Taxus; species Taxus chinensis. The sequence goes on from CM034147.1 coordinate 823,509,944, forward strand.
CTGAGGCTTGGAGGAAAAATTGATCCCACATTTGAAGACCTTGAAAGAGGGGAAGTTACTGAAGAGGAGATAAGGGTTGAACTTGAAGAAATAGAAAGACTCCAAATTGAAGCAGAAGAAAGAGCAGCAGTAGAATTAGCCTTAGCAAGACTGGAAGATAGAAATAGGAATAGAATGGGTGATCATCTGCATGAGGAACGTAGGCCTAATGTACCATGGGGAAGAAATACTGGTCCACTAGCTCTTCCACAACAACTTCATGACCTCCCAAGAGGGCTCAAGAAAGAACTTCCCAAAATTCAAAGGGGATGGTTCTAAACTCCAAGAAGAACATGTAGCAGTATTCATCACTATGTGTGGAGTGTTGGGAGTTGAATATGAAGATGTTTCAATTAGGATCTTTTTGGAGTCACTGCAAGAAAAGGTTGCATAATGGTTCTACATGTTGCCCCCAAGATCTGTCACATGCTAGCAAGATATAAGAAGTGCATTTGAGCATAGGTTTAAGAGAACACATAAGATCTGTCAAAATCTGCTGGTCTAAGTGGTTCAAATGAGGAAAGAGACATCTAAATCAATGAGATATTTTGTAGAAATTTAAAATCGGTTGACAAGAAGGATCTTGGAATATGTGGTAACCCTAGAAAACAACATTGAAGAGGTTCTTCATATGTGCTTTTCGACCAGAATTTGGTTTATTCTTCAGAAGATACCAACCAAGAATGTTGAGGGAGGTTCAAGACTTTGTAGTTGATACTGATGATGATCTAATTCTTTCTAGAAAAGTTAAAGGACCAAATGGGAAGGCAAAAAGGTTAGAGTTCAAATTCAGTCATCACTAATCTAATGTTCCAAAAAATGGAAAATGACCTAGTTGTTTTGAAGAAGCAGCTATCAACAAATCACAATGATGAATGCTATAAGGAGACCAAATCTTCCTAATAGATCAATAATTACTCCACCTCCTTGTAGGCTTTCTATTAAAGAACTACCAGTCAATGCCATCTGTGACACTAGGGAATCAAAAGAAGGAATAGGCATTGATGAAACTGAAGAAGAAAGCATGGATGACTACAAAAAATATCTTGAATTTGAAGAGGTTGGCATGCAAAATGGCCTAATTGAATACGTTAATGATGAGGAGGAAGGTGAAAAAGAAGATCCAAGTTTTTTATGTGCTGTTTTCACTCGTGCATAATCCAATAATGGTGTTTCAGCCTCAGCAGTTACAGCTGAGAGTAGGAAGAACAAAGAAGATAGCTCTTCAAATCCTCCACTAAACAAGATCATCAGCAGGGGATCACCATTTCCACCTTCCATGGAATCAGCTAGAGAGAAATCAGATTCACCAATTGTCAAGGATCACACTGTTGTACCAAGTAAGTTAGCTGAGTTCTTCTCTCAACTCAAAAGTTGTTAAGAGCAAATTTTCTTCTTAATGTTGGTTCCAAGAAGAACGTCTAAATTTCAATCAAAGGCTACTCCCTAACCTCCTTTGAAGTCAATTGCTACATTTGATACGGAGAACCCAATACCAAAAGTAAAAAAAACATCTTCCATTTAAGTCCTCATCCACTGCAGGAAACTCTCCCTCATCTACCATAACTCCATTTGACTTTGTGGAGCATGCAAGCAAAACAAAATTTCACCTCTCCGAGTGTGAATACCTACATAAACATATCCTACCCAATTCGATATTTTCATCAAGGCAGTCCAGGGTGGAAACTCTACATCCCAAATCTCTAATTCTAAAGGCTTACTTCCCATACCATCCATACCTCCATCTCAAAACAAATTTTCTGGTCAACAATTTTTGGCCGCCCACAGAGTGTGTGACTGCATTGAATTCTTTAATGCATTCTCCATTAAAGCTATCCCTAGGGAGCAGAATGAAAAGGTTGATTCTTTAGCAATGTGAGCTTCCTTAATAACACATCATCCTTATTTTTGCAAGGATAAAGTGACCATTGAGATGGTTTTCAGACCCAGTATATCCGAAAATGCAAATCACCAGTAGATCTTCAATGATGATAATCACATCCTAGCCTTCTTAGAACAAAGGGGATAACTTCAATAATTTGTTTTTTAAAGGAAGTGAAAACCCACATCGTGAATCAATCCCAAAAGAAGATAAGGAAGGAATTGAGGGAATTGATGAAGAGGGAGTAATCAAATTGAAAGGAAACAAAATCCCCAAAGGCCTAGTTTCTTTGGATATATCTCCCTGATAAGCATGGTATGGTTCATCCAAGAGAAAGACAAATACCGTATTCTTGGTGTCCATCTGATTTTGATCAAGAAAACATTGGCACTTCAGAGAATCCAAGGATGGTTAACATTGGTAAATTCTACTCACCAGAACAGAAGAGAAAGTTTTTTGCTCTACTAAAAAAGTACTCAGATGTCCTGGCCTACTCCTATGATGAACTCAAATATTTTTAGCCAAAGGAAATGCATCACTCCATTCCTTTGAAGCAAGGAGCTAACCCATTCAGGAAAAACAAAGGCCCTACAATCCAAAGATTGTCCGATGTTATCAAAGAAGAAGTGAAAAAGATGCTCAATGCTAAAATCATCTTCCCCATCCACCATTCAACATGGGTGGCTAACATTGTGCCAGTTAGGAAGAAGAATGTGTGAAAAAAGGATCTGAGTAGACTTCCAAAATCTAAATCAAGTATCTCTCAAGGAAAACTACCATCTTCCAATTATGGATCATATTTTGCAAGCAATCACTAGATATGAGATGCTCTCTTTGCTTGATGGATTCTCAGGGTACAACCAAATCAAGGTGGTAGAAGAATATTGCAACAAAACAACCTTCACAAGATCTTGGGGCACTTTTTCCTACAACAGAATGCCTTTTGGCTTGATCAATGGTGGATCCACATTCCAGAGAGAAATGGACTTGGCCTTCAAAAATTTTGAAACACTGCATTGTCATTTACCTTGATGACCTCACAGTGTTTTCAAATAGTAGGGGAGATCATATTAGTCATTTGGAGCAAGTCCTTTCAAGGTATAGGAAACACGGCATTTCTCTAAATCCAAAGAAGTGAATTTTTTGGAGTCACAGAAGGTAAGTTTCTGGGACATGTTATGAACAGACATAGAGCACACATTGATCCTGAGAGGGTTAGAGATATCCAAGAACTAGCCTTACGAACTAGCAAGAAGGGAGTTCATTCATTATTTAGAAAGGTAAAATTCCTTCATCATTTAGTGCACCTAATGTTTTCTGGACTGAATAAGCATATAAACTTCCATGATGAATCCTCAAGAAAGTTTCAAGTGGAGTAAGTAAGGAAAAACAACATTTGAGGAGATCAAGAAAGCCATTTACAAAGCTCCAACTCTCGTATCTCTAGATTTCAACAAGGAGTTCGTCATGTATTTCTATGCATCAGAATATACACTCTCTATTATCCTTGTTAAGAAAAATGATGAAGGTTTGGAAGCACCCATTGCTTTCATGAGCTGTCCTTTGAAAAATCATGAGCTAAAGTACAGCCAATTGGAGAAACATGCCTATGCAGTGGTCAAAGATTTTAAAAGTTTTAGATTCTACATTCTCAATTCCCATACATTGGTGATGGTCCCTAGAAGTGCAATCAATTCCATTTTGACTCAAAAAGATCCTGGGGCTAAGAGAGGAAGGTGGATTACAAAGACCAAAGAGTATGAATTCAAGATTAGACCCTCTAATCTAACAAGAGGAAATGGTTTATGAAAAATGATTGTTGAAGATGAAGCTCTCAAAGCTTAGTAGGGAGAAACAGTATGGTGTCTGCTAAACCTGTTTAGAAGACAGTCGACAAGTGCTCTTTGTCACCACTACTGATGAGTGGTATGCTGACATTTTTTTAGTACCTCACTTATGCAGAATTCCCTCCTCATCTTGAATACAAAAAAAGGACACTCAAGCTAAAGGAAACCAAGTTTGTAATATAAAATCATGCACTTTACAAGAGAGGCCTAGATGGTTGTTTCCTCAGGTGTGTAGATAATAGGCAACAAGAAAATTTGTTGGGGGCATATCAAGAAAAGTGATCAAGCTTGTGGCAGGACATTTCTCAGCAATGGCCACCGCACATAAGATCCTCAGAGGGACATATTATTGGCCATCCATCTTTGTAGACACTCAAGATTGGGTTTCCAAATGCAAAGCATGCCAAAAATTTATTGGAAAGCCACAAGCAGAACTACATTTCCACTCAGACCTGTGGTGATTGAAGCACCATTTCAGTAATGGGGGCTAGATTTTATTGGTGTTCTGAATCCTCATTCTAGTGCAGGGAATACTTATGTACTCACTATAACTGATTACTTCACTAAATGGGTGGAATCCATCCCAACCAAGCAAGCCAACTCGAAAACATTCTACAACTTCATCGTGGATAATATCATTGTTCGTTTTGGAATACCAGAGAATTTTTTTGTAGACAATTCCACCTATTTCTCTTCTAAGGAGCTCACAGAGTTTTGTTATGGATTTGGAATCTCCCTATCTCAATCTTCTGACTACTACCCATAGGGAAATGGGTAGGCTGAGTCAAGCAACAAGAACATTGTGACAATTGTTCACAAAGATGGTAGATGAAAATCAAAGGAACTAGCGCAAGAAGTTATATGATGCATTGTGGGATGATAGGATCACTCCTAAGAAGGCAATAGGTATGTCACCTTTCCAAAATTTTGTATGGAATTGAGGAAGAGATTCCCCTCACAATTTAGATGCCAACTTTCAAGTCGCTGCAAGAAATAGAAGATAATCAATAAAAAGACTCCATTGATAAGAGGATCATATTCTTAGAGAAAATAGAAGAAACCAGATGCCAAGTGGTGGATAGAATTAAAGAACACCAATTGAAAGTGAAGAATATCTTTGAAAAGAGGGAAAAGGAAAGAGAATTCAAGGTTCGAGAATGTGTCCTGCTATGGGACAAGAGAAGAGAACCAAAGGGCAGCCATGGAAAGTTTGACTCATTATAACTCGGCCCATTTCAAATTCATGGAACTTGTGGCGAGAATTTTTTTCTCCTCTCATACTTGGATGGAACAACCATTGGAGTCTTCCTTGAAGAGGGAAATACTTGATACTATATCATTAGTGAAAGCAGGTTTGTCCCCCCACCTTGTACCATAGGTATATTCTGGGTGTGTTTTTCCCTTTTCTATTGTGTGGTTCTAGTTTAGTTTTTTTGGTTTCTTGTGTGTTTTCTCATTCTTTCCATTCTTTCTCTAGAATTGTACATGACTCTACAATTCCCAATGGATAAGGCACTGGTCAAAGTAATATGTTTTGAAACTTGAGATTTTGGATCCTCATGTCATGCCCTAGCCATGCCCAGTTCACGCCATGTCCTCTAAGCTAGAGTCTAGCTATTGTCTCCTGAAAAATCTGCTCTACGTTTTCATAGCCAAATTCAAATTTTTTGAGCTCATGTCCTTTTTTGGGGTTCAAGCCAAGTTAGAGATTCACTAATTTAGCAAAATTTGTGCCCTAGTGTTGTTTAAATCTTTGTTTTACTCATTTTGAGAAATTCTCCATCTCCCGGTCTGTGCATGAAATATCATCTTTACAATCTCCTTTGTGATTGAAATTTTTCACCTATTTTATGGCCTGGGTCATCAAATCATTTTTTTTCCTCCATGCCTCTGGTTCTGCGAAGGAAATTCAAAAATTGGAATCAAAATGATGAAGTTATCTTCCTCTTTGTATTTTTTTTATAGTTGAGATGATGGGTGTCTTTTCCCCATCAAATTTTGGCCCCAATGAATGGAGGTAGGTGTTCATATCCTATTGGATGGGGAGGAATGGGTTTTTTTGTGAACTTAACACTTTTGGTCACTTTTGGTAGAAATGCTAAATTTTGCCCGTGGACCCAAAAAGCCGAAATTGCCTATTGTAGAAAAAGCAAAAGTTTTTATCCCGAGGCTACACAATTTCAATTATGACACTTGGGACCCAAAAAGCTGAAATTTCCAATTGCGTAAAAAGTGGAAGTTTTTTTCCTAGGCTACATAAGTGTAATTGGGACACTTGGGACCCGAAAGGATCCAAATCGGTCAAAAAATTCAAAAGTGAAAGGGTGGGCCAATAGAGAACTTTAAAGTTTTGAGCCTTTTTACTAAAAAAGGTACAAAATGTGTTGGTTGGATATTTTGTCAAACCAAAATATGAGGTTCAACCACAGTACATGGGATTAAATCCCTCCTCAAAGACATGTGAGGCTGCCTGCTTATTGCTAATCTAAAACACAATAAATAATATATACAATACTCACACTAATCCAACCATTGGGGGTTGGGATGAAATCCCGAAATCCACATTCACACGATTCAAGGATATTGCTTTCGTAAGTGAAATAGGTTAGAAACTGTTACAGTGAAAGAAGCATGGTAGAAAAGAAATGGGAGAAACGTATTTTCTTTCGAGTAAACACAGAGCACGAAATAATCATACGAGTTTTAGATCACAGATATAGTGTCCGAGATAATTAGAAACACTGAGATTCTATGCAAAAAATAGCTTTAAGATCATGAACATAAGAACACTGTCTTAAATAAGATATATTTCACAACACAAAGTCTGCAAAACAATATCAACGTCTATTCTTCAAAATGATTGAAAGAAAACACAAAGTTTTTCTCCTTTCCAATAGCCTCTTAATGCTTCAAAAATTCTCGACCCTTTAGAATGCACAAGCATCCCTTATTTATAACAAAAGAAGCTAGAGATAAAACAGGACAGATCCTGAAAAGTAGAATGCTAACTAGAGTTCAGCTTTGCATGATTCTCACGCAGGAGATCAAGTCAAAGTATGAATTAAAAATAATGACAAAACGGAAATAAAATATATGTCATTCTAAAAATAGAAATGTCATGGGACGTTGGAACTTAATCCGAGTCATCATCTTTTGATTCTTCTTCTTTCTCTTCCTCCAGCTGAGACTGTTTGTTCCGGAACTCCGGAGATGCTGTGCACACTGAAAACCCGATTGACTAAATGCGTCGGAAGAAGAGAAGAACCCGACACGTAGAAGAAGATATCGGAAAACTTTGAGAACCCGACAGGTCTGATATGTCAGAATCTTGGCGAAACCCGACACTTGCTTTCAATGGCGGAAACAGGAGAAAACCCGGCACCCACTTTCGATGACGGAACTTAGGAGATGCCTGGCACTTAGTGTTGAGGTCGGAATGTTGAGAAACCCCATCACTTCGAGCTTCCAATGTTCTTCAGACTTTTGAATCTGCAACACAACCTTCAAAATCCGGGAAACAAAACCAGAGTCTTTCCTTTGAATTTCTACATACACAACTTCCTTTCTTTTTTGTTATTCATATTCCATACATCATGCATATAATTGGAATTTGGAAGGAACAGCACCAATTGATAGTCTCAAAAAGAAAATAAACCCTAAAAACCCAAAACCCTTTCCAAAACAACACAGAAAGAAGAAGGAAGAAAAACCCTCAACAACTGGCAAGAAATTGGAAAGAAAATACACGCAGTCGATCCAGAAAAATCAAGAATAAAGAAGGAACGAAAAATACCTTCAATTCGAGACAGGTAAAATCGAAAACAAACGATCCAGTCTGGTAACGTAGTTTACGGGTTTTGGGAGCGGAAGAGCATGCGAAAAATCCACGAATTAAAAATATGAATGGTAAGAATGACGTGGAAATCCGCATATTTATAAGAAAATCAGTAATAAATACACTTCAGCTCGGCACGTGCCAACTCACCGACCACTTGGCATGAATGCCACGTCAGCATGTTGGAGGAGTCCGAAAACCCGACACGAGGAGATTTAGTGCATTTCGGGTTTCGGGCTTCGGAAAACATGGAGCACAAAACATGTTTTGAATCATGAATGTTCCGATGCATTGAACCTCCGAAAACCCGATTACAAAGGATTGAGCGGACTTTGGGAATCGGAGAACATGGCGCATAAAACATGTTGGGGAACATGAATGTCCCGATGCTTTAGAGTTCCGAAAACCCGAATACAAAGGATTGTCTTAACACAAGGCGGGTCTTGGGGGTCGGAAGTCACGCGACACAAAGCATGTTTTAACTCAAGTATGTTCCGATGAGTTGAATTTCCGAAAAACCGATTACAAAGGATTTTCTCATTGCAAGGCGGGTTTCGGGTTTCGGAGGATATAAGACATAAAGCATGTTAAAACTTATGTCAAGCTGTTAGTAAACACCTGAAAACCCTATTTTCTCTAAAAGAGGTCATAATGCAAAATCACTTCAAAAATTTTGTAGGGGTTATCCGATCGTTTCGTTGTGAACTCAAAACGGGGATAACAGCTGGCTCCAGTTGGGGACTTTCTTTGTAATACCAAAGGAAGAGAACTCAGAATATCTGGTCTTATCATTAGGCTACGGGGTCAAGGAGAAAACCAAAACAAAACAAAACGAAGAAAGAAAAAGAAAGAAAACCAAAAGCAAACACCAACAAAAGCAAAATATGTACAATGCAAGAGAACATCTTGCATTAATGGTGGAACAGCTTTAGATGTTGTCCACTGAAAGGCAAAGGGAGTAACCCTCCATCCAGATATGATAGAAGGAAACTCTTTTCACCATTCAACTCGTGGATCTTGAAAGGTCCTTTCCATAAAGAATCAAACTTTCCATGCATTCCTTTCTGTTCTCTTCTTTTATCCCAAAGCAACACCAGGTCTCCAATCTGGAAGTCACGTTGCTTGATTTTTATCAAAAATCTTCTTCACCCTGCAAGCTGATGATCTGCTATACTATAAAATCACCTTGATTCGCTCGTCTTCTAGCTTGGTTAGGTACATAACCCTCTTTTCGATGAATTCTGAAAAGCTACATCTTCAAAACCGCTTTCGCTAATTGCAAGGCTGGCAATTCTACTGAGATAGGAATTTCAACATCAATCCCATATAGCAACTGAAAAGGGGGACATCCCTATGGCTCTCTTTGGAGTGATCCGATCAGCCCACAACGCATCATACAATGCTTTGTGCCAATTCCTCTGATTTTCGTCTACTAAATTTCCTGATTATAGTAACCAGATTCTTATTGCTGGACTCAGCTTGCCCATGCCCTGGGGATAATAGTCAGATGAGTGAGCCAAAGTAATGCCGAATCCATAGCAGAATTCTGTCAACTCATGTGACGAGAAGTTAGACGCATTATCCGCTACAATCTTATGAGGAATACCGAATCTGACGATTATGTTTTCTTTCAGGAACTTGCAAACAGCTTCAGAAGTTGCTTGCTTGATTGGTACAGCCTCTACCCACTTGGTAAAATAATCTATAGCAGTTAGCACATAGTTGTGTCCAGCACTGGAAGCAGGATTCAATGTTCCGATAAAATCAATCCCCCTTTTGGCGAAGAAAAGGTTCTTCAATCACCACAGGCTTCAGAGGAAGAGCTGCTAACTTGGGACGACCAACAAAATGTTGACAAGCTTCACATTTAGACACCCATTCTGCTGAGTCCCGAAAAGAGTAGGCCAATAAACCTAGCCCGTAAGATCTTATACGCTGTTACAGAAGACAAAAAATTTCCTCCGCATGCTAGGCTATGAAAGGATTCTAATAACTTTTCCTGTTGCGATTTATCAACACAACGCAAGAAGACACCATCGATACCTTCTTGTATATTGCATTATTCCACAAAAGGTATTTCGCAGATCTCAACTGACGGTCCTCTTCTCCTTTTGATTTAAATGCGGAGGGAATTCACCATAAGTTAGGAAGAAAGCGATGTCCGTTGTACCATTCATCGGTCGTACTGACAAAAAAGCACCGTAGGCAGTTCTGAAGAAGAGTATCTTGAGTCTTTTTCACCCTCTGTTTTCAGCATGATCTCTGCAATCAGTTGACACAGGCCCTTCCTCGTACCAACTTGGTAGGTTGATGTCCAAGTCGTACTCCTGAACCTTAGCTATCCAAGTACCTCTTTGGCTTCCCAGCTCTTGTTGAGTCAGAATGGATTTGACAGCGGTATCAGGAACAAGAATGAGAGTATGGGAATTCAGCACATAGTACCTGAAGTGTTTCACCGCTCGCACCACCGCATAAGCATGTTTTTCAATCTGCGACATCTTAAATTCATGCTCTTTCAATGGACAGCTCATGAATGCGATAGGAGCTTCAATGCCTTCTCCATTTTCTTGCATCATGATCGCTGACACTGTGTGGGCTGAAGCATAGCTATACATGATGAAATCTTTCTTGAAGTCTGGACATACTAAAACAGGAGCGCTAGCAACTGCCTTTTTTATTTCTTCAAATGCCAGCTTCCCTTCTGTACTCCATCGAAATGGAACTTTGCTTTTCATCATTCCAAGGATATCCTTGGTCTTGTCAGCAAAATCAGGTACAAATCTTCTCAAAAAATTAACCTTTCCGAAGAAAGAATGAACTCTTGTTTTTACTTGTGGGCAAGGTAAGGCTCTGAATAGCCTTTACCCTCTCTGGGTCAATTTTAGTTCCTTCTCTAGTCACAATATGACCCAACAGCTTTCCTTCTGTCACCCTGAACATGGATTTCTTAGGATTCAATGAAATTCTGTGACGTCTGCATCTCTGAAGTACCTGTTCTAAATGATCATAATGATCACTTTGTTTTTTTAGAAAAGACAGTCAAGTCATCCAAATACACGACTATGACCTTACCCATCAGATCTCTGAATGCTAGGTCCATAGCTCTCTGAAAAGTAGCTCCTGCGTTGATCAAGCCGAATGGCATCCTCCTGTAAGCAAAGGTACCCCATGGGGTCGTGAAAGCTGTCTTGTGTTGATCCTCTGTTGCTACCTCGACTTGATTATATCCCGAAAACCCGTCAAGCATGGATAACATCTCTGATCCAGTAACAGTTTGCAATACCTGATCCATGATCGGCAAGGGATAATTATCCTTCAATGAGGACTGATTCAAGTTTCGGAAGTCAACACAAATCCGGATCTCGCCATTCTTCTTCCTGATAGGGACAATGTTTGCAATCCAAGTGGAGTGATGGATTGGGAAAATAATTCTGGCATCTAACATTTTCTGGATTTCTGCCAGGATAGTCCCTGAAATCTTCAGATTGTAATGCCTTTGCTTCTGTCTATAAGGCTTCACATCAGGCTTCAGAGGAATATTGTGCTGTACATCTTTAGGCTTGAAGGATTTCAAATCTGCATAAGACCAGGCCAACACATCGATGTATTTCTTCAAAAGCGAAATGAATCTTACCTTCTCTTCAGGAGAACAACATTTACTGATATTCACCATCCGAGGTTGATCAGATGAACCTAGATTGATTTGATCCACTTCAGAGGAAGAAGCTCCTTCATCTTGCCTTTTGTTTTGGATAAAGCGATCATGTTTGTCAAACAGACCCTCCAGGGAAACTAGACCTTTTGGTATCTTGTTGCCTTTCAGCTGGATAAATTCACCATCAACCTCTTGATATGGATCTAAAATAGTTTCACGAAAGGCTGATTCTGAACCTTCAAAATACAGTTCACTGAAATTGTCAGCCTTTTCTAGGAAAGCCAACACTTGTTGATCATCATTGAACACCTGCCAGTGAGTTGCATTATCTGGGACGCTAGGGCGGTACACAATCTCGATAGAGTATGTGTCTTGCTTGAACTGAGGATGAGGAAGAAGAAGAGATGCAGACACGGCAAAAGAATCAGCCTTGTCATTATAATCTCTTAAAACTACCTTAATAGAGAATGCATCAAAGCATTCTATACTATCCCAAACTTTATTTCTATAATGCCTCAACCGATCGATTTTCACCTGATATACACCCCTGACCTGATTAACAATCAGCTCTGCATCTCCCTGCACCTTGAGATTCCTGATTCCCTTCTGTCTGGCCAATTCTAATCCTAATAACAAGGCTTCATATTCGGCCGTGTTGTTAGTATTATCAAATTGTAACTTATAAGCTGATGGGAAAATCTCGGAGCTAGGAGATATGAGAACAACACCAGCACCTGATCCAGAAGTTGAGCAGACTACCATCAAATTCGGGCGTCCAAATTGCATTGGGATCTTCCTCTTCCACATCTACAATGGGTATCTCTGAAGCCATGAAATAATTCCCAAAGCTAGCATCTTCGAAAAGGATCTAAGCTTTCGGATCATCTGATTTAGTCACCAAATACTTTGCCTGCGGTTCAGGATGAAGAACCTGTTGAACCCCTTTGACTGGGATCTTGGCTTTGGTCTAATCCATACTAATTTCTCCTCCGACGATGTTTACAAAATCCTCTACCCAAGAGAATACCATAAGCCACAGAGATATCAGCAACCAGAATAGTCATTTTTACTCTCTTCTCAGGAAAAGCAACAAATGCGAACTGTGCGTCCTTGATTTGACCAATCAGAGGGACTTGTTTAGTTTCCATGGAATAGCACCATCCATACAACTTAGTCAAAGTAAGCCCAAGGGCATGGGCCACTTTTGTGGGCATAACATTATCAGAGGCCCCTGAATCAATAATGCAATTGCTGAGTTTAAACCCATTTATAAGTAGAGACAAATAAAATGGTTCAATCTTTCCTGAGGAAGAAGCAGAAGTTAGATTATTATGAGGTGTGGGTTGAGTAGGATTTGAAAGGAGACCTTTAGCAGGTGATGGAACGGCCGCTTTACTTCTGATGAACTTGGCCAGCTTTTCAAATTGTTCGGGATTCGACTGAAGGTATTCTGCTTCTGACATTTTGAATTTTGGTTCTCTTTGCATGATCAATAATATCGAAAGCAGTGTAAGAAGGAATGATAGTAGGCTCAGTTCTAATTACATGAGATTGTGCTGGGGCACTGGCCTTAGGAGAAGGAGAATAAGGAGCAGCTGTCTTTTTAGTAACCTCTCTTTCAGTTTGCACCGAAATAGGGGTACCCCTTTTGAGTATGGATACAGGAGGTTCCTTATTCTTCTCCTTAGTATTTTCCAGAGGCTTTCTGGGAACTTGGGATTGGGACCGAGTGAAAACAGCAAATTATTGACCATCTGGCTCACATTCATCTTCATCATATTCCAAATAACCAATGCTGGAGTTTCCAGCTGACTCATCATAAGACTCATCAGCATATCCTGAAGCTTCGAAATCCTCACGGGAATCTTGTTCTTCTGGTTCATCATCTTCTTCAATTATTTCCACTACTGCATTAACAGGCGGAGCTTCAATTGCCAATCTCGGTTGAGCAGGAGCTAACCGTGGCCTATCTCTGGCAGGTACACCATTGTTATTAAAATTCCGCCTAGGGATATCCCGGTACGGAACATTGCTTCCCTGCTGAGACACTTGCTTCTTTAAAGAAATCAAATCATTAGCCATTTTTTGAAACATAGGGTCAGTATTACCTTGAGAAGAACCTTGATTTTTGAGTTTGGGTATATCTTTCTTGATCCTTCCGGCTAAGATGAGATCATCCTCTATTTCAGTAGCCGTTGACTGAGCAGTAGCCAAATCTGGGATAACCGACCTTCGTAATAAAAAGCTTATATCAGGGGGTTGAGCATTGATGAAAAAGCATTTTTGGTTTTCCAGAGTTGGTACAGCTATAACTGGAATTTTCTGGATCAGCTTATTGAACTTAGCCACGAATTCCCGCATAGGTTCATGCGATTCCTTCTTCATATGAGTAAGCTGAGCTAACAATGCATGAGAATCTTCGGCCGGTTTGAAACGTGCCTCAAACTTGGTCTGCATGGTAGCCCAATCTGGAATGCATGCATTCGGGAGGTGATAAAACCATTCAGCTGCTACTCCCTGCAATGTTTCAACGAAGAGTCGAATGGAGACATCTTCGTGGGCTACTCCAAGGACACCGCATGCAACAAAGAAAGACGCAATATGCTCATCAGGATGCTGCTTCCCATCCCAATTGAACTTGGGAATGTTTTTACGTGATCCACATGGTAACTCATGCAATGGAGGAGTCAAAGTAAGAGGACCAATGACTGCACCCCAAGGCACAGGTTGAACCGCCATCCTTCTGAAAAGAGTGCGTACAAGGATCCGGGTATCAGACAAGAGTAGTGCACGACAAGTTGCAGATGCTTCCCGTTCTTCAGGGATCCGATTTCTCCGAACAGGTGAAGAACTTCTGGCTCGGTTAGAGACAACATTGTTGGGAGAAAGGCTGAAATTATGCTGTTGCAGTAACTCGAAGAGTGGATCAATTTCACCTTGAGCTCGGCGAGATAGAGTGAAGATCCTCCTGGCCAGCTTGAACTGAAAGGAGATCTTATTAAAAATAAGGAAACTATGGAGTCGCCAGACACCGAGAGGATAAGCTTTATACTATTGATCCGTATTTCCCCAGCGGAGTCGCCCAAAACTGTTGGTTGGATATTTTGTCAAACCAAAATATGAGGTTCAACCATAGTACATGGGATTAAATCCCTCCTCAAAGATAGGTGAGGCTGCCTGTTTATTGCTAATCTAAAACACAGTAAATAATATATACAATACTCACACTAATCCAACCATTGGGGGTTGGGATGAAATCCCGAAATCCACATTCACACGATTCAAGGATATTGCTTTCCTAAGTGAAATAGGTTAGAAACTGTTACAGTGAAAGAAGCACGGTAGAAAAGAAATGGGAGAAAAGTATTTTCTTTCGAGTAAACACAGAGCACGAAATAATCATACGAGTTTTAGATCACAGATATAGTGTCCGAGATAATTAGAAACACTGAGATTCTATGCAAAAAATAGCTTTAAGATCATGAACATAAGAACACTGTCTTAAATAAGATATATTTCACAACACAAAGTCTGCAAAACAATATCAACTTCTATTCTTCAAAATGATTGAAAGAAAACACAAAGTTTTTCTCCTATCCAATAGCCTCTTAATGCTTCAAAAATTCTCGACCCTTTAGAATGCACAAGCATCCCTTATTTATAACAAAAGAAGCTAGAGATAAAACAGGACAGATCCTGAAAAGTAGCATGCTAACTAGAGTTCAGCTTTGCATGATTCTCACGCAGGAGATCAAGTCAAAGTATGAATTAAAAATAATGACAAAACGGAAATAAAAGATATGTCATTCTAAAAATAGAAATGTCATGGGACGTTGGAACTTAATCCGAGTCATCATCTTTTGATTCTTCTTCTTTCTCTTCCTCCAACTGAGACTGTTTGTTCCGGAACTCCGGAGATGCTGTGCACACTGAAAACCTGATTGACTGAATGCGTCAGAAGAAGAGAAGAACACGACACGCAGAAGAAGATATCGGAAAACTTTGAGAACTCGACAGGTCTGATATGTCGAAATCTTGGCGAAACCCGACACTTGCTTTCAAAGGCGGAAACAGGAGAAAACCCGGCACCCACTTTCGATGACGGAACTTAGGAGATGCCTGGCACTTAGTGTTGAGGTCGGAATGTTGAGAAACCCCATCACTTCGAGCTTCCAATGTTCTTCAGACTTTTAAATCTGCAACACAACCTTCAAAATCTGGGAAACAAAAACAGAGTCTTTCCTTTGAATTTCTACATAGACAACTTCCTTTCTTTTTTGTTATTCATATTCCATACATCATGCATATAATTGGAATTTGGAAGGAACAACACCAATTGATAGTCTCAAAAAGAAAATAAACCCTAAAAACCCAAAACCCTTTCCAAAACAACACAGAAAGAAGAAGGAAGAAAAACCCTCAACAACTGGCAAGAAATTGGAAAGAAAATACACACAGTCGATCCAGAAAAATCAAGAATAAAGAAGGAATGAAAAATACCTTCAATTTGAGACAGGTAAAATCGAAAACAAATGATCCATTCTGGTAACACGAGTTTGCGGGTTTTGGGAGCGGAAGAGCATGCGAAAAATCCACGAATTAAAAATATGAAGGATAAGAATGACGTGGAAATCCACGTATTTATAAGAAAATCAGTAATAAATACACTTCAGCTCGGCACGTGCCAACTCACCGACCACTCGGCATGAATGCCACGTCAGCATGTTGGAGGAGTCCAAAAACCCGACACGAGGAGATTTAGTGCATTTCGGGTTTCGGGCTTCGGAAAACATGGAGCACAAAACATGTTTTGAATCATGAATGTTCCGATGCATTGAACCTCCGAAAACCTGATTACAAAGGATTGAGTAGACTTCGGGAATCGGAGAACATGGCGCATAAAACATGTTTTGGAACATGAATGTCTCGATGCTTTAGAGTTTCGAAAACCCGAATACAAAGGATTGTCTTAACACAAGGTGGGTCTCGGGTTTCGGAAGTCACGCGACACAAAGCATGTTTTAACTCAAGTATGTTCCAATGAGTTGAATTTCTGAAAACCCGATTACAAAGGATTTTCTCATTGCAAGGCGGGTTTCAGGTTTCGGAGGATATAAGACATAAAGCATGTTAAAACTTATGTCAAGCTGTTAGTAACACCTGAAAACTCGATTTTCTCTAAAAGAGGTCATAATGCAAATTCACTTCAAAAATTTTGTAGGGGTTATCCGATCGTTTCGTTGTGAACTCAAAACAGGGATAACAAAATGATAAAGGTTAACTACTTCCTTGAATCCACAACCAATTAAAGGATACCACGTGTCGAAAGCCAAATCGGGAGTAGTAGGCCAGCGGATGAAATTGAGTTTTTGAGCCTTTTTTCCAAAAAAACATTAAAATGTTTAGAAAAGAGTCGTGAACCCATCTCCAACTAGAATGTGCCACATGTTCTAGTCAAATCGCAGAAGTGGGTCGGTGTAGCAGTTTGTGATTTTAAGCCTCTGTGTAAAAATGGTGAAAATTTAAAAACTGACGCGCAGCATCGATCAGGCTATAAAGGTAAAAGTCAAAGTTGAATCCCGCAGGGAAAAAGTCAAAGGTGAAGCCCACCATTGAAAATTCAGAGCGGGAGAGTGGGATGGTGGAGGAAATTTATTTTTTTAACCTTTTTTCCCAAAAAGGTTTAAATGTTAAGAAAAAGGCCGCGACCCCATTTCTAATCAGAAGTAACCATCATGTTTAAGTTGAAAAGTCAAAGCAAGTGTGCGGGCAAGATTTTTCCAAATTTCCAATTCTCTAAAAAATCACAAAATGTCAAAGGGATTTCCCCTGTAAGCACTCTAATCCCTTTCCTGCCACTTGGATGACCTGATTTCAAAGTTGTAGGAGCAAATCAAAAGGTCTATATCTAAACTGGAAAATAAAATGTGACAGTTTCTTTGCAATATCTGGTTTTTTTACCCGCCATGATCATTTTCTTCACAAAAAAAGGAATTCTAACAGGAGTCGACGATTTGTAAATATTGTAACTATTTAAAAAAAGGATATAATAGCTTCTTGACATCATTCCAAAGGTGAACAATTGATTTTCGAAAAGACCAAAGTGATATGTACCTGGAAAAGATAGAAAACACCATTCTTCTTCTATTTTCTTTTCTTACTTGAATTTATTCCTTCCTCAAGCTATGTACAAAACTCTACTCAAGCTTCAATAATAAAAAGAAAGAATTATTTACTTGTTTGATTGAGGAATCAATTTGTACTTTGTGACCAATGGGTTTCATTCGATCTTATAACTTCTCTTGCGGATTTGTTTTTCTTCTAATTATAAATGCATGTAAATGAAATTTATAAATAATGTGTGTGGGCATCTGATATTCTACTCAAAATATTATTTTCTCCTATTTTCATTCCCACTCCCTTCCCCCTTCTTAGAAAAAGTTACATCTTTAGTGAGAAAATGCTAGCTTTGCCACATGGTCAGTGGAGTGCCCCTGTTGGATCTCTAGTCAAAAGGCCACCATTGAAATCCACTTTTTCACACATGCACATACAAAAGGTACACTGTTCAAGTAGAGGGGACTTAGATTCCCATAGTATTGGCTTAAAAATCACCAATTTGTCTACAAAACAAATTTTCTCGCCAACATTTCTGCAGAAGAGTAAGTAACACATGTTCTTGTTACATGCTTATTATTTTTTTCACACTAAGTAACTTCTCCAGAGTAATTTGGACTTTCTTAGAGAGATCGGTCATAAAGTATATAATGCTAATTATATAATTAAATTTACAATCATATGTAAGACATTGGCGGTGGATGAAATTCTTACCTAGAACATTCATAGTGCTTTTCTGGAGAAGGATTTTATTCTTAGGAAAAATCATACACCATAATTTTCCATCTACTTCTTATATCTTCCCATAATTATTTAGAAAGAACAACATAATCTTCTTTCCTTTCAATTTTTCATAAATTTTCTATCATCTTGAGCTACTGAACTAATCTTTGGTCTTCTTCTAGTTGTTGACAATAGTTACACTTGTGTCAAAAATGGGCCGACTCGAAACTTCGTTATGATGGATAACATTGGTGATGTATACCTAAGCTAGGGGAATTTATTTTTGAGAATGTGTTTATTTTTAAATTAGTTAATGATTACATGAAATATGCATCTATGTGTGCTGTTACAAAATGTAAAAGATCACAAAGTCCACAATTTCATGACTATCTTTAGCAAAAGAATGCAAGGCCCCAAAGGACAGTTGTGTTTTCTTGATGAAGATATTCAATTACAGAATAGGTGAAATTCTATGTTTTGGAACAACAAATATAAGTGCATATCGCAAAAATCAGAGTTCTTTACTAGATGTTATAGGTTTTCTTAACATTCCTTCCTTCATGATTAAGAAATTTAATTATATTACTGAGTTGTTTAGTAAATCATACAATCCTTATAGAAAGATGAAATGTAAAAAGAAATATATAACTCATTTTCAGAATTCAATGTTTTATTCGTAACGAATTTTCAAATTTTTCCCACACAAGCCGTGGGATGTAACTGAAAAGTAAAGTACAACTACTGAAAATAAGAGGTACACATGCATGAAAGAGAAATTAAAGGAGTATGAGTGAACCCATCATTACCTTGGGGGTTTTTATCTTGGATTGAAGCATCTCCATTCCCAACTTTCGTTTCTTCTTTATCTTCATTGTAGAAGTCAATGTATCTGAAAAGAAGAAAAAGAGGAAAACTGTCAGTTACGAGCTCAGGGATAAGTTCATATTCCTATACTATCCTAATTCATGCATATAAATCTCTTTACAAAAGGATATATAGTCTACACGAAGATAAACTTCATACATTCTTTACTCACTTAGAAAGAAGAAAAATGGAAAGAAAAGAAAAACCGTGGACATAAGCGAGGCCAAAAAGACTAGATATTTTCTAACTATTTTGTTTAAGTATGTAGGTGCAAGTTACAACCAAGAAGAAATAGATAAGTCATAAGTACATGCTGGAAAGAAGGAAGAATGTAACTCATGTTTCAGTAACAGGCCTACAAATGGGAGAAGTTACAGTATAGATCTGGAATTTAAATCAAAAAGAGACTAACAAATAGCAGTATACTTTTTTATTTTGCAACCAAACAAGAAATCAAATTTTCAACAAGATGAAGCTAACTGGAAGGATTTATTACAGCTGGAACAAATAGTCAAAGAATTCTAGGAAAATTTTGACAGGGCTTCGCCATGTAAAATGCACATTTATGACTTTTCCAGCATGCATATCAGAGCTGTAACAAAAGGAAATAAAATATATAATGCATACAAGAAATGGATTGCACTTTTAGTAATCAGATTGACGTACTTGGAGCATTCAATTATAGATTAACAACTGGAATAACATGATAATTTGAATTAATCTTATAAGTACATCGCTTCTATGAATTTTATTTTTCAATAAAGCAAGTTATGAATCACAGAGATGCTGCCATATCAAAGAAGTACAACTATTTATGGAAGGAAATAGATCAAGAGAAAATTAACCTCAGGTTCATCACAATAAGTGAAGAACAATCAAGCACTACTACTATAGGTTTTAGGATCAAATGATGTAGTACATATGAGTCATACAATGCATAGCAAAAGATCAAGGTACAATTTGAATATGAAGCACTAAAAATTAGGTTACAGCAATATAAATGATGTATACAGTACAAGTAACAATTTCAAAGAAAGCATACTATGAAGCTTCATGATTTACAGTTGAACAAATGATAAGAATAAAAGTGTCTAACTGATCATTTTAGGCTACGGGGATTTTAGTTTAACTAAAGCAAGTGCTTCATGTTTTAATACACAAGTAAATGGAATATTAAAGCATCAACTAAGTGCTTCAAAATGTAGTACAGAAGCATCAAAGTCATAGGAAATTAAATGTTCTGAGCACCCTAAGAACTTCAGGTTATTGAATCAATAATAAAAGCAGGAATCAGTGTTTCCTTAAGCCATTATCAAATATGCACAATCTGAGCTCAAAGTTTCTTGATAGAAACAAAAGTAAAGAACTCAAGAAAAGTCACCAAATGTGGAGATTCAAATATCAACATTTACAATGCCAAATAACAATCTCGACTCAAACTGAATCATGATACAAAAAATTCCCACACCTCTACTTTGTCTATGAACATCATCAATTACTTCAAATTTTAATATTCAAGACAGAAAGGAGTTTTCAATTTTCAAAGCACAAAGTATGATTTTTTCTCTAAAATATGCGCAGGAAACACAAACCCCAAGTAAGGACAGAAAAATTAGAGCTCAAAGAGAAAAACTGAATCTAAATTGTTCGAAAGTTAGCTCACTCCATTCATATCCATGACCAATGGCCGATAGACAAAGAAAACCAAAATGCAATTATAGTGCATAAGGAAAACCAAAATTTCAAAAATTTTACAGATGTGTCTACACATAGTTGAAGAATTTCTTAAAAATAATATCTATGAGTACCCATGTCTCAGAAAGCACGGATACTAGAAAATAAATGAAGACCCATTAATGGGTATCAAGGAAATGGAGTAAGGAAAGAACTCACTGACAAAGATGGGCTCTATCAAAACCCTCAAAGAATCATCAAGTCCAGAGAAAGAAGATCAATCTCAAAATGAGTTTCAACTTGAAATGACTAAGGCTGAGCCACAAAAACACAGGAAATGCAAAGAAAAGAATAGATTATCAGTTTTTAAGGTAAAAACAGAAATGAAGAAGCAACAGTAATACCCAAGAAGGTCGAAACTTACTCAGTGTGATAGCTACACATTTGAGCTTAAAGGTCACGACAGTGGAATCTAATGAAAAATGTAAATATATTGATGACCAAGAAAACTCACATAGCTTTTCAGAAGGTAGAAAATGGAAACCGAGCTCAAATCTTACACAGAAATGATGACCCAAGCTTGACAGCTCATGACAATGGCGACCATACCTTCTATAAAATCCTTGTAGAACATCCATAAGGTACAAAGATCTTCTAAGCAAATGTTGAGCTCTAACACTCAAGTGGTCACCATATTTCTAGAGAACTAAAAAGTCAAGCTCAACATAGGAACGATAATGGAGAGATCACAACATTATAGGTGAAACCCACAACCACCTTACCTCATAAGCTTCAAATAGAGCCGAGTTTCAAAACATCAAAAATGGCAGTCTAAAGAAAATTTTCTAGGGCTTCGTTGCTCTCTGCAAGAAAGCCAAGAAATGACTAAAATGATGGAGCTTGAGTATTTTAAACTCACACACCTCAACAAGTTTAACCTAACTCATCAAGAGTTAGCAATCAACGATAAATGTTCAACAAGGAAAAAGATCAAAGGCCAAAGATTGAGATCCTCATTCAAATAAAACAACCATGTTAAGAAGCCACTCAACGAATTAATTACAGGGATAAAACCCTAATCAAAGTCAAAGATCACATTATAAGAAAACAACAAGGACACAAATCGATGACATCTATCAAAGAGCCTAACTCAACCAGAGTTGAAAATGCATATACGTGGTGAACCCACAGTAAAACCTAATTAGGGTTGGGTTTAAAATATCACTTAGCAACATACCAAGGGTCGACTCATCATGCAGAACGGGTCAGCCCACATGTCACTCAAACTAATCTTTACAATATTGACCAAAGTCCAAACTATAGTGTATGCTCCAACATACAAAGTTCCGACCAAATCATGCCAACAATGATCACCAAAAAGGTGAAAATATTTTTAAACTATACATTATCTAATGTGCAAAATGCTGACAAGTATATACATGCAAGCATTAATCAAAAGGTGGTAAGACTATAGTATGGCATGTGAAATGTCAAGATAGTCAACCTTTTAGTTTGCTAAGTCCATAAAGGTAGCCAAACAAGTAGAGTGCAACGATTGTCCCCACTTCAAGGAGATTGAAGATGATCTGCATAGAATGTCACTCATGTGACCACTTAGACAAGGAATGTCAACATTAGAATCTGAGCATGGAGGTGGTCCCCACCAAATGGATATTATTGATGTTTATTTTTGCAAATATTGTAAGTATTGCAATTATTTTACACACAAACAGAGAGTTGATTTTTTTCATGGTATTACAAAAGGACAAAACAAACAAAAAGACAAATTCACATGCAAAAGGAAAGAGACTTGTTCAACAAGAATGCTTATTATTAGCAAATTATTCACCTTATTTTCTTAAAAATAAAATAGTCAACTTCAGTTTTGAATGTAATGTAATCAAGGCTAGTAATGCCTATTTGTAATTACATGTTCTATTTTATTCCATTATCTATTATTAAATAAATGATTAAAATAGGATGCGTGGGCGAGTACAAGCCTTAGAATATTTTTAGGAAGAGGGTGAAAATTATTTTGCTATATATTGTGTGCTTTGGCAAAGCACAAGGGAGGAAATTTTTGGATATAGGAGTACTGAAGTGATTTCTTCAAGTTTTTCTCTCTGAATGTGAAGTATTTTCTACCTTTCAAAATTATTTGCATTCATTTGTATGTGTATCCATTAGTCATGTGAATGTCAATTCCGCTGATTAATCATCCTACACCTACTGCAAAATTTATTATTTTCTGCATAAGTTCAATGTGCATGTTAACTTAACAGTGTTGTTGTGATACTTTCCCTCAGTACATCAAAGTGTTTTTTCCCTTAATATTCTGTAGAAAATTGTTGGTTCATGCATCAAGAATCCTTTCACATATTAGTTATGCATATACTAAGTCAAATCCCTTATATAAATTTGGTGTATCACATTATTTTTAATTACTTTACAGTCATCTTTTACCCTTAAACCCCATAAATCAGTTTAGGATACATCAATAAGGAACCGACCTTGATACCAGAGACTCACCTCAAAATAGGTATACCCACAGACCTGAGGTGCTTCCATTGTATTTACTGAAAGAGAGAGATCAATTTCACAAACTTAGAACACCTGTTGCCATCTCTCTACATGGTGCAATTTAAAGAGATAACATGCTTTGGCATGCCCGGTGGGACAATGAATTAGATATGCATGCAAGTTACGAATTCTACATCAGATATACAAAAAATGTTATAAAAAATCGAAAGTTCCTTTTCGGAGAAAGCTACAGCAATTTTATCTAAATATTTTATGATCTTTTGGTGACTCTCGTAAAGGTGATTTTAGACTAGTATTGCAGCATGTTCCATGCCTAAAGTGACTACAAGATCATCGGTAAGAGGAATTCCTCCTCAGTTTGTTTCTTTCCTTTTGAAATTTTACTAGAAGAGAGAAGAGTTGGTACTACTTTACCTTATAATAGACCTCATTTTGATAACTCTCCTCCTAACATTCCTTCACCACGATATCAATTTCTCTATTAAAATATTAGTTTTTTTCAATGGCTATCCTACCACCTAGAAAATTTTGTGACCTTTAATAATGGTATCCCATTAATAATCCTAGTTTACCATGACAGCCCTAACGCTGCCATGAAAATTTTACCATTATTCACTGGTGAAAATTAGGTGATACCTACAAAGCACATTAAAGATGTCATAGGGTTATCTGCAGTTCATAATATTACTCATAAGGATGTATCCTTGAGACTTTTTAGCTCATCTCTTAAAAGACAAACCTTGCAATGGTATATGATGCAACCTAGAATTGTTAATAAACACCTAGTTGTGCTGGCACATCATTCAACCTAGGCTAAGTGCTCACCTGAAGTGTGCAAATGTACCACGTACCTCTTAATAGTTGTAGTAGCAGAATGGTGGTATGATAAAATAGTAAACATATATTTTAGGAACTAATCCATCCATTCCCTATTTAATTCCAACCATATCTATATACGCTAAAGGTAAATCATCATAAAAGTAATAACAGGCATTAATAAAACACATCACACACTTTATTCGGTCAATTTCCTTTATCTATTCATAGAACCAACAATACAACAACTTCATACAGTACTAGGCATGCGTGCATGGATCTGTTACAATAATCCATTCACATGTGGTTCCATCCATTCTCTATGTATGTCTCTCTATATCTATCTATCTTCCTATGTAGTTCATTACACATATATATAGGGTGGGAAACTAACCCTTCACCACTTAAATCTACCAGAAAATAGGTCGAATGCTAATAACAACCACACACCTTTTTACAATTATAGCCATACATGCAAGTATACTATCTATAGATTGTAGATAGTTAACTGAAGTGATGGATCTATTCTTAACTTGTGTTCATGCAAGAGTGAGTTGACATGCCCTTCCAAAATCCCCATGAAGAATGGCATGAAAATGTCAACATCGCTTCATGTACTCCACACACCAATCTTCTAATAATAGACCTGATCTCCAAAATCGGCCAAGTCCTTAAGAGTCCTGCTGTACATCTCTGTGCATGATGCCTTCTTGATACTTCACACTTTTTCTCCTGTGCCATTCTTCCACATGGACTCTGAGTGCAATTTCAACTAAGTTTTTTCTTTGATCAACATTACCCCACACTAATCTCATTATTGCCCCGATAATGGAGATGCTCAAAACTTATACATAAAATGGATAAATAAAGAATAAAGAATGTTGAATAAGAATCTTGAATAGGAATTCTAAAGAAGATATACACGACTAAATTTTTTTTCTAGGCCTCAGGCCTCTCCATCTCATCCTGAAGCATCAACTCTGGCTATTCTTCTTTGATATATGCTTCCAGGTTCTCCCATGCTGTTAGTGCTACTCCTGTTGTTTTTGGCAGGTCTACAATGATGGATTGCAACTCTTCCATGGAGAGTTTTCCTTTCTCATTTTGTATTATAAGCATTACACTTGACATAGAGGTTTGTACCCCTTCCATTACATCCATCCTCTGAGCAATTAGCTTTCCTAGCTCCTCCAACCTCTCATTATGTGGTGCCTATGCCTCAGCTAGTTCCTCACGCTTTTGTTTTACCATGGCTAGGCATTCAGTACGGCCTAAGGAAGAATCCTTCATTACTTTGTGAACCTCAGTTTCTTCCTCTAAGGTTTTCAATATGATCAGTGCTTCTGGGGCTGTGTATATGGTCAGCGCATGATGGGCCTTCTTCAATTCATCGCGGGTTGCTTACAGTAGACCTTCATAAGTAGCAATTTTCCTAGCTATTGCAGCCTGCGCCTTTTCTATCTTTTCCTCAGAGTCCTTAGGCTATGGGGAGACACACGCCTTTTCATATTCCAACACTAATGTTATCATTGTTTTCACATAGTGCATTGCAGAAGGAAATTCTTTTGGTACCTAGGATTCCAGATTTGGCCATACCTTTAGAACATCATCTCTAATTTCCTTTTCCGTACTAATAAAAGTGTCATAATTTCTTTTGATCAAGTCCTTTTCCTAGAATAGGCGCGCTATCTCCACATCCTTGGCCTTTAATCTTTATGTCAGCACTTTGATGGTAATATATTTATCTATGTTTCCTCGTGCTACTTTAGATGATACTTTTACTAGAGCATTGCTCACCTACTCATCTGACATAATTGTTGGTTTGATTGTCATGTGGCGCATTTCAGGTGCCTTCTTTAACCACCATGATGTGCACAATTCTTCACCAACATCAAAGTTGGGCTCATCCATGTGTGTGTGCATAGACCATGAGAGATGCTTCCTTATGTGTAGAGTCACCTTGTCCTCATCCATTAGCACCCATCCAAATAAATCCTTCTGCTCAATGGTACTCTAGAACAGAGCATGAATGATTAGCTTTGGGTCTTCTGCATACCCCATGGCATGTGCCTTGGCATCCTCCACTGTTCGCCGGGATCAAGGTACTCTTGGGATGGCTACATCAAGGTTGGGAATACCAGATGTATCCCCACCCTTTTCCTGTGTAGCCTCTGCTTGACCCCCTTCTTCTCCTTCCATCTTCTCGTCCTCATGATGAGGCTCCTCCCCAGCTAGAGATGAAGGCACCTTCTCCTCATATTTCTCCGTTTCCTCGCTCAACCTGAGTTTTCTCTGTTTCTTCTCCTCTGGCTCCTTCACCTACTGGGTTCCTCCTTATGCCCTTGTGTGCTTAAACACCTTCTTAAATCTCGATGCGCCATGCTCCTCCCTCGTAGCTCCTTCTCCCTGGGGAGTTGTCGTGTGCTCCCCCTCCTAGCTAGATGGTTGCTTCCTTCTCCGGACCAGGCCTCCACTATCTTTGAGTTATTCATCCTCTTCATCCTCATCTTACTGGGGCGCAGAGGGCCTAGGCACCAGAATGTTCTCCATAGTATGCTTTCCCTTCGATGGCTTTGGAAGCATGAATTAGTTCTCCACATACTTGTTATTTTCCATTTTAGGCTTCAATTGGAGGTATATTAGAGCAGCCCTGATATCCGCAATAGCCACTGTCTCTGGCTTAATGCTTAAAATATTTGAGATGTTATTCTCATTTTATGCATTCCTCCCTAGATATCCATAATTTTTTCTCAGGGTGTGATACTCATAGTATACCTTATCTACATTAAATACCAACCTCCGTGTGTTGGTGAACCGATGAACTGCAACTTGGAAGTACTGTGCAAGGAATACATATGGAAGTTTACACCAGGGGCTCAACAACCCATCTAACATTGGGAAACATGTAATATAAAAATGTTGGTAAACTACAAATTGTACCTGCTTTCCCAGGACTGAGGCAAAATCCTTGGGTATGCGCCACTCTTCCCCAAATGCCCCACAGAGCCTATCATACCACTTCTCAACACACTCCTTAACTTCCTCCTTCATTGACCCTTTGCAAAGATATTTGCTGAATCACTCAGCTAGAGACTTATGATTCATGGGGTATTCCCATATGTTCTCTTTTGGGCCATCCGGTACCCTAATCTCCATGAAGACTAAACTCAGTAAGATACAACCAAAACTTATCTTACTTCCTTCACGTGCTTCCTTGACTATCCGCTCTGTAATGAATCCGATGATTTTATAAGTGGTTCCCTCGGACATGCGCTTGGCCACATGAAACCACACAGAATTGACTTGTGACCAACTCTCTTGGTCATTCAACTTTTTTTGTTAGATTTGTTGCTACCTGTACTACTGGACAATTTTTCAATTTGTCAATGTCCATCCCACACGGTCGTTTCTGGTAGGCCAACACCTTCTGTGTTTCCAAAATGGCACTTTTGTCTGCTAATTCGGTCTTAATGTCTTTTCTCGTTTCCTGTAATCCAATAACTGTGGCAATGAGGATGGGTGTCAATCTTACCCTCTGTCCTGCGAAATAGAAGAAGTCCTCATGGACTTGGCTCATCAGCCATCTATACAAAGGTGCATACTTTCTAAAGTATGGAAGCTCATAAAGCTGGTAAACACCTTTTTCCTTAAGTATCTTTTCTCCAACATCATCATATATTGGCATACCATCTTCAATACATCTATTTGTTTGAGTGGTGAGCAAGTCATCTAACTTCCTTTGGTTTTCACTAGTTCAGTGATTATATTCACTTATCTTGCTTTTTCGTATCTAGGTATTCCATTCCTGCCCCACAATAACATCTTCAGGCTATTGAAAAATTTCTCTCTGGGGTCATCTCCTCCTCTTCTTCCACCACCACATTCTTCTTTTCTTTTATCGGTGATACTTTCTTCTTTGATGCCATTTTCTTACAGGGTTCTGTTTTGTAGGTTAGCTGCTATGTGTTTTGAGTGACTTACTTCAAACCCTAACCTGATTCCTCCATGCCCTAATTTGTAATTATGAGCTTTCACACCCTAACTTTGTTGTATTACTCTACTTTATCAAACCCTTCTTCTAGGGAATCAAATCCCTTCTAATACACAACTTTCTTCTCTGCGCTTGGTTTGCTTACTTCATACCTTAAATCAGTTAGCTTTATGCTCTTCACGTAAAGGCTCTCTATCGAATGCTCATAGTCAAAAGGGTAAAAATGAAATTACATCCCATCCTTCTATAGATTTCTACTTTTTTCTACATTAATTTCTCCTCCACCTACCAAATTCTCCTCATTTATGACCCATTTTTATCATTTCCACATGGTATATTTTCATGCCAAAGCTATAACCTTCTAGCGCACCTCTTTACCCTCTGTCATGGACTTCTCTTCAGTGCGCACCTTCATGCCCGAGTACCTCGTCACTGCATGATCTCCTAGTAATTACCATGGCGGCTACTTACCTCGTGTTATACTTTCCCTTATCCATATTCATTCTTTCTTATCCTGAAAAGAAATATTTTGTCAGTTGCCATTAGCAAGCTTCTTTCAGCACCCACAATGTGATATCTTCACAGTATATCCCTGAGAATTACCAACAATCCACCCCACATGAAAAGGATGTGCAATCCTCTACGCATAAACATGTTTCATATTGTAGTTAGTTTTATGCGCGCAAGCACGCTTATTACAAAAACAAGAGCTAAAATTAACAAAGCATAGCAATGATGAAATAAATACATAAAGGAAATGCATAAAGGGAAACCTAATGTATCTTGCAATACTTCCTTATTAAAAACACCAAGAAGACTTATTTATAGTAGGGCTTCAGCCTACTCCTGTTAAAGTAATTGGGCAACCGTGTGCCATCAATTGTTTCCAACTGGAAAGCAACTGACTCAAGTATATGAGTGATAACATATGGCCCCAACCAATGCACCTTGAGCTATCCTGGATGGTGCAAAAACTTGGAGTCATATAGAAGTACCAGTTTTCCCACCACAAGTTTCTTATCCCTGATGTGCCAATCATACCATGCCTTTTGTTGCACTTCTCCTATTTTTGACTCCATCGTGCGATGGTGCGGCACTCATCTAGCTGAACCATCTTCACAATCCATTCTTCTAATGCCTACGCATCAGCTATACCTCCAGTACACGTAATGCACAAAGAAGGTAACATAAATTCTAGAGGCAGAACAACTTCCACGCCAAATACCAATTGAAAAGGTGTGGCTTTGGTCAATCTTTTATATGTTGTTCTATAAGCCCAAAGAACAACTAATACTTTATCATCCCAATCTTTCCTCCAACATCAAAAATCTTGGTCAATATGTGGCTCAAGATCTTGTTAAATTCCTTAGCAGTTCCATTTTCCTGAGGATGATAGGGTGTAGTTTTATGGTGAGCAACCATAAACTTGTCTAAAAGAATTCATATTGTCTCATTTAAAAAATGTGTGCCCCTAACACTTGTTAAACTTAAATGATAGACATACCTTGTGAGGAAATTCTCCCATAAGAACCATGATGTTGTAACCACTGCACAGTCCTTTGTAGGTGCTGCTTCTGCCCATCGGGTAAGATAATATGTATAAGTGATTATATAGCATGACCCAGTCCTACACGCGGCTAGGGAGATAGGCCTGACAAATTCAATTGCCCATTTCTCAAAGGTTTCTGCACTCATTATTGGTTGTAGGGGCATCTAATCTCTTTGTCATGGGTGGCAAAGACGTTGACAATGGTCACATGTCTTACAATACTCTTTAAAATCATTATACAATGTTTCCCACCAAAACCCAACAAGTAGGATCTTGCACGCTATTGCATCACCTGCATAATGGCCACCTGCAATACCACCATGTGCTTCTTCCATTATGTCCTTGCATTCATGCTCTAAGAAAAAATGGTGTAACACCTCATCTCGGCCTAGCTTGTACAAATCACCACTAATTAATATGAATGGTGCCGCACAAATAGCAAGTCGCCTCTTCTCTAAATCTTTCATGCCTTGAGGCACCGTACTGGTTCTCTGAAAGATAGTAATGTCATCTAATTCCAAAGGCATGTGTTGTAACCTATACAATTGTGCATCATGTATGGTCTCTTCTATTGTTTTTTCTTCTTCCCCTGATTGAATTCTAGACAAGTGGTCCAGTCCAGAATTGCTTTTGCCTAGTTTTACCACAACCGTAAAGTCAAACTCTTGAAATAAGAGTACCCACCGGCATATGCACCCCTGTAAAACAGGATTGTTTACTAAATATTTTAATGTCATGTGATCTTTATAAAACAAAAATGGTGTAGCCAACAAATACTGACTAAATTTTTGCAAGGCATAGATCATAGACAAGGCCTTGCGCTCTATAGTGGTATTATTTTGTTCAGCAATGGTCAACTTTCTACTAGCAAAGAAAATGGGATGATAAACGATACCTTCGCTTGGTTGAGATAGGACAACACCAATGGCTATGCCAAAAGCATCCACATGAACATGAACAGGTTTATCCCATGAAGGAAAATGCAAGATAGGTGCGGTAGTGAGTCTCTACTTTAATATCTCAAATGTGCACTCCTGTGACTCCCCCTAGTAGATTGTACCTTTTCCTTAGAGAAATTGTTCCAAGAGCACAGTAACTTTTTCATACCCTTTTATAAACTTATGGTAATACCCTGTATGACCCAAAAATATTTGCACCTCACGTTGATTGGCTGGTGCTTTCAAGCCAATGATGAGGGTAACTTTAGCTGGATCAACCAATAACCCTTCCTTGGAGATGATATGTCCTAAAAGTGTGCCAAATGGAGTAGAAAAGATGCACTTCTTGATATTTAATGATACACTAAGCTGTCGAAATCTTTCAAACATTAAACGTAGATTGTCACAATGATCCTTAATTAGCCCATAAATGGTCCAATCATCAAGACAGACCTGTAGAAAGTCATGAATAAAATCCTTGAAGGCTTCTACCACTATCCTAGAAAATACAGCAGGTGCATTCTTCAATCTAAAGGGCATCACAATATAAGCAAAACTTCCCCATTCAGTAGTGAAGGTGGTCTTCTCTTGATCTTCCGGGGTAATCCTAACCTGATGATTCCCTGAAAACCCGTCTGTAAATGAGTATATTTCACACCTAGCCATTTCTAATATTTCCTTCGTGAATGGCGTAGGAAAGGGATCTATAACACATGTTGCATTTAACTCCCTATAATCAACACAAATTCAAATCCTACCATCCTTTTTGATACTTATCACCATAGGAGTGACCCATTCTGATTCATCCAGTGGTCGAATGATCCCAGATTTCAACATCTTATAAATATCCTCCATTACTTTCTCGTGTAAATTGGGATTCATCTGATATGGATGCTTCCTAAGATGGCACACACCTTCCTTGAGCTTTATCTTCATTCCTCCAAGTGATATATGCATGCATGCCTTTAAGTTCATGGTATCCTCTTGGGAATAAGTCCTCATAATTGCGAAGTAACTCAATGACCTTTGCTACTTCTGATTCTGACTAGTAATCCCCAATTATCACTTCCTTAGGTTCAACTTTTTATGCCTATATTGACCTTTATTGTATTTATAGGTTCATGATATTCATGCGCATCTACATCTGCATTGGATAACACTTCATGTGTTCTATGTGAATGATCCATGTCCAAGTGCTCAAATTCCTCCTCATCAATTATGTATACCATCTTCCCCTTATCTTTCTCCAAAGAAGTGCGCTCAAGTAATATGATATCATATTCTTAATCCGCAAAGCGCGCCCCTATCCCTATCTCACCAAATAATACCTGAACAAGTTCTTCCACTTTCCCACTGTCTCCTATGGTTAAGCACTTGATAAAATTTAAAGTTGTATTAACTGGTGCTGTATATGAAAAGAAGCCAAATTTTTGGATTATCCCTGTAGTCAAAGTTTTCCAATTATCAGTGTCACGATGTAATTCAACATAGGCATACCAAGCAACTGTGAAACCTTTTAGAGTAGAATAAAACTGATGCACCCAAAGTGAAGGCGGTAATGCTTCCTGGCATACTGTCCAGAGTCTCTCACACTACTAGATATGATGTTGAGCAGGTTGATCACCATGATAAGGGCATATGTTTATAGGTGCATTACTCCTTGAAAACCTGGTTGATAAGGTGGTCCCAATCATTTCCCATTCCAAGAGATTATCCCTGTGGACTACACACCAGCACGTGGCCGTCCCACCCAAACTATATGACAGCATAGTGCAGCGTTTAAGTTCTTCAGCCCAATTTTTTCTATGGCATGTAAGAACCCAGCCAAATCTTCAGATCCAGTATAGAAGGGTATTATGTGACCTATACATCGAATAGAGCGAGATCCCATCTTTTCAGTAACCGCACGCTTAACTTCGTGACCTACTAATTCATAAGTGCCATGAGCCCAATTATCACAAGCAATAATTGTAGTATCAGTGATTGACTGCGAATCTTCCCAATGAAGGATTCCTTTCTTAGATGAATTGTTGACCTTTGGGTCCTGAATAATGCGTACATAGATTCTATTCAGGTCCTCTTTCCTTAAAGGTTCTACATATGGCATGGATTTCCCATCTACTAAGGATATTATGACCCTTTCCTCCTTGTTCTCGAAGCTGATATACCCTTTGTTAAACCTCAAATCAACATTGTTCACATAATACCAAGGGTGCCCAAACAAATCTAGGAAACTATCTGCTTCCGCAAGCGCTAGCACTTCAAAGTCTCCTGTGAACTTGGCCCCTTGTATAGTGATAGATGCATCCTTCAAAACTCCTATGGGAGTAGCTTTTGTTCTATTTGCCATGAACAATATATTAGATGATGGCTGCAATAGGGGCCTCCCCATTTTTTCCCACACATCCAATGTAAGTACATTTACTTCCGCACCTGTGTTAATAAGAATATTTCTCAGTAGCCACCCGTCCACAACAACATTCAAAGTGATCTCCTTGTCGTAATCAATACTATCAGGAGGGAGATTAGCATGGAGTATTTTTCTTCTAGTCTCAATCCTTGCACGCAGATTATTTCCTTTCAACCAATTTCCTAATAAAGAAATAATATTCTCCTGGCACAACATTCTACATACCTCTCTGATTTCATCAATATCCAACGTGGCTTACTTTGTATCCTTGTGCTCCAATTTCCAAGATTGCTCTTTTAAACCTTATATCTCACCTTGAAGTCTCCTAAGGACCTCCATTGTGTCCAGATAAAATTCTTTATGATGAGATGGATCTAGATATCTAGCTTGCAAAACTTCCTCCCTAGTGATTGTTAGCTTCTATTGCAACATCTCTCTTGCACGTGCCACCTCAGCTCGTGTGGTTATCTTGAATGTTACAGCCTCAGGTTCTGGTTTTAACTTTGGCATCCACTAATTCTCCATAATGTAATAGATTCTAACCATTCCCACACCCTTATTTTCTTGTTTGTGCTGCTTACTGAGTTGCTCATACAAGTTTGGGAACTCTTCATAACTATGCCCCTTTCCACAAAATGAACAGGAAATATTCTATGGGCATTCGCGCCTATAATGGTTAGGTGAGCCACATGTATAGCAAGTTCCTCAAGGGAATTCACTCCTTCCTCCACCTCAGCCTTGTCCTCCATATACACTGTCGACACTAAAATTTTCCTCCGTAATTTCTATTTCATTAATGTATGTATTAGGAATAGGATGTTGTCAAGTATAATTAGTAGTAGCGTCTGATAGAAGATAACGGCACCGTCAGTACGGTGCCGCCAATAATGTGGAGTACGGTAACAGTCAAAGTACAATAGGAATGTTGTAAAAAGTAAATATTTTTCGTAAGTGGTCTGGTAATGTTAAAATGTTAAAGTTTGGGTAATTAGAGAAGTAGGGTCTACATGATTAGGAATTAGAAATATTATATTTGTAATAAGGAAAACGAGTGAGGTCATAAATATTTTGTGTATTTTATTTGTAAAAAGTCTAAAAATGTGGAACCCATGTAAAATGATAAGGTTTATCTTATCTTAAAAGATAAGCTTACATGTACAGATAAGAGTTAAGGTATGGAATATGATTTGTCAGAGTGGATTTCTTATCCTATCTTAGAGATAAGATGGATAAGCCTGGAAGTTCTATAAATAGAGAGGCCACCCCCCCTCATTTAGCATAGAAGGAAGTAGTGAGAAATATTGTAGGAAGTGTGCGAAGGAAGCCATCAGTTAAAGGTGTGTTGAAGAAGCCATTAAGAGGTGTAATTGTAAAGTTTCTCCCATAGTCTTGGTGAAAGGAAAGTGAAGTCAATAACACTTGAAGTATCTGATGGGTGAGATTGTAACAATTTCATATTAATATTATAATTTACTTTGATATTTCAGATTTGTCATCATTCCGTCTTATAATAGTCGATGATATTCTTGTGTTATGTTGTTGTTTTGTTTCCAGATTACATCCACCAAACTAAAGGCTATGCATTAGTAAATAATCATAGCACGAGGAGTTCCTGGTGAAGAATTATCATAGTGCTGGATTGGTGATGACAGTTTGGTTCCGTTACTGGGACCATTCCTCCTTGGTGGATTTTCTGGAGAGATATTCCCACTTAGTCAAAAATCAATTGGACGATAACCTTGTTTTTACTGTGAATAGTAATTACCCTGGTAAAGTCATTTTTGCTGGGAATAGTATTTACCGCAGTAAAGTCACTTTTTACCGTGAATAGTATTTACCGCAGTAACTTCACTTTTTACCTTGAATAGTGTTTACCACAGTAAAGTCAGTTTTTACCACAGTAAGTCAAGTTTTACCATAGCTTACCGTGGTCATTTCTATTTTACTGTAGAAAGGTGTAAAGTCACTTTCTAGTATAGTGATTCCAATTATTTGTGCACATAAGTCTTGTTGGTTGTACTTGTGGGTTGGTATTTCACGGTGGTTACTTTTGAAAATGGGAAAGATTCCTGTTTTTTCAGCTCAATCTAATGAAGATGCTTCTTCTTTCATTCAAGAGTTTAAACGATCTTGTATTTGTAATGGCCTCATAAGAAGAGAACAATGGACTGAATTTTTCCTACCTTTTTGGATGGTTTAGCACTTAGGTGGTTTGAAACACTAGGTGATAATGTGAAAAATTCATGGGATTTATTAACTGAAAGTTTTCTTGAAGAATTTGGTGAACAATAGAAATATGCAGATCTCATGATCGAGATCACAAAGCTATCCCAAGGAGAGAAGGAGAAGACAAGGGATTATCATGCTCGTGTTCTAGAGCTAAGGAGGAAGCTCGATGCCCAGATCCAGAAGGAAGGATTAGCGGGTGGGTTGATGAATGGCGTGGATAATCTCCTATGTAAGAACTTCATTTTTTGGATGAAGCCAGAGATCAGACAATGAGTGAAGTATGACCACCCAGCTACCATTGAACAAGCAAAGGAGATTGCAAGAAGGCAAGAAGAAAGCATGGAAGAGGAGCCCAAAGAAATTGTTGCTAAAGTAGAGCCTACACCAGCACCTTTGGTCCAGAATCCAAAACCACTCCCGATGAGCACAAATATTTATCCTAGTACATCTATTGAGTATGAAGATCTGCTCAAGAAGATGGGTCAGTTAACTATTAATCTTCTTCAAGGAAAAGAATTTAGTTCTCAGGGAGGAGATACAGGTCCAAAAAGAAATATTTCTGAAGTTGTATGTTATGGTTGTTATATAAAAGGGTCATTATAAGTATAATTGTCCAGATAGAGCTTCTACATCTGGTAAAGGAGATAATGATAAAGGAAAAACACCTATGAATTCTTTTGATGTAGTAGATAAGAGCAGAAATAATTAAGTAGATGTGTTTGTAACAAAAAGAAAGAAAGAAAAAGATAATCAAGATGGAAATGATCCTAAGAAGATGAAAGGAGAAACTAGTAAGAAACATAGGAGAAGAAAGTTGGGTGTGCAGGATTTTCTGATTTCACAGGGGCAAGGACCATACTCCATCTTGGAAGATCTTTCCAAAAGTCCTGCAAATATTACATATGGTCAACTCTTGGGTATGTCTTCGAAGAAGAGGCGGAAGCTGCGAAGTGGACTCAATGCTCGACGAAGAAAGGAGGTTGAGGTCCCTGTTTTGGAGGTAGAGGTAGATCCCTATGCTCCACAAGCTGAGGTATTATGTAATGGTATTTCAATTCAAGATGTCTTAGTTGATGGAGGTGATGCAGTTAATGTAATGACCGAGTCTGTAATGAATATGTTGGGTTTAAAAATTGATCGCCCTTAAACACTTATGTTAAGGTCATTAAATAAAGGAAAAACTAAACTAGAAGGTGTAGTTTCAAATGTGGCAATATCTGTTATGGGTGTTGTATGTGTGGTAGACTTTCAAGTGATAAAAAACGGTAGTGTTGCATACCCAATGCTGCTGGGAAGACCATGGCTAAGGAGAGTTCATGCAAGAAACTACTGGAATGAAGGCTTCATGACACTTGGACATGGTAGAGAGAGGGTGAAGATAAATGTGATCCCTCGACATCATAAAGCAGAACCTGTGGATTCAAGTGATGAAACTGATGATTGTACATCCTCTGATTACTCTAGTACCAGTGAAGTGGACACTGAAGATGAAGAAAGTGAGGTTGATGTTTCAGTCATGGATATCCTTCCTGTCACACCAACTCATGACCCCATAAAATTATCTGAAGAAGAAGTTGATGATCGTCTCCAACAAATAAAGATTGGTGATGTTGTGATGGAGAGTGAGAAGGAATCTTACCTCCAGCTCTTTCGAAGGTACATACACCTATTCACTTTTGATTATAAGGAACTCCATCAAGTAGGTTGGGTAGAACATTCTATTGAGCTGGTAGATGGTGCTAAGCCCATAAAGAAAATGCCATATAAAATGAATCCTAATCTTTCCAAGACTGTAAAAGAAGAAATAGATAAGTTGCTTGATGCAGGATTCATATTTGCTGTGGAGAATTCAGAATGGGTTTCTCCCATTGTGATCTCAATAAAAAAGAATGGGAAGATACGCATTTGTGTTGATTACAGGAAGCTCAATAAGGCAACAAAGAAGGATCATTACCCTCTTCCATTTTCAGATCAGATCTTAGACAAAGTAGCTGGCCAGGAGTGTTATAGCTTTGCTGATGGATATAACGGCTACAACCAAGTTCGTATAGCAGAGAAAGATCAGCTGAAGACCACGTTCACCACTCCTTGGGGAACGTTTGCTTATAGAGTTATGCCTTTTGTGTTGTGTAATGCTCCAGCAACATTCCAGCGTTTGATGAATAGGGTGTTCGAACCCTACATTGGGACCTTCATCAAAGTATTTCTGGATGATTTTTGCATCTATGGGAACAAGTTGGACCACCTGCACCAAATGGAGACAACATTTCAAAGGTTAGATGAAGCACAAGCCTCACTAAACCCTACAAAGTGTGTCTTTGGATGTTCTAAAGGCGTTTTGTTAGGGCATGTTATATCCAGAGATGGTATTGGTACTGATCCTGATAAAGTTTCAAAAATCCAAGATTTACCATTTCCTATGAATAGAAGTAAGTTGAGATCATTTTTAGGCCATGTGGGTTACTATAGAAGGTTCATCAAGAATTTCTCAAAGATTGCACAGCCACTAACCCAGTTCTTGAAGAAGGATGTTACTTATGAACCAGGAAATAAGGCGCATGAAGCTTTTGGAAAACTGAAGGAAGCCCTGGTGTCTTCACCTGTTTTACAGAATCCATACTAGAGCAAGCCATTCATTGTGTACACTGATGCCTCAGATGCAGCACTAGGAAGTACTTTGAGCCAAAAGGATGAAAATGGGAATGAACATCCAATTTACTTTGGGAGCAGACAAATGAGCAGTGCTGAGGTAAATTATACTGTAACTGAAAAAGAGGCTCTGGCTATCATTTTTGCTGTAAAGAAGTTTAGAAATTACTTGCTAGGGAAAAATTTTCTAGTTGTAACCGATCATCAGGCTCTAAAATATATTATAAATAAGCCTAACCCATCAGGGAGGATAGAAAGATGGATAATTTTGCTACAAGAATTTGAATTTGATATTATAGATAGGCCAGCAAAGAAGCATGTCAATGCAGATGCAATCTCTCGAGCCTATGATGGTTTAGAATCATCTTGTGATGATGATGATTTCCCTGATGTAGCATTGTTATCCCTTGACACAATCCCTAATGAATACATAGATATTTGGAATTATCTAAATGAATTCAAGTTTCCTGATGGTGCCAATGCAAAGACTAAGAGAAAGATTACTCAAGCCAGTCGTCCATATTCTATTCTGAATGGAATATTATTTCAAATAGGACCTGATGGATAGTACAAGAGGGCAGTTGGACGTGATCAAGGGAAGAAACTGCTAGAAGAATTCCAAAACGGTACATGTGGAGGGCACTTCTCTGGACAACTTACAGCAAGAAGGATCTTGGATGTAGGTTATCACTGGCCCACTCTTTTTAAAGATTGTTATAATTATTGTAAGACATGTGATATTTTTCAAACACATGGTAACCGTAAGACTTCATCAGCTCCATTATTCCCTATTCTTCCACTTGGTCCCTTTGAAAAGTGGGGGATAGACATTTTAGGTCCACTTCCAAATACCTCATGCCAAAATAAGTATATTGTAGTTGCCACATATTATTTGACCAAGTGGGTTGAAGCTAGGCCATTGAAAACAACTTCCATGGATGAAGTGGCAAGGTTCATATATGAACGCATTGTCACCAGATTTGGTTGTCCATTAGAAATTGTAACAGATCAAGGAAGCCACTTCATTAATGAGGTGGTAGAAGCCCTAGTCAATAAGTTTTCTATTAAGCACATGAAGGCAACAACATACAAACCAAGCACAAATGGACAGGTGGAACGAACAAATTTTGTGTTGTGTCAAATTATAGCAAAAGATGCAGCCTTGCAGGTACATAAATGGGATAAGAGGATTCATGCAACATTGTGGGTATATAGGGCAACATCAAAGTCAGCAATCGGATACTCCCCATTTCAGTTGGCTTATGGCATTGATCCAGTTCTTCGTATTGAATTTGATATTCCCACGGTTAGAGTAATGAAAAATGAAAGAATGCATGAAAGTGATTTAGTAAAAGAAAGGTTGGTACATCTTCATCTGTTAGAGGAAATGAGGGAAATAGCTAAGGATACAACCTATCAGAAGAAAATGAAGCAGAAGGAATACTTTGATCAAAAGATCCGGTGATCTCCATTTCATGTGAATGACTTGGTTCTAGTATATGATTCCAGATACAAAAAAAGAAGACAGAGAAAATTTCTTCCAAAATGGATGGGGCCCTACAAAATAGCAGCTGTTCATGAAAATGGTACGTTCCGACTGGAGGAATTAGATGGCACTCCCATTACGAAATGGGTCAACCACAACAAGTTGAAGATTTTCCAAGCACCAGAATAAGTCTACTCCAAGGACAGAGTAGAAGCTAGGAAGGGGGAAGATGTCGACACTAAAATTTTCCTAATTTCTATTTCATTAATGTATGTATTAGGAATAGGATGTTGTTAAGTATAATTAGTAGTAGCGTTTGATAGAAGATAACGGCACTGTCAGTACAGTGCCGCCAATAATGTGGAGTACGGTAACAGTCAAAGTACAATAGGAATGTTGTAAAAAATAAATATTTGTCGTAAGTGGTCCGGTAATGTATATATGTCAAAGTTTGGGTAATTAGAGAAGTAGGGTCTACATGATTAGGAATTAGAAATATTATATTAGTAATAAGGACAAGGAGTGACGTCATAAATATTTTTTGTATTTTATTTGTAAAAATTCTAAAAATGTGGAACCCATGTAAAATGATAAGGTTTATCTTATCTTAAAAGATAAGCTTACATGTACAGATAAGAGTTAAGGTATGGAATATGATTTGTCAGAGTGGATTTCTTATCCTATCTTAGAGATAAGATGGATAAGCCTGGAAGTTCTATAAATAGAGAGGCCACCCCCCCTCATTTAGCATAGAAGGAAGTAGTGAGAAATATTGTAGGAAGTGTGCAAAGGAAGCCATCAGTTAAAGGTGTGTTGAAGAAGCCATTAAGAGGTGTAATTGTAAAGTTTCTCCCATAGTCTTGGTGAAAGGCAAGTGAAGTCAATAACACTTGAAGTACCTCATGGGTGAGATTGTAACAATTTCATGTTAATATTATAATTTACTTTGATATTTCAGATTTGTCATCGTTCCGTCTTGTCATAGTTGATGGTATTCTTGTGTTATGTTGTTGTTTTGTTTCCAGATTACATCCACCAAACTAAGGGCTGTGCATTAGTAAATAATCATAGCACGAGGAGTTCCCAGTGAATAATTATCATAGTGCCAGATTGGTGATGACGTTTCCACTAATTCTCCATCATGTACTAGATTCTAACCATCCCCGCACCCTTATTTTCTTGATTTTGGTGCTTACTGAGATGCTCATACAAGTCTGGGAACTCTTCATAACTATGCCCCTTTCCAAAAAATGAACAAGAAATATTCTGTGGGCATTCATGCCTATAATGGTTAGGTGAGCCACATGTATAGCAAGTTCCTCAAGGGAATTCACTCCTTCCTCCACCTCAGCCTTGTCCTCCATATACACCCCTATATCCTTGTCCCCTTTTCCGAGAACCTTCAAACCATCCGTCATTCCTGTCATAGCGGGTTTTATTATACTACCTATCCTGATGCTCATTCTTCCCTTTACAATTATCATCCAAACTCACCTGTCTGATCCCAATATCAATGGCATCATAGATGTAGCCAATAAATTTACAGTCTTCAGTATCATGGGTCACAGACCTAAAAATTTTACAGAAGGAGGATACATTCTTCTTGATCTCGCATTGTAGGAGGGGGAAATGACTAGCATCATGGTTCAAATGGAAAATATCATAGTCTAATAATAATGAACATACAGTTCTACGAGGGAAACTATCCTCAGTGTGCCCTTCCACTTCACAATCTATACACCAGATCCCTGAGCACGTTTCATGAGCTGAGTTTGCTGATAATTTCTCTAATTGTTTCGCCATACCCACTATCTATGCTTCTAAAAATGGACTAACTCTAGTGTCAATACTCCCAACTACTTTAACACATAAAGTGGATTCTAGTGCTTCATGCGGATTGATTTAAGTTTTATGCGATAGTGCTCTTTGAAATGGAGTAATCAGTCCCCCAACAAACCATTGTGCATGCTGACTTGCATGAATGTCATAAGAGAGTTTAGATAGAAGTGTTTTAAATCACGCATCATACTCTCGTACACTTTCATTAGTGCCTTGCTTTATATCCTTGAGTGCAATTATACTCTTTTGCTCAAACTCGGGGATATGGAACTCTTTTAAGAAAGCATGTTTCAATGTTGCATAGTCAATACAAGTTTGATTGGGGTCAAAATTCATATACCAATTGTGTGCGCACGCCTGTAATGTAGTAGCAAATTGACTTGCCTTGTGTTTAGGTGTTATAATACCTTTTGCGTGCCATAATATTTCACACATGTGAGCATGTTCAGCAGCATCCTCGATACCTCTATATTTTGGGAGACGAAGGGACATCTACATATAAATGTTCTGGAGTCACTATGGGCCTTGACCACCCGACCCAAAACATCCTTGGTTTCCTCTTCCTCCAATACCACCCAAACCACCAGAACTAGAACTACCTATACCACCCAATCCTCCTCCAGAACTTGGAATAGGGCCTGTCGATGCACTCCCCTTTGCCCCAACAGTGGTAATATAATGAACCCCTAAAGTATGGGAAGTGGTCCCATCGCTAAAGGTGATTCCCACACTCAGCGTGCTCACATTCTGTGCAGATGATGAGCCTGATAAAGTACCCCAAAATAATAAAGAAGTTGTTTGTGCTGCCATTGGTGTACTTACTGTCTGCCCTATTTTTTTGCTTTCACTTCCTGAAAAACTATTTTTACGTGCTATACTAGATATCAGAAAACCAAGCGCAAGGGCTGGGTTAACAGGTTGGATTATATGCACACCTGTGGCTCAGGTCATATCTACTGACGTGCTTCCATGTGAGGCCAAAGAGGGTTCTCTATCATGCTTCCCTAGATGGGGGAGTTCCTGATGCTCTTGCTCTTCCTCCTCCCCATGAGCCTCAAATCCTTCACGAGCCATCTCTCTCCACAACACCATCCATTATACAATTTCTTACCTCTTGCATAATTCCCTCTAGCATGCCTCATCATACTTCAGTTTACTTTCCTCCCTCTGTCATGTTGCCGCTAGGTCTGCCATCTTTCACCAATCCTGTTGCTGCCCTTGCACGTGGAGATTCTTTAGCCCTCCATGGGTTTAGCTTCCAAGTTCAATGTTACAATTAGTATTTTTATTAGCAGCGGAATACCTTGCAAATATGTTCCTCTAGGATACCGTAGAAACTAGAACTCTACTACCTCCGGGCACGAATAATTCAAAATTGAATACTCCAAAATATATTTGTTTAGGACACCATGAAACCATGTATCTACCGCGTGAGTCTAACTTAGGTTAGCATCATATAGTGTTTGAAATTCCTCATATGTCCACACAAGCATGTGATGCCTCTAATTCCACTTAGATGCATACGCAGTCAACCATTCATACAATTCTACTAGAAACATAGCAAAGAAGCTTTCGTATAAAATGCCATATAGATTCTACTCTACCCAAGTACATGCGCTAAATCTGGATCTAGTGTCAAACCTCCACGCATATTCTTCCTCCAAATCCTGAATCCATTCTTCAGCACTTGCCAAGGTTAACTGGTATGTCTTCATCATGAACCATTCTAAAACAACTGAAAAAGAGGTCCTGGCAACGGAACCAATGATGTAGCCTAGAATTGTTAATAACACCTAGTCGCACTGGCACATCAATCACTATAGGTTGAGCGCTCACCCAAAGCGCGTAAAGGAACCAGGTCCCTCTTAATAGTGGAATGGTGGTATGATAAAATAGTAAACATATATTTTAGGAACTAATCCATCCATTCCCCATTTAATTCCAACCAGATCTATATACGCTAAAGGTAAATCATCATAAAAGTAATAACAGGCATTAATAAAACACATCACACACTTTT
Source organism: Taxus chinensis (assembly GCA_019776745.2). Classification (NCBI taxonomy): domain Eukaryota; kingdom Viridiplantae; phylum Streptophyta; class Pinopsida; order Cupressales; family Taxaceae; genus Taxus; species Taxus chinensis. Next base: position 823,553,048 of record CM034147.1, read on the forward strand.
TTTGGTCAATTTCCTTTATCTATTCATAGAACCAACAATACAACAACTTCATACAATACCAGGCATGCGTGCATGGATCTGTTACAATCATCCATTCGCATGTGGTTCCATCCGTTCTCTATGTATGTCTCTCTATATATGTCTATCTTTCTATGTAGTTCATTACACATATATATAGGGTGGGGAACTAACCCTTCACCACTTAACTCTACCAGAAAATAGGTCACATGCTAATAACAACCACATGCCTTTTTACAATTATAGCCATACATGCAAGTATGCTATCTATAGATTGCTAATAGTTAACTGAAGTGATGGATCTATGCTTAACTTGTGTCCATGTAAGAGTGAGTTGACATGCCCTTCCAAAATCCCCACGAAGAGTGGCGCGCAAATCTCGGCATCGCTTTGTGTACTCCGCACGCCAATCTTCTAAGAATAGACCTGATCTCCAAAATCGGCCAAGTCCTTGAGAGTCTTACCCTACATCTCCGCGCGTGTGACGCCTTCCTAATACTTCGCACTTTTGCTCCTGTGCCATTCTTCTGCACGAACTCTGAGTGCAATTTCAACCAATTGTTTTCTCTAATCAACAGTATATAAATCTAGAGATTGGATGCATAAGAACTTGGGATGACTTAGGTGATAAATTGCTGAAACAATTCCAAGATAATTCAAATTATTTATCTCTTATAGAACAACTGTGTACCATTAAAAGAGCTCCTAACGAATTTATGTCAAGTTTCAACATCCATTTTGCTAGAACTTGCGAAAGAATCCCAACACGTGTTAAGCCTCAAGCTGATCACACTTTCCTTTATTATCTTAGGGAAGTAAATAGTTATATTTCAACTATGATTTAGTCTATATGAGGAGAGACACTCCCAATAGCATATGATATTGCCATCCGAGCTAAAAATAGTCTTATTCAAGTTGGAAAATTAACACCAAGACCTTCAATGCCTTTTTAGCAGATTTATCCCCTATCCCACATCCTATTACAATCATATAACCTGTTGTTGTAGCCCCAAAAGATGATTTATTTAAAGCTTTCCTGACTATGGTAAATAAGATAACTTTAATTGAGAATAGGCTTGCATTACCTAGTAGATCTTATCAGACTTCTTATTAGCAAAATCAACAAAATAGATAGCCTTACCGGCAAAATAATAATTATACGCAACCTTATCAACAAAGGCAATTTGACCCAAAGGATCCTAGTTCATCTAATGCTCTAGTTCCTAGTTAATATGGCTATAAATGAGTGGTGTCAACCTTGTAATCAACCTCATTCAGCTGTAACTGGCTTCCCAAATTCTTTTTTCAACATGAATTCTTATTACACAACCGCAATCTGAGAGCATTGTTCATGCCTCAAAAGGAGGGTGGGCAATGAGATACTCAAGTTCAGAAAGGCACATGAGCAAGACTTTGTCATTTTTGGTGAGGAGTATTTCGTTGTATTTGGCACTGGAACTTAAGAAAAATCTTCAGAAAGTCAAAAACAACAAAAATAAGTCTATGTTATAACCCACTGTCATAGATAAAACAACAACTACAGGGCTAAAACAAGCTAATAGTACTACTTATTCCTCAAAAAATAGCAAGTGTGTCAGCTGGTAAAGAGACAACAGAAATAACTATAACTTGATCCTAAGAATTTTATTAACACCTTAGATATCAAAAGATAGCTGAAGTAGATTCGGTTTTCGCCAAAGCTTATGTTAAAACATTGTAGAATCTTTCTCTAAAACTATTGATTCTTTTAACATTGCTGATGTAATGAAAAATCATAATGTTAACATCTCAATGTGGGACACTCTAAGTATTCCAGGACAGGAAGATTCATTTTATCATGAACTAACTAACCTGTAGATTTATTCTAAAATAGTAAAAAAGTTTTTCCCAAAAGGAAGACATGGTCCTTAGAACAATGGAACAAGACAAGATTGAAGATTTTGAATGGATTGTTCAGAAAGTCTTGAATGCTCATGACATCAAGAAGAAACCACAATTTTATCTATAATTGATTGTTCGAGAATATCTTGTTCATAACTATATGAGTGGAAAATGGCGCAAGTAAGCATAGTTATGCCAAAAGCAATTACAAAAAAATTGGGTCTGCAGTATGAACCGACAATAAAAGAGTGTGTTATAGTTTGATGGGACTAAAAATAATATAGTAGGTGTCATAAAAAATCGAGAGGTAACATTGCATGCTTGCCCAAATGTTTCCATTCTACACAGATATTACTGTTGTGGATTTACCTCCTTACTTTGCTTATATGTTTATCAAGAGATTTCACAAGCAAAAATAGGAGGTTATCTCTCTTAAGATTGGTCCTTTTTTTTCACTACACTTTATGGGACCAAGGGTACTATAAATTCCGAAACCATTTGGCCAGATTCCACATTGAGCCTCACTGCTTCTAATGCATTAGCTAATTATGTAGCCTTAGACCAGTCTTATTTTGATAATACAACTCATGTTTTCAGCATTGAGATGGTGTTTCTAACCTGTTTACGAATGATAAGACAGTTGGCTGGAGAACATGCTCCATGATCCTTTCAAAGAAGTTTAAGAACATTTGTTTGGTGTGTATTTTCTACATGAAGAAAACACACCAATTACCTTGCTGTCCAAAAATAGAAAATTTAACAAAAAGCGATTTGGAAGCTTCATTTTAATGGAGCTAAGAACAAGAAACGACAAGGAGCAGTTTTGATGCTCACTTCCCCAATAAATGAAAGGTATTTATTATCTTTGAGTGTCTAATTTTCATGCACTTGTAATGTAGATGAATATGAAGCGTTAATTCATGGCTTACTCTGGGCCAAAAAGAGAGGTATTATCACGCTACAATTTTTTGCTGATTTCAAGTTGGATTATAAATCAGGTAAGAGAATTTCAATGTTTGTAAGAATCCATTAATGAAGTCTTACAGACATAGAGTTTCAGTACTTAATGGAATATTTTGAAGCTATTAATATTCAGTCCATTTCTAGAAAAGAAAATAAGCATGCAGATAGACTTGCAGAAACTGGTGCTATTTTTGAAGTGTTAGAACAGATTTGAAAATAGAAAGATTCAACATCATATAAAGCTAATTGTTAGGCCTTCTATACCTGATAATGACTTGAATCGGTAGGTTTTTGAAAATGATGATCAAATATGCAAGTTTTTATAGCAAGAAGGTAAATTTTCTACAATAAACTCAGGATAAATTACAAAATTTTATATGGTGACCAGATTGTTTAGTTCAAGACGAATAAACTACCTTGAAGCTATGGTCAGAATATACAACACATCTTTAGCATTCATGACCAGTTAAGAAAAGACAAAACTAAGATGTCAAAACATGTTGATAACTATGAAGAGATCACATTTGATGAAGGGAAATCATTTGTTTCTTAGTAAATTTATGCTCCTTGGCTAAAAAAGAATTCATTTATTTAGTCTTTGTAAGGAGTTTAAATATGTTTTCACTTGGAAATACCAAGACCTTAAACGGTTTTCATCCCTGTTTAGCACACCGTACTATCGAATTATAGTGAAATTATAAGCCAAGTTAGGAAAAAAAAGAGGCCTATGTAAATCCCAAAAGAGATCATTTAATGAGTAAAAAGTTATCTAAATTAATCGAAGTCCAGGTATAATCTTTCCAGTTAAGCATTCAAGTTTGGTAGCCAATCTTGTTCCTGTTAGGAAAGAATAATGGAGAAATCACATTATGTATGGATTTCAGAGATCATTAATAAAGGTTCATTAAAATATCACTACCCACTTCCAAATATGGATTAGATTTTAAGAACAGTTTCTAGTGCAGATAGATTATCTCTTCTAGACAGTTATAGTGGATGCAATCAAATTCTAGTCCGAGAAGAAGATAGGTACAAAACAACTTTTACCACCAAGTGGGTTACTTATTCTTACAAAATAATGCTTTTTGGCCTTTCAAATGCTGGTGCAATGTTTTAATGTGCAATGGACATGTATTTTCATAGCTTCGTTAAATAAATGAATCCTTGTTTATTAAGATGATGTTACTGTATTTTTTCAAAAAATTCAGATGACCATCTGATGTACCTAAGGTAGAATTTCTCAGTTATGCAGATAGTTTGGAATATCATTTGAATCCTAAGAAGACTCTATATTTTTCGGTACATCAAGTTAAATTACTTGGTCATATTGTTGTCTAAGAAAGGTTTAGTAATTGATCCTTTTAGAATCAAAGCCATATCACAACTATCATTACCTCATCATAAGAAGGAATTACAGAGTTTTCTTGGAAAAATCAACTTTGTTAGAAGATTTGTTTTAGATTTTGCAGCATTGGTTAAACCATTGATAACTATGTTAAAGAAAGAGAAAATTTCTCTTGGACCAGCGAAGGGAGAGAAGGTTTTGAACCAATAAAAAAATCCATCTCTCAAGCTCCTACTCTTGCAAATCAAAATTTTGATAAAGATTTTATAATGTATGCACTTGCAAGAGTTGAAAAAATCTCATCCATATTAACTCAGGTTAATGATGAAAATATTGAGCAACCAATTGCTTTCTTTGGACATAGTTTGCATGATTACGAAACAAGGTACACATTTCTTGAAAAACAAGTACTTTCACTAGTTACAGGACTAAATTATTTTAAGTATATGCTTTCAAACAATAAAATTCATGTTCTTGTTTCTCATCCAAGTGTGAAAGATTTTCTTGTTAAATAAAGAATTGAATGAGAAAAGAGCAGGATGGATAACGAAGGTTTTGGAATATGATGTTGTTATCCAAGTTGCTAAGACAATTTGAGGTAAAGGTTTATGTGAACACCTAATTATTGATATGGAAAGAGTAGAAAGCTGCAGAACCCAAAGATTCAAAACAACATGCTGAAATTGTGTATCAGCAATCAGACATCATGGTTCAACCAGAAAATCAGCAACTTGAACTTACTCAAGAGATTCAGGAATCAAGATGGATGACTGATTTGGTTAACTATCTACAACATGGCACCTATCTGGAAGGTATGGACAAAAATAAATGAAAGATATTTTAGATTACAAGTTGTCCCCTATATCTTTATTGATAGTGTGTTGTTCAAAATAGATATAAATGGAATCTTGTTGCGATGTGTTGACTATGATAAAATTCAAAAATTACTATCAGAATTCCATGATGGACCTGTAGGAGGTCACTTCTCAGCACGTACCACAACCTTAAAAATTATGAAAGCTAGTTACTATTGGCCTAGCATATTCAAGGACTATTTTGAATGGATTAGAAAGTGTAAAGAAATGTGCTTTCTTTGTTGGAAAAGAACGTTTAGCTTCGCTGCCTTTACAGCCTATTTCAGTTGATTAACCTTTTATGCAGTGGGGTTCTTGAATTTATTGGCATGATAAACCCATCTTCATCACAAGGAAACAAGTGGATTTTGAACTGCTATAGATTATTTTACACGATGGACTAAACCAATAGCCTTGAAAGATGCTAATGAAACTTTAATACTATCCTTTTATGAAGGTATAGTTTACAGATTTGGTGTTCCAACAACTATCATATTAGATAATGCTTTAGCATTTCTTGGTGTAAAGATAATAAATTTGGCTGTCAACCATAGAATTTACTTAAGTTCTTCATCTAATTATTACCCATAAGGTAATGAGCTTAGCTGAAAGTACTAATCAAGAATATAGCACCCTTAGGATCATAAGTGAAGGATACTTGATACTCAAAGTGCTTGCATCTGATGTTGAACAACACTTTTCCAAGTGATAGAGGACTTCCTACTTGAAGATCATTTGGCAATTCACCATACAAACTTGTGTATGGAAAAGAAGCAAGAATTCCTATTTCAGTTGAGTTACCTGCCATTGGATTTGCTGCATCAAATGCAGAGGCTAGACTAATGAACCATTACAGGTCTATATTATGCAGAGTTAATGGAATTACAAGAGCTAATAGATGAATCCCATTTGAATATAGAAAAGAATACAAAAATAAATGAAGAGGACATTTGATAAGAAAGCCAAATTCAGATTCTTCAATGAAGGCAGACTAGAAGGGGTTAAATTGACAGTGAAAAATCCCTAAAACATGCAGTCACAGTAGAGCTCGATCATACAGATATTTCCAATGATCCCTATAAGAATGTGAAGAAATAGACACTCTGAGCTCAAGTTATGGGTCAAAGTTTCAAGTCAATACAGAAGTCAACTTTGGTCAAATAGGTCATATAATGGACTTCAATAGCACAGTTCAATCTACGTGGCAAAAGGAGCCTAAAAGACAAAAAAATGAAGGTTGTTTGAGTTGTTTGCAACCTCTGGTCTTCCACACAAGTAAAATTGGGCTAGAACAAGAGCTTCAAACTTTTTTATGGAGGGAGCCCAACCTCCGTTAGGATGATTATATCATCACCGAATGAGAAGGGTCCTGGAAACCACCAATGTTTGATTTGCCTATCGAGGATCAACAAGTGGTATTTATTTCCATATTTCATTATGGAGTATGATTATTATTATTCATGGTCAAATTTTATATTACTTTGTAATTATTCACCATGATATTTTCCATGTCACTATATGGTTACACCTCCATATTGGTTGCTTAAGCTATTATTAGCCACACATTATTCTATTACGTTTTCAAAATAGGCCTATATATCACATGCCAAGACATAATTTATGCATGGGCCAAACTTGGTCAAACAACCACATTCATAGGCGTGATTTCGTTGAAAATGGCTCAAAAGCCATTTAAAAAACTAAACTGCCCTATCTTTTAAAGACCTCCCCTAGCCTTTATGCAATCGGATGTGGGCTTTAAAACAAAGGAGGTGGCATAGGAGAAGGAAAGTGGATTTGAACCCCTAACCTCACACATACCAATCTAAGTGCTTTGAATAAATTTCCTAGAGGATTGGACATGTTCTAAAATGTCTCACAGACCTTTATAGAGGACAAGTGCTAGGTCCATGTCAAGGGAATAAGGACGCAGTTTTCAAAAAGTTTAATTTTGGGGCACTTCTGTTCACTTCCAGATCTCAAGTGCGGCTATATAAAAATTTGCTCAAAATTTTGAGTCGATCGAAATGGTGTGATCCTTTTATCTGATTTGGAGCTTTTCTAATAGATTTATTTTATGTTAAAGTCACACGAAGGCATAGAACCAAAGGGAGACATTGCTGCAAGTGGATCAGGAAGGTGAAGGACAGAGGTTGAGCTCCATTAATGTTTCAAAGGTCTTAAACATAGTTTTTTAGGTTTTTGATTAATTATTGGTTAATGTAAAGGTTATTTTATTTAAATTTTTTTAAAATTATTAATGGATCAGTTCACCACGAACCTGGGGATGTAGGAATCCCGAACCTCGTAAATAATCTAGAGACTGTTGTGTTCTAATTTTAATATTCAATTTCTAATTATGGGTGCAATAACTTAAATTCCAAAAAATAATTTGGATGCAATGGTAATTGGTATTTGAGAACTTGTGAAAATGTCTATTAAAATCAATTAAATCTAAAATAATGATTTTTGGGGATCAAATGGAACATTGAAATTTTGAGTAAAATTGCAAACTTAATTTCAGTTTGAATTTAGTCCTAAATAAGATTTTCAATCAATAATTTGGAGTATTAATACCTCTTAAGTTGATTAGATTTAACGATCCTTTGAAACGATTAAAAGTCTTAGATTCAAACACCCATTTTTAGATCAGAGATATTGTGTTAAAGTGGGATGCTGATCGTGAAAGCTAGGAAGACACACAAATTTTGATACAATCTGGAGTGGCACTTATATGATTTAAGCTTATAAAAACACAATGCTTTTCAACTCTTGAGGCTGAATGGAGAGGAACTTCCCATTCCTGTGAATTGTATGTTTCACAAACAGTGTTATTGAAAATCTTACAGTGATTGTTAGAGTAGGATTTCCCTTCAATAAGTGCAGTTTATGTACATTGCATTGTTTTCTCTTCAATAAGTGCATTCATCCATGTGATCTGGTTTACCAGATCCTTTCCCAACTTTATTTTCATTTTGGAAGGGTTGGACCTTCTCGAAAGGAAGATTTTGTTTACATGTATGGAATCCATGTCTAATGGACAAGAGCAAGGCACTAGTCTACAAGCAAGCAAGCAACTTTCCCCGCATGATCGCTAGAAAAGTTGATAATTTTTGTACTTGTGAAAAAATGGGCAAACTTAAAAATTCATTACGATGGATAGCATTGGTGAAGTATACCTAAGCTAGGGGAGTTTGTTTTAGACAATATTATTACTTTTGAATTAGTTAATGATTACATGAAATATGTAGCTATGTGTGCTATTACAAAATGTAATAGATCACATAGTCTGTAATTTTATGACTATCTTCAGTAAAAGAACACAAGGCCCCGAAGGATAGTTGTGTTTTCTTGATGAAGACATTCAATTACAGAATAGGTGAAATGCTAAGTTTTGGAACAACAAATATTAGTAAAGATTTAAGAAATCAGAGTTCATTAGTAGATGTTACAGGTTTTCTTAAGGTTCCTTCCTTCATGATTAAGACATTCAATTATATTACTAAGTTAGTTAGTTCATCATATAATCCATACAGAAAGCTGAAATGCAGAAAGAAATATACAACTCATTTTCAGAATTCAATGTTTTATTCGTAAGGAATTTTCAAATGTTTCCCACACAAGCCATGGGATGTAACTGAAAAGTAAAGTACAACTACTAAAATAAGAGGTACACATGAATGAAAGATAAAGTAAAGGATCATGAGTGAACCCATCATTTCCTTGGGGGTTTTCTTCTTTTTTTGAAGCATCTCCATTCCCAACTTTTGTTCTTTCTTCATCTTCGTTGTAGAAGTCACTGTATCTGAAAAGAAGAAAAAGAGAATACTATCAATTACAAGCTCAGGGATCATTTCATATTCCTATACTATCGTAATTCATGCATATTAATATCTTAACAACAAGAGATATAGTCTACTTAAATATCAACTGCATACATGCTTTACTCACTCGAAAAGAAGAAAAAGAAAAGAAAAGAAAAACCATGGACATAAGAGAAGCTAAAAAGCCTATATATTTTCTAATTATTTTCTTAAGTGTGTAGGTGCAGGTTGCATCCAAGAAGAAATAGATAAGTCATAATTACATGTCGACATGAAGAAAGAATGTAACTCATGTCTCAGTAACTGACCTATGAATGGGTGAAGTTATAGTACAAATATAGACTTTAAATGAAAAAGATTCTGGCAAATAGAAGTATACTTTTCTGTTTGCAACCAAAGAAGAAATCAGATTTCAACAAGCTGAAACTAACTAGAAGGATTTATTACAGTTGAAGCAGATAGTCTAAGAATTATGGGAAAATTTTGACAGGGGTTCGCCATGTAAAATGGACATTTATGATTTTTCCAGCATGTATATCAAAGCTGTAATAAAAGGAAGTACAATATATAATGCATAAAATAAATTTACTGCACTTTCAGTCATCAAATTGAATTACTTGGAGAATTCATTATAGCTTAACAACTGAATAACATGAAATTTAAAGCAATCTTACAAGTACAACCCCTTTTATGAATTTTAGTTTTATGAGTCATACAGAGTTGCCATATCAAAGAAGTACAAATATTTATGGAAGGAAATAGATCATGAGAAAATTAACCTCAGGTTCATAACAATAAGTGAAGAACAATCAAGCACCACTACTATAGGTTTTAGGATCAAATGATGTAGTATATATGAGTCATACAATGCATAACAAAAGATCAAGGTACAATTTGAATACGAAGCATTAAAAATTAGGTTGTAGCAATATAAATTATGTATACAGTACAAATAACAATTTCAAGAAAACATACTATGAATCTTCATGATTTACAGTTGAAAAAATGATAAGCATACAAGTTTCTAACTGATCATTTCAGGCTACATGCTTTTAATTTAACTAAAGCAAGTGCTTCATGTTTTAATACACAAGTAAATGGAATATCAAAGCATCAACTAAGTGATTCAAAATGTAGTACAAAAGCATCAAAGTCAGAGGAAATTAAATGTCTGAGCACCCTAAGAACTCCAGGTTGTAGAATCAATAAGAAAAGAAGGAATCAAATTTTCCTTAAGCCATTATAAAATATGCAGGATCTGAGCTCAAAATTTCTCGATAGAACATAAGTAAAGTAGTCAGGAAAAGTCACCAAATGTGGAGACTCAAATATCAACATTTATAATGCCAAATAACAATCTCGACTCACACTGAAGCATGATACAACAAATTCCCACACCTATACTTTTCTATGATGATCATTAACTACTTTGAGTTCGAATATTCAAGACAGAAAGGATTTTCCAATTTTCGAATCACAAAGTTTATTTTGGATTTAAAATATGCACATGAAATAGAAACCCCAAGTAAGGACAGAAAAATAAGAGCTGAAAGAGTAAAACTAAATGTACATTGTTCAAAAGTTCCCTCACTCTGGAGTTAGATCCATGACCAATGACGGTAGACAAAGGAAACCAAAATACAATAATAGTGCATAAGGAAAACCAATTTTTTAAATTTTTTTAGAGATGTATCTACAAATAGTTTAAGCATTTTCTTAAAACTCAGATCTACGAGTACCCATGTCTCAGAAAGCATAGACTCTGGAAAATAAATGAAGACCCATTAATGGGTATCAAGGAAAAGGAGTAAGAAAAGAACTCACTGACCAAATTGTCTCTATCAAAACCCTCAAAGAGTCATCAAGTCCATAGAAAGAAGATCAAGCTCAGAATGAGTTTTAACTCGAAATGACCAAGGCTAACACCACAAAAACACAGGAAATGTAAATAAAAGAATAGATTATCAGTTTTTAAGGTGAAAATAGAAATGAATAAGAAACACTAATTCCCGAGGATGTCAAAAATTACTTAGTGTGATAACTACATAGTCGAGCTTCAAGTTCATGGTAGTTGCGGCCAATGAAAAATGTAAAGATATTGATGACCAAGAAAACATCACATAGCTCTACAGAAGGCAGAAAACAGAAACCAAGCTCAAATATTTCACAAAAAGGATGACCTAAGGTCGAAAAATCAAGATAATGGTGGCCATACCTTCTACAAAATTCTTGTAGAAATTCATAAGGCACAAAGATATTTTAAGCGAAGGTCGATCTCTAACCCGCAAGTTGTTACTGAATTTCAAGAGAACTAAAAAATAGAGCTTTATAGAGGAACGATAATGGAGAAATCATGACATTAGAGGTGAAACACACAACCACCTCACTCATAAGCTTCAAATAGAGCTGAGTTTCAAAATATCAAACATGGCGGTCTACAGATATTTTTCCACAGCTTCACTGCTCTCTACTGGCAAGCACAGAAAACACCAAAAGGATGGAGCTCGAGCATTTTAAACTCACCCAACTCAGCAAGTTTAACCTAAATCTTCCATAGTTAGAAATAAATGATCAACATTTAAAAAGGACAAAGATAAAAGGTTGAAGATCGAGATCCTCATTCAAAGCAAACAACCATGGTAAGAAGTCACTGACCGAATTAATTGCAAGGGTAAAACCCTAATTACAGTCAAAGTTCAATGATTAGAAAACATCAAGGACATAAATCAACGACATCTATCAAAGAGCCTCACTCAAACAGAGTTGAAAATTCATATACATGGTGAGACCACAATAATCCCTATTTAGGGTTGGGTTTAAAATATCACTTTCCAACATGCCAAGGGTCAAATCATCATGTGTAGAAGGGGCCAACCCACGTGTCAATCAAATTAATCAATTCAATACTGACCAAAGTCCAAACTATAGTGTATGCTCCAACATACAAAGTGCTGACCCAAATCATGCCAACAATGATCAACTGAAAAAGGTGAAATATTTTAAAATATACATTAGCCAATGTGCAAAAGGCTGACAAGTATATACATGCAATTATTAATCAAAAGGTTGTAAGACTATAGTATATCATGTGCAATGTCAAGATGGTTGACCTTTTAGTTTGCTAAGTTCACAAAGGTGGCCAAACAAGTAGAGTGCAAAGGTGGTCCCCACTTCAAGGAGGTTGAAGATGATCTGTAGAATGTCACTCATGTGACCACTTAGATAAGGAATGTCAGCATTAGAATTTAAGAATGGAGGTTTTCCCCATCAAATCAATGTATTGATGTTTATTATTGCAAATATTGTAAGTATTGTAATTATTTTACTCACAAACAGATAGTTGATTTTTAGAATGCTTCACAAGAGGAAAAAACAAACAAGAAGATGAATTCACATGCACAAGGAAAGAGACTTGTTCAATAAGCATGCTTATTATTAGGAAATTATTTACCTTATTTTCTTAAAAATATAACAATCAACTTCATGTTTGAATGTAATGTAATTAAGGCTATTAATGCCTATTTGTAATTGCATGTTTGATTGTATTCCTTTATCTATTATTAAATAGAGGATTAAAATAGGATGCATGCGTGAGTACAAACCTTCGACTATTTTTAGAGAAGAGGGTGAAAATTATTTTTCTATATACTGTGTGCTTAAGACAAAGCACAAGGGGGGACGTTTTTGGATATAGGAGTATTGAAGTGATTTCTTGCTAGTTTTTCTCTTTGAAAGTGAAGTATTTTGTACCTTTCCAAATTATTTTTCATTCTTTGTGGATTTTTCCATTAGTCCTTATGAATGAAAATTCCCTAATTAATCATCTTAACATGTTGTAAAATTCAGTATTTTCTACATTATTTTAATGTGCATGTTAAGTTAATAGTGTTGTTGTGATAGTTTCCCTTAGTACATCAAAGTGGTTTGACCTTAATATTCTACAAAAAATTGTTGGTTCGTGCATCAGGAATCCTTTCTCATATTAGTTGTGCATATACTTAGTCAAATCCCTCATACAAATTTGGTGTATCACCTTAGTTTTAATTACTTTACAGTCATATTTTACCCTTAAACCCTAGAAATCAGTATAGAATACATCAATAAGGATTGGCATTGATACCAAAGACTCATGTCAAATAGGTATATCATAGACCTAAGGTGTTTCCATTGTATCTACGAAAGAGAGAGATCAATTTTGAAAGCTTAGAACGTCATCTCTCTACAGGGTGCACTTTCAAGAGATAACACTAGCTCTTCACATAAACGGTTTGGTCTTCTTCATTGAATGGTTGTGTAGGGGGGTAAAGCATGAAAATTTTTGGTGTCATTTTCATTAGAGATAATCATACTACTAGATCTGCATCCTATGAATATGTCAGTTTTACCAACCATGGTCTTCTCAAGATGATAGGATGTCTTCCCGAGCTTTCTTTTGGTTAAATAATAATAAAATGAGAAGGGTACTCCCATGAGTGTAGGACTACTAATACATCTTACAGGACTCCTTCATGCTTGACTATTGTTATGTCTACAAGCTGCAAGATAGTGGCTATTGGTCTTAGTCCTTGTAACTTAAAGTCATCCATAATTTGTTTTTTCATTACATTTATTACTTCCCCCAATTCAATCAATGTGTTCTTAAGCATTGTGTACATTGATTGTGACATTTACCAAACGGTTTCCTCAATATATATATTTGGGAAGAATTGAGTTCCCAAGCATAATATTTTTTAGTTGTCCAATGACTTGCACATAAGTTGGATTTTTCCTTTTTTTGCATGGTTATATTTATGCATAGATCTTTAACCATTTTTTATAGATGAACACATCCTTAATAGCTTGAATTAATGGTTCATTTTGACATAAATGTCTTTTAGTTGGTCGAAAAAATTAGAATCAAATTCTGATTTGATGTCAATATTCTTTTCTTATAACCTTTCAGGAAATGTTGGCTCATTACCATGTGTTTTACCCTTGCTGGAATTTTTGTAGGTTGTTATGGATTAACATACAACATCTTATGTTATTGTTGCAGATATGTTTATATAATTTCAGTGCTTTGTTTCTGGTCATCCTGTAATGTCTTTTGTCCATGGAAATATCAATAATGGTGGGTCCAGTTTGTGAAAGACGTGTCTGTTCATGAGTGAAGATGAATATTATTGATATTAACATAATATGTATGGCTATTGATTTCATTTAATGGAATAGGTTGGATGATTATCTTTATTATTAGGGTTAGGCGTTGGCTGAGTTAGTAGCTAGGTAGCTTTGGTTGAGAGCTTGTTTGGGGGTTTGGCATCAGAGCTTGTTGTTGTGGATAAGGAGGTTCCTGATAAGTTTGTTTGTAATTTGGAGGTTGGTTATTCCACTACTTCCCTACTCTCCAAGGCTAGTGCCATGATTAAGAAGGTTATTGCCCTTGTTTATGTAGTTCAAATTGGAATTAAGGTTACCACTGTTTTTGATATTGGTTTGGATATTGGGCCCAACCTTAAGGTTTAGCCCAAGGGAGGGGCTGCATATATGAAATATTAGACCAATTTTGAAATGAATGCATAGGGTCTTGTGTCATACCTCCTTGCCTCGGGGGCGATGGGTTTCTTCCAACAATATAGAAAAAATTCTTATCCTTTGTCTCCAACATCTTGAAATTAGGTGAAGCCTCCCTCTCTTGAAAAGTGTTGGCCAATTATTGGCATCTAAAGTCATATTTATTCCTTCTACAGGCATGGTAGCACTTTGTGAGTTTTGCTTCTGCATTTTCCTTTTTTATTTTTGGCGTGTAGAGCATCTAATTGATTAGGCATGTCATTGACAATCTCCTGCTTCATCCTTTTAAAATATGTTGACAATCTCTGAGTTGGATATGTCCCTAATTGTTTTGGTAGCTAATCCACCTCTTGATCTTACATTTTCTACCCTCTTCATAGCATATCTTGATTAATTTTTACAGGATTCACAAATTTATTCAAAATTATCTTTTGAAATGTCCCCTGACTCTTATCAGATCTAGAGCATCCATGTCCTCATCACCGAGTCCCTTCAAAAAGAGTAATTTGAGAAATTCAAGTTGTAGTTCATTGTTCTATGACCTATGAATGTAGAACAAGAACCTTTCCCAATAGTCTTCCAATGGCTTATCCTCTTTTTGTACCATTATGTATATTTCATCACCTCGTCTGCTATTTGCTTTGCAATAATCTTGGTACTTAATGAGGAATTTCTCCTTCATTTATTCCCACTTGGTTACAACATTTCTTCCTAATCCCATGAACCATCTCAAGGTCTGCATCCTTGAGTGTAGCAAGAAATAGATTCAAATTATTTTCATTAGTAGTATAATCATAACTTCTGCACAAAACATCAAACTCACATAGAAAGGTGTCTGGGTCATCTACCATGGATCCATGAAAATTGGGAAAGGCTGAGGGAGAAATATTCTTCATACCAGTAACTGAATTTTTTATTGGTGATGGGGAAATCGAAGGTGGTTGCCCCATTTCAGACACTATGATTTACTTCTTCTTCCATCTTTGGCTGCTCAGGAGAAGCTTCAGAGCATTCAATTGGAGGATTGTGTTCAAACACCAAACCTAGTATGGAGGTTTCTTCATTCATAATCCTCAGAGGCATATGAAGATATCTACGCTACTTGTGGATTAGGTAAAAATATAATATGGGAATTCCTTGGGAGATATATGCATCAAATAATCTCAACTCATTCAATGGAAATTAGTAGGGGTGATTTGGAACTAAATTTCCTAAAACCTAAACTGCTATAAGACATCTAAAAAATTATTCAAAAAACCTTATAACTTGGTAGTATCCCCCGACAACGACACCAAAAAAAGTGGTGTAACATCAACTTGCAGCAATTAATCTGTTTTTCATGACTTCTAAAATCATATAATTATAAGACCCAGGGAAACATATTTTTAATATTACTAATGTTGTACGCATAGTTACAGATGTTTGAGAGATTTAAAGGGAAATTGTTGTCCACTATAATTGGGAAATATAAAATACCAGAAATGAACTTGATGATCAATAAAAATAAATATTATGACTATGGAAAATCATGTAAAGACAAAATACAAATAAATAAATAAAAGTAACTATGCAATGAATTAAAGTAAAAAACAAAAGGAGAGGGTTAGCAAAGCGTGCTAGTGGGCCCCTGCCTTAGATGTTAATCTCTCCTAATGTCATGTGTCTACAACAAATTAACAAAATTTCTATTTTTATTTCATCATCATGAAGATTAAAAATCAAAGAATACAACAAACTCTATATCTATGGATCGATCTATCTTACTCTATTCCTTCCCCACTTTTACAGGATTAATCTTTCCTTTTTATTTCATTCATTACAAGAGAGGCATGAAGAGATTGATTCATACTAGGCATTACAGTTGGCTTCAGTAAAATATCCTAACCAAGAAATCAAAAAATTTACACGCACAAAAACTATTTAGGATATGTTCTAATAAAATAACATAACTTAAATAACTGATCAATTAAACAACATATTATTAAATTATAAATTGAATCAACTAGTTCTTTATTTGATTTGCAACACATAATCATAGGTGATGGTGTTGAATCTTATTCTTTTTCACATAATTTATTATATATCAACACGTGAAATATTAAGCAAAGTGTCCACATTGTTTAAGCTCCTTAGAATCATGAATGTTATATGTGTGTGTAGCCTCTAATGGCTTTAGGTGCTTGGCTGTGAATGGGTCCCTTTGGCTGCATGTCAGTTGTTCTGGATGACCTCTACATTTTGAATGAGTTTCTCTGGCTACATGTTAGTTGATTCACATAAACAATAATTAGGAAAAAAAGGCTCATATTTATTTAAAGAACTATTTAACATCATATTGCATCCAAAAGAATAAATGCATACCTAGAATTAACAAAATAAAGTAAAATATGTAATAATTATATTGACTAATATATGTTCTATAAGTTCAAGATATAGTGGAAATTTTATACAGTATAACCGGGAAATAAAATTTCAGGTGGTATAATTGGATAAAACAAAATAATGTAGATGAGATGTTTAAATAGGAAATAAAACGAGCTCATCACTTGGCTACTAGGATTAAACTCCTAGGTCTTATGGAGATAGAACATACAAGGTATTACTTAAGTACCAACATGTCACCTTAAGAAAAAGGGATTGAAGATGAGAAGGATCGTGAAAATAAAATAGATAAAACTCCTTAACGAGATTATAGAACACCAAAGACCAGGGACACCGTTAGAATCCCAACTATTTTTCATCTAGTTCTACATGCAGATTTATGAGGGAATACGACCAAAGAAATAGGAAATAACGTAATGGTTTTGATACCACTTGAGAACAGGATCCAAAAATTCATTAGAAATTATAGCATCTAGAGAGAATTCAGAGTCCATACCATGTCATAGACTTTTGGCACAAATTTCCTCGCACACTTGGGATCCATTTCTACTAGTTGAACCAATTGTTGCAATGGGATGAGAGTTTCCCCATTTATATTTATTGCACCAGCCTTAGCAGTGGGAAAAAAAGTTGGTAGACACTATGATAGGAGCTAAGGGGAAACCACTAGAAATTATATGGACATAAAGTTTCTGCAGCAAATTATGTGCAAGTAAAAGCATGAAAAAACCTTAGTAGAGCCAAAGCCTCATTTTCTTATCTTGCACTCACCATTATCCATGTGCAATTTTAGATAATAATATGTAAGAATTTTTATATTAATGTTAGAATTCTTAATATATAAATATGGTGTTGACATATTTACATGATTATAATATACTATAAAATAATATTATTTCAATAATAATTAGTAAAAGGGGTGAAATGACTATGCTTCTCCATTATTGAAGTGTTTGAAAAAAAATTAAAGTGAAAAATGGCCAATCGGCCTAGCATTTATATATGTCAGCACTATGAGAGCCATTTATTTTTCTCTTGGTATGATGTCGATGTTTATTATTAGTAGAAATTAATGTTGACATTATTTTACATGTGATGGTTTTCTATGAATTGATCTTACAGTGTGGTAAAATGAGTGCTCTAATATTTGACCGTTGAACATGTATTATTTTGATGTTGAATCCTCAACTCCCACTTTTATATGTTTAAGGAAATGTAATGCTAACAAATTTCACATAATT
This sequence comes from Taxus chinensis, assembly GCA_019776745.2. NCBI lineage: Eukaryota > Viridiplantae > Streptophyta > Pinopsida > Cupressales > Taxaceae > Taxus > Taxus chinensis. Next base: position 823,571,109 of record CM034147.1, read on the forward strand.
AAATTTTAATTACGATTAAAATAATTTGATACTCAAGTACAGACTAATTGTATTATGATAAGTGTTTTACTTACATGAGTTAACAACTTTACTAGAAAGTAGACCCTCAACATTGTTTAGGAGTTTACAAAGGGGTTTTTGAATATCCCATATTGCTTTATTTCATTTAAATTTTGGTATCAATATGACCCTAATAATATTTTTAATAAATAGACTTACATTATAATTTATTTAAACCAAAAAAATGTCTATATTCACAATAACATATTCAACATTCAAAAGGATTTGCAGAGGGAAAAAATTTTTGTTAGAGATATTATTGTTGAAGCATATAAATTTATGTTAGATAAACCATTAAAGACATAATAAGGATTTAGCTGTTCATATGGGACTATTACAATTATGATGTTCGTGGGTTTTGATATTGCTATTGTCTAAAACATTATGTCATGCCCATTATTTTTGACCCAAAAACCTAACCAAAATACAATGTCATAAATTGGGACACACGTTTTTGGTTTAGAATAGTGATTAATTATCAAAGGGTTAAGACCTCATTAATTTCTCTTGAAAAATAATTAAATATGGTAGGGAGTATAATATGTGATTCCAACTATAAAAAGCAAAAAGGTAACTTACAATTAGCAAATCCACTTCCTAAGAGCATTGGTTATGAGTAAATATGAGATGAACTAAACTTAGACTCGTAGAAAGATTCATCAAGGCCCAATTTAGTCTCCACAATAACAACAAATGAATTAAAAGAACAAGGTAGGATAGATCATACTAAATTACAGGTGATTTATACCATCTAGGGATGCACCCTTAACATTTAATTTTCCTTAGGTGTTACTTAAGTTATAACACTCATTCTTTTCAGTGAAGGCTCGATCCATGGCAAAAAAAAGTTTAAAGTTAATTTTTTTTTAACTTGATTTCAATAACTTAAGCAACATATCTATCTATAAATCCAAACCTCTAACAAATTTTCAGACACCATATCTCATCATGGTATTATACCAAAAGGGATATATCATGTACCATATATAACGAAGTATTACCCACTAGAAATCCAATTCAAATTCTATATTTAGTAAGCTAAAGTGTGTACATAAAAAACATAAATGATTAGATAGGTAATTTTTTGCGATGATAATTCTATGATAAACAATAGACAAATCACATATTTCTAGATTTACTTAAAGAATTAGAATTAAATGGAGATCTCGTTAACATTCACACAAATATTTTAATACGTTTCTTAAAAACTTATTTTCTTGCAGCACTAAAGGTCATATAAACAATCAGCTAGGATTAAAAATGTTGTGTATTCACTCTACCCATTGACTAAGTTTAACTATAATAATTAAGACATTGTTGTAAAGTGGGCATTGAAACAATACTAGCCACATTGAAATCTTACCCATGTAATGAGTATCAATCATTAACTACATAATATATTGAACTGAAAATTAAATTTGACACAAATAAGTCCCAACTTTGATTTAAATAAGGCCAAATATAATCCTTATAACTTCTGACCTACGTCACTACATCCTAGGATCATTTATTAGAGCCCTTTGATACTTATTTATTACCACTGTAGATTTTCGTAAATCCCTAATTACCTAGCTGGGGAAGATATAGAAAACCTCTTTTCCTTAATTCTCAGCCTCTAACATTCATTCTTTCGTTTGCAAAATCTTTGTAGGTCAGGGAGCTACAATTGGAGGTGCCTATTCCTAAAAAATCAACTTATTCATACATTTATAATCTTATTTACCAACTCTCTTCATTACACCCGTGTTGCCATGGTAGATGACTTTTACCCACCATAAAAATGTATACAGGTGGATTAATTTAACACTCTTTTATCTTTTCATTATTCACTGAGTCTTGTGCCACTAGATTAATGGGTTTCCATTGTAGGGGAGGAAACTCAAGACTTGTGTAAACCGTACACGATGAGACTAGGTGACTACTTGATGGAGGAATTTCCAGTATAGGATATATTGAGAAGGGGTGCAAAGGTAGGGTTGGAAAAATTGGGTATTGTTTAGAGTGTTTGTTATTAAAAATTGGTCATGGTACAGTTAACCATAATACAATTTTATAAGAAATAAATAAATAATATGACGTGATTATTTATTTCTCTCTATATATATAAACCTTTCTTTTTAATATTATTGAAGCACTGTAACAATTATATGTCTCTAGATCATTGGAATAATTAGAGGATTATCTTGAAAAACTTTTATTTATATCATCCCATCTTCTTGTAATAACTAACTTATTAAAAATTAACTTATCTCATATCTTAACCATGATTAATGAAAGTATTTTAAGTAAATAAGATCCCAAACAAACGAAGTTCTACTTTAGAATTTATTCCAACAAGGTTAAATGGATACAATCCACTCTTTAATCCCTTTTGAAAAAATGGTGTAACAAGAATGTTCACAATGCAAGAAGTTCTAGTTTCATAAACAACAAGTCAAGACACCACTTAAATAAATTCCTTAATTTTCTCTTCCAAACATGGTAAAAAAAATGCTTCAAGATAATAAAAATCAAAATATTTTTTCACAAGGATAATACAAGATAATTTCTATAATACAAATTTATAATTCAACAAAGAAGAAACACTTAAGCCACTCCCTTTTGATTACTCTTGAAGGAGGATTACAACAACTTACAACCAATATTAAGAGAAGTGACAACTCAGATTTACCCCATAACAAAGAGAATACATGACACTATAAAATGCATGTTTTTCAAGCCTTCCATAACTATGGGAACAACATGCTCACAATTTGAGAATTTCCTAAAATTGAAACCACATCCAGAAATTATTCAATGAGATCTAAACTACGATTTAGCCAAGCTCCAAAATACCACAAGAAGAAGGCCTGATTTACCTCGCAACCTATAGGAATCATTACATACCTTCTCTCCAAAGAGAGAGCATGCTAGCCTCTTATAAGCCCATGGCCATGGGAAAAGGAGGTAGCATGCTAATCAAATATTTCAAGATAAACACACATTCAAGGAAACTCAAAATAAGGATAAACAAGGATAGAAAAGCAATTTCCAACATAAAACTCCAAATCACATGAAAACAAGAAAAGTAATGGAAATGGAAAGAGAGTAGAGGGATCAAAAAATATGACAAAGTATAAAGAGTCATAGAGCCAAATTCAAACCTAAAAATTTATCTCCAAGTATCTTTCATCATCCTCCAACCCTTATTCCTCCACTACTCCTCTTTACAAAGGCTTTTCAAGCCTTATAAGCTTCCTTAGCAAGGATAGGAGGAGATTCCCAAACCAAATGTGAGTGCATCCTACTTCCCCCAAGGAAGGGAAAATCAAAATAAAATTCATGGATTATCGAAGATTCCATGAGAAAAAATATCCGCTCTCATTCCCAAAACCAAAATAAAATCCAACCAAATGGAGAGAAATCAAGAACCCAAAAAAAACGAACCAAATCAAATTTTTTAACTAATGCAAAAATTCAAAAATCATACACATCCACAAAAAATATTAATATACAAAAATAACATAAAATTTACTATTATCCAATTTTTCCCCTCGTGAAAAATTTGATCAAACCTGACATTACATAGGAGGAAATGGAGAGGTTGGTTCAGTCATGCGAGGTCACATTTTAAGTCTGAAAATTAGGTTGCAGGTAAGCTAGACAATGGAAATGCAAGGTTGAGAAATGAATGGCTGGGAGCATCGAAGGAGATTGAAGATCAAGTTGAAGAATGGAGAAAGTCTCAAAAAATTTCGGGCTTCACATTTTCGGAACATCGGAGATAAGGCGAGACAAAATTTGAAAAAAATTAGAGAAATGGAAAAACCCCTAAATCTAAAATTCTGAAAGTCTGAAATTTTTGACTTTCGGGTTTCAGAGTTCTGGACATCTCGATGAGAAAAAAAAATTGAGTAAAAATCCTGAAATCTGAAACTCCAAAAGTCTGAAATTTTAGACTTTTGTGTTTTGGAGTTTCGTAGGTGCGGAATTTAGAGTTTAAGAGTCTTCGGCGGAAAAATATGAAAAGTGACCTAAAATGTCCGAAATCCCAAAAATATGAATCCTAAAAGGGTTCAAATTTTAGAAGTCAACATAGGTTTTACATTCAACATGACAGCAGTTTCAGGTTTCAGAACTCTGGAGGTGATTTGGGTGATGAATAGTGAAAAAGGTTTGAAAAGGAAAAATGTCTGAAAGTTTGAAATTTCAGACTTCTAAGTTTCAGAGTTTTTGTGCACCCAAGAAGGATGAACAATGTTTAAATATCCAAAATGGAAATGTTTGAAATTCTAAATTTTGGGATTTTGGAGGTTATGTGCATTTTGGACTCCAAAAAAAGAAAAATCACCAGCCCACCATTTTTGCAGAATGACACCCCGACCTTCAGATGGCCGTAACTTTTGACTAGGAGCTCGAATTTACAAAAGAAAGGAATTTTCAGAAATCTCTCAGTCTGAATATTCTCACCTACCACAATAATGAAGTATGGGCTTCCTTATTTTCCTAATAATGAATAGTACATGGAGGCATGGGTTTTGCAGTGGCAACCATCACTGTTGCAGGAGAATTCAATGCATTATAGGGTGGTTGAAGCAATAATTAAAATTATTATCATCTCCTTATCTCATTTTCTTCCTATATATTGTAAGGAGGGGAATTTTTCAAAAATTTGGACAATTTGGCTTTACACCCTCCCTTCTTCTCTTGTCTATAACTGGATTTGTGGATTTAAAACTCTCATCAAAACTATAATGCAAATATTACCTCTTGGCCATTGTAGTGTACTGTACCAAATTTGTGGAGCAATAATAGATGTATGTGGATAATTTTTAACCCTCTCTTGTGTTCATTGCAACTCTTTGATATCTCATTGCAATCCTGCTTATCTGTGTATGGTGGTTCTATTACATTTAAATGGTTTGTGTTTAATGGAAAAACAAGTGTTCAACATTCCTTTGGTGCATCACCTTTGTTAGTTTAGGTTTCCTCCATCTTACTAACCCTATCTAATTAGTAAGTAACAGTATATTTTAGCGCAGATCCTTTACAATTTTTATGTGTGCATCAAAATAGAGGAATATGAACCGACCTTCATCTGGAGAGCTTTCCCGATTGCAAAGTCCCACACTTTGGGAAAAGTTCCATGTTATGCAATCAAACTGAGAGTTTCAACCCATCGAGTTGTATAAATTTAGGGGTGCTACACTTATGCATCAATAGTTACACCTACCTAACTATGTAAACACAAGCCACAAAGTTCAAAGCTATTGAAACCACTAGATCCAAAATCAAATAATCTAAAACTCCTCTGCAAAAACTTGTAATGCAAAAAACCCATAAACATCCAAAATTTAGGAAGATATAGCAAAATTCCAAAATAATAAATCCATGGGAGGGTGACATGTGTCACCTTTCCAACTAAGAAACCATACAAGTCACCCATGTCACTTTCCAAGTTCCCTCTAAATAATAAAATAAAGGAGACAATCTATACTAGTCCCCAAAGGCCACACCTAAATCAAAAGGTCACCCATGTGGGTCAAGTCGAGAAGAATTTGATGATCAATTGATAGAATGTGGAGAGATTAAAATGTTTTTTGGGTTTTCAAAAATCTTCCCCCACTCATAGGTTAGGTCCATAAGACCATTATTAAGGTAGGGAGGAAAATTCTTAAGGTAAGAGACACCCTTCCCTTTACATATATGCCTTCAAAAATGCCTTTTTTGATCAAATCTAGAATTTGAGAGGAGATTCAGATAAACAAACTGAGAAATGGTCCCCTCAACAATGATTATTAAATCCAAACACATCCCAACACATGTTTAAGTTGCATAAAACACCCCAAAAATCAAATAATCACAAATGACCTCATTCTCATTAATCACTCTCAATTAAGTGAGCAATAAAATAAAATAAATTTTTCCATGGTTCTCAAGGGTAAGAAGGTAATAAAATTATTTAATTAAAATTAATTGCAGTGATCAACCAAAATCATCCAAATACAAAGTGATAAAAATGGCTCGGGAAAGATGACTTAGGAATTTTCTACATTGCTACAATTGAGTCCCATGTTCGCCAAGTGATCTAATCTATACTTCTGCACACTAAAAAAAACCCTCAAATCTTCTTGACATGATAAAATATCAATATATATCATTTTGAAAATAAACAAAACTATATCAGATTAGTAAGATTACCCCAAATTTATCTATCAATGATGTATAAAAACATGATCCAATATCAACAATACCTAAATAATGATGAAGATCATCGCTAGGCTCCATATAGAAACCTAATCGATCTAATCAAATCATCATAATACCATTATCTCTAAATTAACATGAAATATCCATAATCTTGAATATCAAATAATGTCTCAATAGTGCGGTATCGAAATAAGAATTCCGTATATCAGATGATGATAATAATAGAAATAACTAATCAAAATCTAACATAATCAAGTATAAAATGTGTCATATACAATATAAAACAGATTAGATAAGCAAACAGATAATAAGAAGAGAGAGAAAAACTTTTGGGCATTACATCCCCTATCCTAGAATTATAATTCCTTTCAAACAATCACTAGAAGATGTAGGGATATGACCTCTTAAAGGTATCATGTCATACAATGTAGTTGTTAGTCACTATGAAATGTCCTGCCAATTCTAACTTGGTTATGCCTTAGGTGTACCTATCATTGTGAGAAAGTTAATTAAATAAAATTGTAACTTCGAAGAAGTTTATTAACATTAACATCTAAAACCCCTACATTTTCCACATAAGTGGATGTTTAACATAAAGGTCACTTTAGGGAACTAATGTAATATGAACAAAGGGAACAAAACTATTATCTTAAAAGGGTTAACAAGTTATGCACACTTGATGTGCATGAACCCACTCATAAAAATCATCCAAGGTGACACAACACCACATAAGAAGAGAGAATTTTTCTCAAATTTATGGATGGTTTCACTTCCTGGCTTGCAATTTACTTTGAAATATGGAAAACAGTTCACAAGGCTCTCCCAACAGGTCCTAACATTTACACTATTCATTAAGGGGTCAAAGTAGAAGGTTCACATAATAATAGCATAATATAAGTGTGATGAATTGATTTGGAAATTCTTTTTTATGTTCACACAAAGAAAGTTCTAATAGGTTGTATGTGTGATATATATAGCCAATAATAATGTTAGGATTAATTTTCTATTTTAGTTTTAGGGTTCGATAGATTGAACCATTTTCTAGGATATCACAATTTAGGTTTAAAGTTTACTTTAGAAAACCAATAAAGAATAGTTTAGTTTTTAATAGTTTACATGTTTATCAAATTTTTCACCATAGCAACCCAATTTTCATACTTTCTACATCATAACAAGTCATATATCATTTATTAAAGCATCTAATAACTATTTTTTTGGGAACTCAATATGACCCATGAGAATTTTATTAAAATTAGAGTTCCTTTATCGCAATAGCCAAGAGAAAACAAGAATGAGCTAGGTGGAAGAACATATTAAAAAATGAGGTTTTCTAAACCAATCAAGAATCTAGGATAATTTCCAAATTATATTTTAGACAAGATATAACAAATTTATTGGTCATACCTTCCCCAAGAGGCCACGAGTACAACCTACATTTTCCCTTGAGGAAAAATAGCATAAATCTTCTCAAAATTTGTAACTTTTGTTAACTTTAACTCAAAAACTATCTTTATCACCAATGAATCATTACGTCAAAAGAGATTTATATATATACTTCTTAAGATAGAGGGGAAATTCCATTTTAAAATAAAGAAATTAAAATTTTCAACCGTATTGAGTGGTAAAAAAATGGGGCCATGTTTTCAAGAGGACCCGAAAACAACATAGCTCTCAATTCAAATCCAAATTCACATTGCTTAATTAAGGTTTACACCGATATCAAAGGATTTGTTTACCCAAGGTAGGTGGAATGATTAGATATTTGTGATTCTTAGTCTTCACAATACATGTTAAACTATGTATCTCCTAATAAGTTAATGGGAGTCCTCTAAGTTGAAATATTATACCAAATTATCCTAAGAGTCAAGTAACCAAAGTAATATCCAACTTGTGAGACAATTTCAACCTTTTATTATGTGCATTTTATTTTCATGTAGAACCTAGGAATGAAAACAAAATGCCTAAGTTAATGACAGAAGACCAACAATTTTGTGTGTAACCAAGATAAGATCAATATCACACAACCAATATTAATAAACACCATTTATTTCATTTGAATCAATAAATTATCATCACATCAAAATTATATTTTAAGGTGGTAACTAACTATAACTTTCAACCAAGGTTGTTGAATAATATATTCTACTAGTTCCTTACTTGATTTTATTTTTGGTTATAAGGAGCAAGAATATAAATCTAATTTTTGTGGGTTATGAATTATTTTACTTATCATTAATACACCATATTACTTGTAATTACATGGGCCAAAACTAACATTGGTATACCATCACACCCCACCAAAAGAGTGATCAACATTAATTTAGTTGACTTTTATTGAGGGAGAGAGAGAGGATGAGAGAATGTTGTTATTTTAACGTAATAATTTTTTTTCTATCTAAGAGACAAGGTAAGAGTGAGATGGTAATTTAATAATTTCCAAACATAAGAATTAAGTTCCATAAACATGACCATTTAAAAGGGTTCTAACAAGTTTGAGAAGGGTTAGTATCACGAGTGTACCTTCTATGGAAAAAACATTCAACCAAGATCCATAGCAATGTCTCACATGAAAAATGTCTTTCCGAGATCAAGAAGGGTATATAGAACTAGAACATTTCCAAGATATTTTCAAATTTTTTATCAAGGGCCTCAGCAAAATTTTAATTTGTGGAACCCAATGTCTTCTTCAAAAGGCTCAAGGGGTTTCGTAGTTTACAAGAAGGGTAAGACAACTATGAAAAATGCTTTGTATGAAATCATCGTATGTAATGAGATACCAAAAATACTATCATCCCTATTATTTATTGATTAGAGACAAGTTAGAGGAGTTTAAGGAACAAAATTTTCACCCAATTATTCTTAATTTTAAAATACACTATCGAAAGGCAAATACAAAGTTACAAGGCTTATTTGTCAAATTTTCTTATAAAGAGGTTTATAAAATTGAGATTGATAACATATAAATGAGGAGTAGTAATTATTATAATTCACAATAATGCAATTTTAATACGTGGATGACTATTTTCCTTTATTAGGTTGCTCTACAACAAGGTACAATTATTTGTTTCATGACCATGCCAAATGGGTTTTGTTAGATTTAAAAGAGATGTTTTTAATGCTACAAGTGAGTTTCCCAAGTAATAAATAAACTCAGAGGGGAATATAAAATAAGTAAAAAACTCAAATTTAGGGAAACATTATACACTCCTATATAAAACTACTATTTATTTACAAAACCACAACGAACACTGCTTCTAGTGTCCCAAATGTCCACACTATAGAAATGTAGTTTGCATCCAAAAATGCCTCTTAGAGTCCAATTTATCTAGGTTATAACATTCACCCAATAACATATGTAACACATTATGATAACCACATTATAAAAGTATACAACCTCCAAACGAGTCATGAAACGTCAAATGGGTCATTAGGACGCAATTTTCACATGGTTCAATCTAGCTTGATTGGATAAAAAAGGTATGAAAAAATAATTACAAAATACAATTTTTTTGAAATAAACACATTTAATTAATTATTTATTATATATAGAGTACAACGATATTTTAAAATCCTAAAACTGATGAATATATCTCAAACTGGAAGCATCTCTCTGGGACCAACCATTAAAGTTTTGTTATTGCATTTCAATAGTTTTAGGGAAAGTGGCTACGAAACTCACATCTATTATCCTATATATAAAAAATCCAATTCAATTGACATAATATAAATCTTATAACAAGAGCTTAAATTGTGACCTCTTCTCCAGAACAAGTTATTGTGATTGGCTAATTTTTTTTGTGAGAGAACGAACAAAGGCCTATAAAATATGCTCAAAAAAATAGCTACCAAAACAATTTTATATGAAAAAATGGTTGCAACCAATTGAAATGAAGAAATAATAGAGGTCTAAGGTGCTATATTTCAGTTTCCTACCAAGGTTCCCTAAACCATGGGCCCAAAACAAAACAATTTACTTAGTTTTCATTAGTTTTCCTGTACAAGAAAATGATCAGTTCGGCTCAAAATTCCTTCAACTAAATGATAAAATGATCCTATAAATTTATTTAAATGATGTTGTGATACTGTTGACAATTTTTACATTTGTGCAAAAATGGGAAACTTGAAACTTCATTACAATGGATGGAATTGGTGAAGTTACCCTAAGCTAGTGGAGATTCGTTTAGTTCGATATTTGTTTTGCTAGATTAATTGAGTACTCCATGTACTTTGAAGTTATGTGTGCTATTACAAAATGTAACAGATCACATAGTCTACAATTTCATAGTTTTCTTTGGCAAAAGAACAAAAATCCCCAAAGGAAATGTGTGAAATCTTGATGAATACTGAAAATACATAATAGATGAAGTGTTAAGTTTTGGAACAAAAATCATAGTTGCAGAGTCACAGTAGTATAAAAATTCATCACTAAGGATTAAAGTGTATTTTAAAGTTATTTCCTTCATGATTAAATACATTCAATTATGTTATTGAGTTGTTAAATTTATTATACAATCCATATACAAAAATGAAATGTAAAAAGAAACACACAATTCAGTTTCAGAATTCAATGTTTTATTCATAAGGAATTTTAAATGTTCCCACACAAGCCATGGGATGTAACTCAAAAGAAAATTACAACTAATGAAGTAAGAGGTACATAAGCATGAAAAATAAAGTAAAGGAGTATGAAAGAACCATCATTTCCTTGGGTTTCTTTCATTTTGGCTGATGCATTTCTAGCCCAAGCTTTGCTCCATCTTCATCCTTGCTTCTTAGCAGAATGGCACTATGCCTGAAAACAAGAAAAGAAAGATTGTTAATCATGAGCTCAGGGTTGGATTCATATTCCTATACTATTCAATTTTGTGCAAGTGGATCTCCTAGCATTAGGAAGTATAAGTTACATGAAGATCAAAGGCATAATTTATAAAAGCACTATTCTGTAACAACATACATGACTCATTCACTTAGAAATTAGGAGAGAGAAAACTATGGAATAAAAGAGAGGCCAAAAAGACTAATATTTTCTAGCTAGTTTATATAAATGTGTAGATACAGGTAAGAGGAAAGAAGTGATACATTCTGTAACTTGAATTAGAAAAGTACATTCATTTAAGTTTAGATTTATTTCAGTTCAAACTAAAGGCTAAATGTACAAATATGTGCTTGTACCAATCCATAAAAGAAATGCAGGTTTAGTGGTACATTTTTTAACAACTAGAAAATGAAAAGTTATAGCTGAAACAAAATGGAAGAAGGAATCTGAAAAAAATTTGTTAGGACTTCTCCATGTAAAATGGACATTTTACATCTTTCCATCATGTTATTTCACAACTAATACATTCTTGAAAGCTATGACAAAAGATAAACTACTGTACTAATCAAATAGTAATATGAATAAGGATAAATACTATAGAAATTCAACTTAGATTAAATAAAGAATAATGTAGCCTGTCCATATATTATAGGAGCAGAAATGAGAGTTGCAACTGCTTTCAATTTGCAGAACTTATTAAGTAATGCTACATAAGAGGTACAGAATATTGAGGTTTCACTCTTCATTACAGAAACTTGCTGTCCATTTCAAGCCAAATTAAGTAAATATGCTTGATTAAGATTCAAGAAGAAATAAACAAATTTAATGCATCAAGGGCACTTTCAGAAACACAATGTTTGAGTACATATTTTCAGAATAGTGAATCTTTAAAGAAACAAGCTACAACTTTGCAAAGCTTCATGGTTCAACATTCATATACAAAAAATATCTAGTTTTAGATCTTCAAGAGTACCAGACTGAATGATATATTGGAATACTTGGACAAGAAAAAGAGATTACATTGCATTAATACCAAACCATAATGAGAAATTTGAATGTTGCAGTTGCAGAACAGAAACAACAATAAAGTCTTCATTTCAATATGACAACACTAAACTAGTTTGGAGAATAAAGTTTTCAAAGTTACATTTTTCAAGATTTTCTAAAGTAAAGATTTACAGATACATCTTGCACAAAGGAAATAAACTACAACATTTAAGGAACTAATCATTCAGGTAACATGTTCCTGTTCATAAACAAAATTTTTGGAGTTGCTACAGGATGTATGAGGAGTACGGAAACAAATCAAGGATGCTACAATCAAAGACCCAAGTCATTGAAAGAATACAAATGCAAATATAAGGTTACAACTCAACTCAAGAATCACACTCAATAAAAATGAAAAGTTGAATAAAACTATAGATATCATCAAAGAAAGGATCAAAGTACAAGACTGAAATATTCAAAGTAGAAGAAGTAAATCAAAAAATGCAAACACGTTTTGCATGATTTGCAATATTGTCTAAGATCTAAACGTTATAAAGTCTACTATAGGAGGAAAATTTCAAATAATAATGATTGCATTTTATAGAATGGAGCTCGAACCATAAAAGTACAAACAAATAAGAAAATGTGTAGAGAATACAAGCCCCTCATCGAAAGGTACAACTAAGAAAGATAAATTACTTCGAGTATGCAAGCCCAGTTTCAGTTAAAATATCAAGATTTTATAAATGCAAGGACAACTTCAAAGCTCAATAATGAATTAAAAAATGACAACCACAACTTCAAATGAGCATGATATAGAGTAGAAATTATGACGATGTTCAATGTAGTTGTAAAATAGGAAAATTCTTGTACTAGTAACCAGTGGAATCCCAGATTCAATGGTTGTCTAGATAAAATCAGACCCAAAGCAGAGGTTATAATCAAATAGAGAGCTCACAGAAATAGAAATGGTGTTAGATCCTGAATGCAGGGAAAACTAAAACAATGCACAACAGTAAGTAAATAATTTTTTTTAAAAGTTGTACAAAACACAAGTCTTAGAAAAGATAGCTTCAGAAATATAAGCATGAACAAGTATGAAAATCTTGTATAGATCTTATTAAAGAATATAATTAACCCAAAAAAACTTGAATGGAGAATAGAAAATACCCAGTTTGGATTGAAACAGAAGAAATACAAGAAGAATTTCAAGATTACTCATATAAAATAGATATAGTATTACGAATAGTGCTCAAGAAGCTATCATTAAAATAGAGAATGGAACATTTTCAGCTTCAAAGCCATTACATTGTTCAAGAAATATGACATGGAGCTATAAAAGAAAATATCATTTGAAGATATGCAAAACCATTAAGACTTAAGGAGTAAGAAAATTCATGGTCTAGTGATGGATAAGAATGTATCATTTTTCCAAGCAATGAAATTGTCAAGCAATCAAAAAAAAAATAGGAAGATCAATAGAGTCATGAAATGAAAGAATTTTACATACTTCAACAAGAGTAAGGAGAATTTTAAGGATGTTTCTGTTTCAAAACAAGAACAAGAAATACATCAATTATTTATACTCCTTAAGGATAGCTACAACATTCTTGAGAAAATTTTGCAGAATCTGAGGTTATAAAAAAATGCATGATTATGTAAGCTTGTTGTACAAGATCCCTTCACAGGAATAGTATATTAGAAATAAAGTGTTACAAAAAGGATGAAATCACATTCACAATACAAGCTTCAAGTGTTGAAGAAACCATCAAGGAGTTATATAATGTTTTGAAAATACTTATGCATAATGCAGAATTGAAAGAATACATTCAAAACCCTTCGCACAAATCAACACAAGAATGTCGAACTTCCTCATTTTTGAACAAATAATGTCAAGAAATGAGAAAACACAGATACCCATCAACAATTATATTATCTTCTATTTCCATTTTCAAGAAAAATATCCATCTTTGAGTGTTAAGGAAACAAAAGGGAAAGATATTTCAAGTACCCATCGAAGACAGAAAGATGATTTATTATTTTGAATTGTTATAGATCTACTAAGAGTTTTACACAGAGATTCAGGATGGAGTGAAACTAACTAGGTTGGATTAAAAATGACAAAACCATGGAGGGATGTCAACAAGAACAAAGACCCAGAACAATTAATAAGCTCGTAATGGTGTCACAGAGCAGAAAATGACAAGAAAACCATAGGGGTTTCAGAATCAAGAAAAATATGATAAGAAATCTCAAAAACTCAATAATGGAAGCATTATTTATAGTTGTCAAACAAGAAGCTTACCTTTTTCTTTCATGGCAGCCATTAAAGCTTCCACACAGCCCTTTCTCAATGAGAACAAAGTGCAAAATAAATGTTTCATAAATTGCGAACCATACTTGTGTACAAAGGGAACAACCACACTAGAGGACCAAAGAGTAATGTAATAAAAATGCACAAAATCCTCAAAATGATCTCAAAACATCGAAAATGGTGGCCATCTTATAAATATTTCACTTAGAACCTTAAAATCCACAACATTGATGGCCATACAGGAGCCAACAAGAGCAAGTAAATTTAAATTAAATGCTTAGTAACATCAGCCACCACTAAAGAATCTTTTACAGAGCTCAGAGAGAATGGAAACGGGAAAGATATGTAAGTATCTGAGCCCACAGAGCTTCATAGAATGAAAAATGCATACGTAGTGCCTCCGAACAACAAGAGACAAATTTGTAGAGGAAATGAAACAAATAATCAAGCTCCTAGATCAACAATGGACAGCACCATAACCACATAGATCTCGAAACAGAGTAAAATCCATACAATACGTTTGTTCAGATGGCATAACCAAGCTCAAGAAAGAAAAAACAATGGCATCCGACATCTTAGAAATGTGTTACAAAGAAGAAAAAATGGAAGAAGTTCTTCACTTCTTTTCATGACGAAGATATACAAGAGCTCTATAGGATCAAAACCGATCTCAAATAGAAAAATGGGAAAAAATGAGTAAAAATAAAGTTACAGGAAGCTCAATAGGAAATTTCATGGCAACAGAGAAGTTACAGAGATCACAATAAATCTTGAAATGATGACACGAAGAAACAAAATCAAAAAATGCATGCACATAACTTCACAGAGCTTCCCATCAAGCTTCAACATCACATTCATGGATTTCATTAAAAATTTCCAGGGATTTGCCACTTAGAATGAGAAAATGACAAAGACCAAGTGAAAAGCTTGATGATATTATACCCAACCTAACTCACTTGGAGTTATCATCAGTGGCTAAGTTCAAGACGTGCAACGATTGATGGTCAGAAACAAAAACCACAGCTAACCATTATGCCAATCAGAGTTAGAAGATCCATGGTGGGGAGGATAACAATATGTAGAATCAACGGCTACCATTTCATTCACCAAATTCAAAAATAAGTGCTAACCATAACCACAGTCATCGACTGTCATAATTACAGAGCTAAAATCCTAACCGAGGGTACAAAAAGATCTACAGTGTAAATCAAACACGATGAGATTGATGATCCTCAAAAAAGTAGATAACATAACCATAGTAAAACCTAACCAGGGTTAAATTCTAAGCCACCGAAAAAGCATGCGAAGGGTAAGACCATCATGGAGAGGGGCCAACCCTATGATTCCAAAAATCATTTACATTGACTTATTAAGGTTCCAAACCATGTGCTACACAAAATCAAATGCCAAACAAACTTTTAAATGCAATGATTAATCAAAGGGGTTAATAACATAATATGTAATGATATCCCAAAAGTGGCAAGTATATACTATGTAATGGTAACCAAAAGGTGGCCAAATGTATAAGATGACATTCCTTTAAAAAGTGACCTTTGTTACCTTAAAACTTTAATAATGTGCCAAGTCAAAAGGGGTGCTCAATCCAGAATAAAGACAAGTGCTCACACCTCATAGTGGTCCCCATAGTGGGAGATTTTAAAAGGGAAACAATACCATGGTGCATTCTTCATGTGACCACTAGAAGAAAAAAACGATGTCTACATCAGAACCAAAGGTGGTTCCCCAACAAGATGGATACATGGGTGAATATTTTTCCAAGTATTGCTAATTCTGGATTTATTTTTTCTCACACACAAGGACACATTATTTTACATGTACATCCAAAGGGGCAAGTGGATCAAAATTACAGATGTCACATCAAGCACAAGAAGACAAAGATTGCATGCATTGGAGAAGACTTTCTCATCAAGTAAAGTCTATTATTAGTATAATTATTCACCCAACTTTATTAAAAATAGAATAGTCAACTGCAGTTTGACTGAGTTGTATTTTTGTAACAAAGGTTATTAATGCCTCATTGTATTAGCATGCTTATTTTTATTCCTTTATATATTCATGATAAAGGATAAAAATAGGATGCATGGGCGAGTATAATTTTAGTCTATTTTTAGGAAGGGTGGGATGGATAATTTGGCTATATATTTTCTGCATTGGCAAAGACACAGAGGAGGACTTTTGGACACAAGAGTGCTGAAGTAGATTTTTCCAATTTTTCCTTTTGAATGAGAGATTGATTTCTGCCTTTCCAATTATTTTCAGCCTTGTGTATACTTTATTATTTCTTGTGAATGTCAAAATTCCCTGAATGATTATCTTACCTTGTTACAAAACTTAGTAATTTATGCATAATATTAGTGTCCATGTTTATCTTATTAGTATTGTTTGTGAATCATTCCCTCAATACATCAAATGTTTTGTCTTAATATTCTGCTAAAAACTATTGGTTTGTGCATCTAGAATCCATTCTTATATTTTTTTGCATGTAGTCAGTCAAAGCCCTCAATAAGTTTGGTGCATCACCCCAATTTTTCAATTCATTTACAATCATATTTTTACCCTCAAAACCCCAAAAAATCAGTTTAGGATGCATCAAGAAGGAACCGGCCTTGATACCGAAGAATCACCTCAACAATAGGTATACCACAAGACCTGAGGTGTTTCCATTGTATCTATGAAAGAGAGAGATCTAGAGAAATCTTAGAACACCTGTAACCATCTCTCTATAGGGTGCACTTTCGAGAGATAATAGTTTTTGGCATGCCTAGATGGAATAATGAATCAGATCTGTGAGTAGATTATAACAATTTACAGAAGATTCACAAAGAAAGGTTATTTTCAGGACAACAAGCTGCAACAATTTATTCTAAAGATTAAAATATTTATTTGGTGACTCCGTAAGGACTAGATTTCAGACCAATTTTGTAGTATGTTCCATGTGTAATTTGACTACAAAATCATTGGTAAGAGGAATTCCTTCTAGATTTTATTTCTTTACCTTTGAATTCTGCAAGAAGAAGAAGAGTTGGTAACACCCTACCTTATAATAGGCCTTGTTTTAATAACCCTCCTCCTAATATTCCTTCACCACGTATTAATTTCTCTATCCAGATCCCAGTTTCTCCAATGGCTATTCAGCCACCTAGGAATTTTGTGACCTTTAATAATGGAAGCCCATTAGTAATTCTAGTTTATCATGATATCCCTAATGCTTTCATGAAAATTTTACCTACCTTTACTGGTGAAAATCAGGTTACACCTATAGAGCACATCAAAGATGTTGCAGCCCTATGTGTAGTCCATAATATTACTCATGAATATTTAGCTTTAAGACTTTTAGTTGCATCCTTTAAAGGGAAATCCTTGTAGTGGTATAGAAATTTAGGGATTGTAAGCATAACAACTTGGGATGTATTAGGTGGTAAATTGCTGAAACAATTTCAAGATAATTCAGATCATTTATCCCACATAGAGCAATTTGTCTACAATTAGAAGAGCCCCTCATGAATTTATGGCTAGTTTTAATATTTGTTTTGCCAGAACTTGGGAAAGAATTCCAATAAGTGTCAAGCCTCAAGATGATCATGCTTTTATTTATTATCTTAGAGCCTTAAACAATGATATTTCAACTATGATTCAATCTATGGGAGGAGAAACTCTTCCAGCAGCCTATGATATCACTATCCAAGCTAAAAATAGTCTTATTCAAGCCGAGGAATTTAGTATTAAGGCCTTCAATGCCTTTTTTAGCAGATTTGGCACCTATCCCACAACCTATCACCATTATTGAACCTTCTATTACAACCCCATCAGATGATGTGTTTAAATCTTTACAGACTATGGGAAACAAGCTAACTTTGATTGAAAATAGACTTGCATTACCTAGCAATCCTTATCAGGCTCCTTATCAGCAAAACCAATAAAATAGGTAGCCTTATCAATAGAATCAAAATTATAGGCATCCTGATCAGTAAAGGAGTTTTTACCCAAAGGCTCCTAGTTCACCTAACACTTTAGTCCCAGTTAATATGGCTACAGACAGAATGGTTTCAACCTTGTAATCAACCTCATTCAGCTACAAGTTTCCCAAATTCTTTCCTGAACGCAATTCTTGTTGCACAACCTCAACCCGAGACATTGTTCATGCCTCAAATGGAGGGTGGGCAACAATAAACTCATGTTCAAAAAGCACCTGAACAAAACTTGGTCAATTTTAGTGAAGATGATTTTATTGTAGTTACGAATAGATCTCAAGAAAAGGCCCACGAGAGGGGAAAACAACAAGATAGGCCTATTCTTCCCACAGTCACAGATAAAACTACAACTACAGGCCAAAAATTAGCTAACAGTTCTGACATTCCACAAAAAATAGCAAGTGTTTCAGCTGGTAAAGAACAACAAAAAAACTACATCCTAATCCAAGAAGATTATTTATACCTTAGATATCAAAAGCTGCTTAACTAGAGTCAATTTTTGTTAAATCCTATGCTAAAACAATAGAGTCTGTTTCTAAAACCATTTCTTCTTTTAACATTGTTAATGTAATGAAAAACATAATGTTAATATCTCAATGTGTGATGCTCTAAGTATTCTAGGACAACAAGAGTTGCTTTCTCATGAACTTGTTAAGTTGTATATTTCTTCAAAAACAACAGAAAAGGAAGTTCAGAAAACAAGACATGGTCCTTGGAACAATGGAACAGGACCACATTAAAGAAGTTGAATGGAAGTTCAAAAGGTCTTAAATTCTCATGATATCAAGAAACCACAACCATTTTACTTATCTCTAATTATTGGAGAGCATCTTTTTATAACTAAATGGTTAACAATAGTACAAGTAACACATTCATGCCAAAAGCAATTGTAGAAAAGTTGGGCCTGCACTATGAACCTATAGAGAAGAGTGTGCTACAACTTGATGGGAGTGCAACGAATATAGTTGGTGTCATCATAAATTTGGAGGTAACATTACATGCTTGTTTGAATGTTTCCATTTTGTAAGATGTTACTATTGTAGATTTACCTCCTTACTTTTTATATGCTTATCTAGAGATTTCACAGAAAAAATAGGAGGTTATCTCTCTTCAGATTGGTCCTTTTTTTTCTTCACTTACATTATGGGACTAAAGTTACTATCAATTCTGAAACATTGGCCAAATTTCATATCTGAGCCTCATGCTTCTAATGCATTAGCTAATTATGCAACCTTAGACTAGTCTGATTTTGATAATACAGCTCATGTTCCAGCACTAGATGGTGCTTCTAATCTATTTATGGATGAAAGGACACATGAATAACATGATCATGATCCTTTCAGAGAATTTAAAGAATATTTGTTTGGTGTGTATTACCTGCATGAGGAAAACACACAATTCCCTTGCTATCCAAAACATAAAATGCAACAGAAGGGATTTGGAAGCTTCATTTTGATGGAGCTAAGAACAAGAAAGGAAAGGAGTAGGTTAGATGCTCACTTCCCCCATAAATGAAAGGTATTTCACAGCTTTGAGTCTCCAATTTTCATGTTGACTTGTAATGTAGCTGAATACGAAGCATTAATTTATGGCTTATTTTGGGCTAGAAAGAGAGGTATTAGCATGTTACATATTTTTTGGTGATTATGAGTTGGTTATCAATCAATTAAGAAATTTCAATGTTTGTAAGAATCCCTTAATGAATTCTTATAGACATAGAGTTTCAAACTTAATGGAGGATTTCAATGCTATTAATATCCAGTCCATTCCTAGAACAGAAAACAAGAATGCAAATAGACTTGAAGTAATTGGTGCTAATTTTGAAGTGCGGGAACAGATTAAAAATAATGAGATTCAACCTCACATAAAGTTGATTGTCAGGATTCTATACTTGATAATTATGTGAATTGGTAAATTTTTGAAAATGATGAACAAATTTGTAGTTTTTTGCAGCAAGAAGCTGAATTTTCTTCAGTAAATAAAGAGAAGTTGCAAAACTTATATGGTGACCAGATTGTTCAATTGAAGATGAATAAACTACCTCAAGGTTTGGTCACATTAGAAGACATCTTCAACACTGATGATCAGTTAAGGAAAGACAAAACAAATATGTCAAAGCATGCAGACAATTATGAAGAGATCTCAATTGATGACGGAAAAAAATTTATTTCTCAAAAAGGTAAGTTCTTTACCTGAGAAAATTTCCTTTATTAATCTTTGTAAGGAATTTAAGGATGTTTTCGCTTAGAAATACTAAGATCTGAAAGGGTTTTATCCAAGTTTGGCACAACTTACTATTGAATTATAACCAAATTCCAAGAAAGTTAGGAGAAAGTAGAGGCTTATAAATACCAAGATAGAGCCTTTAATGAGAAAATATTTATCTAAGTTGATTGAATCAGATATTATCTTCCCAATTAAGCATTCAAGTTGGGTATCCAATCTTGTTCCTGTTCGGAAAAAGAATGAAGAAATCCGATTATGTGTTGATTTTTGAGATCTTGATAAAGCTTCACTAAACGATCATTACCCATTACACAATATGGATAAAATTTTAAGAACAGTTTCTCTTTCTAATAGACTATCTCTTTTGGATGGTTATAGTGGATACAATCAGATTCTAGTCCGAGAAGAAGTGGGTACAAAACAACTTCTAACACCAAGTGGGGTACTTATGCTTACAAAAGAATGCCTTTTGGCCTTTCAAATATTTGTGCAACATTTCAACGTGCAATGGAAATATATTTTCATATCTTATTAAATAAATGCATACTGGTTTATTTGGATGATGTTACCATATTTTCAAAAAAATTAGATGAACATCTAATACATCTAAGGCAGACTTTTCAGTAATGTAGACAGTTTGGAATATATTTGAATCCTAAAAAATCTATCTTTTTAGTACATCAAGGTAAATTTCTTGGTCATAATGTTTCTAAATAAGGTTTAGCAATTGACCCTTTCAGAATTGAAGCCATATCACAACTATCATTGCCTCATCACAAAAATTCATTCCAGAGATTCCTAGGAAAAATAAACTTTGTTAAAATATTTGTTCTATATTTTAGAACATTGGTTAAACCATTGACAACTATTTTTAATAAAGAGAAGAATTTCTCTTGGACCAACAAAGGGAGAGAAGGTTTTGAAGCAATTAAAATAGTTATTGATGCGTAATCACAACACCCCTAAATGTATGCAACTCGATGTGTTGAAACTATTAGTGTGATTGCATAACATTGATCTTTCCCACAAAGTGTGGGACCTTGTGATTGGAAAAAATCTCCAGATGAAGGCCGGTTCCTATTCCACTATTCAGGTGCATGCATTCATATTTTAGAGGATCTACTCTGAAACCTACTCTAACTTTCCAAGGAGACATGGTTAAGAAGATACATAAAAATAAATCCTAAAAATAATAAGGTGATGCACCAAAGGAATGTTGTACATATGCTTTTCCATTAAACACAAATCATAAAACATGTAATACAACCACTAACACAGATAACCAAAATTCAATGAGAGATCATATGGAACCGATGAATATAGAGAGGGTTAAAAATCATCCACAAACATGCATTATTTGCTCCAAAAGTTGATACAGTACACTACAATGGCCAAGAGGCATAAAATTGTATTAGATTTCAAATGGGGAGGTCTGAACTCCACATATTCATCCACCAAAGAGAATAAAGGAGGGGCAAAGCCAAAATCTCTAACCTTAAGAAAAATGCCCCACCTCACAATTTATAGGAAGAATGAGAGAAGGAGATGAGGAGAATTTGAAATCCTACTCTAACCACCCTAGGATGTATTGAATTCACTTACAAAATGATGGGATCTACTACCAAAACCCATGCCTTCATGTACCATTCCTTGTTGGGAAAGAAAGGAAACCCATACCTCATTATGTTGGTAGGTGAGACACCTGGGAGAACATAAAAAATGGAAGACTGTATTTCTTCATTTTGGCTAACTTATTCTCACTTATTTAAATATATGGCTAGCTAGGTAGAGGACCCTGTGAGATTTCTGAAAAGTCCTCTCTATTTTAAATCTGAGCTTCCAGTAAAAATTTATGGCCATTTGAAGGTTGGGGTGTATTCTGTGAAAAATGTCCAGAGTGTTCTGAAAACCTAAAAGCTCGCAACCCCCCAAAAAACCAAAACATGGACTTTCAGAGATTTTATTTCGTAGAAAAACTATTCATTTCCAAATTTAACTTGAGATTTCTAAAATTCCAAAAGCTGAAATTTTGAAAATTCAAACTTTTGGAGTTTCAGGTTTCAGAACTTTTTGCTCCATTTATCCATTTTGCTCACCAAATCTCTAAAACCCTGAAACCTGAAAGTCTGAAATTCATACTTTTAGGAGTTCAGGTTTTGAAACTTTTCTTCCTCATTTTCCAACTTTCGTGCCTGAGAATTTTGAAAGTATGAAACCCGAAAATCTGAAAATTTAGATTTTCGGTGTTTCGGAATTCAGACATGTTGATCGATTTTCCAACTTTGCACTCTGAATTCTTCGAAACCACAAAAGTCTGAAAGTCTAAAATTTAGACTTTCAGAGTTTCAGGCTTCAGACCTTTTGACTAATTTTTTCCCTTGTTTTTCCGAAATGCCAAAAAATGTTAAGGTATGAAAACGTCAAGCTTTTTTTCCATTTTCTACCAGTTTAGCTCTAATCTTTTCATCCTTCTCTTGCAGCCATTACTTTTCCATTTTTTATCTCGACTGCACTTGATCTTTGAGATCGGATGCAAGGTCACATGACTAAAACATCCTCCATTTTTCCCACGTGCAAGGTGCGTTGATCAATTTTTCCCGAGGAGGTAAAAGTTGGACAACAATAGCCATTTCTCAAGCTCCTACTCTTGCAAATCAAAATTTTGATAAAGATTTTACAATGTATGCACTTGCAAGAGCTAAAACAATCTAACCCTATTAACTCGGTTAAAGATGAAAATATTGATTAGCCAATTTCTTTCTTTGGAAAAAGTTTGCATGACTGCGAAACAAGGTACACATTTCTTGAAAAACAAGTACTTTGAGTAGTTAGAGGACAAAGAATTTTAAGTACACGCTTTCAAACAACAAGATACATGTTCTTGTTTCTCATCCAAGTGTAAAATATTTCTTGTTAAATAAAGAATTGAATGAGAAGAGAGCAGGCTGGATAACGAAAGTCATGGAATACGATGTTGATATCCATATTACGAAGACAGTTTAAGATAAAGGTTCGTGTGAACATCTAATTGCTGATATGGAAAAACAACAGGCTATAGAATCAGAAGATCTAGAACAACTTGCTGAAGTTATGTATCAGTAATCAGACAACATGGTGCAACAAGAAAATCATAAACCTAAGCTTATTCAAGAAGTTCAGGAATCAAGATGGATGACTATTTTAGTTAACTATCTATAGCTTGACACTTATCTAAAAGGTATGGACAAGAAAAAATGAATATATTTCAGGTTACAAGATATACCTTATGTTTTTATTGATGGTTTGTTATTCAAAAAAAATATATAAAAAATCTTGATACAATGATGTGTTGATTATGATAGAATTAAGCAATTATTATCCGAATTCCATGAAGGACCTGTAGGAGGTTATTTTTTAGCATGTACCACACCCTTAAAAATTATGAAATTTGGTTACTATTGGCCCAACATATTCAAAGAATGTTTTGAATGGATCAGAAAGTGTAAGAAATGTGCTTTCTTTTTTGGAAAGGAACGTTTAGCCTCGTTGCCCCTACGACCTATTTCAATGGATCAACCTTTCATGTGGTGGGGTCTTTATTTTATTAGCATGATAAATCCACCTTCGTCACAAGGAAACAAGTGGATTTTTACTTCTACAGATTACTTTACATGTTGACTGAAGCAATGGCTTTGAAATATGCTACACGAAACTTTGATACTTATCCTTTTATGAAGGTATAGTTTGAAGATTTGGTGTTCTAGCAACTATCATTTCAGATAATGCCTTATAATTTCTTGGTGCAAAGGTAACTGATTGGGCTATCAAACACAAAATATTTTTAAGTATGTCATCTAATTATTACCCACAAGGTAATGGGTAGGCTCAAAGTACTAACGAAAATATTCTAAGGATCATTAGAAGAACACTCAAAGATAACTAGAGAGCTTGGCATCTAATGTTGAATTCAACACTTTGGGCTGATAGAGTGACTCCTAAAATATCAGTTGGAAATTCACCATAAACGCTTGTTTACGGAAGAGAAGCAAAAATAATTATTTCATTTGAGTTACCTACAATAGATTTACTACATCAGATGGAGCTAATTGAGAATGAACCATTGCAGACTCATTATGTAGAATTGATGGAATTACAAGAGTAGAGAGATCAAGCTCATATGAACATGGAAAACAATCAAAAAGATGAAGAAAAAATTTGATAAGAAGGCTAAGTTTAGAACCTTCAATGAAGGAGACATTGTGTTGAAATGGGATTCTGATCATGTAAATCCAGGAAACCACTCAAAATTTGACACACTCTAGAGTGGTCCTTATATGAATTCATCCCTTAAAAAAAACAAAGCTTTTCATATTTCAAGGATGAATGGAGAGGAACTTCCCATTCTTGTGAATGGTATGTTTCTTAAAATCTGTTATTTAAAATCCTACATTTTTTATTTACAGTAGTATTTCCCTTTTAATAAGTGCTTCGTGTACATTGTATGTTTTTCAAGTCAATAAAATTGCATTTTTGCACGTGATCTGGTTTACCAAATCCTTCCCAATTTTAGTTTGTTTTAGAAGGGATGGATCTTCAGGAAGCCATATTTTTGTTACATACTTTCAAAATCCATGCCCAATGTACAAGAGAAATGCACAGGTCTATAAGCTAGCAGGTAGCTTTCCCCCCAGGATCACCAGAAATGTTGACAATTTTTGCAATCATGCAAAAATTGGCAACTCAAAACTTCGTTACAATGGATGGAATTGGTGAAGTTACCCTAAGATAGGGGAGATTATTCCAATTCAATATTTTTTCTTTTGGATAAATTAAGTACTCCATGTAATTTGTAGGTATGTGTGTTTTTACAAAACGTAACAGATCGCATAGTCTACAATTTCATGGTTGTCTTCAACAAAAGAGCACAAAGCCCCAAAGGATAGATATGAAATATTTATGAAGACTCAAAATACATAATAGATGAAGTGTTAATTTTTGGAACAAAAATCATAGTTGTAGGTTAGAGTAGTATCAAATTTAATTACTAAGGATTACAGGTATTTTAAAGTTCTTTCCTTCATGATTAAATACATTTAATTATGTTAATGAGTTTTTTAATTCATTATACAATCCATATACAAAACTTAAATGCAGAAAGAAATACACAACTCAGTTTCAAAATTCAATGTTTTATTCATAAGGAATTTCAAATGTTCCCACACAAGCCGTGGGATGTAACTCAAAAGTAAATTACAACTACTGAAGTAAGAGGTACATATGCATGAAAAAGAAAGTAAATGAGTATGAAAGAACGATCATTTCCTTGGGTTTCTTTGATTCTGGATGATTCATTTCCAGCTCCATAGCTTTGCTCCATCTTCATCCTCAACTTCTTAGCAAATGGCATTGTGCCTGAAAACAAGAAAAGAAAGATTGTCAATCACGAGCTCAGGGTTGATTCATATTCCTATACTATCCAATTTCATTCAAGTAGATCTCCTAGCATCAATAGGTATAAGTTACACAAAGATCAAAGGCATAACTAATAAAATAACTAATCTTTAATAGCATACATGACTCATTCACTCAGAAATCAAGACAAAGAAAACTATGGAATAAAATAGAGGCCAAAAAGTGTAATATTTTATAACTAGTTTATCTAAATGTGCAGATAATGGTAAGAGGAAAGAAGTGATACATTCAGTAACTTGAATAAAAAAAGTACATTCATTTCAGTTTAGACTAAAGGCTGAATGTATAAATGTGTGCTTGTACCAATCCATAAAAGAAATGTAGGTTTAGTGCTACATTTTTAACAATTGAAATAGTTGAAACAAAATGGAAAAGGGAATCTGAGAAAATTTCAACAGGGCTTCGCCATGTAAAATGGAAATTTTACATCTTTCCATCATGTTATTTCACAACTAATACATTCTTGAAAGTTGTGACGAAAGATAAACTGCTTTACTGATCAAATAGTAATCTTGAATAAGGAGAAATACTATAGAAATTCAACTCAAATTGAACAAAGAATAATGTAATCTGTCCATATATTATAGGAGAGAAATGAGAGTTGCAACTACTTTCAACTTGCAGAACTTATTAAGTAATGCTACATAAGAGTTACAGAATATTCAGGTTTCACTCTTCATTACAGGAACTTACTTGTCCATTTCAGGCCAAATTAAGGAAATATTCCTTGATTTAGATTCAAGAAGAAATAAAAAAATCTAATGCATCAAGGCTACTTTCAGAAACACGATGTTTGAGTACAGATTTTCAGAATAGTGAATATTCAAAGAAACAAGTTACAACTTTGCAAAGCTTCATGGAACATTCATGCAAAAAATTTATCCAGTTTCAGAGCTTCAAGAGTACTAGATTGAATTATACATTGGAATACTTGGACAAGAAAAAGAGATTACATTGCAATAATATCAAACCTTAATGAGAAAGTTGAATGTTGCAGTTGTCAGAACAAAAACAACAATAAAGTCTTCATTTCAATATGACAGCACTAAACCAAGTTTGGAGAGTAAACTTTTCAAAGTTACATTTTTCAAGATTTTCTGAAGTACAGATTTACAGATACATCTTCACAAAGGAAATAAACTACAACATTTAAGGAACTATCATTCAGGTAACATGTTCCTGTTCATAAAGAATTTTTTTGGAGCTGCTACAGGATGTATGAGGAGTAAAAAACAAATCAAGGATGCTACAATCAAAGACCCAGTCATTTAAAGAAGAAAAATGAAAATATAAGGTTACAGCTTAGCTCAAGAACCACACTCCTCAATAGGAAAGGAAAAGTTGAATAAAACTTTAGATATCATCAAAGAAAGGATCAAAGTACAAGACTGAAATATTCAAAGTAGAAGAAGCAGATCACAAAATGCAAACACAGTTTTGCATCATTTTCAATATTATCTAAGTTCTAAACCTTAACAAATTATACTATAGGAGGAACAATTTTGAATACTCATGATTTCATTTTACAGAATGGAGCTCGAACCGTATGAATACAAAAAAATAAGAAAATGTGCAGAGAATACAATCCCTTGATCAGAAGGTATGACAGAGAAAGATAAATTACTTCGAGTATGCAAGGAGAAAGCCTAGTTTTAGTTAAAATATCAAGATTTTAGAAATACAAGGACATCTTCAAAGCTCGATAATGAATTAAAAAATGGCAACCACAACTTCAAATGAGCACAAGACAGAGTAGAAATGATGACGATGTTCAGAGTAAGAGTAAAATTAGAAAGTCTTGTACTAGTAACCAGTGGAATCCTAGATTCAATGGTTTTCTAGATAAAATCATACCCAAAGTAGAGGTTCTAATAAAATAGAGAGCTCCTAGAAAGAGAAATGGTGTTAGATCAGAATGCAGGGAAAACTGAAACAATGCACAATAGTAAAGCTCGAAAGAAGGATCAAATGGAAAGGTATAGTAAGTAAAGTTTTTTAATATAGTTGTATAAAACACAAGTACTTAGACAAGCTATAGCTTCAGAAATATAAGCTTTAAAAAGTATCAAACTCTCAAACCGAGCTTATCGAAGAATAGAATCAACCCAAAAAAACTTGAATGGAGAATAGAAAAGACCGAGTTTGGATCAAAATAGAATAAATACAAGGGATTTCAATATTACCCATATAAAACAGATCTAAGATTATGAACAGTGCTCAAGAAGCTATCATTGAAATAGAGAAAGGAATATTTGTACAGCTTCAAATCCATTATGTTGTTCAAGAAGCCGACATGGAGCTATAAAATAAAATAACATTTGAAGATATGAAAAACCATCAAGACTTAATGAGTAAGAAAATTCATGGTGTAGTGATGGATAACAGTGTATCATTTCTCCAAGCAATGAAACCATCAAGTAATAAAAAAAAAATACTGAAGATCATTAGAGTCATGAAATGAAATAATTTTGCATACTTCCACAAGAGTATAGGAGACTTTTCAGGATGTTTTTGTTTCAGAACAAGAACAAGAAAGACATCAACTATTTAGACTCCTTAAGGATATCTACAACATTCCTGATAAAATTTTGTAGAATCTAAGGTTATCAAAAAAATGCATGATTAAGTAAGCACATTGTTCAAGAACCCTTCAACAGAATAGTATATTAGAGATAAAAGTGTTACACAAAGGCTGAAATCACATTCACAGTACAAGTCTGCAAGTGTTGAAGCAACCATCAAGGAGTTATAGAATGTTTTGAAAATACTTATGCATAATGCAGAATTGAAAGAATACATTCAAAACCTTTGCACACAGATCAACAAAAGAGTGTCAAAATTCCTCATTTTCGAACAAATAATGTCAAGAAATGAGAAAAAAAGATACCCATCAACAATTATACTCTTCTATTTCCATTTTCAAGAAAATATCTCCATCTTCTAGTGTTAAGGAAATCAAAAGGGAAAGATATTTCAAAGTACCCATCAAAGACAGAACGATGATTTATTATTTTGATCCGTTACAGATCTACTAAGAGTTTTACATAGAGATTTGGGATGGAGTGAAACTCACCAGGTTGGATTCGAAACGAAAAAAACCATGGAGGGATGTCAACAAGAACAAATACCCAAAATGGTTTATACGCTCATAATGGTGTCATAGAAAAAAAAATGACAAGAAAACCATAGGGGTTTCAGAATCAAGAAACCAATATGATAACAAATCCAAAAAACTCAATAATGGAAACATTATTTACATTTTTCAAACAAGAAGCTTACCATTTTCTTTCACATGGTGGCCATTAAAGCTTCCACACAACCCTTTCTCAATGAGAATAGGAAAGTGCAAAATAGATGTTTCATGAAAGTAGCACTTTCAAACCATGCTTGTGTACAAAGGGAAAGACCACACCAGAGGACCAAAGAGTAATGAAGTATGAATGCAACAAAAGCCTCAAAGTGAGCTCAAAATATCGACAATGGTGGTCGTATCTTATAAATATTTCACTTAGAACCTTAAAATCCACAACAATGAACGGCCATACAGGAGCCAACAGGAGCAAGAAAATTTAAAATAAATGCTCAGTAACATCAGCCACCACTAAATAATCTTGTACAGAACTCAGAGAGAATAGAAATAGGAAAGATATGCAAGTATCCCAGCCCAAATCGAGCTTCATAAAATGAAAAATGCCTACGTAGTGCCTTTGAACAACAAGAGACAAATTTGAAGAGGAAATGAAACAAATAATCATGCTCCTAGATCAATAATGGCCATCACCATAACAGACAAAGAGCTCGAAATAGAGTAAAATCCATATAATATACGTGCATTCTAGATGGCATAACCAAGCTCAAGAAAGGAAAAAACAGTGGCATGGTGTTCGACATCTTAAGAAATTGTGTGTCACAGAGAAGAAAAAATGGTAGAAGTTATTCACTTCTTTTCATGCTAATTGAAGATATACAAGAGATCTACAGGATCAGAACCAATCTTAAAATAGAAAAATGGTTAAAAAAAATGAGTAAAACTTAGAGTTGTAGGAAGATCAATAGGAACTTTCATCAGGCAACAGAGAATTTTTATAGAGATCACAGTTAAAGTCTCGAAATGATGACACGAAGAAAACAAAATCAAAAAATGCATGCACTAGAACTTCACAGAGCTTCCCATCAAGATTCAACATCACATTCATGGATTTCAGTTATAAATTTTCCAGGGCTTCACCTACTCAAAATGAGTAAAATGAGGAAAAGACCAAGTGAAAATAGCTCGATGAGCTTATACAAAGACAACCTAACTCAGCTTGGAGTTACCATTAGTGGTTATGTTCAAGATGGTGTGCAAATAGATTGACACTATGTCAGAAAAGAAAAACCACAACTAACAATTATGCCAATCAGAGTTAGAAGATCCATGGTGATTATGGGAGGATAACAGTACGTGCAAGAATCAATGGCTACCATTTCATTCACCAAATTCAGGTAAATAAGTGCTAACCATAACCACAGTCACCGACTATCATAATTGCAAAGCCAGAATCCTAACCAAAGAGGAGGGTACAGGGGCAAAGATCTATAGTAGTAAATCAAACATGACGAGATTGATGATCCTGAAAAAAAAAGATGCTAGATAACATAACCATAGTAAACCCTAATTGGAGGATTAAATTCTAAGCCACTGTGTACGAAAAATCATGTGAATGGTGGGTCAGACATGGTTTCAAATGAGATCATGGATGCAGGGGGCCAAACCCTATGATTCATGGTTTAAGAAAAAAGTTACATTTGCATTGACTTATTAAGGTTCCAAACCATGTGCTACAAAAAATCAAATTCCGAACAAAATTTTCTCATGCAATGATTAAGTTGCAAAGGTGTCTAAGAAGAATAGTTTGAAATGATATCCCAAAAAGTCAAGACCACATTGATTTGAAGTATATACTATGCAATGGTAACCAAAATGTGGCCGAATGTATAAGATGACATTCCTTTCAAATCAAGTGTTTCCCAATACCTCGCCTTTGTTACCTTAAAATTGATAATAATCAGTGATCCAAGTCAAAAGGGGTTATCAATCCAGAATAAAGACAAGTACTCACACCTCATAGTGGTCCCCATAGTGGGATATTTTAAAAGGGAAACAATTCAGCATGGTGCATTATCTTCATGTGACCACTAGAAGATGAAAAGAAATGTCTACATCAGAACCAAAGGTGGTCCCCAACCAAGATGGATACATGGGTGACTATTTGGCCAAGTATTGCCTAATTCAGGATTTTATTTTTTCTCACACACAGGGACACATTATTTTTCATTGTACATCCTAAAGGGGTAAGTGGATAAAAATTACAGATGTCACATCAAGCACAGAAGAAAAAGAGATGCATTAGAGAAGGCTTGCTAATCAATGGAAAAGTCTATTATTAGATTTCAAATATTATTCACCCATCTTTATAAAGGAAATAGAACAGTCAACTGCAATTTGACTGAGTTGGCTATTTTTGTAACCAAGGCCATTACTATGCCTGAAAAGAGATGTTGATATTAGCATGCTTATTTTTATTCCATTTATTATATTCATGATAAAGGATAAAAATAGGTTTTCTAAGATGCATGGGTGAGTATAATTTTATTCCTATTTTTAGGAATGGTATGGAAGGATAATTTGGCTATATATTGTGTGCATTGGAAAAGCATTACACAAGATGAGGACTTTTAGACACAATTGTGTATGGGAGAGTGTTGAAGCATATTTTAGAGTCCAGTTTTGCCTTTTGAATGAGAGATTGATTTCTTCCTTTCCAATTATTTTCAGCCTTGTGTATACTTTATTATTTCTTGTGAATGTCAAAATTGCAGAAAGGGATTATATTAATGAAGTAGTAGATTGGAGGAAAAAGTTTCCTGAAGAAGAAAGAAGAATTGATCTAGACAAGAAAACAATCTTAACTTGTACACTGGAAAGGACTGAACAAGAGGACAATACTTAGTAATTTTTGCATAATATTAGTGTGCAGGGGAGAATGTTTATCTTAGGTCAACTTATTGTTGTGAATCCATTAAACCCTCAATACATACAACTTGGGGCAATTTTTTGCCTTAAATCCGCCATCTTGAGGCCAAAAATTAGGATTTAAAGTTATAGTTCAGTTTTTTCCTATTTTTGAGCATTAGTTAATTTTAGTCTATTAATTGCATTATGAGTAAGAAAGTTGGAAATTCCTCTAATTTAGGTATGTAGAAGATGCATGGAAATTTTTGTTCCCGTAGGAATAAGCATGCGAACTTACTAAGAATAGCAGGTTCTAGAAAACTGCTAAAAATAGTAATTTCCGCCACCTAAGGTAGATTTAGTCAGAGTTAGCTAGAGTTTACTTGGAAAATAAAGTTGGGAGTTGTTTTCCTATTTAGGAAACATTGTAATTCATTATTTTCTTGTGGAGTTCATAATATTTGCAGCATATCTGGTTTGTTCTTAATTTGGCTACATTAACAAGTTGGGTATGTCACCCCCGATTTTTAATTCATTTAAATTCATATTTTTACCCCAAAAACCATGATTAGGATGCACCAATAAGGAACGTGCCTGGATACTAGAGACTCACCTCAACAATAGGTGTACCCATAGACCTACAGTGTTTCCATTGTATCTATAAAAGAGAGATATCAAAAGCAAGATTAGAAAACATTCAGTCATCTCTCTACAGGGTGCACTTTTGAAAGATAATAGATACCCCATGTTACCATGGAACACAACCTACAAAAATAATCTCTCCTACGGGTGTCTAGGAGCCATTTCGCATGCTCATTTAGAAATATGTTTCCTAACCTTTACCAAGTGTTTTAAAAAAGAAAACTTGTATGAAATTACATTCCAAATACCATTTGTGGTTATAGTTCTCAAATTTTCTCATCTAAGCTTGTAATCATTCATAAAACACATCTGGTGAGCATAAATAACACTCAAAAGAAGTTTTTCTAGATGTGAAGTGTTCAACACCTTGTTACGATTTTTAAATGACGTAGGAGGAAAGAGAATAAGTTTACCAGAAATGTTTTTGGTAAACGAGAAAATAAATGAAATAAAACTTAGTGTTTAATACTCAATCATTCCTAGTATGCCTTGATTTGGAACCTCAGTAAGATACCAATTTTCATGCCCACTATTTTTGACCCATAAACCTAACTAGAATACTGGTAAAATTTGGGATAATGTTTTTTGTTTAGAATACTAATTAATTATCAAAGGGTTAGTACCTAGTTAAGTCCTCTTTCCAAATAATTAAATATCGTAGGGAATATTATCATGATTCAACTTTGAAAGGTGCAAAGGTGAATTACAATGAGCAACTCCATGTCCTAAAAGCTTGGTTATGATAAAATAAAAGATAGGTAAACTTAGAATCGCAGAAAGATCCTTTAGGTTTGATTTAGCTTCCATAATAACCATAAATGACACAAAAGAGTAGGGTAGGATAAATCATACTAGATTATATGTGATTTATACCATCTAGGGATGCACCCTTGAATTTGAATTTTCCTTAGGTGATAATTAAGTGATAACACTCATTCCCTTGACCGAAGGCTCGAGCCATGCCAAAAAAAGGTTTAAAGTTAAATTTTTTTAATCATAATTTGAATAAATTAAACCAAAGATGTGTCTATGAAGCAAAAATACTATCAAACATGTTTAATACACCAAATATCATTGTGGTATGATACCAAAGGGATATATCTTGCACCCTTGTGACAAACAATGCCGGCTAAATATCTAATTTAGCTGTAATATTTGAAGCTAATTTTCCCAAGTTGATAATTGGGTAGATCTATAAATGTTTATGATGATAGTAATACAAAAATGTAGAGAAATAACTAAACAATAATTTTCTCAGAAAATTCAAACTAAATGCAAAGCCATTATGATGCAGAGCTATATAAAAGTTCATTAATTTATCACTTCAAAATAATCTATCTTAGTCATTTTGTATATTATCTTGTTTCAGAGATCATATTCAAGAATTTCAAATAGACAAACTTGCAAGTTAAGACCTTCAATAAATTTCTTTTTCCACAAAAAATATACTTTATTTCACTTACCTTATAACATGAAAAATTATCTACTTTGACTTACCCATTTGAAGGAAACTCTCAATTATTCTTAGTCTCTTCAAATTGCCTCCACTATCTTACCTTGATCCTAGTTGCATATTAATCAAATATTTATTTTTTAGCTCCAATACTTCCTTACCTCTCTGTTCCATGTCTCTAATATCCACTCCTTATAATACAACTCATTAGATAGCTTATAATAAAGATACTTAACATTGTCCACAATGGTTACTCCCAACTAACTCAAAGGTTTATTAAGGATAAGAGGTGGAAACTTTCATGGTTGAAAGAAAATAGTTATACCCACAAAAAATTGGAGAAATATCCAAATAAATTTTGTAGAAAGTGAGATGAGGGTGTAATTGTGTATCCCAACTCCTTTTGAATCTTTGTTAACCACCTTCCTTCTCCCTTAGTCTCCCTAGCTCTTTATTAGGTCTATTACTCACATTTTTTATTTAAAAATGTCCTCTTCCAAACTTCGTGGTGCATTCAATACTCTTCTAGGCACCAATTAGCTTGTTCTTATTGTGGCCAAAGTTTCATGATCAACACTCAAGTAGAAAAATGTAGTTCCTTTGCTATTGTGTCATTCTTATTAGGCCTAAAATGTGTTCTATCCCTTGGGACAGTAGATGGTCTGTAGTAACTCAAATTCCTAGAAATGAAACAATTTTTTTTGGTAAATCCTTTAGAATACCTCCTAACCAAAATTTCTACAAAATTTGAGACTTTTATTTCCTTGATTGAGTTTTCGAATCACAAGCCCTAGGTTGAACCCTGAATGTAGGTGCTTTTACACTTGGTAAGGGAGAAATTGTTACGTTTTTTCGTCATGCAAAAAAGCTCAAACTAGTGGTGGAGAGGGATCTCACCATGTTAACCAAATGCTACACCAACACAACCCCACACGATGGAGCTAGATCAACCACGTTATCCCTCAGCCCACTATGCATTCACCAAATTAGGTCCAACAACATTAGGAGACAAAAAAATTAGGCATTCCCGAGAGATCACCCATCCAAGTACTACTCCAGGTCAGGAGGTCTTAGCTACCTGACTCTCATACCATGTTACAATTTTTTGTCACACCAAAAGATCAAAATAGTGGTGGAGAGGGATCTCATCATGTTAACTAGTTGCTACGCCAACAAAAATGACTATAACTTGCACAAAATTTTGAATAAAAGGCTAAAATTTATACCTTTGCTCTTTTTAAACATCTTTTCAGGAATTTCCTTACTAGTAACCTCTGTGACACCTCCTAGCTATGTACATTTCTTTCATGTGTATCATTTATGTTTCTTAGGGTGGGTTTTAGAGTCTTAAGTGAGTATGATTATGAAATGGGTCACCTTTCTACCTAGTCCACCTCTGTATGAGCATGAAAGTTACTAAGGTCCTCAAGTATTCCTCCTTTTAACTATATCTTCCACATTTATATGAAATTAGTATTATATAGGGGACCTCCCAACTTGAAACCCTCTAGTTGATTTTTCATTATGGATAACTTTCTCGTGTACCTATTATTCTATAAGAATAAATCTCCACATGCACCTAAATATGGTCCTTATGCACTTCATACTCATATAATCAACCGTGATATTCAATGGTTTACATCAAAATTATTAAGAGGACACCTCAATTAGTCATAATGGTTCAACATATACTAAACCCTACTCTTTAAGAGATACACATTCCCAATATAAGTTATATAGTCTTCAAATGCATGAATGATGACAAAAATGACTCCCTAATAGTTCTAAAATCCTTCAATTTTTCCATCACTGAGCCTAAATTTTTTTTACCACAACTTACTCACAATAATCTTATTCATTTTTTTCAATGCATGTATTCCTCTCTTTAACACAATCAGTCACAAAAATGCAATCACACAAGGATCTCTGTCTTATGCGTAATTTATCATTTCAAAAAGTAGGCATAAAATCCAACACTCTTTATTAATATAAGAAAAACATATAGAAATGTTATACCAAGAATGTATATATCTGAAAAACACATTTTCCATACCCTCCTTAAAGATTTTATGATTTGCATTCAAATGTGAATGGAGAAAACAATTACAAACATGATGTTTATACTCCTTTATAAGGCAGTTACATGTTGAGTTGTGACTCTTGAACTTTTTTCTGACATTTCACCTTCTTATTCACCCTCTTAGGTCATTTCTTATTGCTTCAAATATGTAAATAACATATTAACTTGACCTTAAAAATATCTTAACCTATTAAATCCTTCAGGAAGACAATTGCAAACACGAGGAGGTGGCTTGCACACAACACTAGAACAAATCAAGTTATTAATTCTAACCAAAATAGGCTTTAAGACTTTGACTTGCACTTTTTCGAGGGAAAGTGAATATTTTGAATTTTTAAAGGTCAAGGAAGCATCTAACACACCTAAATAACACCTAATGACGTATAGAACATCAATAACATACTTTTAAGAAAACATCTAATAATCATACGCCTCATTTATAAGGCAGAGATGATGTTACTGCATCTTACTCCAAGGGTAGGAAATATTGCACTCCGGTGCTCTAGTTTCTTCTTCTTCTTCCAATTTATTGGTGTCTTCATCCTTTCTCTAATCTAATCTTTTCCTTCAGCTTTGTCTATCTACATTTCTTCCATCATATTCTTAGTTTGGTCTTCATGGTTCCCTTCATCTTCATGAGTGAGTTCTTGTAATTGTAAACCTTCTCCACTTCCTCCATCATCACATATACCCTTGTTCTTCGTGCTACTGTTAAACTCTAAATTTTCATGTTTGACTTCATTTTCTTCTTCATACACGTATTTCTTTACTACTACACTCTTATTTATTTTCTCTTCAATCTCCACTATCATATTATTTATTTGAGCTTCTAGATTCTAATTTTTATCCATCTTGGAACTAATTTCTATCTCTTTTACACATGGATTCATTTTGTTTAAATCATTCTACAAATATTCAAGCTCTTCTTACAATTTATTCCAACTCTCATAAACAAACACACTCTCTTGTTCACTTATCTCATCTTGTTCTTGACTTACATTCCCATTTCCTTCATATTATATTTTTAATCTCATTCTTTATCCTACAAACACACATCCACATACATTGTTAGACTCTAAAACTTGAGGATTAGTTTCCCCTTTAGGTTCCTCTTTTCTTGACATTACTTCTTTTTTCTCTCTCTTAAACTATGATTTCTCTATCTCTGCATACAATCTGTCTTCATCATGGTCATCCATCTCAAGAGAAGCTAAAAATTATTCTATCAATTCTTCTCCTTCACACTTATCTTCTTTCAACACCATCTCCATAATCAATTACTTTTCTTGCTTATCCATTCTCCTTTCCACCTGTTTCATTATTCTTTCTTCTTGTCTTATCATTGTCCTTAGCTACTTTCTTTCTCTTTTTCATAATAAATTTAGCTAGCCATTTGGCTCTCTTCTTCATTATTATTCATGTCTCTTGTACTTGATATTATCTCTCCCTTTCAATGAGCATTATCATCTTCCCTATATCGTGTTTCATCTTGGTGATCTCATGTTGGAAGCATATCTCTTATTTTTCCACCTTTCTTATTTCATTTTCCTCTCTCTCTCCTCTTGTTATCTCTTCTTTTACCTTATTAGCTGTATTAATACCTGAACCATATGTACTTATATTTATTATTCATATTCACCATCTATCAAGTCTGATTCATGAGGCCTAATAGCCTTCAACTCTCTTTTTCTGCATTTTTTCATTATTTCCATCATCCTTTTTATCCTTGTCTTTTTCTCTTGTTTCATTATCCTCTCATGTACATTATGTTGGTATCCAAATTGTTTCTCATTTTCAAGATGAGAAGCATCACATATTTCACATGGAGATTAGAGACAGATAGATCATAATGTATGTCATTTTGTAGCTAGAGATGAGATCTAACTGACCCTTTGTCACTCAAATTGTGGAGAGATGGATAACACCTTCATTGAGGATTTGATTTATCCTTGATGCTTTAGGCCGTGCCTTTCGACCAGGGTGAGAGGATCCATTTTTTAACCTGTGTTTGTGAAGGAGAACAAACATATCATTCTTTGCGCAAATCTGAAAGGAGACCCTAAGAAAATATGATCAATGTACCACAATTTAACTCTCACGAGTTGACACTTCTAAAGAATGATGATATTTCCTAGATAGGGCTAAGGTTACTAAAGACATTATGGAATATTGATTGCTTCTGCATATTTTGGTAGTAGAATTTATACATTTGTGGACACACAGGGAAATTAGGTGTAGTTTAAGATGGATTCATTATTTTTGAATAATTTTTTTGGGAGATGAAGCAGGATAATATTGATTATCCAGATCTTTAAGAGACTTCACAAAAATTGGAAAGCTAGATGACTTAAAGATATAGAATAGCTAAGATATTCCTTTAACCAGAAGGTGTGCATCAATAGAGGCCCATATTTTCAAGGTTTCACACAATATCTAAGAATTTAACACGAAGGATCAAGCTAAAGAATCAATAAAACATCAAAGACCCATATTTCCTCATGCCCAAGATACAATCGAAGGCTTACATATAATATTTATCAACAAATGACACTGAAGTGATTTCAAATTGTTTATCTCATCACAAGATGAAAGATATTCTTGAAAATAAATTGCAAATTCCACTAAACTGTCACAGGGACGATATCCTATGTGATTCAGAGGGAATTTAACACAAGATTGCAATAGGAATAAGAAAAAATACTTCCATACATTCTGAAACAAAGAAAACACAAATTTCTCCAATATTGAAACAGATTAACTCAAAATATATTAGATTCATCAGCAAGGGAAAGTTTCTTCAAAGATTCTTAGAGCTTTTCAATGGATGTACCCTCACAACCAACTTGATGTGATTGAAACCTAAAACATAGGAAATTAACAGGTTTTTCAGATTGGTATCTCAGGAAGATGGGTTCTCTCAAATTTTCTCTTAAGAATTCAACCCTAGAACTTTTACAAGAGTATTCTCATTACATTTGTACATTTCACTCTCTCACTCATCTCAATTTTTTCCCCTCCAAAAAAAGAGTATTCGAGGGACCTTTTCTTGTTACCAATTTGTGTCAGATAGAGACATTTAACAAATTCACATCAAAAAGCTACCAGGTGGACCAATTATGAATTGATCACATTTCTCAGACCCTCAACTAATGACTAGGATGTCATGCCTCAACCTTTTTGACAGTCCTTTTAATCATTATGATTCTCTCATGCGAGAAATCCCAGTTTCAATCATTCTATCGAGGCTCTATACAGTTGGATCTAATAGGTAATCCTTTTTTCCCTTGAGGAAATTTTTTTTTAATATTTTGTGCCTGCAACCTCCATCATTTCATATTTCTCTCTCTCTCCTCTGTAACTCTACCCCACATCCATCTTCTCTAGTAATTCATGTCTTTGCAAGTGTCTGAGTAATTCCAATATAAAACTATAAACGTTAATAATTCTTGGACTCACAAATTAAGTTCTAAATCCATTCAATGGAACTTAGTAGATAAAATGACAAGGAATTTAATCAAAATAGATGAAAAATAGTGCGTATTCGCATCTCTAGGAATCTTGGAGTAAAAATGGTGGAAAAACAGGTGAAATGTACAACAACCATTGATTCTTCCCCTTCTCAACTCTATATTAGAGTCATCCACATGTTTCCTTCGCACAACTACAAAGGTCACCTTGGCGCACCTTCAGTATGGTCCTCAAAAGTGGAGACCCCAAACAAGTGTGAGCTCACCCTGTGTCTCAATCTGGCAGAGTTGTTAAAAAAAATGAAGTATTAGTGGAAGGTGCCATGTGTCTAGGGTCCGAAAAAAATTTCCTTGGCCGTTGAAAATTCAAAGAAAGCATGGAGTGAGTGGAAGCCTCCAAACGTCCTCTTGGTACCTCTTCAAAATAAAACTTAGTGGTTTTTTCCCAAATAGGCATGGTCCCTCAATGTTTCCTAGGCCTTAGAAAATTGCTTTGAAATTTTTAACTATAGAGCGGAGCCGGTGGAAGCCTCCATGTGTCCCCTTGGCCCAACTGTTAAGGTGGGACCCTGAGGGGGATCCTCAAATGTGTGTCAGCCCTCCACGTGTCCGTGGTCCACCAAAGATGCACTAGCCACATGAAAAATAAAATGTCTAAGTCTGGGCAAGGTAGTGGAAACCTCCACATGTCTCCCCAATGCAACTCCAAGGTCAAACCAAAAGGTGAATTTTCGGATGAGCATCGGTCCTCCACGTGGACAAGATTTTAGTTAAATCGGGCTTATATTTTAAAAGTGCCATGTTGAGCTGCATCCAACTTGGAAGTGCCATGTTTCCATAGATGCTGAGATGTAAAATTGACACGGAAAAACACATTTGTGAAACCATAAAATGCAGGAAAATCACTATTTGCACCCGAAAATGAATCTTTCTTTAAGGAAAAATATTTTGGAAATGATATAAGGCCCAAATATGATCCAATGAGCCACATATAATCAAATAATACCACGTTTCCATAGATATTTGTGACAAAATTTGACAAGGAAAACAAAATGTGACTGTGGAAAATGGAAGGAAGGGAAAAAACCTGATTTTTCACCCAAGTTACAAATTCTTTCACATGGATAGAGGAACGAAAAAAAAACTCTGGATTTAAAGTGATCCTCAACCAAAGTAATGGACTGATAATGGAAACCAAATGGAGGACATGGTTTTAATGCATCAATACAAGGAGATAGAAAACATGACAGAGCCCGTAAACTGAAGAATTTGAAGGAGAAACTGGGAAAGATCAAATTGAGCACAAACACATTCTTTAACCTATCCTCTTCTCCTTTTTATTGAATTATTCATCCACTATGGAAATCCTATACCCATGGTCCATGTTTCACACTATTCCCTTCACTCATCTTTTTATCCATCTCTTTTCTTCTATTCTTTTCATTGTATCATCCTTTTTCTCCACTATTTGAACTTGTTTTGCTTTATATTCATTATCGAATACCAAATGATGCAGAGATAAGTATAAATTCATTTATTTATCACTTCAAAACAATAAATATCACTCATTTTCGCTATTATTCAGTTCCAAAGTTCATATTCAAGCATTTAAAAGGGTTAAAATTGTAATTTTAAGACCTTGAAGGAAGTTCTTGTTTGAAAAACATCATACTTTTTATCAATTACCTAAAACACACACGCCAAAAACATGCCCATTCTGGGTGATGCTTCCTAGAATTACACTTATGTTTTATGAAATGGATGTTTTCATGGGTATAACAAAATTAATTGGTGAATTGATAACACTAAACCCCATTACAATTTCCAGGTCAAGATTCATTACATCCAGAATGTGTGTTAATGTCCCAGTTGGCTCAACCCCTCAAAATTTTATTAACATACTAACCAGGGATTATGTATGGAAACAAAAATTGTTTTATGAATATTTTCCTATGTATTGCAACAATTGTGGGTGTGTGGGACATGGAAGCTATGGTTGCAAACATACGCAACCCAAAAAAATTATGAAGGAAAACCAAACACAATAAAATGAGGACAATAGTTATGTGTAGAATGGATCAAACATAGCTCTGGTGGAGCATGAGGGGTGACATTAAGATTCATCAAAAGAGATACTTTCAGCCCCTATTTGAAATGAACATATTGCATCCAGATCTGAGAACTCACAGGGACAAAAAAACTAATTAAAAACTGAGGACGGAGGGAGATAATAATCTAAAATTAGAAAACCATAGCTGCAACAGGATTTAACTAGGGAACAACATCTTTGGGAGAGGCTGTTATACATCTCATTTCAAATTCAACGAAGAAAATCCTGCCCAAACCTATTACAAATCCTCCAAAGTGAGCCATTCCAAATCCCAAGGATGAATTTGGTGGGAGATAAATAACTAATGGTTGTAGTGAGAAATCAACCATTGATAAAAAAAAATATTTTGGGGGGTGTTACAAATTATGAAGATTTTATGGTTGATTCGTTGATTTATTCCTTGGAGAGGAAATATGAGGAGCTAAAAAAATTGGAAATACAAGTTGGCACCACCTTTAATTATATTTCTACCAAGGTGAGGTGTCCCCACCCAAATATTTTTTCTGACAAAGTATTCACTGTTTACACTGAGAATTTGGGGAAGGTGGAAATATTTGTCCCAAAATAATCTGATGATAGATGGAAAATTCCAAAGAAAAAATCTCTGCATTTCGTTCATCCTACCATGAACCAAAGTTGAGGTAGAAAAATTTCATCGTGATTCATTCTCTCGGCTAACTTAGGATCTTAACAGTTTTCATTGGTTCTAGGAAATTCCTATTTTAGTCTTTATTCTGCAGTCATTTTTCAGCTGTTTGTTTTTTTAGATCGGGTAGTTGTTTTGACGCTACATTTCGGGCTTTTTCTGGATTTTTGTGGCAATTTTTCCATTGCTTTTGTGCTTCAATTTCCTTCCTGGCTTCTAGGCCTTTTTCTGTGTGTATTCTTCACATTGTATCCATTTTTTTAGTCTCTCTATTTTCTAGAGTGTGATCCCCTTCAAAACCATTTACGATTAATAAAATAACCTTATAACATGCCAAATAATCTACTTACAGTAACCCATTTCAAGGAAACTCTCAATTATTCTTAGTCTCTTTAATTTACTTCCACTAGCTTTCATTGATCCTAGTTCCATATCAGTTAAATATTCATTCTGTATCTCTAAGAATCCCTCACCTCTCTTTTCCCTATCTCACATGTCCACTCTACATAATACCACTCATTAAATAAATTAAAATAAAGAAACTTAACAATATCCAAAATGATTACTCCCAACTAACTAAAAGTCTCTTTAAGAATAAGAGGTGGAAACTTTCATAGTTGAAAAAAACTTGTTAGACACAAAACAAATGCGAGACATATCCAAATACCTTCTTTACCTATTAAGGTGATTGTGCAATTGTGTATCCCATATCGTTTTTAATCTCTCTTAACAATCTTCCTTCTCCCTTAGTCTCCCTATCTCTTTATTAGGTCAATTTCCACACATTTTTTAAATAAAAAAATGTCCTCTTCCAAACTTCATGGTGCATTGAATACTCTTTTAGGAACCCATTATCCTTTTCTAACTATGGCCAAAGTTTCATCATCAGCACTCAAGTAGAAAATGGTAACTCCTTTTTTATTGTGCCCTTTTACTATCCCTAAAATGTGTTTTATCCCCTCGGACA
Organism: Taxus chinensis; assembly: GCA_019776745.2. Taxonomy (NCBI): domain Eukaryota; kingdom Viridiplantae; phylum Streptophyta; class Pinopsida; order Cupressales; family Taxaceae; genus Taxus; species Taxus chinensis. The sequence continues at coordinate 823,614,504 of CM034147.1, forward strand.
ATAGTATTTTAGCTATAACTCAAATTCCTACCAATGAAAGAAACAATTTATTTGTAAATCCTTTAGACAACATCCTAACAATAATTTTTACAAAAAATTAGACATTAATTATTTTGTTTGAGTCTTCGAATCAAAAACCCTAGGTATAACCCTGGTTGTAGCTTCATTTCCACCTGGTAAGGGAGAAAAGACTATAACTTCCCCAAAATTATGAATCAAAGACTAAAATTTATACCTTGGCTCTGTCTTAATTTCCTCTAAAGTATTTCCTTACAATTAACCTCTGTGACACCTCCTAACTATGCATATGTTTTCATGTGCATCTTTTCTGCTTCTTAGGGACATGATTCTAGAGTCTTAATATAGTATGTTGATGAAATGAGTCTCCTTTCAATCGAACGCACCTATGTTTGAGTATGAAAGGGCATGAGGGCCTCAAATATTCTTCCTTCTCCCTATATATTCCATATTTACGTGAAATCATTGTTATATAGGTGACCTCCCAATTTGAAACCCTCAATTTGATTTGGAGACAATGCATAACTTTCTCATGTACATATTAGTGTATAAAACTCAATCTCCACAAGTACATCAATATGGTCCTTATGCACTTCATAATCACATAATCAACCATGTTATTAAATGGTGTAGATAAAAATTGTTAATAGGACATCTCAGTCAGTTAGAGTGGTTCTAAATACACCAAACCCTATTCTTTAAGAGACAGACATTCCCCAAACAAGTTTTATAGTCTTTAAATGTATGAATGATGAAAAAATGAATCCTTATCAGTTCTAAAATCCTTCACTGTTGCTAGCATCGAGCCTACCTGACATTTTCCACAACTTACAACAACCTTATTCCTTTTTGTCAATGCAAGTATTCTTCTCTTTTACACAATCACTCCCTAACATGTAACCACACAAGGATTTATGTCTTACAAGTAATGTATCAGTTCAAAAAGTAAACATAACATCTGAAACTAAATGTTAAAACAAGAAAAGCAAAGAAAAATGCTATACCAAGAATGTATATATCAGAAAAAACACATTTTCCATACCCTCCTTGAAGTTTCTATGATTTCCATTTGAATGTTACTCATTCTTACATTTACAAACAAGGTAGTTACTCATTGATTTATGACTCTTGAACTTTATTATTTTCATTTTTGTGACCTTTCACCTTCCTATTCAGCCTCTTAGGAAACTTGTTCTTGCTTAAAATTTGTAAACAACATATGACCTTGATCTTATAACTCTTGTAACCTATTTTCTTCTTTAGGAAGACCATTAAAACATAAGGAGGTTTCTTACACACAACTCTACCAAAAATCAACTTATTCATTTTAACAAAAATAGGCCTTTAAGACTTTGACTTGCACTTTTTGGAGGGAAAGTGATTATTTTGAATTTTAAAAGGCCAATGAACCATCTAACACACCTAAACAACACCTAGTGACCTATAGAACTTCACTACTTTCAATAACAAATATAATGATAACATATCTTATTTATATGGCGGAGATGATGCTCCTACATCATATTATCATCACACTAATTTTCAAGATTTTTTTTTATAATGTCATTTTCTCACAGCACTAAACATCAAAATGGTTATGTTAGGCATGGAAATGTTTTCTGTATACTTAACCAAGGAACAAATTTAGCTAAACTATTAATACATCGTTACAAAGTGGGCATGGGTCTAATAAAACCTATCCAAATGAAACCATGCAAATTTCACTAATTAAAAACACAAGTTATCATCTAATTTATAATAAATATCAACATAAAATCCCAACTTAGATTTAAATAAACCCAAATCAATCCTTATAGATTCCCACATAAGTGAAAAATCCTAGGATAAATTCAGAGCCCTTGGTTGTAATCTATCACCACTGTAGATACGCATAAAACCATATTTACTTTTTTAACATTTTTATCTCTTCATATTTTCATCCATTTTCCAAACTTATCCTTCTTTAGTTTGTTTATTTTGTAGGTCAGGGAGCTCAATTGGAGACATTTATTCCTTTGGAATGGATTTATTTTATTTTTCTTTTCTTTGTATCTCTATTTTGTTCATTTACAGTGTAGGCACATTTAATAATATATACATGTGTGTGTGTGTGTGTGTGTGTGTGTGTGTGTGTGTGTGTGTGTGTGTGTGTGTGTGTGTGTGTGTGTGTGTGTAATAAGTAAATTTTTTTTTTTTTAACATATGTCCCAAATTGGGGCTTTGTAGCCTATTCATAGGGGAGTAAGGGAGGAAGAACATGGCCTACAGAATGGGAAGGGGGAAAAGGATGGCGTCAAAGGCAGGGGTGAGGATGAGTGGCCATAGGTAAAGGAAGGTTGCATGGTCACATGCAGCATGGGAGCAAAAACGTAGGCTAGGAAGTGGTGCAAATGATATTAGGGATTAGGTATTGTCTATATTGTAGCTTTCTATTGGGGGCTGGCCCTGGTAAGTTAATGTAGTTTGATTTTATTTTTTTAATATATATATATATATATATTCAAAAGTCTATATTTCAAATCAAAAAGACTAAATAAAAATCTCAAAATTTGAGCATTTCCTTAAAATGAAACCACCTCAAAAAAGTCTTGAAAGAGATTTATTTTTCATAAGGATCATACAAGATACTTTCTTTAATGAAACCACCTCAAAAAAGTCTTGAAAGAGATCTAAACTCTTCTATGGCCAAGCTCCAAAAAATCACAAGATGAAGGGTCGATTTACATACCAACCTACAAGCATCATTACATGCCATGTCTCCGAAGAGAGAATAATCTAGCCTCCCCCAAGACCATGGGAAAGAGGGGTATCATGTTACTCAAATATTCCAAGATAAAAAAAACATTCAGGAAACTCAAAACAATGATAAATAAGGAAACCAAAGAAAATTCCAACATCAAAATTCACAAGAAAACAAGAAAATTAATGGAAATAGGAAAATGAGAGAGGGATCAAAACATATGCCAAAGTATCAAGAATGATAGAGAAAAATTCCAACCTACAAATTTATCTATAAGTATCCATCATTATCATCCAACCCTTATTCCTCCACTTCTCCTCCTAACCAAGTATTTTCAAGCCTTCTAAGCTTCCTTGGCAAGGATAGGTGGAAATTCCCAAACCAAATGGGAATGCATATAACTTCCCTGAAATAAGGGAGAATCAAAAAAACATTCATCACTTCCCTAAGAATCCATGCGAAAATTTATCCCCTCCAATTCCCAAAACAAAAATAAATCAAACCAAATGGAGAGAAATAAATAGCCTACAAACCCCAAATGAAATCAATTTTTTTAACTACTGCAAAAAATCTAAAATCATACACATATAAAAATAATAATAAACTAAAAGAACATAAGAACTGATTCATAGTTCATTCATCTATAACAAGACACAAATATCCAAGATCTTGAATCCACTAGCTCCCAAATCAAATCCTCTAAAACTCCTTCCTAAATATTTCCAATGCAAAAATTCCCTAAAACTAAAAAATTATGGAAGATATAGAAAAAATCCAAAATCACAAAACCATGGGAGGGTGACATGTGTCACCCTTCCAACTAAGAAACCATCCAAGTCACCCATTTCATTTTCCAAGTTACATCTAAATAATACATTAAAGGAGAAAAAATCCAAACTAGCCCCCAAAGTGTACAAAACAAACTCAAGGTCACCCATGTGAGAAAAGCATCAAAATATTTGATGGTGAATTGAGAGAGGGTGGAGTGAGAAACATTATTTTTGGGTTCACAAAAAACCTCCCCCACCCATAATTTAGGTCATATAGACCATTGTTAAGGTAAGGGAGACCCTTCCCTTTACATATATGCCTTTAAAAATGCCGTTTTTGATCAAATTAGGTATTTGAGAGTTGAGTGTGATAAATATTATGAGAAATGGTGCCAAAAAAAATGATTATTAAATCTCAAGTCATTGCAAAACATGTGTAAGAAAAATAAAACACTCTAAAAAATGAATCGTTAAAAATGACCACATCAGCACAAATCACTCCCGATTAAGTGAGAAATAAATTAGAATTAATTTTACCATGGTGCTCAAGGGAAAGAGGGTAATAAAATGATTTAATGCAAATTAAATACAATGATAAACCAAAACCCTCCAAATATAAGTAGTGACAAAAATACCACAAGGTGAGAAAGAGGGATGTGGCAAGACATATTAGGCATCTTTGGTAGTGCTAGGACTGAGCCCCATGTTCACCAAGTGGTATAACCTACAATCCTAAAAACTCAAGAAAAACCTCAAATATGCTTTACATAATAAAATATCAACATCAATCATTATGAAAATCAACTATACTATAACATCTAAGTAATATTACACCACATTTATCTATCAACGATGTATAAAATCATGATATAGTATTAACAATATATAAACCATGATCAAGATAATCCTTACAATCCATATAATCAAAACATCATAATACCATTATCTCTAAATCAACGTGAAATGTCCATAATCATGAATATCAAATAGTGTCTCAATAGTTCCCTGTCAGAATAAGAATGTCATATATCATATGATGATGATAGTAGTAATAACTAATCAAAATATAACATATTCAAGTGTTAAATGTCTCAAATGTGACATCAAACTGATTAGACAATCAAACAAATCATAGGAAGAGAGAGAAAAATTGGTGGGCACTACACATTAATACATATCAATAAAAACTATCTATTATCTTGTTCACTGTAAACCATAAAACATTTGTTATTTTTAGTTAGATAATATTTTCACAATCTATAAGAACTAGATTCATTTCAAGGTTAATCTATGTAAGATTTATATCACACTTTATGATTCATTAATAATATTGCAAATGGATAAAAGTGCAAATTTAGGTTCCTTTTACATTTCCGTAAATAAATGTAGCATATTCATACTCAATAAATTATTTTTCTAATATGTTGTTTTCCTTAATACCACATACATCATTTCCCATCCTGGGTTCATAAAATAAATGCTTTAGTAGGTGGTCGAAGTCCAAATGTGAAAATTGGAAAAGACCAGTTAATAAAAAAATTAATTGAACACATTTTATATGTTATTTATAAGATTTGGAAAAAAACAATTAAGAAATTTAATGATATTTCGGACACCCATAACGAAAAAAAATGATTTTCTAAAATTATTACTCTAATCATCATCAAATTTTAGAGAAATATCATGGCAACTTTAACTAAATATATTTCTATTGTTAGATTGTCCTAATTGACAACAAATCTCAAAATAAAATAAATAAGACAAACCAAAATTTACTTAATACCTTTATACGAATGATTAAATAAACTTATATTAAATATAAATAATCATAATTAAATATATTATCTCTTTTTATAAAAAATCTAAATAATCATAATTAAATATTTTCAATAATTTTTTTTTGAAACTTGGCAACTCATAGATCATCATATTCCACATTTGAGGTGGGCAGACTTCTTTAGCTAAGTGGCCAAGGATTGAGGGGTTTTGATTCCGTAAAATTCACACAAGGCATGATCCTGACCTCATCCCTTGTTATAGTATCTCCTGAATTTTTTTTCATTGATAATTGAACCCTCGTGGGCTCATTAAGAGCCAAACATATTTCACCCTTGAGTAAAACATCTTTCAATATTGAGCAATACATTTTTTTAATTTAATTTAATCTATCTATATTACATTACAATTTTATTTATATTCCTTATTTTTTAATTTTAAATACTTAATAAAATTCATAATATAAGTAACATTTCTATATGAGCCGACTTAATGCTTATTTCAATAATTCTAGACATATTCTATTGAATCTAGACTCCAGTATTACAAGTTTTCTTAGAAATCTATCACCCTTTTTGCGTATATTGGATTAATTTTTTTATTTATAATGGATTATGTTATTATTATTATTTGATTCTCTTAGCAGTAATATTGGATTGCAATATTGTTATTATAGGACTAATAGGATTTCCAATTTTGCTAGTATTGGATTCCAATTTTGCTATTATTGGATTCCAATATTGCTATTATTGGATTCCAATTTCTCTAGTATTAAATTACACTGTTGTTATTATTGGATTCCAATTTATTTATTTTTAGATTCTCATGAATTTGGAAAAATCATGTTGGGATTATGTAAAGTTAATGCCCACTAACTAATAAAAGACATGAGCATGTTGTATTAAAATAATAAAAACTGTAAAATAAATTCATGCAAATGCAAGTTCAAAGTGTCGGCATCACACTTTGACTAGGTCAAGATCGCACTTTCCTTGCACTTTGAAAGTTTAAACATTGATGTAAGGTTAGCAGATGCTCACTATTACAAGGCATGAACCCCTTAGATTAAAATAAAAAATAAAAACTAACAAGAAATTCATGCAAAAGCAATTTCAAAGTGCGAGACTCACACTTTCAAATTGGGAGACTCACACTTTCAAAGTGCAAGCCTCACAATTTCAAAGTGTGAGACTTGATAGTTTGAGCTTCACATTCTCAAAGTGTGAGGCTAGAACATTCAAACTGTGAGGCTCATACTTTGAAATTTATGTGCATCCTTGATATTGGTATTGAACTAAATTACAATAAAATTATGTCATCACCCAAAAATATACCATATTTGTTATGATGTATCATATTTTTAATGTTGCGTCATTGTTATGTTAAATTTTTATCATGAAAAATTGAAATATCTCATAAGCGAGTAATGTAAACCTTCCCTGTGACCAATCTGTAGAAATTAATCTGATCTAATACAAAGAATCCATGAAATAGATACACAGACAATAATTGAAATCAACAACTCTATATTATATTTTCATTAATTCACTATTTCAATACACTCCATTATATAGGAGATGTAAAATAACAATCCTTACAACAACATTTGTCTTCATATACAACCATACACCCATATGGTTTCAACATCTCACCAATATAATAATAAAACAATACTAATTGTTTTATTATTCTAACTTACTAACTTACCACATACTAACCACATTTTACATTTACTATTTACATTTACATAGTAAATGTACTTTCACTAATTTACCATAATAATAATTACACATGTAATTATTATTCACCCATACAAATGGAGTACTAATATATATTTCCTAACATTCCCCCCCTTAGTGCGAACATGGGAAAACCTGCTTTGTAGTGCAACGTGCCGCTATGTAGCATGCTCATGATCTGGATGGTTTCAAGGACAATACCAACAACCTCTGGATGGTTTTCCAAGTGGTTAACCAACAACCACACAACAGATGGTTTTTGAGGACAGTACCAACAACCTCTGGATAGTTTTTCTGGATAACTAACAACCACAATATCATGATGATGCAGTAGTATCAACAACTCTCATCACTATCTCACTGCAGGGTGTGAGCCTTGATAGTTTGAGCTTCCACTTATTCAATCATGAACACTGTAAACAGGAACACTGATACTGGAACTCTGAAAAATATGACAAGAAGCACACGACACAAGCTGAAAGCAAATACACCACAAAAAATGTCACCAAACCATCTATGCGGCCCCGTCGTTGGCGACTGACGAGAGGTCGCTGAATGACCTCCAACCTCCGTTTGCCTCCATCCTCTAGTAAATTCACTTAGTATAGAAATTCTTCATAATTATAGTCAATTTCATTTGTTATTTGTTCATCTCTAGTTTCCCATTCTACAATTTTGCTTACATATGTAGGTGCTTTTTCATTTCCATCTACTATCCTCCATAGATTTTTATTCATTAACTGCATCTGAATTTTTACTCTCCATGTATGGAATTTCAACCCATTAAATTTATCTAATGGTGTATCCATTTTGCTGAATCTAAATATCCAAAACAAATTGAATGTAGATTTGAATTACCTTTGATTCTCTGATTTCTTAAAAAAAAACAGCAGTGATCAATGTGCTGTATAATAAATTGCACGTTTCTCCCAAACCACGAACTGGGTTTTGCTGAAATTTCTACTGTAGCTTCCTGTATAACATATCGTTCCACACGCAAAATTTTGAAGAAACCCAGATCACAAAACAAAAGTTACGAGATCATCTTCGAGACAGATTTAACCTGCTCTGGTACCAAATGTAGAAATTAATCTGATCTAATACAAAGAATCCATGAAATAGATACACAGACAATAATTGAAATCAACAACTCTATATTATATTTTCATTAATTCACTATTTCAATACACTCCATTATATAGGAGATGTAAAATAACAATCCTTACAACAACATTTGTCTTCATATACAACCATACACCCATATGGTTTCAACATCTCACCAATATAATAATAAAACAATACTAATTGTTTTATTATTCTAACTTACTAACTTACCACATACTAACCACATTTTACATTTACTATTTACATTTACATAGTAAATGTACTTTCACTAATTTACCATAATAATAATTACACATGTAATTATTATTCACCCATACAAATGGAGCACTAATATATATTTCCTAACACAATCTCTGACTATGGTAATTCCATCATGTCCAAGAGGGACATGCTAAATATAATTTTAAAGTTTGTTTCATGTTTAGGTATAATGGTGAGAAGCAATACATAGATTCATTTTGATTCACTTTGAAGGAACTGCTATCGGAGGCCTAAAATGAATTTTTTAAAACCTTTTGTACATGCAGAGAACCTCTCGGGTATCTAAAAAGAAATTATAATGTCTCCAAGTATTTTATAAAAGAGTTATATAACCATCTAAGGCTGTATAGAAAATTGATGCAAGAAAATCAAGCTTTAGGAACAAGTTATGTGAAACTGGGTCTTTATGGGCAAGGTATTTAGAAATGCATGTTATGAAAAACATAGTCACCTTTTTTGAAGAGTTTTAGGATTTTCATAAAGAGTTATAATATCATATCCCAAGTATTGGAAAGATAAAAAATAATATTTCTTGATGTAATAATCAAGGAAATATATTGGGTACATTGAGATGGAGAAAATTTTCTAGTAGTTCCACACAAAGGTCCTTGTACAATCCATAACTTTCCCGAAGACTCATGTCAATATTCATGGGCCTAAAAAATCTCAAATGAAATCATATTTAGTGATATTCATGACCCATATGATGTGTTATTCATTGGTGACTACAAACTCTTCTAATCACTCAGTCTACCAGTGCATCACTTGAGGAAAATTTTAAAATATGGGTAAATGTTGATGAAGACTTCATTTTGAGGAGATCTAAATAAACTCTCATTAAATGCATTGGCCCTGTTCTTTAAATATTCATAAATTTGATAATGAAATTTCATTAAAATGTACTCTCAGGGTGAAGAAAACAAATTTTTAGTGACCTTGGCATTTCGAGACGCACATCAGCAAACTCCATGACCCGCACCCCATAGATGCTCATTTCAATCCCTAAGACACCCAAAAAAAATATTGCAGTCTCACATGAAAACAAATTATCTTCACCTGAAATGAATTTTTGTCTCCTGACAATACATTTTAGGCATCTAGGAGGATCTAGACGTGTGATAGTAATGTGTAGATGTTAAACAATAAAGTGAATACAAGTGTCATGAATGCCTAAGAGACCCAATAATGTATTTTTGTGGACCCTAAAGTATGAAAAAATGTAAAGTAAATCAATGTGTAGACATATGAACAAAGAATGTAGTTGCGCATCTAAAAGATGATGTGACACATTAAAAACTATTTTGAGCAACCCAGAGATGCTATCGTATAATAAGAAGATAAAATTGGGTATTTACATGGTAAAGGAAGGTCAAAGGTCAGAAGATAAAAAGGAACATCAAAGGTAGTGATGGAAATTTAAAGGTCAACAGTCATGAACGAATTTGAAAGGGTCATGTGGGGGAGATGAAAGGGTATTCCTAGAACTATAAATATGAATGATACCCCCATTTCAAAGGATGAGTAATTCTTGTTTACTAGATCACATTATCTTTCTAGAAATAAATTCATTCATTTCCTCTGTTTCTTTTCTACTACTATTTTATCTCCATCTCAACCTTTACTCCATGAGCATTGTAAATTACGTAAACATGATGCAATAAAACTTTGTGTTTCTTGTTGATTTTTGACTCTTTGTTTATGAATGGTTTCTTCTCAATGATGCAAGTGAGAGAGTTTGATTTTAATAAAATGAAATCTACTACACCATTCATTGTTTAAAATCCATTTCCTTTTTCAAGCTCCTATCTTCCTTTCAAAACAAGTTTCATCCATTTTATTTGATACAAGCAATAGCCACAGGTTTAGGGAATTATTCCTATGTGATCCTCGATCTTCACGCCACCCTAGAAAATAGTTTAGATTGTTTTATTTTTATTTTTTTTAATAAATGTATATTCACCATTCAAGTAGAGGGACTTAGTACCACACACTTTTTTTTGAGAACACACTAATGTTACTGACTCAAATAACTATTTTTGTAACATGTGTAAAAAAATGTATTATGTAAAGGATATCAACTTGATGCGTATTGTCGCGTATTAAAAAAAATAAACAACATCCTTGATAGTATCTTTAAATCAATAAACACCCTATGAGGTTGACATGTATGATACAATAATTCTCATTTTCATCTTCTTGTCAATAAAATCTACAAATGCTACTTGAGCATCCATGTCTTGGCCAACTAGAGGAACTTATTTCATTTCCATGAAGTAAATATGATCAATGGTAGTAGAGAAAGAAAAACCAAGAGATTTACCAAAGTTTACATGCATAATGTTGTCAGAGGCCCAAAGTCAATAATGCAATTATTCAATTTGTACCCATTGACCAACAAGGTCAGATACAAAGGTTCTATCATCCCGAACATGGAGGATGTAAAAGAAATACAATTATGATAAGGAGTGGGAGGTATTTCCATGGTAGAATAATTTTTGGAACATGAAACAAAAAGTACTTACTTCGATAAACTGGACTAGCTTATAGAATTTCTTAGGATGGGTTTTCACAGTACTCATACTCATAAATATGAATTTTGTATTTTTTTAATGTTCAATGATATCAAAGGGGGTAGGAGTCGTAAGCACATTAGGGAATATGGAAGAATTGACAAGGGTAGGTTTGTTATTTTAAGGATCCATAGAAATAGACACTAATTTATAAAAAAATTTGAATAAGAGGTACCTGAAGAGGAAGAAGGGCTCGTAACTGAGATGGTCTCTTGCTTCCTCTTGGATTATCCCGTGCGAAGAGGAAATCAATTATCCTCCTTTAATTTTTTTTCATAGATTTTCCACTTGAGGATATAAATACTTATCTTGGGAAGAAGAAGAAGATCCTTATTTCTCCATTTGTGATTCAGTGAACATTGCACATTATTAATTATCTATTAATTCTTCCAAATATTCATCAGGTGATAATTCAAAATACCCAATCCTATCGCATTATTTGTATTCTTTCTCTTCAATTTTTGATTCAAAAATTTATTCTCCTTCATCTTCACTAGTCCCACATATTGCATTCGTTTGTAGGGCTTCCAAAGCGATCCTTTTAGGTGCCCCTGAAATCAATTTTTTGTTTCATTTTTTGTGTGATGCATGTTGAGAAACTTCCTTCTTCAAGATTTTCAAGTCATTCACCAATTTTTTTAAAAATGGATCAAATTTTTCATCTTTGGAACTGTAGGCCTTATCATTTATTGAATGGTTCTTGATTTTTTCTGACATGATGAGGTAATATTCCAATCCAATGGAAAGTTCTTGAGATTTTTCTAGATTATTTGGTTGAAATATTTGTAGTATGAAACTAACTTCAAGAATTCAGGCACTCACGAATAAGCTTTTATGATTATCCATAATAGGATGAACATCAACATAAATGTTAATGATTAACTTATTTAATTTTTCTACAAAATATCTCATGGAATTTTGTGATTCTTTCTTCATCATAGTTAGTTGAGAAAGGATTGCTTGTGTTTCTTTTATATTCTTCGATATTTTTTCAAAATTAATTTTGATACGATGCAAATTATTAATTTAGCATGATGGTAAGTACTAAAACTACTCCATGGCAGAATCTTGTAATGTTTCCATGAATAACCACACAGAAAAATATTTGTGTTACACTCCAAGGATTTCATAGGATATGATGAAAGTTGTAATATGGTCATTAGGTCATTGCTTTCCATCTCCAATCAATTTTGGGAAGATATTCCTTGATCCTTTTGGAAGTTCATGAAGTTCTGGATCTAAGGCCAATAGAATAGTATTTTTTCCCCATGGAATAGGTGCAACCATTTCTTCCTCTTCTTCTTTACCTGGTTCTTCTTTTATTTTATTTTTCAGGAGGAATGAGGACTAGTGGTTCAATAAATGGTTCTTCAAAATGACCTTCAAGAGGATTTTCAGGATATTTTCTTCTTACTTGTATAATGAGAAGTTTGAAATAAGATTTTTGTTTCTCCTTAGATGTGGGATCAGTAATGCCACCTATATAATCAGATCGTACGTACCTTCTTTCATCAAATTTGTCTTAGAGCACTTAGAAAGGTATGAAACTAGAAATGTGTAGATTTTTAAATAGAATTGTTACAAGCCATTTTGATCATTTAAATACTTATTTTGTTATTTTTTAGTTATTAAAATTTTAATGCATTTTCGAAAATATGAGTTCTTTGTATTATCAAAGATCTTTTATGGATGCATAAAGGGTAGATTCTCTCCAGCAAAGTCAACAAAAACTATTGGTGAAATAATTTTTCATGTGGGAAAATTGTTGGTTTTTTCCAATGGTTACGTGACTAATCCTCTCCTTCTTATTTATAAGGAGTTTCCCATTATTGATTGTAAAGTACATAAATTTCGTAAATGTTGTGGGGTTGACATAAGGTTATGGATCACACAGGAAAAATATAATAAACTTATAAAAAAGTGCTTACATGAAGTACAAGCGAGGAATTTGTAGAGAAGAGAGATAAAGGGGAGTTGGGGGAATAAGGAGAGAGAGGGATATTGTTTTGAGTAGGAACTAGTAGAGTTCTCATAAAATAATAAAAGTAGGTCCACATTCGATTAGAATAACACAATATTGTAAGCTGTTATGAAGATCGATAAATAAGAGACACAAAGTTCTATAACTCCATTAATGGAAGAGACGTAGTACCTTATTTGTTGTGTAAGATCATAATGCGAAAAAATATTGGAAGTAGAGAGAGTAGAAAAACATAAGATAAGAAATTTAAGAATTGTAAAATTTATTGCTTGATGAAGAAGTGGTAATCTCAACAACATACATTCAATCAACAATTACCAACCACTTCGAAAAAAGGAGCCATTACAAGTTATAAAATTACATATATGTCTCTTTCTCTACCCTCACATGACTCTTCACCTATCCCCATCATTTGTGACATTTCATATGTATATGAGGTGAGTATTATTATTATTAGTGAAGGACTTATACAATGGTTACTAGAGGGTTACTTAAGTGGATAGGATGAAATATAAAATAGTACAATATTAATTGAAATTTTGAATATGGAGAAAGAGAGAGGAGAGGAAGAGAAGGTGTTGAAAAATCTGATTTATATGAAGCTATTGCATATGAAATACATATTAATTTTAAGCACTAAGATTGCATATACATCATCTTGTTGTAGCATACTCTCACGTGTTGAATAAGTGTTTAGAAACACTACTACTTTATAATGGAAACAAGATCATTTCAATAACATGAGTTAGGATATTAGAATCACTTTCTTGCTTCTCAGGATATCTTAATTTAATTCAATCATCAGAAGATACAATTCCATCATGTTCAAAGTATTTTTATGTATGTCCTCTTAATGAGATGGTTATTCATCATATGGTACAATGACTTTCCCTAAGTGAAAATCCAGGCTGTGGCCACCTGTGGAATGAAAATAGGTGATGGAAATGTATTTCCTCTTAAAGAATCATCACAATACAAGGTTATAGGTGAGTGTTTAAAAATACTAGACCAAGTGGATGATGTAAAATGAAATGGAGATGATAGCCCATTCTTGTACATATGATACACTGAATGAAGATCACCTATCAAATATTCTCGACTCTATATTAATTATTGAATTAAATCAGATTTGGGATGCTTACATATCGTATTTCTCATATGGTTGTACACATTGTGATCTTGAGTTACTTGGTAGCTTAATTAGTTCACTTCAACCTACTCCTTGGAGAGATCATGGCAGATTCAGGACATGATGAATCTTGACATGTTCTATGAGATCCACATTTAAATATTTAACAAGATGAAACTCTTTTTTTCTTTGCACTTTACTTCATTAACTGAAATTCAACTTGAGTGGAAACATTCCTAAGACACGTGGAAAACCTTTTGATCAATCTAATTCTTAAGGAAATGGGATTCCCTATCTAGATCAAAGGATTGAAATTTGAATGGATATTTATGATAAGTTACATATTTTGGCTTCTAAATTTTAGTGAGAAACCATGAATTCAATCTCATATGGTCCAATATATGTGTTCTCTTTATCAAGCATGACTCTAGAGAGGTATGCATTACTTAAGATGGCTTCCTTCCTCACTGACAGTGATATTATATCATCATGCTTATGATGATCATCCCCTTGAGGAGCTTGAATTTTATTGGATCTTTTGATTCTTTTAAAACTCTTTTACAACCTCATAATGTTTGTATTTTTACCTACTACACCTTGATGTGTTGTGATATGATCCTTGACACCGATGTGATCACAATGATGCTTTGGGATCATTTGAAATCTTACGGATGGTTAGTTATCTTTTTAAAGCTATAAAACATGTTCTTAACCTTGTGGTGATGGAAAAAATAACAATATAAGTGAAGATGGAGCCACCCATAACTTTTTGGGATCAAATTGGAAAGTTTCTTTTTTAGCAAGTCCTAGCCATGATTCTTATTTTTAGCAATTTTGTATTGTTTTCACTTCCTAATATTTCTTTCATGGTTAGGGGGAAAAAATATGCTGATAATTCACCTCATTTTACTAATTACTATTTTTATACATGCCTCGCCATCAAAACATGCTATGTTAAGTAAGTGCACTGCAAGTGCCAGATTATAATGAAAAATAGTATTGAAATTTTTGGTTTTATTCCACTATTACATGCTCCAATTTGTGGATGATTCCTTCATCTAGATGAGTGGGAATTTTTTTTTTATAACAGGAAAAAGAATATTGATAAAAAATCATTCCTCTATATCTTGAAAAATCAGAAACTCCGTCAAGAAAGAAATTTCTCAGATGAAACTAGATGTTTATAGAATCCCTCGTTCTAAGTTTTGGCACTCTTGGCCCACCACATATTCAAGAAAGTGAAAAATTATTAAATTATATAATAATTTTGGGAGAAAAATCAGTCCTCAATATCAATATCATCTACTTCATGGTGCAAAAATTGGCTTGCGTGAAAGTCAAATTTCTAAGGATCGTTTGTTCAAATTTTCAAGTGATTTTACCCACCAGATCTTTTAGAATTAAAGAGGGGTCTTTTTATCATTTGTATATTATGGAATGGAAGATATTTATGGTGGTTTGAAGGAATGAAAAGGAAAAATTCACCAAAATAGCTACCTATGTTGAAGAAATGATAAAATTGTTGTTATATTGCATTTTATCTCACTTTTATGATGTCCTATTGGCCATAGATAAAACTAAGGTTAAATTTGAGCTTGAGTGAGGTTAAGATATTAATTTCATGGTTACATAGTGACAATATGGAAAAAATGGTTCCTTGGAGCAAGATGATTCCAAGTATCATCATGGGAGTAATTGTGAGTAAGATTAAAAATGCTAAGAAAACACCCATGGAATTGAGAGAGATCAAATGAGGAACTAGATGAGAGCGCTTGATCATGGGAGAAATGTATTTTCCCTCTTATCCCATTGGTTAAAATTGTAAAAAGTGACGACAAATGAATTAATGGAGCAATGTGCTCACATGCGGTAGTATGAGGAGGGTTCTTTGAAAAGCATATTAGGGGTAGAAAATGCACTTAACAGAGCTTTGTGGGAGTTGCGTGGAAAACCAGCAAAGGGGGATTACTCATGGGTGAATTTTTTTTTCCCTCTTTTCCCCATGGTGAAAACGGAAAAATATAAACAAATGGAGTAATGGAGAAATGTGTTGACACATGGTAGTGAAGAAAAATGACTAAGTATGGGACTTCCACGCTCCTCACTAGTGAGAATTTGAAAAAAAATCTCCCTAAACTTGGAATAGTATTTGGAGATTAAATTCTATATTAATTTTACATATAGAAATTATAATATAAATGACATGATTTTTAGAACTTAATTCTAATTAAAACTCCAAAAATGGCTCCTTTTTCTTTGGGATAATGGGGTGCACCTGCAAAGATCGAAATGTTTCAAGAAACCATAAAGTATTAGATAAAATATGATTCTTCCAACAGATAGAAGATTTTTATATATATCCATTTTTTTATTTTTTTCCTTCTAACTAATTATGGATCTCTTGAAACTATCCAAGCTAGTTCACGTTCATAATTTGACTGTCCATTCCTAACACTTGAAAACCCGTTTTTGCAAAGACTATCCCTAAACCAACAAATCTTCAATGTATCTCCCTAAATAAATTCCAAAACATTAAAATTTTCCCAAGACCACCTCCATGATGTTTATAATATTTTATAACTCTCCCATAGGATGCACACATTCCTTGAAATGGCCTAAATTGACATTTCTAAGCTTGGAGGAGAACAAGTCTTATGTTTATCTTTGTTGAATGGAAGAGTTGACCTTATCACATCATTGGGAAAAATTTCACATATTTATTTGATGCATTAAGATAACATGCAAGGTCAATATGTTCATAAAATGGAAGAAATACTAACCAATAGATGGATTTGGGGAGACTTTGGAGAAATTTTTCACATTTGGCTTAGTTGTCATGTTTCAAATTTTGCATTTTTGAGATAGTAAATTTACATGGCAACACAATTATAACTGTTCTATTATTAACATATATAATTAAATGAAATTAGTTCAGATATGATCCTTAACTCTCAAACAACTATTAAAACACTTATTTAAGTAATGATTTATAATTATGTGGTCTATCGTCAGTATATCTAACATACCCTTAAAAATGGGCACCAAAATTCTTCTCATAGAATGTTAAGCATGGATAATTTATTTTTTAAATAGGGTATCCCATAATCATTACTTCCCCACTTCATTGTATCCACCAAAAAAAATATGTTAAACATTTCATCTTGTAAGTGAAACATACTCGGTTCAGAATGTCTCTCAGGCCTAACCTTAGCTGAAAGAATTAAAATTACTATGGGACACAAAAATCACTATATAAATTTTTCTCTTAAAATACAACTAGATATGAAAAAATTATCATAGACCAATACCTCGAAGTATGGATACACAAATATCAAATGAATATATGACAACAATTTGAAAGCTTCCCACCTTGATTAACTTTTTAACATGCTTAAAAATATTCTCTCCATCCTCAGAAATATTCCCACATCGATCAAATTTACCTTAAAACATGAAATTTCCCCATCTTGATTATCTCATCCACTATAAAAGTTTTCACAAAGCATATAAACTCTAAAGAGAGCATAGTTTCTTTTATTAGAAACATATAACTCTCAAACATATCCAAAAGTTAGATAACCTATTTCATTGCATATTATATCACATAGCCTTATAATGGACTAACTATTGTTAGTTATATATTACTAGCAGTTAGGATTGCAAGTGCATTAGTATTTAAATCACCATCCAATACATACCAATATTGAAATAAATAAAGAATCAAAAACATCTCATCCAATAAATGAAAACAACATCCACACAATACAATTACATCTGAAATCAATACAAATGAACAATTAAATCATCACATTCATTAAATTATATTATAATCATTATCATATCTAAAATATATCCATATAATTATATCATACATTAGATCAAAATCATCAAAACACATTTTAGATATCCACATGTCCCAAAACATCATATATAAAGTAAAAATAGATGTACATCAATGATTAGGCTCCATGGACCATATAACAATCACATCATAAAATATACATCTGATATCGCCATACCCCCTAGTCCACCCTTGATCTCTTTCCTAAGCCTACTAATATTCAATATAATCACCATAGGATTCTTATGAGATGATTTTCCATGTCTCACTATATACTACAAATAACGAGGTACCTCTTGAAGCACCTTCCCTACTATCCCCTTGTAATATCTCATCTCCTCCCATAAATATTGGTACTGAGTTATGCTCACCATCCTAGGTGGCCCCATCTGACCCACATTGACATATCCACCCATCCCTTAAGATGATCCTACTCCCACAAGAATTCTCACTCATGATCTGAGTGGCCCTGACACCGCCAATGAACTCCTACTCACACTGAACCAATCCCTGAGTAGATTGTGATTATGAGAGTATCATTTCCAATCTTGTTGAGCTTATCCAAAAACATCCTATAGGATATCCACCCACACATTTATCTCTCCTAATACCCCCATGATCAGTCTTACAACCTCATCATCTAGGGTATTGAATCAATCATATCACTCAACCATAAACTGTCTCTCTAACTCCTCCTTCGCACCCCCTCCATCTAATAACTCAAATCCCTCATTTATCACAACCACACCGCATACTTAGGTTTCACCCTAAAATTATCTATCTCGATATGTGCCACCTCCACATCCATCTCTTTTATATCTCGCATGTGTGTAGTAGGACACTCTATATCTCACTCCACCATCTTGTAGAAAATAGGGTTTCCTAGTACATATTGAATCAGGAAAAACTATCACTGTATCTATAAAAACTACACTAACTACACCATCTGCTCCCTCCCAACCCAAATCAACCTCTCTTGTTACATCATATGTAACTCACCCTCCTCTCTAGGCCATATAGAGAAACCTACATAAGACCTCCATACAAATTTATTCAACCCCAAACCATCTAATATACATTTACAATACTTCAAAATATGAGATATAACATTGTTGAAAAACTAAGTCCTCTACCTCAAAAATCGAACACAAAAATCCATGTCATACCATCTGACACAAGAAATCCCATGTGGTTGGATCATTCAGATGTGATCATATACCTAGCACTACAAAATGAATGTCACATATAGTCCATATCTACTCCCTTGCGACCACTCCCACAATTCCATATATACATTTCCTAGTAGAGTTGTACCATAAACAAAAATTATCTAAAACTCAATCATATCATCCACTAGTCCTTCATGTACCCATGGAAAAAGGACACCCCCAGAATCTATTAACACGTAAAAAATAATATCCACCATAATCATCACAGTCAAGGTAATCCCAACTACCCCATCATTTCATAAAGTCTCAAATGCAAATCCCCGAGCAACATAAGTTATATATAGGGTAATATACTGTTATATTATCATGATCACTTTCCCTTACCTTGTTTCATAAATAGGTGTAATTAGATCACCCTCAATTAGTATCCATAAAATTATCTATATATCCTCTAGGGTGATAGTCATATCTCTTGTCGAAAAAAGTAAATTCTTTGTGACTGGATCTAACTTCTCTAACAAAGCCAACATCATCTTGAAATGGTAGCGAAAACACCTATAGTGGCCCACAATCAACCTAATCCCAACACCTCCAAAATCTCCTAGTTATAATCTCCCATATAATTGAATAAATTTATTTAAAAACGTGACATCCTATCGCTCATTAACAAATTTGTCTTTAGTTACATCCACTAAAAAAATAAAGATAAAATCATTAGTCATTGGAAAACAAACACCATCCAAAACTTATCAAAATATATCAAATCAACATTAATCCCCACGAATCAGATCCAATCCTATATAAATCAACTTCGATCCTAATTATTGACATCAATCCTATATCCAGCTATATAAAAAAAATTCAAAAAATATTTCAAAATTCAACCTACCTCTTTATGACATGGTTATCATCTTCTTTGTCTACTCATGCTATCCTCCATCTCTCAAACTTGTAAAAAGTATAAATTTACAGCAACTTGGCATAATAAATGAAATGAGCATGATTTCTCATGATTACCCAAACTCTATATATGCATTCCACCTTGATTGAAACTGATCCTATTAATTGACATTGATTCATAAAATTGGTATTGATCCTAACAATCGACATCTATTCCCTTCAAATTACATACTCTTAAAAATGGATGGTTCATGTTAGTATAAATACCCTTATACAATCAAAAACTATATCTCACATAAATGAAACTATATTTATGAATCCAAAATTGCTTTTCAACATCTCAGGAACTTTTCCCTTCTTCTTATAAGTTATACATCTATATGTTGAGAACGCATTGATTCCCCTATCACTTAACTTCCAAGTTTTGTATCTCCACCTTTATGGTGACATGTTTTGTACTGAGCCTATGTATCTCAAATCCTCTATGGATTCCATAGTATATCAAGAATATTTTCCCACTACTTGATATAAATTCATATTGCAATAGGTTGAGAACCCATTGGTTCCCACTATCAATTGAATTGTCAGTCGTGGAAGCCCACCTTTGTGGAAATATATTTCATGCCTGATATTGGGGCATCTTGAATTGAAACACATCCATCTACAAATGCAATCTCACAAAATCCTAAATGCTCTTGTGTTTACTCATCCAATATCCTTTCAAACTAATGACAATCATATTCTTACGATGACCCCTAGATTGGGGGGATCACCTATCCATCATCTTATATAGCATAATTCAAACTATCTCACTTTTTTATCTAGTAGCTAGTCCATCACAAACTATTTAACAAAAGGGGAAAATGTAGACAAAAGAGTTAGGACACCCTTATTCCTATGCGTGCATAAATACTTTAGTACACCCCTTTTTACTTGACATGGTCATTCTACCCTTCTATCAAATTAGATTTATCCATTTATCATCTATAAGCACCTACAACCATAAAACATTTTAAAAAATAAAAAATAATAATATAAAAACCTAAACTTATGGTTGAAACCAAATTCAATGATTCCCATAATTGGTTCTGATCAGTGTGGATCAATGTTGATGCGTTGAAATGAAATTGATTCTATATAAACCAACTCATTCCTTTTGTAAAGGATTTACAATTCATTCCCAAATGCCCAAATTTTAGGCTTTCTCGAGAAAGATCCAACTTCCCTAGGTTCGTGTGTAGATCAAATGTTAAAGTGGCCCACATACCCAGCTATATCAAACTTCATTTGGAGTAATCCTTCTATACATCTAGTCAATCAACATGATTTTCCTTTCATAAAGGTAAGTCCCTCTCATATGAAAAAAATACATTCCATTATCAAATTCAACGTTATCAACTATTTTTTTTATCGTTTAAAAGAATACTTTATATTTTATTAGGCATCACAAAATTCATAATATTTTTTAAAAAAAACATGTTTACCTGTTGATTGTTATTGATTAGATAGATTGAATCCAAGCAACTTGATCATCATCGATCTGTGTTAAACTTTCCTATATTGGCATTTCTTATATATATTGCCATATTTTCTTAAAATCCCATAATCATGACTAATCATCATCTTCTTGCAATCATTTGTTTCTATTAGTTGGCTCTTTAAGGATCATCTAACAAACCAAATGCCATATTTTACCTACCAATTGAGAAAAAACCACTCATGTGGGAGAATTATAACATTAAATATGAGTTTAGATTTTGTCTCTTTGTTCACACACATAATCCAAAAAACATCAGTAAGAAGTTGGAAGTTCTCCTCCAAAATACTGATGAGGCCAAACATTACTGGGAAGATGTTGTCAACCCTCCCCATCCTATCACTAATGATATTGATTGAGTCATGGAATCCAAAGATCCTACCTCTTAAATTTGGTATCTATGTTATTATCTAGTATTTGAGATGTTATCATGATGTCTATCTTAATTATCTAAAAGTGAGTTAACACCCTTCAAATGAATCCCTTTGGTTCACGAGATTGACATTAGCTAAGAAATCTTGGAGCCCAGTCATTTTTAGTGGTTTTTTCATTGATGTAAAGTGGTATTGATGGAAAAATGGGTTATTGGTGATGTAAATAAGTCAAGGACATGAAGGTTGATTGGTAGTACCCTTTTAGGATAGTCTCTGGTGCTTTTTGAGATGTGACAGGTTGGTACAAGTAATATCATGGGAGGAATCTATAAATATTTCTTATAGATTGTTTGAGAAAAAATATGGTCCATTTTAACTCCTAGAGTTAGAATTCAAAATGCACAGAAAGTGGCTTTGATAACTAATAATATTGACATCGAGCTTCTCCCTCTTTATGTTTATGAAAGGTTTATCATATTCACCATGGATCTTCACAAATATTGAAATAGATTTCAAGCATAATCGATCATTTTTAATTATAATCCTTGTAGACAACTCTGTCACATCATCAATCAATTCTTTTTAAGTTTCTTAGAAGGTTTGATAAACGTTATAATTTTTCATGAAAATAATATATTTGATAAGGGTTCTAGAGTGATTCATTTTTCCTTCAAAATTCTCCAAAGATGCCCTTTTATGCTTCCATGATAGATCTCAGATTGGTAAATTGTCAATGTCATAACCCTTGTAATATTTTTAAGCATGTGAACTATTTTTGCCATTTCTGGGAGTTTTATGAGATGATGCAAGGTGTTTTAAGGTTTGAAATATATTGAGATTAGATATACAAATCTTCTAAAAGTTAAACCATTGAATTTCATCTTGAATTTTCTTAAATATTTAATTTCTTATATTCTCGGGTCTTTATTGAGAAAGTAACCATGAACTAGAGTTTCAAAAAAAGGTTTTTATTGAAATTGAAAGATTCCACTAACCACAAATAAAAAAATTAATCAAACCACTTTGAGGTCATCTCCAACATTTTAAAAAAAAAATGGAATAATTTAATCTTGTGTGGACTGAACCATTTGGCAAAAATTAACATGGATGTGCACAGTCATGGTTTTGTAGGAATTCAAGAAATCCTTCGTGTCTGAGAGAAATTATCAAAACTTCAAGACTTGTTAAGGGTTTTTTAAATATACAAAGGTGCTAAGAAAATATCTAATAATATTGTATCTACTTTAAACTATTTCTTAAACAGAAACACACAAATATCCTTACAGTAGTAGGTTCAAGGTGTACACGTTTCAAGTTTCATGCAAAACCTTTGAGGCTTCTTGGTTGAATTCACAGGGTCTCTACCAATTGGCTTCTCTCTATGATTTTAATGTTGTAAGTGATATCAAGTTGTAAAGATTTATTAAAAAGTGTCTTTGGTACTCAAAGTATTACCTATTCCTGAGAAAACTGTAATCATGTCTTTAATCCATCACAAGACAAATGATTTCCTAACAATAATCTTTTAAGAACCACACGAAGATAAATCAAATGTGTCCAGAGTCTAAATTTTTTCTTAAATGCATAAGGTTGTCTTCTAGGCTTGTAGTGGAAGGTGAACGGACCAAGGTATATTTTTATAAGAACATGAAGTTATTAAAAACTTTTGAGACCAAATTTAAAGAAGAAGACTATATTCTAAAGAAAAATGCATGATAGAGGAAGACAGAGAGACCAAACTTGGTCTTCTTACAGTTTGAAAAATTCTTTTGAGATCCTGATAAGGTCATGAGGTGTCACATGCCAAGCAAGATTGGAAAAAGGAGTTAAAAAAGGGTTAGATGAATCAAGAAAATGGAATTTAAAAGGTGTTATTTTTTTCTTTAGTAAACAACTCGATGTCAATATTATATGAGGAGTTGAAGGGTCATGGTTTATGTATGTTAAGTTCTGCATGCTAAAAGAAACAATGAGTTATAATAGGGAAAGGAAATTGAATAGTTGAGTGATGCTTTTGAAGTTAAAATTCTTATAATTGGGAAGAGTGGAGAATTAATATTATGATGAATATATATATATATATATATATATATATATATAACATAGAGAGAGAGAGAGAGAGAGAAAGTATATTGACACTAATGAAGATGATGGTAAGAGGACTAAGATAAAAAGTGTGTAAAATAGAGAGAAATTTTTTATGAAGAGAGTTAATGGTAGTGAAGGAAGAGAGACAACATACAAAAAATTGTGAAAAGGAAAAACATGGAATGAATGCAAATAATGAAAAAACAGATGCTTCTGAGATAGAGATAGAAAATGAACTGGAGAAGTCAAGATATAGACACCTGTGATAGTGAATTAATAGGGATAATATAGTGGCATGAAAGAAAATAGAAAAAAAAGGATTATATGCAATATGAAAACAAAGAAGAATAGATGAAACAGTGAACTAATAAACTATACATGCTTGAGGTTAAAAGAAAAAAATGGTGATAAGTGTTGCATGAAATTAAAAGTAAAGTAGTGATACTGAGGATAGTATAATACTTACATATGAGAGAGTATAAATAGTAAGGTAGAAGATTGAGATAACAAATAGAGTACATGACAAATACAAGGAGTTGCATGACAAGAAAAAAGGAAATGATTTTTCTTGAATAAAGAGATACTAAGGGATTATGATCTGTTGGTGAAGAAATAAGGAACTAAATGATAAAATTGTAAATTATTATAGGAGTAGATTAGGAGTAAAGTAGTGTGTTCTTGGGTGATAGGAGTAGATTATCCTTGTAAGTTTTATCTTTCTAAAATAGCCTAGTGGGTGCTTGAAAACCTTCTAGTGGGTACTAAAAGGACTCGTGAAGTAGGTGTTTATCAGGTTAAATGGGTGCTAAACCAATCTGGAAATGATTTTACGTTAATAATGGATGTTCTTAATAAAACTACTTGATTTCAAGTGGGTTTTCTCCCTCTATGGTTTTCCCACTATAAATTTGGTGTTTTGTATACTTGTCTTCTTACATGCAGTTTAATTTTTCCGTGGTTTGCTTTTTGTTTCTAGTAAAAAAGTTTTAAAGGTTGTAAAATTTATTTACATTGATTCACCCTTCTGTTAGTGGTTGTTTTTATCCAATAATTGGTGGCAAGAGTATGGTCCTCTGGAGTTAAGCCTTACAAACTTAGTAGTGATCCTCAAAGAGACATGCATGATTTCTTTAGTCTAAATCAATCTTGAAGAGGAAGTATGAGATTACTCAAGACCTGATTAAAGACTTAAATAATGAAATTAATATTAATGATGAAAACCATCTTGAAGAAATCAAGGATGTGGCAGTACAGTGGTTGATAAATTGTCAAAAGATATAATTATCAAAGAAAAAACAAGTATTAAACTTGATGAATAATTGAAGACTTACAAGGATGTGATAGAACAAGTTAAAGTTAAATTTATGACACATCAAAGAAACCTTAATGACATAACATGTATAAACTATAAAAAATTAAGCAACCCAATGTAAAATGGAGTATGAACCCAGTCATGAGTCTTTCCAAACAACGATCAAATCTAGGGATGAAGAATTTCGTGAACTAAATGAAAAATTGATAATTCTAAGAGAGGAACCAAAACAATAAAGGAAAAGATATTTGAAGGTTGAATCAATTCATGAATGTTTTTGAAGGTGTTCATAAAAAAAATAAAGATGAAGGGACAAAAAAAACTAATATTGTGATAGGAGAAACTACCTTACATGAGATATCAACAAAGGATGAAAAAGGAAAGAAGCAAGAAAACAATTCGAATACAAAGGATGAAAATATTCTTCCTCAAACAGTGGTATAACAGGTGTATGAATTACAAAATGCAATTTTCTCATGCTATGAGACACAAGATGAGAGCTCAAGTAATGAAGTTATCTTATCTAAAGATGTAGCCAAGAAATGCAAGAAGATTGTGAGGATAGGGAAAGGGAATATGGAGTCATCATATGGTTTTTATAACTTCACATTGTTTTGAGATAATTCAAGGATGATAGTGTGCCTTCTCTAAGATTATAGGATGCATATTCACTCAAATTTATCATTGGAGTTAGAATGACTCCATTATGCATAAGGTATGTAATCCTATGATTTTTCAAGGTTCTATTTGGGTTATCTTGTGTAAAATTCTTAAAATCAGTTGTATGGTAATTTGTAGCTCATGTTAGTCTAATCATGATAAAACTATTTATCTAAGACAATTGTGTATGTTCATAAGTCTCATGACCTGGTCTTATGAAGTAAGTATTGTTAAAAATTTGAACCTAGGAAGGTGTATATAGTCATCATTAAGTGTTTAAAATAGCAGTGTCACTGTCAAGACGTATGTTATGTGGTCAAATACAACATCAATCTTGTCAAATTTCTGGTCTAAGTCATGAAGTATTTGTCATCATCAGTCTAAGGTTAAAGGTCTAAAGTAAAAAAATGAGTATACTCCTTTGGGAATTTAGTTGTTTCATAAGTTATGAGATTCATAGGTGTCAATTATGAGTTATGTGTAGTATTATGAAGTCACCATGTGTTAGTATAGCTTTCACTCAATGTGGTCATGAGTCCATCACATGTATGGAGCTATGAAGATGTCACAAAAGTTTTCAAGTATCATAATGCATTACTAATATCACCACGAATTGTTTGGAAATGAGTCTTGTTCTGTATCATGAATTGAAAATGTGGTGTAGAGTCACCAAAAGTCAATTTGAATTTTTTTTTTAAGGAAATCAAGTCCCACTTGATCAGATTGATGTAAAATAGCTTGACAGATTTAGTGATGTGAACAACAAAGTGTTTTATCATAATTTTTCTAGAAAATTAAGGTGATGCAGGTATGATATTGGGCAAAGCACGATTAATATTCAGTAGAAAAGGAAATATTCATGGCTACAAATGTTTTTAAAAGGTATGGAAATTGGTTTGGAGGAGATAAAGAGAAACATTAAGCCAAAATCCTACCTCACTACCTTAGTTGGGTCTGCACAGTCCTCCAAAGAGTGGTATCTTTCAAAACTCAGTTTTGAATGGTAAAATGAAGAATTTTGAAGATTAAATTTTGACCAAATCATCTAAGCTAATAGGGATAGAGGAAGAAAAAAATTGAGACTTTAAGTAAGTGTATCTTTTTAGTTATGCATGACATAATTAGAGTGTTTGCTCATGAATATCAGTGATGGTGACACAATGACACTCTACTAGTTCTCCATGAAGAAATATGAAAACCTACAAGTTTAGAGGAGGAAGAGAACATGTTATCAAATTCCTATAGAAACATATTTTTTCATGGTAACAGTGGTGATGAAGATTAAATGATGGTGTTTAGTCTATGTTTAATGATGAATGCATATGGAGAAGTGTATTTCATGGGTAAATTGATAAATTTTTTAGCATAATATTCGGTTCCTTATCCTTAAGTGAAGATAACACATCTACAGTTGTCAGAGATAGTAGTATGAATGCTAAGAAGGTTACATCTTTGTCTTTAAAGACAAGAAGAGCTTGGTATATCCCACAATGCAAGTGGTGGTAGGTGTTTGGGTGCCACGAGATACTCTATTGATTTCTAAATTATGATTTTTACATTGACATGTTATTATCAGTGCTCTAAGAGTGTTGGCATGTTGCTATTGCAAGAAGAAATTTTTATCATGGTGAGATAGGTCAATTATTTACAAAGGAAGAGTGTTTGTGCTTAAGGTGAGTTCAAGACAACCAAAAGAGATCAAAAAAGAGAAACACCATCTAATGGGGAGCTTGTGGACAAGTAAGTTTTGTTTCTCATGTTTCCTTTTACTTAACTTTCATTGGTTCGTGTGAAGTAGTCAAGATACCTTTGTCATTGAGGACAAAGGGGGAGAGATACAGAGTTTGCAGTCAGAAAACTAGGTATGCAAAAAACTTTTCCATTAAATATTGTAGGTTTCTAAGGAATTTCCATCAATAAAAAAAGGTGATTTTGTTTGAATCCATTCATTATCAATGGTGTTGTTATTGATGTGAAGTGGAATTAATGGCAAAAAGGGTTGATTGGTGATATGAAGAATTCAATGACATAAAGTTTGATCGGTAGTTCCCTTTTAGGATAGTATTTAGTGCTTATTGAGATGTGACAGGTTAGTACACATAATGGCATGGTCATGTAATTATGGGAGAAGTCTAAAAATAGTATCTACAGCATGTGTGCGAAAAAACCATGGCCCTATTTAACTCCTAGAGTCTGATATGAGGTTAGTCATACATCCAAAGGAAAACATATAACTAACTAACAATTTAAATATGTAAATGGATGTATTTTAATGCTCCATGTCAAATTTCATCAAATTCTATAATAGGGATTTTGAGTTATTCAAGTTTTCTTAAAACTTCATTCTTGAAAAATGCCATTTGGAGCTTCCTGGTTTTCTTACATCTCAAGAAAAAATATGAGGGATTCATCTGATAAATCATAGAAGAAATTTTTGTAGAATGGACTCTAAGCTTGATTGAATCCAAAAAGTTATAGATCAATTAGACTTGTTTAAAGAAAGTTAAGAACAATATTCTGAGAAAGTTCTCAAGCATTGCTCTTAATTGATAAGAGAAAAAAGGTGAAATTAGTCTCAAATTTCTTGTTTGATCACTACTAAAGATGTTATCAATTCATTTATTGTATTTAAATTTCAATATCCATGGAATTACATGTAGTAGTTTAGGTCTTGGACCTTTTTTGAATGATGTTCCTAGTATAAACTTGCACAAGATCTAGACAGTAGTGAAATTTTTACAATAAAGGACCAAAATATCTACATAATTCATTTTCAAGGTTGTTTAGAAAAGGTGGTGGTTGATAGTAGTATCTTCAAGGTCATTTTCTCAGCTAATTCTTCCCAGTTATTGCAAGGGAATGCTCATATAAACCATATAACTTGAAATCATAACCATGTCTCAGTGTTCATAAGTTTTGATTGAAGTGGAAAATTTCTATACTCTTCTCCTATAATTCTTTGGTATGTTTTTGAAGCTTATAGTTGGTCCTTGTAGTGTGTTATGAATCTCAAGTCTCATGCATCCACACTACCCTAGTTTCTTTGTTGAGAAAATGGTGTAAAAGAACTTGGTTGAAGACTATTCTTCATGAAGCTTATCCCTCTCTATGTTTTTGAAAAGGTTCATCATATCCTATATGGCTCTTGAGGAATATTTAAATTCATTTCAAGCATGATTGATCATTCGCAATCATAAGCCTTATATGCATAACTTTATCACATTATGAATCACTGTTTGTCTGACTTTCTTAAAAGGTTTGCAAATTGTTACAAGTTTTCATGAAAATAATATATTTGATGAGGATTCTAGAGTGATTCATTCTTCCTTCAAAATTCTCCAAAGATTCCCTTTCAAGCTTCCATCATAGATCTCATACTAGTAAATTGGTCACAATCATAACCTTGGTAATATTTTAAATCTTGTGAACTGTTCTTGCCATTTCTAGGAGTATTATAAGATGATGCAAGGTGTTTTAAGGTTTTAAATATATGGCAAGTAGATATACAACTATTCTAAAAATGAAATCATTGAATTTCATTTAGAATTATGTTAAATATTTAATTTCTTCTCTCCTCTCAGGGTCTTCACTAAGAAAACAACAATGAACTAGGGTTTTTCAAAAATGTTTTTATTCAAATTAAAATATTCCACCGACCAAAAATCATGAAATTTTAAAACAAACCTCTATGAGGTCATCTCCAATGTTTTCAAAAATATTTGAAAGCATTCCATCGTGTGTGGATTGAGAACCATTTGGTAAATTGTTTTAAGGATATGCATAGTAATGGTTTAACAAGAATTTAAGAAATACTTCATGATTCATTGATCATTGTTGAAATTTCAAGACTTGTTAAGGTTTTTTGAACCTCCACAGGTGTGAAGAAAATAACAAAGAATATTGGCTCTACTTAAAAATATTTTTTCAACAGAAACACACAAATCCTCCATATAGTACCAGGTTTCAGGTATACACACATAAAGTTGCAAACAAAAAATTTGATGATTCTCAATTAAATTCAGAAGGTCTCTACCAATTGGCTTGTCTCCATGATTTTAATATTACAAGTGATAGTAATTATTCAAGATGTTATAACAAGTGTCATTTGTTCTCAAATTATTACCTATGCCTAAGAAAACTCTAATCATGTCTTCAATCCATCAAAAGAAAAATTATTTTTTAATAAGATTCATTTTTGAAGACCTATAAGAAGGTAAATAAAATGTGTGAAGAGTCTAAATTTTGTCTTGAATGTGTAAGGTTGTCCTCTATTCTCATATTGGAAGGTGAAAGGACAGAGATCTGTTTTTATAAGAACTAGAAGTTATCAAGATTTTTGAGACCAACTTTAAAAAAGAATACTTTGCACTAAACAAACCAACATTATAGAGAAAGGAAGAAATAATCACACGTGGTATTCTTACAACCTTGGAAAATTTCTCTTGAGATCCAGATAAAATCACTAAGATTAACATGTCAAGTAGGCTTGTAAAAGGAGTTGAAAAGGGGTAGAAGCATCAAGAGTACGAAATTGACAAGGTCTTATTGTAATCTTTAGTAAAGAGCTTAATGTCAAGGTTATATTAGGATTTGAAGGGCCAGTTAAAAGAATCATGAGTTACAATAAGGAAATGAAGTTTAACAATTGAGTGAGGCTTTTTTATTTCAAATTATTGCAATTGGGAAGAGTGTAGAGTGAATGTTGTGAAGAATATATATAATACAGCAAGAGTATATTCGCACTACTAAAGATGATGGTAAGAGGGTAGAGATAGATTGTGAGTAAAATAGAGAGAAATTTCTATGAAGAGAGTGAATGTAGTGATGGAAGAGAAACAAAATAAAAAAATAGTGTGAAAAGTAAAAATAGGGAATGAATGAAAATATTGAAAAACAAACGCTTTTGAGATAGAGATAGATAGTGAAATGAAGAAATGAAGATATAGACAGATGTGACATTGAATTAATAGGGATAATAAAGTGTCATGAAGGACAAGAGAAAGATAGGAATTATATACAATACAAAAACATAGAAGAATAGATAAAGCCCTGGACTGATAAACTATACATGTTTGAGATCAAAAGAAAAATATGGTGATAAGTGTTGCATGAAATTGTAAGTAAAGTAGTGATACTGACGAGAGTATAAATATGAATGTCGAATATTGAGATAAGAAATAGAGTACAAGACAAATACAAGGATTTTCATGACAAAAAAAAAAGGCAATGATTTTTGTTGAATAAAGAGCTAGTAAGGGATCATCATCTATTAATGAAGCAATAAGGAACTAAATGATCAAATTCTAAAGTGTTATTTTATGTTCCCAAGTGTGCACTTGGGTGACAGTAGTATAAGCTCTTTGGATGTTTTGTCTTGTTAAACTAGGCTAATGGGTGCTAAAATGATTGTGAAGTGGGTGATTCTAAGGTTTAGTGGGTGTTCAACAAAACTGGAAATCATTGTATGTTAAGAATGGGTGTCATTAATAAAATTTCCTTTATTTAAAGTGGTTTTCTCCCTCTATGGGTTTACCACTATAAATTTGGTGTCCTGTATACTTTTCTTCTTGCATGCACTTTAATTTATTCCGTGGTTTTATTTTATTTTCTAGTCAAGAAGGTTTAATGGTTGTAAAATTGATCTACATTGACTCACCTCCCCTCTCAGTGCTTGTAATATCTAACATGAAACTCGCCATCTTATCATCTAACATATTTCTTTTCAAGTTGTCTATTTTTGTGAAGGTTTTTCTTATTCTCTATAAGAGGATTCTCTTTCTCCCGTTTTGGATCCATACATTTCAATGTTATTGAAGTATGTATCATTAAACCATATTATTTTTATGAGATTTAGTGGTTTGTTTCACTTAATAAAATTGAATCCTTACATCTATATTAAAAACATTATAAACTGAAAAACTACATTTTAAATAATGGTTTATATGTCAAATAGATTTTAGTGAGTTTGCAATGTCGTAGGGATGGTCATGTTGAGCTGGGATAAAATGATGGTGAGGATTTTTGGGTTAGGACACATGTAGTTTTTTTATAATGGAGATTTGATAACATTGATTAACTTTACTGGGATGAAAAAAAGAGAAGAGGAGTTTAATGATGAATTTTTTCGTCCACAATGTAATTGTTACTTGCCCAAATTGTCAATAAAATAATAATATTAACTAAAAAAGTAGGGTGTTCATTGAGTTTAACATAGTAATCGACCCATAGTTCCATATTTTTAAGGCCACAAATATATTGTTTATATTATAAAGCGTTGGTCACATGTTTGGAAAGAAACTATCACTCATGATGACCCAAGAGAAAATAATATGCCACCTATATGGGTGGACTAGTCAAGGTGTCAAATTTCACAATGTTCATTGTATTATGACTTTAAAAATACCTTTATTGTTATTAAATAGAGATAATAAAATCTTAAACATATTACAATATTTCATATTAACATCCATTGTAACTATGGTGGTACATATATCGTAAAAGGTCTTTTTTCGAAACCCACTTTTTTAACATATCCCATAATCAATACAATGTGTAACATCACATAGCTTTCAATAATTTTGTATAATAGTTCATATGCTTCCACATTTGTGGAAAAATCTATTATTATTTTTGCAACTTTAAAATATGCCAAATTTCCCTTAATAATGCATTGGCATATGTCCATGCCATATTTCCAAGGATCCATTTTTGGTAAAGGTTGGGTACCACACACCTACCAAATAAAAAATGATTGCATTAGACACTATGTTGGCTATATTTGGTAAAAAAACACCAGTTCTCCGTGAGGTAACTTGGATCTTTTCCCAATTGTCTCCACAGAAACAAAATATTTCCCACATCCAATCTATACTATCAATTAGATAATGCATATATAAGGTGGTTCATAAACATCTAGTTGGGAAAGTCCTATGACTCTAAAAATCTATGTAAATTTAAGGTTTATAATATTTTGAAATTTGTATCTTTAAACAAATATAGATGAACCCAAGTAGATTTTTTATAATGATAAATGAATAAATCAATGAGTATGAGGTTTTATGTTTAATATTGGTATTTTATTATGTTTCAAAATCATAAAGCTAGATCATTTATTATTATTTATACTTATATACTTATATTTAGTATAAGTATAAATAATAATAAATGAAAAATTATACTTAAGCATTTATTTTTGTAAATATAATCCTCCCACAAATACATATATTTCCTATATTATAAGGAACACCATACACGTTCCCTTTATTATTCCCCCAAACAACATAGAAACCTAAATATTTTTTGACAAAATATGTAAAAAAAACTCACCTTCCACCATGCTAAATCTAACAAAAATGTTTTCTATCTTCTTAAAAATTTACCTACAATGTAAAGAAAACTATCTTCTTTCTAAAATATATTTTTTATTATTTTCTCATTATTCTAAGGTTTCCATTTATATTTATTTCAAACTATATATTTTATTTCTATCCTTTTAGTGATTGTAAATGCTCATATTTTATCATGTATCTTTTTTTTCACTTCTCCAAATTGAATAAAAATTATACATTCCCAAATTAGGCCTATTTCTATACATATTAAAAAAATCCAATCTTAGATATTTTGTGAGGTAGTTAGGGGGGCACAGTTGGCTATCTATTATTTTTTAAGTTTCAAAATATTTGTAATTGAAAATCATAAAAAAAAATCACTAAATAATCTAAAAAAATTATATCCCAAACTAGATGTTCCTATCTATATTTCTCCCAAAGGATTTTTGAAATTACTAAATAGTGCTAAAAATGGGGGGGTATGGGGGGCACGAATGACTGTCTACTATGTTTTTTAACAAAAATAGGATCATCTATTGATATTTTATATATTTAACCCACTTACACTTAACCATTTAAAAAATAGTAGTTTAGAAACTAGACTCAAAATGCTACAATTCATGTTCTTATAACATCTTCAAATTTTGAGTGTAACTATCTCAAATATGTCATACAAGTTGAAATTTGTTATTTTTCAAAACCAATTGTCCACTTAAGATCCCGTTTTAGCCCCCCATTTCCATGCACTTACCCATAAATAGAACTACTATTTTTAATAATAATGTAATCTAAGTTTAAATTATGTGTATCTATAGCATGTCTTTATTATCTTAGAAAAAAAACCTAACAAATATAAATTTAACTATAGCCATTGCATGGTTGTTCGTATTCTTAACTACAACCATTGCATGGTGGTTATTATTCTTAACTACAGACATTACGTGCATTTTATTGAGAAAGAATAAACTAAAATTTACAAAAAAATAAATAATAAAATAAAAAATAGTAAACAACCATTCTCCCCCTAGATGTTGAGTGGACTAAAGACTTCATATTACAATTTGAAAAAAAAAATTGCAACAAATTTAGTGAAGATATTAGAATCTTATGTTTTAGTGTTTATATGCTTTAAATCCATCTCTTTCTTCTGAATGAAATATCGAATCATGTGGTACTTCAAATTGAAATGCTTTGACTTGCCATGATGGACTAAATTCTTGGTTAATTTGATAACACTTATGTTATCAAAAAAAGATATTGTAGTTTGTATTTATTTCTCTGTAATTTATTTTAAAACTATTCAGACCCATAATGCTTTTGTACCTAATGAAGTGACTCAAATATATTCTGCATTAAAGCGTGATTGAGAAACTAAAACTTTCTTCTTTGAAATGCATGTAACAAAACCTAAACCATGAAGAAAACAATTTCTATATGTTGAATTTTTTTGATCCAAAATACCTCCAAAATTATATAAACTAAAACAAACAACTTGAAACTTTCGATTAACATCATAATGAGTACCAAAATTGATATTTCCTTTCACATACCTTAATATGCACTTGGTTTCCTTCATATGAATCTCAAATGTCCCAGACATATAACTTGAAACAAGAGAAACAAAATAATCAATATATGGTTTTGTGTGAGTTAGAAACATTAATATCCAAAAACTACTTCTATAAAGCATCCCATAAATTTTTCTATCACTCTATTCTCTACATAACATAACTCCATGAGTAATTGGAGTAGAGAATAGTTTACAATCAATGATACTAATTTTTTTCAACATATCCTTTACATGCTTTACTTGAAAAATGAAAATAACATCCTTACTTTTATGAACTTCCATTCCAAGGAAGTATTTCATGAGACCTTAATCGTTCATTTTAAATTCATCCTTCATCTTAAATTAGTTTTCTATATATAATATATCATTGATATATAAACTTACAATGAGAATATCATTACCTTATTTCTTCTAGTAAATATTAGGCTCACTTTTGCATCTCTTGAAAGAATTTTACTGAAAATATCAATCCTTTAAAGCATACCATGTTCTCGGTGATTCCTTGAGGACATACAAAGCCTTATTAAACTTGTAAACTTCATTTTCTTTATGTTATACTTCAAAACTTTTTATTTGTTATACATATACTTACTCTTCTAAGTACCCAATAAAGAATTCACTTTTCACATCCATGTGATGTATGCTCCATTTTGTTTGAGTTGATAATGAAATCATCATTATAATGGTCTCTTTTATTTCCAATGGTGCAAATGTATCTTCATAATCTATTCCATATGTTTGATTGAATTCATTTGTAACTAAACGTGTCTTGTTTATTTCAACATTGTCATCGCCATTGTATGTAGTTTTGTAGGCCCATTTAGTAATAATATAATTCTTGTCATGTGGAATTTTGTTCATATTCCAAGTATCATTTTTATAAATGGAATAAATTTCTTCTGGAATTTATTGCACCAAAAAATCAGTAATACATACATCTTGAAAACATAATGGTTCGAAATGAAATTTTGTAAATAAAACATATTTTACTATCTCACCTATTGGACATTCTTCGTGTGTTTGATTCCTTGTAATTTGATAAATTTCACTTATGTTTCTTAAATCCCTTTAAGAACATGACCTTGAAGCATGACTTGCACTTGGAATAAAAGGATAAAATGATGGAATGCTAGGTAGAGTTGTTGCACTTGGAATAAAAAAACTAGTGAGTTATTCATCAAAAATATCATCGTTAAAAACATATTTAGAATTTTCAATGAGGAATTGTTCATTTTTGTGACAATAAAATTCCCCTTAATAAAAACTAACATCCATTCACCCAATCAATATTTTATTTATATGATTATAAATCATATACACTTTTTTATTTTCACTATACTGAAAAAAATTACAAGAATCACTTTTTGGTTATAATTTTTTTTTTTTTAGATCAGGTACATGAGTATAGGCTAAAAAATAAAAAACTTTGAAATAATTGACATTAGAATTATTTTCATTACATGATTCATATGGAATAATCATTTCAAGTGAACTAGCGGGAAAATAATTGATAATATATTGTTTTAGCAACTGCATCACCCCAAAAAGTGTTGTTTAATACCTTTATTTGTAACATGCTCCTTTCTATTTCAACTACTATATGGTTATTCCTTTCATCTTGACCATTTATAGGGTGTGTAGGAAGTTGTGAGATTTCTTCTCATGGCATTAAAATCACAATAATCCATAAATGCTTTTGATCAAAATTCAACTCCATGATAAGTCGTTAAGAAATTTATTCTATAACCAATTTCATTCTCTGCAAGGGC
Organism: Taxus chinensis; assembly: GCA_019776745.2. Classification (NCBI taxonomy): domain Eukaryota; kingdom Viridiplantae; phylum Streptophyta; class Pinopsida; order Cupressales; family Taxaceae; genus Taxus; species Taxus chinensis. The sequence goes on from CM034147.1 coordinate 823,651,161, forward strand.
TTTAAAAATCTTAAATCTATTAAACGTTTCCTATTTATGAGCCAGGAATTCAAAAATCAAACCCAACACTTTTGTGAATAATCATCAGTAAATGGTTATTTCACTAAATATGGACTTATTCCAGTCTAAACAACTAAAAATAATAGCCAATATTGAAATCCAATATTATTATTTTTGGATTCCAAAATTTTAAATATAGGAATTATCTGCACTCCAAAATCACACATATTGGATTCCAATATCACATATATTGGAATCCGAAATCACATATATTGGAATCCAAAATCATATATATTAGTATCCAAAATCACATATATTGAAATCCGAAAATCAATATATTGGAATATATTAATTCTCTTTCTGGAGTCCAATATATCTTATTAGGAATTAAATTAATGAATTTTATAAAAATGTTTAATGATTTTGTAGAATCAAACATTGATTGGTGAAATAATGCATAGCAACCGCTAGCCAGTGTAAAATATATACATGTTCTTTTTTATATGTGCTACCGACTGTTAGGCTTAATGTTTACTTTAGAATAATGCTCTTATTAGTTTTAATATGTCTTTAAGATTAAACAATAAATATTTTAATATTCAATGAATTTTACGAGTTGTGTAAAACTTCAAGATTCATCTACTCTGTTGCGATTCAATCTATGGGAAATCAAAGAATTACCAAAGATGTTATGAAGAAAATAATAGAGAGTGATGATTCAGTTTAGGAGATTAAAATTACAATTACAACCATTCCAAATATATTTTCATATTTAAAATTAGATGTCACATAAACTTCATTTAATAGGGTGTGATTGAACCTCAACGTAACAAGATAAATTTTAAAGATGTTATGAAGCAATTAGAAGAGAGTGACGATCCCGTGTAGGAGAATGTAATTCACTGTAAAACCATTCCAGATATATTTTCCTATTTAAATTTAGACATAAAATTAACAGAAAGAAACATGGCATAAAAAAATTCATATTCAAATATATATATGAACTTAATTAAAATTATGTGTAAAACCATCCCAAATAGATATTATAATTTAAATATATCTTTGAAATAAATTAAAATTCCTTTATGAAAGGTAGAATTACAGTAAAAAAGTTAAATAATAAGTTGAATTTATAATGTAACACTATTCCTGAAGATGGGATTCCAAATTAACAATACAAATCATAGTAAAGATCCAATAAAAAATCTCTCTAATTTTTTTTTTGTGATCTAATAAAGTCCCGAATATCTTTAACACCCTTCAATGGTTACAACAAAGGCCACAACACATCTAGCAAGTGTTTGTCTTCTGAATTAGAATCTATGCTAATTGTTTAAGCAATTATGTAATTCGTAACATCACTAAAAGAAATATTTAAAGAGTCATCTACAACCACTGTATTTTTAGAAATGTAGAAAGCATTAAACCGCCACCAAATAGAGTAGAGACTCTTGAGATATAATTTGGGATTCCCAAAACATTCATAATTGAAGAATTTTGTCTCGAAGGAATATTCCCATGTAAATATGAACTCGAATCTTGCAACCTCTAAGCCATTGTTTTGAAGGAATGAAGGCATCATGTCATCAACATTTGAAATTCTTGTTGATGTCAATAGTGCTATCTTGAAATTGTTTTTTCACCATTGGAAGAACTCTTTCAAATTAGGTTTGAGGAAATAATTGTTTTTTATCTATATGCCACCATATTTGATTAACTATTTAAATTTGGTATCATCCTTGTGGAGGGTGTTTCCCAAAACACTATTTATATCAAATATAATGAGTTTCATGTTGCATGTGTTAGTATATACTAATGAAAAAAAACAAAATAAAAAGGTTGATGGTGGTGAATCAATTGAAAAATAATTAGAAATTACCTATCGATATTGCTATCAAAACTGAAAAGGTTGTAGATGCTGAAGAAGGTTAAAAATCTCAGGGCGTTCTTCATTTCTTATAGTTACACTAGGAATATTTTTTTGTGCATAATTTATTTCGAGAGAATGTAATGTTTCAGCACAAAAATTCCTTACATACCATATTGTAGTTATTTAATTGCATTGGAAAGTGGTATATGTTTTATTTTATCAAAGAAAAACCTAGTATTTAAGCATGATCAACATTAATTTAGGAATACTTAGTTGATTAATTAGAATTGTTCAAAGAGTTGTTATAATAAATTTTCTCTATTGATTCACATATGCAACTTATACATTCACACTCTGAACTTTTAATCATGGAAAATATAAATAATCCCAACTTATATTGATACAATCTCAATATAAAAAATAGTTAAGTAGAATAATCATAAAAAAATATGAATGTATTATATTTACAATCTTAAGTTGTATCACCATAATAACATTTTGAAATGCTAAATTTCTATTTACAATTTACTCGCTTCAAATATTTGATGCCCACTACCACCTTCAATCCCTTAGACACTATCAATGATAATTCTTTGTACAAATAAATCTTTAACCACATATCTTTTGAACAATTCGATCCTCTGCTTGTCATTCCAACCATTAAATTTTTAGCAGGGTTTCTCTTTGCACCTAATGTAATACACATTATGTCTTTAGAACTGTAGGGAACATTGTTTCTAATCCAAACGTTTTATAGATATTTTATTACAATTCCATGTACTATCTTGAAATCTTATTTTCCCCCAGGTGAGTAATGGATTCAATTCAGTAACTAATTTTTTATTGAAGGTCTTTATCAACTTTTCTATATTAGGATAAATGATTTTTTCTTACCAGAATCCCATTTCAATTTTTTCTATAATGACTTTATAAACTCTTTCATGTCATCTCGCAGGTTTATAGTCTCCTTGTTGAACGTGAATGACATCTCCATAACGGACAATTGGTTTTTCTCATACAACAAGTTGTCCAAATCTAAAATAATAAATTAATTCTTGTGGTTAACTGCGTCGAAGTAAATAATTATTTTAATTATTGTGGCTACCACTTACCAATGGGGCTTTCATGTAGGATTGCATCTTCTTTAACTGCAACAAGATCCTTTCATGTAATTCCTATTTCAAACATACATTAATCTATTCATAATATAGCTATTGCTATGGAAAATGAAAGCGTATTCGAAAAAACTAAGTGATCTAGATGGTAAAATTGTAAATTCAATATTACCAATTTAGGAAGCTACCACTTATCAAATGAGCTTTTGGCTTGGCTTGCACATACCTTACTTACTAAGAGTTTTTTTGATTTCATATGTATTGCAAACAAATTTCGTCAATGCATAATCAATTCAATTCTATGGAAAATGAAAGAACTATTGTTACCAGATTACAACATCCTATGATCTATCATGAACCATGACTAAGAAATCATTTTAATTGGATAACAAGGGATTGTCTCAAGGTGTCGTACCCTTACGATGAAGACAAAACTCTAGAGAACATTGGTTCCTCTACTTATTCCTAATGGTAAAATTACTCCTAGAAAAGGAAATGTAACTATTCTATCACTATCCTAGAATTTTAAGGGACCATGGAAGAGAAAAATTAATGAAATGTAAATCCTAAGATAAATAAGATGATAGAAACAAGAACAAGGAAATGGAGAGACTCTAAGTGAGTGAAAATGGGGAGAAAATAGAATGGGATAGCGCAGATAAGAGTGACACATTCTGAAATAACATTTACATCACCATCCTCATGGGGCACAAAAATTTTGGGTCCTACAAAGAGACATAAATATGCACCATATACCTGTAAATATAATGGGAGACAAGAAATGCAATATAACTTGAGTTAGGAAAAAAAACCACAAAAAAAATATTCTTAAAATGATACTTAGTCCATTACACTATAGAAAAAAGGAAATAATCATTTACAAAATGCCCAAATTCAAGGCCTACAACTCACAACATCTCCGGAACAATTTTGACAGAGTTCTTTTGCATTACAGAATGTCTCCCGTCAAAAAGAGGTGAATTTTACAATATATAGAAGAAGGTCCTCGAAATTTCCTCACCAATCGACATATTTTGTGAAAGAGGTATGTGAGGCTATACAAATTATCGTCCCAAGGGTTCCTTTATTACAAAATAAGAAATGGGTGCCTTTCTGACATATGAAGAAATCGGTTCCATACTTCATTAAAAAATAGTTGTTGAGTAGTCTTTTCCCACCTACTTTAACCTAGTATGAGTCCCATCCAACCTCCATAGTGAACCTTGATAGTGAGTTTCTTGACTAGACAACTGTTTGACCTATGTTATGTGAGCCTCAACAATGAGCTGTCAAACCAAAATATCATCCCAGTAGACAATTGTCTAACCCACAATCCATCCAACCCTTAGGTCATACAATTAGAAAACTTATGTACCGGCCACCCGTCAAAACTTTACCACGATCCTTGATAGTGAGCCATCCAAACCCTAGGTTGTACAACCCCAGGACATCCAATCCCTAGGTCATCCAACCCTTGACTTGTTAAGCTGTACATTTTTTTGGGGTGTAAAAAAATAATAAAAACATGTGACTCGCGGGATAATATGCCTGCTAGATTTGAAATATAAGTGACCCTAGAGGATCTTTTAGGAATGGAGTCAATCTAATTACGAAAACTGATTTGACACCTGAGAATTAACCCCTCAAAATTTTATACACTATAGGGGCCTGTCATTTCCTAACACCTTGGGTTGGGGACTAGTTGTTCCTTTACAAGACCTTGCTTGAAACTAGAAAATTCAAAAGTAGCAAAGGCACAACTATATACAAACAGAAAATAACATACACATCCAAAATGGAACATGCAGAGTATGCACAAGCACTCATTACAAAAGCAAAACTAAAATACAATAGAGAAATGTGCTAAAAGCGCTTGAAGGAACTACAAATTCTAAAATAATATGTACAAATAAGATATTTCACTTTCATAACAATGCTTGAGATAGATTCCATTGACTGAAATCAGCAATTTTTCTCTATCCAACTTTGACAATTAGAAAGCATTTTTTTCTTTGCATCCTAAAATAATATAAGGGACACTCCATATTTCATCAAACTTGGAGTGTATTCTTATTTTGGCTCTATCTGCATCCCATTTAAGGACAAAGTCTCCTTCTTGGAACATTATTTTTATTTTCCTTTCTATTAAAGCTCATCTTGATTTGAGCTTGGTATTTCTCCATCTTTTTTGTGGCCAAGTTTCTCATCTCCTCTAGCTCCATGAGCTCTACATACTTTACTTCCATAGCTTCAAACTCAAATAGTGATATTTGTTTCATATGTTCCAATGGTGGTAAATATAGGGATATTAGTAATCTTCCTTGCATTCTATAAACCAACTTGAAAGGAGAATAAATAGTTGACTTATTAGGAGTGATTCTATCAGCCCACAAGGCTGATTTCAGCTTGCTATGCCAAGTTCTTTGGTTCTCATCTAGCGTCCTTACAATTTTCAAAATATTTTAGTTGGTGCTCTCATCCTACCCATTACCCCGAGGGTAATAATTTGAGGAAGTGCTCAAATAGATGACATTTTTTAATGTCTATTTAGATATCTTTGTTCCAAGAAAAGATAACGCATTATCTAATATTATAGTGGAAGGGAAACCAAACCTTGTCATGATACCCTCATAAAAATCCAAAATGTTGGATTCATTTGATTCCTTGAGTGTAACTACCTTTGTCCACATAGTGAAGTAATTTTTAGCCATCAAGATCCATTTGTGAACTAGGCTAGAGTTTCGATTAATCACTCCAATAAAATGAAACCCCCATTCTAGGTATGGCTCATTTAATGAAATGGGATGGATTGGGAGGGTTTTTAGCTTCTCTTTAGCTTTGAATAAGGCACACTTCTTATATTTCCTAATCCATGCATAACTATTATTAAAGAGATTAGGCCAGTAGTTACCAACTTTCATGATTTTAAGAGTTATTGCTTTTGGGGAAAAGTGGCCACCTATTTCTCTATCAAGAAATGTATGCAGTATCCTCTCTATCTAATTTTTTTTTATGCATCTTAGGAGGACACCATTAACATACCTTTCAAAATGAATATTATCTACAAGTATGTATATTATAGTTTACAACTTGAAATACCTTCTCTTAGCCTTTCTCAAACCTTGGGGACTTTGACCTATTTTAAGAAAGCCTACTATATTGTGAGTCCAACATGGAATGGGTACACCATATAGTGCTTGTCCTTAATCATAATATAACATTAAAACAACTCTTTCCTCATCCCTTTACTAAGCATGTTGAATGGAAGATACTTGCAAACAAATAATCTTACCTATAACTAGCTTAATCAACTTCATATCAATGTCATATTCCATGAAATTGTTTATCTAAATGACTCTTTTCTCATTGAGTTCCTTTCTGAAAAGAAAATGTTTCACACCTGCATGTGAAAATACTTAATAGATTCTATTATTTGACACTAGATTCCTAAAATTATTTAAAATTATAATCACAACAAGGACATGTTTCTTAATGAATGAATATCTCACCTCATAATCCTCCAAGATCTGACTAATGAATTAAATTGATTGTTTGGATCCCTCCCTATTCTAGTGCACCAAGATTGCAGATATGGTGTCTGAACCACTAAAGGCAAAGAGAACGAAGTATTTGGAGAAGTCTGGATTGATGAGAGTTGGAGCTTGAGATATGAAATTATTGATATCCTCAAAAATCTATTTTCCATTTTTTTTCCACTTAATTTCCATACTATTCTTCAACAACATGGTTAGTGTCCTGATAAGAGTGGAAAAATTAGGAACAAACCTTTAGGAAAAAATGATTCTCCCCAAAATTAAAATATTTCTTGCGACTTATTTGGATAGCTTCAAGAGATATTTCTTGTTTCCCCGGAGACTTAGAAATGGTAGAGACACTCCAAATATCTTGCATCTTTGGATAGCTTCAACTCGATGGGTTATAGGATTAATTGTCCCAAACCCCTCAAAAATAATGTTTCCCCATAAAAATGGAGATTTCCTTCATGAGCATAAAAGTATCTAAACTAATATAAATTTGTCTTGTGAATTTAGAGACACTCCAAATATCTTGCATCTTTCCAAAGATTGATACAATACATCACAAAATGCCAAGAGGCAAAGTTGCATTATAGTTTTTAGATGAGAGGCTTGAACTCCACAAATTCACCTGCCAAAGAGAAGAAGGGAGGGGAAAAAAAAGAATTTCCAACCTTTAGAAAGAAGTCCCTCCTTACAATTTGTAGGAAGAATGAGAGAGAAAAGAGAGAGGAATTCCAAATCTAACCCAAAAGTGGCGAATTGTATTCTACATTTTTAAGAATTTTTTCCAACCCAATTAAAAATATCCAGTCGTAGTTGGATAGAGGACCTTGTAAGCTTCCCAAAAATTCCAACCTTGGGTTAATCCGAGCTCCCTGTGAAAAGTTATGGCCATCTCAATATCTGGGTCAGGGTCTGCTTCCTGTTAGCGCTCAAAATGTTGCGGCTCCTACGCCTTGGTGCATCCATCCGTATGTTGACATACTCTTATGTGTGACACTAACCTATGCCTTGGCATGATTTTTTTTCATGTCTACATCTTCTTACCTACGCCAAGGGCGCATCCATTTTCATGTCGACATCCCTTGCTGTGCACCTCTTACCTGCGCCTTGGCACGACTTTTGTCATGTCGACATCTTCTTACCTGCACCAAGGGAACATCCATTTTCATGTCGACATCCCTTGCTGTGCACCTCTAACTTGTGCCTTGGCGTGACTTTTTTTATGTCGACATATTCTTACCTGCGCCAAGGGTGCATCCATTTTCATGTTGACATCCCTTGTTGTGTGCCTCTTACTTGCGCCTTGGCACGACTTTTGTCATGTCAACATCTTCTTACCTGCGCCAAAGGTGCATCCATTTTCGTGTCGACATCCTTTTTCCTATGCCTTGGCACATCCTTTTACATCGGGCTTTGAGTTTCTTTGATTTCCAATTCTTCTTCTTGTCTATATCTACCCGGGGGGAAAGATATATACAACACTTACCTGAGGTGAAAGAGGTGACTTGCTGTGTTCTTGGAGAATAAAGTGATGTCATCTAAGTACACGAGAACTATCTTATTTATCATCCCCTTAAATGGAATATCCATATCCCTCTGGAATGTTTCCCCGACATTTGACAACCTAAATTGAATCTTCCTATAAGTGTAAATGTCTAATTTGGTGGCGAATGTTGTCATGAATTGATCCTCTTCTTTCACCATAATTTTATTGTAACCTGAGTATCCATCCAGGAGATAGAACCTTTCTGAACATGTTATCAATTGTAATATTTTCTCGATAGAATGAATCAGATAATGGGATTTTAGATAAGTCATGGTCAAGTCTTGGAAGTCTACACAAAACCTGATCTCTCCATTTCTTTTCCTAACTGGCACCAGATTCACAATCCAACTTTAGTGTCTTATGGGAAAGATGATGCTTTCCTCAATGATCTTGTTCATTTCATTCTTCCTGAGAGGCTTGATATGAGCATTGACTGGACTTTATTTCTATTACATAGGATTAGCTTCAATATCTAGTTCAATAGTGTATTGTGCTAACTTCGGATTAAATCCCCTCAAGTCCTTGTATCTCTAAGAAAATAAATCTAGGAATTATTGGAAAAACTATATGAAATCATATTTTTCTTCATCAACACTTATTTTTTCAATTTTGAGTACCTTACCCTCTCTAACTAAAATTGGCTCTAAATCTTCCCCTTTCACCTGAATATTTTCTTTCTCCTTACGAAATTAATCATTGGGATTGAATATTGACTCAAATGTCACCAAGCCTTTTAGGACCTTGTTCATTATTAGGTGGACAACCTAATCATTATAAAGTTGTTCAATCTTATCCCAATTTTTGGTAGAGAACTCAGCCTCTTCTTGTAAGAAGTTGATAATTTTTTTATCATTCTTGAAGACTTTCCACCTAGTGTTATTGTCTTGAATTGTTGGTCTTATGACCACTTTGATATGATGTTGAATTTAATCCTTCTCTATACTTTCAACAATATCAAATTTCTGCTACAATTGTTGCAATTCTATACACATCCTAATTCTTCTTCCTCGGTATGGAATAAATATTAAATTCTTCGAAATATTCAATAAGATCCCATAATCAGTTCTTTTATGTTTTGAGGAGATAATTTTTAGTAGGATTATGCCCTTTGACTTGATTCACAATCAACTCACTATCTCTGCATATATTTGAGTTCTTGATACCCCTTTTCCTCACCCATTACAATCCATGAATTAATGCTTCATACTCACTATTGATATTTGAAAAAGAAAAATCAAAATGGAAAGATGAGTAGTACTTTATATCTTGTTGTGACACAACTCTATACATCCTCTAGCACCTTTTGTGCTTGTTGTACCATCAAAGAATAGTTTCCAAAATTCATTTTCATCCTTTTAATCCTACTTTGTGGTCCTACAGAGAGGTGGATTCTATTCATTAAAGAAATAAATTCCTAACTTATCTTATTCCATCTCTCTCTATGGGTAAAAAGTATGCCTTTTGTTTTCACATTCATTTAATGTTAAATCTAGAATGACTCCAACTTTACACACCTATTTCTATGGTGCTTGGGAAATCCTCTTGTTCAAAATATGATAAATTGTCATTAATCCGACTTGGAAAATGGGAGATCATTGTGGAATTTGGAAATTATCTCTAATCTGATTGTAGCTTTAGATACATATCTTGTTCTAAAGAGAATGTGGGACCAATCAAAGGATACGTAGCCACAAATTTTAATAGTAAAGTCCCTTTACAAGCACAAATAGAAATGTGGTGGAAGGGCAATCACTGATAAAATATATAAGATTGAGACATTTGGGAATGCATGTAGAGTAAGAATTTATCCTTTTATTACTCCAAAGGTTCGTTTTTTATCTCATCTAATTGTACCACTCCTTTAGATACTGGCTCATACTGTATGCCCAATTAACCGGCTATTTTCTTTGGCATTACGGAATTACTTGTACCCAATTCAATCATGTAATTGTGTACCAAGTTGTTCCCGACAATCATGCATACATAGAATGGAGGAGGCTTTAATTTTATTCTCGGTGAATTTCCTTCTTACTACATTGTATTGGTTAGAACCTTCTCTTGATTTTTGGATGACTCATTTGAAGCAAACCAACTTTCCATGGTTTTTTGCAATAAATATGTTTATCCTAGGATTTCTAATGACTCCCGCATAGAAAGTTTTATGTTTGTCTTCTTTGTTTGGTCGATGATGTTAGAAGTAGATGGTATGTCCTTCTGTATCACCTTACTCAACATGATATTCTCTTCAAAATGAACTGGTGCAGCTACTATATGGGTTGGTTGATGGGTCATTGAAACTTCTAATCATTTAATAGAAATTCTAAAACGTTGATGTCATTATAAATAAGGGTTGTGTTCAAGGTTTTATGCAGAGAAGGGGGTTACAAATCAGTTCTATGGTGTCTCTCTCCTTTTGGGGGTTTTTTTCTATTTTGTTTCTATCCTACACTAATCATCTACGAAAATAAAATATAGTACTAAGCTACTGAAATAGAAAATAGAATATAGAAACTCTATTTAATCTACTCGAACAACATTGTTGGATTGAAATGATTTTAAAAGGAAATGCTCAATAAATTGAAATAATTTCTTAAAGGAAATAAAAAACAAGGAAATCTATTGAAACAAAGAAACACATGATTGCATTCAAATAAACATTCAAACAAAGATACTGAAACTTAAACTCAACAAATATAAATATCATGCATAAAATACCAATCCTCCAATATCCTCAGTCATGTGGGCCTTTGCTTCCCTTCGAGATTGAGGTTCTTAATGTGAATAGATACAAAAAATAGCACTTATTGTATTAATACAAACAAGTTCATCACATACTTCTAAAAATCTGAAAATCACTATTAACTAATATGATATTGTATCAAAAATATCTAACTATATAGTAATAGTTTATGGAGGTGTATTATTGACACAATTGATTACAACAAGTTCCATGAATGTAGGAAATAGACTAACTAATAAAAACTTCATTAATATTTCATGACATCCTATAATTATGCTAAAACATGGATCCTTGTTTGTAGGTTGTTATGAGTGAATATTTCAAAATTCCATAGTAGCATAGGACTCAGACTCTATAGTTACAACGATAAAAAGTGGTAGAAAATGTTACTTAGTAATCTACAAATGTCATATAATCACTAAAAAAGGTAGTTAGTGGGAGTTCCATCGATCATTAGTTTACATGAGACAAAATAAGGATAAATGCATCACTTTTACTTTAGATACAACTATTTAGAACATTACCATGCATTGATTAATATATTTAGGAACAATTCTATAGTTATATCAATGCTATAATATTCAATTCATGGATTCATCATCTCCCCTTCAAGTTACCTTTTGCATGTCCTCATCTAAAATTATCTTTGTCCTGACCTCTGACCAAGATGTTGTGCCATATCATACTCCTAAAATTGGTCTGCATACTATTTTATTTTACCCTTTCATCCTTAGGTTTCAAACATCATCTCATCCTAGGCCTTAAAAGTTTCATGTAACTATGGATCACTATTCTAGAAAGTGGTCATGGGACTCAGAATGAAGGCAGACCTAACTTACATACATACCCATTCCTTGTTATAATCATTGTTTCCCTTTTCTGCCAATTGTTGGATGATCTCAACTATTGCATCTCCTTTGTGTATACTCCAACTAAGATTCTGTGGGAAAAATCACTTCTCTTATTTTTAAAGGTAAGCTCAGAGTATCCCATTTTTTTTCATAGGCTTCCATAGCCTTAACAACGTTTTTCTAGAAATAAGTTTCAAATTCATGGACACACTGCACCAATAATTTTGAAGCTCTTTTACCAATCCCAGCTTGATAATATAAATAATTAAAATCTATCTTCATAGAAACAACATTATGGTGGGTAGGCCTAATATAAAAATAGACAGCCGTGGCCTCTTCATTAAAAATATATGCATGTTGTTCCCACATAATTTGATTCCTTACTAATGACTAGAAGGCTTTCAATTGAAACTCCCCTAATGAAAAGTTTATAAAGAAATAAGGAACATTGGTAACCAACACATTGTGGAGATTAAATTCACATAATAAATTTTGCACTTCAGGAGTACGACTTTGATAAATATTCAAAAAAAAATTGCCATTTGGAGCCTCATAAGGTTCCCCACAACACATCCTTTGTAACTATATACAGAATAAAACTATTCTTAAAGAAATGAACTATATATAGAAGATATTTTTCCACAAGCTAAAAGTTTGGAAGAAAAAGGACAAAAAGACTCAATCATTGATTGAAATTTCTTTTTAGCATTCAAACTTGACTCAACTTCTTATTTTCCTTGACCAAATATTTATTTGGAAGAGATAGTTGGGCACATTGAGAGGAAAAATCATTCCATGCCTATAAACCAATATTCTTTTTCCTCTTTAAACTATCAACTTCTAATTTTAAAATAATTATTTCTTTAACTTTCTCCACAATTCTTTGTACAAATTCATTTTGCATAGACTGTTGGGTTTATTCCATACCTTTAAATTTATCCCCAAATTTTCAATTTCATTTTTGTATTGTGTCAAGACATCATCCCTTTATTAGTCAATGCATCCAATTTCATGTGTAGTTTTTTATATAGCTTCATTCTGAATTTCTTGAGTTATGTGATTATCTTCCGAAACCTCCATAGGAACCTTTAACACCTCACTAGCATGGTTGATGTGAATTCATGATATTTTAATCTTCCTCTAAGGGTGGAAGAAGTACCAACTTTGGCAATCTCTTCGAAAATTGGGGCTGAACCCTCATTAGACAATACAGGCCAAGAAAATTTAGTTTTCCTTAAGGAAAAATACCTTGGTCTCAATGAAATATCAATAGGAGATGATAGGGTAATATTTTATTTAGAATATCAAGGCATAGAGGGCTACTCATCCTAACTTACAGATTCTTATATAACCACATTAGAAGGAAGTGGAGTTAATTCAAGATTAGGATGAGAACTGGGAGGTGGTTCTAAGGAAAATGGTGTACGATCCCTTTTCATTTTCTGACTGCTTAGAACTCTCCCATGTAGTTGTCTTCTCTACCTTTCTATTGGGTCTACAAAAAAATCCTGATGTATATAAATTAGGTGCATAAGGCTTGGGTTTGTTTTGTTTGTAACATTATCTCATCCACTATTGTATTTCTATCCTACTTTGATAACAACATCCAAAAGGTACTTAAAAATGATTTACCTTAATCTTTGGGTTTGTCTGACCATTCTTCAAAAAGATTTAGAGTTTTCAATATTTCACCTCCCAATACTGATGGTTGTCCATCACAAATAAAATACCTGTTCACCCACGTAGGAATTTCCTTCTGATGGCCTCTAAAACTCTCCTTCCTAATTCCCTTTTGAACTCCATGAAGATTAATTGACTATCTTAGGAAGAGCTTCCCCTTCCTCATTGAAACATAGATATCAAATACTTAAGTGTGGGATTTAGTTTATAACTTTAATCCAAAAATATAGGAGGCCAGAGATTGTGCCAACAATGTGGTTGTCTATTTCAATTATTTCCCCCCCTGAGCGAGAGACGGGTTACCTCAAAATCCAACAAAAAATTCTCCAACTAAATCTTCATCAAATCCCTACAATTTATGAATAAAATATAACCAACCTATGTCATAAAGGACTTAGGAGATGATGACATTCCTTAGTAGCAGCTTCACAGATTTTGTTTCTCATTTCTTCTTTTTCCCCATAATCACAAACTAGTTCAGGTGAAATTATAGAAAAAAAATTAATTGTTATATAAGAGGGATATCGTACTTTCATGTATTGTCAGTATAAAAAATTTTGAACTACAATTGAGCTTACAAAGGCATTAAATTGTAAAACATTGGAAACAGAAAAGACTTATGATACCAATTAAGGTGGAAAGTTTTTAATATCATCGACAAGGTTCCCACACTGCCATCGTTACTACTCCATGCCATTTTTCATTCCTCGAGAAATCTGACACATGCCTCTACCCATCCATTATTACTCCTTAATTCCCCAACTTAACTCCATGAGATTTGGTTTTCTATTTTAATAAATGCATTGGAAAATTATTAAAAATAATTAATATCTATAGTAAAAAATGTATTACATGTCACCTTACCAGCTCAACATTCCTCTAACCACTGGTGGTCCATATCCTGCATTGGAAAAGTGATCATGATCAATGCAAATTTGGATAGTTGATATCTCTAACCTTTACTGTCATGGAAAAATAAAATATATTTTTTTTAGTTTTTAAATATAGGGGGAAGAGAAATAAAACTATGATTTCTTCCTTTATTTAAATTTACCCTAACAAACTACTCATGGCAGGAAGAGCTAGAGTCTTCCACTAAATCAAATTATTTGGATAATAACATGTCTTTAGTAAAAATTTCCTTATTATGTGAATGTTGATACATCATCATTCTATGGAAATTCACTAACAAAGTTATCTTGTCATCATTAATTGGAAATAGTCTCATAGATCCATTATCATAAACCCTTGTAATTTTATAGGGTCCCCACAATATTTGTTCTCAATTTTCCTTTGAATTGTTGATACTTTAACTTAAATAGTAACACCTAATCTCGTTCATTTAACTTATTGTTCTTGATATGAGCATCATCCTAGGATTTTATCTGATGTTGAAGGACTTTCAGTTTGTTCTTGTGCCTCCAAACACATTTCATCAAGTTAATTCTAGTGCATCACTCTTTTCATGATGAGATTCATCCTGCTCAATTCCAATCTTCAGTTTTGTCCTCCAAGTTTGTAACTTAAATTCTACATGGAGCAATGGATTCTTCCCATATACTAGTTCATACAAGGAGAAACCATTGGTGGATTTCTAAGTGGTATTATATGCCTCGGACTGCTTCAGGAAGTCTTGGCACCAAATTTTTTACTATCTACATTTACAACCTTAGTCAAAATGTTTTCCAATTCTATGTTTGTGAACTCCACCTAATCATTAGATTAGGGGTGGTATGGTGATGATTTCTTATGATTTATTTGGTAGATCTTCAGAAAGGATTCAATCATGTTAGACAAAAAATTAGGTCCTTGATCAGATATAATGGAATTTTGGGAGCTATGAATCTTAGCATAATCATGTTCTAACAAAAGTCACCTATAACATCCTTAGTTGATAGATTTCAATGCGTGAACCTCATCCCATTTTGTAACATATTTGGTACAAACTAGCAGGAGACTCTTTTCAATATGATGGGTGGTCAAAAGGCTGAACAAAATAAACTCCCCAATTCTCAAATGGTCCTAAGAGCAGCTGAGGAATGAGGGAAATTTTTGTAGATAACATAGGATTCCCCATTCTATCTGAAATGCATCATATTTCCATATGTATTTCTTTACACATTTATGGAGAGAAGGGCTAGTAATACCTAGCTCCAAGGACATTGTTAATTTTCCTCTTCAGCTAAGTAGTGTCCTCCTCCACGTTCATCATGACAAGCTCTTATTATTTCATATACTTCATCTTCTCGGAAGAAACCTAAAAAATAATCATGTCAGAAAACATTTACACAAAACTCTATTTCATCACTCATAAATAGCATTGTTTTTTACTAAACATTCACGGTATTTTACTAGTTAATAAATTTTGGAAACTTCCCTAAAGTTAGATATTTGAAAAGATTAGAAAACCATGGAGGATGTGTTGATATTCCTAACAAGTTCTCATCTGGAAAGTGATCCTGGACTTCCTCATCTTCTCCCGAACCATTCAATCTGAAAAGGAAGTCATCGAAAAACATTTTCCTTTCTTGAATTATCAATAATAGTGAAGTTTTAATTATTGAAAATGAAGTAACCACCTAATAATTCTTCCCCCTATTACTGGGTTTTTTCATCAAATATATTAGTGATGAATGTTCAGTATGTAAAAAGATTTTATATCCATTAATGTAGTGTTTGAATTTATTCAGAGAGTAAACAACATCTACAAATTCCTGTTAGATAGTGGTGAAGTTACTCTCTATGGGGGGTCATATTTTTGTCTGATGAAATAGATAGCAAACAGTTTGTGTTAATCTATCCTTCTTTCCAAGAATATCTCCTATTGTTGTGGTGGAAGCATTAGTGTGAATATGAAAAAGCTTTTCCCCAATTGGGTGCTCTCAAAGTCTGAGTTAGTGGTCAATTTTCTTCTATAATTTTAGAAGATTGTTGACATTGAGGAGACCATTCAAAAAAACAATCCTTTTCTAGAAGAGATAACATGGGTGCAACAATCTTACTAAAATGTATAATGAAGCATCTATAATATCCTACATGTCCAAGGAAACTTTTGATATTAGTTGATTTGTTGGTGTAGGAAATTTAGTAATGACTTCTATCTATTTAGGATCAACTTGGATACCCTTAGAAGAAATATGATGATCCAAGACAACTCCCTCTTGTACTCCATTATCAAAATTTTTCATGACTTAAGTAGAGATTTACGTGTTTCTCACATATGGTTAACACTTTTTCAAGGTTATTCAAAGGATTTTTTAAAAGTAGACACATAGAAAGTAAAATAATCCATATAAATTTAAACACAATAATTGGTGAGGTAAAAGAAATAGCTAAAAAGTGTTATTTAAAATTGTGTCAGGTGTGTTAGAAATTCCAAATGGTAGAAATTTTGTATGCAAATGTACCCTAGGGAAAATTGAAGGTTATCTTACTTAAGCAGCATCTGCTATATTGATTTGATTATATCCTAGGCAATATGAACCCATCAAGATGGAGTAGTATTTCTTACTTTCCAAATTGTCCAAAACCTGGTCGATAAAAGGTAGGGTAAAGTAATCTTTCATGGTGGATTTATTAAGATCCTATATTATCATTTTATAGATTCTCCACTGTATACCATTTTTTTTAACTTTAACAAGTGGTGATACCCACTCACTATCATATATTAGATAGATAAATCCTACCCCTCAACAATTTTTCTATTTCTTTCTTGATAATGTCTCTATGTGCTAGATTAATCCTACCTTGCAGCTGACTAACAAGTTTAACATCCTCAATGTAAATATAATGAGTTCAGATACTTTGATGAATCCATTTCATGTAGTATAGTCCCAAGAAAAATCTTTCGAATGACCCCTCAATATATCTATGACCCTAGTCTCTTAGTTGTCTTCTAAATTGTTACATAATGAAGAAATTCTTAACCTATCTCAACAGTTAATTTTTAGTATCTTTCAAAGATAGATAGTTTTTTTTCAGAAATCAAAGAGTTCAAGGGATAAACATTAGGTTATAACATGTGAAGAAATATTCATGTTTTCAAGGGATACAACCTTGGGTAAAGGAACAAGGAAAATGAATGGTTGTATGTTCCTTCATGGTAATCATAGATCTAGTTAACAAACTTCTATAGGAATATTATTTACCAAGGTGATTTTCTCTTCAAATTTGAAAACATTAATTTCCATAGCCATGACTTTGGATTTCCGTAGGCACAGTCCTAGTTTTTGTAGCCACAATATCATCTTCATCAAACATTGGGTATGGTTTAGAAATTTTTTCCATATAATTTTTCACTACAAGAATGGTGGTCGAGATAAGAAAAAATCATGTACATTAGTATCAAGTAAAATCTACCCACATTTGTTCATAAATAACCACATATGGATGGGAAGGAGGATAAAGGGAAATATTATTTTCTTTTTTCCATTTGAAATTGTCATTTTTCTAGATCTACAGTCAATGTATGATGCAACTTGTAGCTAACCAGGGTCTTTCTAAGATGACTGGGTATCCCAATTTTCAATCTTTAGGTTGTAAGACTATATAACCTATAGAATACTACCAAGATTCAACTGTGACCATAACATCCTCAATTAGTCCATTTGGTAAAACAATAGCTTAATCTTCCAATTGGAGGAAAGTATTGGTTGGATAAAATATTTTCAAGGACAAAAAATTGAATGTGTATGTTATTATGACATTTATGGTAGCACCAAGATCCACCAAAATGTTAGATATTGAACTGATTATTCAAAAAAAATAGTAACTGAACTCCCAAGATCCCCATTATTTTGGTGAAAGGATTTTTCTAGCTACAAGGTAAACTAGATTTATTTCTACTTTGATCTTTTTTTTTGGTATTTCGTATTCCTTCCCAGTGTCTTTATGCAATGGTTTCTAATGGTCTAGTTTATTTTGAGAATGTCCCTTATTTCTCTCAGAAGTGGAACCTCAATATTCATAATCCATTTTCAACTCCTGAAGTAGTGTTGTTTCTTCCTCATTTTGTATTTCTTTTATATCTTTCTAGGAAAGGAGTTATATGCCCATTCTTATAATTTTTTCTAGGTTATTCCCATTATATCATGTTTGTCTAACATGTCCATGTTTCTCACTTTACTTGGGTACCCTCTCACTTTTCTGAGATATCCTCTTAGTTTCCTCAAGTATTTCAGTGATAACTATTGGAGAATTTTCACTATTTTTCCATATCTCATACTTCAAGTTATTAATGGCATTAATCTGCATTGTCTCACCTTATCTTGCTTCATTAATTAAAGTTGTCTTTTTGTTTATTGGGGTTTGAGATCCAAGGATGGGATGAAATTTGAGTTTGTACTGCTTTCCCTTAGTGGTAATCTTATTTGGTGGTAGAAGCAACTATGAAAGACTCTGAGATGGTACATTTATCAGTAAGGATTTTACATCTCCAAGTATGGTCCTGATTAGAATTCCTATCGGGCCCTGTCAAAAACTTAGTTGGTAAATAGTTCCATTGATGTGCATTAACTAGTGCATTCCAAAGTTTGTTAATCCATCTTTTCCAGGCTATCTACACTTTTGGATGGTTCTATAGTTATGACCTGTCTAGTGTCGTGTGTGTCTAATGTAGTGTGTGTGTCCCCAAGTGTGTGTGTGTGTGTGTCTGATGTGGTGCCATGTGAATTACCTAGTATGGTTAGTGTGTAAATTTATTAGCATCAGAAGACTAATAATTTCTTCTGTGAACAAACCTTTACATCTGCATTTGCTTGAGTCATGGAAATTATTCTTTATTTCAACTAAGGTAGGAAATTAAATTAGGGTTGGTATCATTTGGTCATGACATCAAAGATTTGACTCGAATCTATGTGATATCTAAAGGGACCATTAGTGGCCCTAGGATGTCTTCTCTTGTTGAGTCTTGGAGTGTTTTATTTCTAAAGGTATCTTTTGCACTTATTATCAATATAATCATCTCTATCTCATGCTAAAGGTTGCCCAACCTTACTCTATGACAAGATCCTTTTTCATACATGTTGTCCATTTCCTCTAAAATATTATGATTTACAACAAGATGCATCTACTTCTTCTCATGCTATTTACTTCTACTCAATAGGTTTTCCATCAATCCACTAGTAACTCCTACATAACTTAGTAATATGTGTCATGAATAGTTTATTTACATCACCTCCTCCCATTAGATGGGGGTATTATTTGGTTTCATCATCCAACCCTTTAAGGAAAATTGTCTTAGTTATTTCTACATTCATATCATAACAAATATCACCTATGGAAAAAAAGAAATTTGTCCAAATAATCCTATATATTTTCATATTCTTTTTGACCTCATCTGAAATAACTCTTCCCTCATATACGTTGCACTCCTGCAGTAGTCTTCATATTTCTTGCAAATAGGAAGTCTATCATTTGTTTTGATGAATGAAG
Source organism: Taxus chinensis (assembly GCA_019776745.2). Taxonomy (NCBI): domain Eukaryota; kingdom Viridiplantae; phylum Streptophyta; class Pinopsida; order Cupressales; family Taxaceae; genus Taxus; species Taxus chinensis. The sequence goes on from CM034147.1 coordinate 823,670,937, forward strand.
TGGAGTAAGAGGGAATGTCGATAAACCACCGCATTGTAGAGTCTTTGAGGGTGGAAGGAAAAAAATTGAGTTTTAGGTTATCTAATTTGTAGTCATATGTTTGGTAGAGAATGTTAGGTTGTGGAGCCTGTTTTCATGTGTGAAAAAAAAAAATTTAGGCGTAAATTATTTTGGCCTCAAAAAATGCACCCGACATATCAGGAAATGTTCTCTTCTCATATGGGTGATTTTTTTGACCCATAGGTTTATGGGATAGGTTTTGCCCATGGTTTTGATACCCACGGTTATGTAAAACTGCTTAAGGAGATGTCTATTTATATGGTCTTATTCATATGATAGATGTACAAGCAAAGGTATTACAGATGTGTTTTGAATTCGGGTGTGAATTCTGTAGAGTTTGTTGAGCATAGCTCCAAATGGATCTGGGTATTGTATTAAGAGAGCGGTGGCTTGTAATAAGATCTAAGCAAGTGATACTTGGTGGATGTATCCCAAATTGGGTGAACCACGTTAAATATTGTCTCCTTGTGTTATGTTATTTTATTCAGCAATTTTATTTCAGATCTGTAATAATTTCTGAATATTATTTTCTACTGTTGTGATTCTGTGAGGGATTATTTAGCATATTCTATCTCTTATTCCCTAACAGATAACTTTGAATTCAAAAAAGAATTGGTTTTGATATTTTGTATAAATTCCTTGGAAGATAGGGAGAATAGATGGGGAAATGTTTTTCATAGGTTTTTCCTCATCCTTGTTAAAGAAAATAGGGTAAGTGAATGTTCTACCTAAGGTTTTTTCATCATCATTTCCATTATCTCCCATTTCTGAAATTTTCTCAGGTTCTAAAAAAGATGATGTAGAATGTTCAATATCAATTCTAGGCATTGTATTAGATTTAGTGCCACTCTTGGTGTTTACTACATGTGTTTTGATTAGAGATATTATTTGAATATTGTGAGGTATAAATCCCCCTTGAGCATTCGGTGGCTTGTGCATAAATATTTCTTATATAAGCAAGGCTAATGATTCTTACTTGTTGCATAGCTCAACTTCACTAACACCGATAGCATGTAATGTACATGGAATGGATTTTTTTTCTTATGGTTTCCCCAAAAATGGCTCTAAAAATTATGGTTCATTCTAACTTCCAATAATTTAATCAACTTTTTCAAATGTTGATGTCATTATAAACCAAGTCTGTGTTCAAGGTTGTATGAAGAGAAGGGGTATGCATCTCTAGTTCTATGGTGGTTATTTTCTTTTGAAGGGTTTGTTAAGTTTTTTTTCTTTCCTCCACTACTCGTCTATGGAAATAAAATATGGTTCTAAGGTACTGAAATAAAAAATAAAATATAGAAAGTTTGTTTAATCTACTGAAAAAACATTGTTGGAATGAAATGTTATTAAAAGGAAATGCTCAATCAATCAAAAAGCTATAACTATCTAGTAAATTTTTTGGAGGTTTCTTATAGACACGAATGAGTACAATAAGTGTGGTGAATGTAGGAAATAGGATAAATAATAACAACCTCATTAAGATTCCATAACACCCTATAGTTATGCTAAAATAGGGGTCCTTGGTTGTATGTTTTTATAGCTAAATCTGTCAAAACTCCGTAGTGGAAGAGGACTCGGTCTCCGATAGCTACAATGATCAAAAGTGGTAGAAAATGTGACTTAATAACCTGCACATATCATATAATCACTAAACAAGGAAGTTAGTGTGAGTTCCATTGATCATTAATTTATAGGAGACAAAATAAGGATAAATGCATCACTTCTACTTTGGATACAACTATTTAGAACATTACCATGCATTAATTAACATATTTAGGAGCAATTCTATAGTTATATGGATGCTATAATAAGTCAATTCATGGACTCATCACTAGTCTAGAAGGTAGTCAAGGTTGATTCTAGACATTTGGAGTTGCACATGGATTGCCAATTCCGTGATGTGTGATACGAGGATGAGAGGTACACACACTTGATGATTATCTTGTTGATAACAAATCTTAGCACCCCCGAATTACCTCGGATCTGAGTGGGGCGTTTGGTGTGACCTGCATAACATTGGACCATCTCTCAAGTTGTTGGCCTTAAGGACTTGAGATGGCCCTCCGTAGAAAGTTGGCTTCTTATTCCTAAAATACTTGCCACAAGCTACTCTAGTGCAGGAAAACCATCTAATCCTAATCTAACCTTCCAAGGAGATAGGGAGAGAGAGAAATACATAAAACTAGAGCCTACACTAAGTGGTGATACACAAGAAAAGGAAGTGGCTGATCACAAATCCAACTGCCTAAAGTTGAGAGAGGTGACCAAAGGAGAGGGTGGACAAGATGCACCAAAGACCAGAGATGAAGTTCACATGGATCACCACTTCAACCCATTAAACACAACTCCCAATACCTACAAAAAACATCAGAAGTATGCACTATATACCCTGCAATGATGAAAGGTAAGAAGAGACAATAAAATAAGAAAATGATGGACAATATGCATCAAAAAATAGATTTAATTGCTCTATGAGTTCATAAAGTACATCATTAGTGGGAAAGAGGAAAGAAAATGCCACTATAGAGCCAAGAGAGGAGGCATAGACTCCACATTCTACCCTAAGGAAGTAAGAGGGAAGGGGATGGAGAGAAAACAATGACCAACCCTCTAGAATATGCTCTTCCTTTACAATATATAGAAGAAAGAGAGAAGGAGAGGAAAGAATTCGAATCCTGTTTCAACCACCCAAAGATGTGCATTGAATTCTACCTATAACAATGATGGGTTCCTTGATAGACTCCATGTCTTCACATGTTGTTCCTTGTTGGGAAAGAGGGAGGTTTGTCCTTCATTATGGTGGTAGGTGAGAGACTTGAAAACCTCGAAAAGGCAGATTGAAACATGACGGTGGTGGTTGAGAAGCTGGTGTTGGGAGATCTCTAAAATGTCCTTTCTTGCCCAAATCCGAGCTTCCATTCGAAAGATATAGCAGTCTAAATATCAGGGTCATGGGATTACAATATTTAAAAGAGTTCATCAGTGTAAGACCCATGTGGCAGCCTTGTACATCTTGAAGATTCAACCCCTTTCTCTCGCTCTCGTAGTTTCATCGAACTGACACATGGTGGCTTCCACGAGATCCTCTGTGTCTTTTTTTCTTTTCCTGATCCCTTTTGTTTGGTGGGGCCATATGTATGACCTGAGACACATGGAGAGCTAGTGCATGTTTTGGGACCAATTTTAGATTCACCTATTGAAAAAGAACTAAAGAAATACATAGCTCCTTTCACATATTTTCTGTATTTCTTTTTGTTTTGGTTAAGTCCCTTTTGTTTGGGAAGGCCATATGTCTCACCCTAGACATGTGGAGGCTTAACGTACATTTGGGACCTACCTCTGGATTTTTCTTTTAAAGTTGCATCAAGATAAAGTGTGGAAGCTTTCATCAGCCCTTCTCGAGCTTGTACTTTTCAACAGCAGGTGTCCTCTTTTTGGACGTAGGACACATGGAGGGCTGGCAATAGTTTAGGGTCTCTCTTTGGGATAAAAGTTCAAATTTGCACTGATCAAGCATGTGGAAGATTCACACTCATTTGGCATCTGTCTCCAGATTTTAACTCCAAAGTTCTGCAGATGAGACACATGGAGGCTTTCGCTAACCCTCTACTACTTAGTTGATTTGGTCCTAATGCCTTTCTCTAACCGTAACTACATGATTAGTTGGCGCTCATTTGGGAACAACACTTGCACCTGACCTTTGGAGGTACATCATTTAGACACGTGGAGGTTTGTGCTAGCTCTTCTATACTTAGTTGTTTCAATAGCCAGCTCTACCTCATTTTTGACTTCTTACCACATGGAGAGCCTGCACTTGTTTAGGGTCTATATTTCGGATCTCACTTCCGAAGTTTTGTTGTTGAGCCACATGGAACCTTTAGAGGTTTTGATACTTTTCAATGACTAATGAGACCATTTCTAGACCCTAGACACATGGAGGGATGGCGCATGTTTCAGGACCGCCCCTTGGGCTTGACCGTTGCAGTGGAGCCGTTGAGGCATGTGGCACTTTCGACACTAAAATTTTCCTCCGTAATTTCTATTTCATTAATGTATGTATTAGTAATAGGATGTTGTTAAGTATAATTAGTAGTAGCATCTGATAGAAGATAACGGTGCTGTCAGTACGGTGCCGCCAATAATGTGGAGTATGGTAACAGTCAAAGTACAATAGGAATGTTGTAAAAAGTAAATATTTGTTGTAAGTGGTCCGGTAATGTTAAAATGTCAAAGTTTGGGTAATTAGAGAAGTAGGGTCTACATGATTAGGAATTATAAATATTATATTAGTAATAAGGACAAGGAGTGAGGTCATAAATATTTTGTGTATTTTATTTGTAAAAAGTCTAAAAATGTGGAACCCATGTAAAATGATAAGGTTTATCTTATCTTAAAAGATAAGCTTACATGTACAGATAAGAGTTAAGGTATGGAATATGATTTGTCAGAGTGGATTTCTTATCCTATCTTAGAGATAAGATGGATAAGCCTGGAAGTTCTATAAATAGAGAGGCCACCCCCCCTCATTTAGCATAGAAGGAAGTAGTGAGAAATATTGTAGGAAGTTTGTGAAGGAAGCCATCAATTAAAGGTGTGTTGAAGAAGCCATTAAGAGGTGTAATTGTAAAGTTTCTCCCATAGTCTTGGTGAAAAGAAAGTAAAGTCAGTAACACTTGAAGTACCTCATGGGTGAGATTGTAACAATTTCATGTTAATATTATAATTTACTTTGATATTTCAGATTTTTCATCATTCCATCTTATCATAGTCGATGGTATTCTTGTGTTATGTTGTTTTTTTTTCCAGATTACATCCACCAAAATAAAGGCTGTGCATTAGTAAATAATCATAGCACGAGGGGTTCCCGGTGAAGAATTATCATAGTTCCGGATTGGTGATGACAATTTTGGTTCCGTTGCCGGGACCATTCCTCGTTGGTGGATTTTCTGGAGAGATATTCCCACTTAGTCAAAAATCAATTAGAGGGTAACCTTGTTTTTACTGTGAATAGTAGTTACCATGGTAAATTCATTTTTGCTGGGAATAGTATTTACCACAGTAAAGTCACTTTTTACTTGAATAGTATTTACCACAGTAACTTCACTTTTTACCATGAATAGTGTTTACCACAGTAAAGTCAGTTTTTTACCGCAGTAAGTCAAGTTTTACCATAGTTTACCGTGGTCATTTCTATTTTAGTGTAGAAAGGTGTAAAGTCACTTTCTAGTATAGTGATTCCAATTATTTGTGCACATAAGTCTTGTTGGTTGTACTTGTGGGTTGGTATTTCACAGTGGTTACTTTTGAAAATGGGAAAGATTCCTGTTTTTTCAGCTCAATCTAATGAAGATGCTTCTTCTTTCATTCAAGAGTTTAAATGATCTTGTATTTGTAATGGCCTCATAAGAAGGGAACAATGGACTGAATTTTTTCCTACCTTTTTGGATGGTTCAGCACTTAGGTGGTTTGAAACACTAGGTGATAATGTGAAAAATTCATGGGATTTATTAACTAAAAGTTCTCTTGAAGAATTTGGTGAACAACAGAAATATGCAGATCTCATGATCGAGATCACAAAGCTATCCCAAGGAGAGAAGGACAAGATAAGGGATTATCATGCTCATGTTCTAGAGCTAAGGAGGAAGATCGATGCCCAGATATGGAAGGAAGGATTAGCGGATGGGTTGATGAATGGCGTGGATAATCTCCTATGTATGCACTTCATTCTTGGGATGAAGCCAGAGATCAGACAACGAGTGAGGTATGACCGTCCAGCTACCATTGAACAAGCAAAGGAGATTGCAAGAAGGCAAGAAGAAAGCATGGAAGGGAAGCCCAAAGAAATTGTTGCTAAAGTAGAGCCTACACTAGCACCTTTGGTCCAGAATCCACAACCACTCCCGATGAGCACAAATATTTCTCCTAGTACATCTATTGAGTATGAAGATCTGCTCAAAAAAATGGGTCAGTTAACTATTAATCTTCTTCAAGGAAAAGAATTTAGTTCTTAGGGAGGAGATAGAGGTCCAAAAAGAAATATTTCTGAAGTTGTATGTTATGGTTGTTATAAAAAGGGTCATTATAAGTATAATTGTCCAGATAGAGCTTCTACATCTAGTAAAGGAGATAATGATAAAGGAAAAGCACCTGTGAATTCTTTTGATGTAGTAGATAAGAGTAGAAATAATGAAGTAGATGTGTTTGTAACAAAAAGAAAGAAAGAAAAAGATAATCAAGATGGAAATGATCCTAAGAAGATGAAAGGAGAAACTAGTAAGAAACATAGGAGAAGAAAGTTGGGTGTGCAGTTTTTTCTGATTTCACAGGGGCAAGGACCATACTCCATCTTGGAAGATTTTTCCAAAAGGTTTGCAAATATTACATATGGTCAACTCTTGTCTATGTCTTCAGAGAAGAGGCGGGAGCTGCGAAGTGGACTCTATGCTCTACGAAGAAAGGAGGTTGAGGTCCCTATTTTGGAGGCAGAGGTAGATCCCTATGCTTCACAAGCTGAGGTATTATGTAATGGTATTTCAATTCATGATGTCTTAGTTGATGGAGGTGCTGCAGTTAATGTAACGACCGAGTCTGTAATGAATATGTTGGTTTTAAAAATTGATCTCCCTTCAACACTTATGTTAAGTTTATTAAATAAAGGAAAAACTAAACCAAAAGGTGTAGTTTCAAATGTGGCAATATCTGTTATCGGTGTTGTATGTGTGGTAGAATTTCAGGTGATGAAAAATGGTACTGTTGCGTACCCAATGCTGCTGGGAAGACCATGGCTAAGGAGATTTCATGCAAGAAACTACTGGAATGAAGGCTTCATGACACTTGGACGTGGTAGAGAGAGGGTGAAGATAAACATGATCCCTCGATATCATAAAGTAGAACCTGTGGATTCAAGTGATGAAATTGATGATTGGACATCCTTTGATTACTCTAGTACCAGTGAAGTGGACACTGAAGATGAAGAAAGTGAGGTTGATGTTTTAGTCATGGATATCCTTCCAGTCACACCAACTCATGACCCCATAAAATTATCTGAAGAAGAAGTTGATGATCATCTCGAACAAATAAATATTGGTGATGTTGTGATGGAGAATGAGAAGGAATCCTACCTCTAGCTCTTTCGAAGGTACATACACCTATTCACTTTTGATTATAAGGAACTCCATCAAGTAAGTTGGGTAGAACATTCTATTGAGCTGGTAGATCATGCTAAGCCCATAAAGCAAATGCCATATAGAATGAATCCTAATTTTTCCAAGACTGTAAAACAAGAAATAGATAAGTTGCTTGATGCAGGATTCATATTTGTTGTGGAAAATTCAGAATGGGTTTCTCCCATTGTGATCTCAATAAAAAAGAATGGGAAGCTACGCATTTGTGTTGATTACAGGAAGCTCAATAAGGCAACAAACAAGGATCATTACCCTCTTCCATTTTCAGATCAGATCTTAGACGAAGTAGCTGGCCAGGAGTGCTATAGTTTTACTGATGGATATAGTGGCTACAACCAAGTTCGTATAGCAGAGAAAGATCAGCTGAAGACCACGTTCACCACTCCATGGGAAACATTTGCTTATAGAGTTATGCCTTTTGGGTTGTGTAATGCTCCAACAACATTCCAGAATTTGATGAATAGGGTGTTCGAACCCTACATTGGGACCTTCATCAGAGTATTTCTGGATGATTTTTGCATCTATGGGAGCAAGCTGGACCACCTGCAGAAAATGGAGACAACATTTCAAAGGTTAGATGAAGCACAAGCCTCACTAAACCCTACAAAGTGTGTCTTTGGATGTTCTAAAGGTGTTTTGTTAGGGCATGTTGTATCCAGAGATGGTATTGGTACTGATCCTGATAAAGTTTCAAAAATCAAAGATTTACCATTTCCTATGAATAGAAGTAATTTGAGATCATTTTTAGGCCATGTGGGTTACTATAGAAGGTTCATCAAGAATTTCTCAAAGATTTCACAGCCCACTAACCTAGTTCTTGAAGAAGGATGTTACTTATGAACCAGGAAATAAGGCGCATGAAGATTTTGGACAACTGAAGGAAGCCCTGGTGTCTTCACCTGTTTTAAAGAATCCAGACTAGAGAAAGCCATTCATTGTGTACAATAATGCCTCATATGCAGCACTAGGAAGTACTTTGAGCCAAAAGGATGAAAATGGGAATGAACATCCAATTTACTTTGGGAGAAGACAAATGGGCAGTGCTGAGGTAAATTATACTGTAACTGAAAAAGAGGCTCTGGCTATCATTTTTTCTGTAAAGAAGTTTAGGAATTACTTGCTAGGGAAAATATTTCTAGTTGTAACCGATCATCAGGGTCTAAAATATATTGTAAATAATCCTAAACCATCAAGGAGGATAGCAAGATGAATGATTTTGCTACAAGAATTTGAATTTGATATTATAGATAGGCTAGGAAAGAAGCATGTCAATGCAGATGCACTCTCTTGAGCCTATGATGGTTTAGGATCATCTTGTGATGATGATGATTTCCCCGATGCAGCATTGATATCCCTTGACACAATCCCTAGTCAATACATAGATATTTGGAATTATCTGAATGAATTCAAGTTTCCTGATGGTGCCAATGCAAAGACTAAGAGAAAGATTACTCAAGCCAGTCGTCCATATTCTATTCTGCATAGAGTATTATTTCGAATAGGACCTGATGGACAGTACAAGAGGGTAGTTGGACGTGATCAAGGGAAGGAATTGCTAGAAGAATTCCAAAATGGTACATGTGGAGGGCACTTCTCTGGACAACTTACAGGAAGAAGGATCTTGGATGCAGGTTATCACTGGCCCACTCTTTTTAAAGATTTTTATAATTATTGTAATACATGTGATATTTTTCAAACACATGGTAACCGTAAGACTTCATCAGCTCCATTATGCCCTATTATTCCACTTGGTCCCTTTGAAAAGTGGGGAATAGACATTGTAGGTCCACTTCCAACTACCTCACGCCAAAATAAGTATATTGTAGTTGCCACATATTATTTGACCAAGTGGGTTGAAGCTAGGCCATTGAAAATACCTTCCATGGATGAAGTGGCAAGGTTCATATATGAACGCATTGTCACCAGATTTGGTTGTCCATTAGAAATTGTAACAGATCAAGGAAGCCACTTCATTAATGAGGTGGTAGAAGCCCTAGTCAATAAGTTTTATATTAAGCACATGAAGGAAACAACATACAAACCAAGCACAAATGGACAGGTCGAACGAACAAATTTTGTGTTGTGTCAAATTCTAGCAAAAGATGTAGCCTTGCAGGTACATAAATGGGATAAGAGGATTCATGCAGCATTGTGGGCATATAGGGCAACATCAAAGTCAGCAACCTGATACTCCCCATTTCAGTTGGCTTATGGCATTGATCCAATTCTTCCTATTGAGTTTGTTATTCCCACGGTTAGAGTAATGAAAAATGAAAGAATGGATGAAAGTGATTCAGTAAAAGAAAGGTTGGTACATCTTCATTTGTTAGAGGAAATGAGGGAAATAGCTAAGGATACAAGCTATCAGAAGAAAATGAAGTAGAAGGAATACTTTGATCAAAATATCCAGTGGTATCCATTTCATGTGAATGACTTGGTTCTAGTATATGATTCTAGATACAAAAAAAGAAGACAGAGAAAATTTCTTCCAAAATGGATGGGGCCCTAGAAAATAGCAGCTGTGCATGAAAATGGTACGTACCGACTGGAGGAATTGAATGGCACTCCCATTATGAAATGGGTCAACCACGACAAGTTGAAGATTTTCCAAGTACCAAAATAAGTCTACTCCGAGGATGGAGTAGAAGCTAGGAAGGGGGAATATGTCAACACTAAAATTTTCCTCCGTAATTTCTATTTCATTAATGTATGTATTAGGAATAGGATGTTGTTAAGTATAATTAGTAGTAGCATCTGATAGAAGATAATGGCGCCATCAATATGGTGACATTAATAATGTGGAGTACGGTAACAGTCAAAGTACAATAGGAATGTTGTAAAAAGTAAACATTTGTCGTAAGTGGTCCGGTAATGTTAAAATGTCAAAGTTTGGGTAATTAGAGAAGTAGGGTATACATGATTAGGAATTAGAAATATTATATTAGTAATAAGGACAAGGAGTGAGGTCATAAATATTTTGTGTATTTTATTTGTAAAAATTCTAAAAATGTGGAACCCATGTAAAATGATAAGGTTTATCTTATCTTAAAAGATAAGCTTACATGTACATATAAAAGTTAAGGTATGGAATATGATTTGTCAGAGTGGATTTCTTATCCTATCTTAGAGATAAGATGGATAAGCCTGGAAACTCTATAAATAGAGAGGCCACCCCCCCTCATTTAGCATAGAAGGAAGTAGTGAGAAATATTGTAGGAAGTGTGCAAAGGAAGCCATCAGTTAAAGGTGTGTCGAAGAAGCCATTAAGAGGTGTAATTGTAAAGTTTCTCCCATATTCTTGGTGAAAGGAAAGTGAAGTCAATAACACTTGAAGTACCTCATGGGTGAGATTGTAACAATTTCATGTTAATATTATAATTTATTTTGATATTTCAGATTTTTCATCATTCCATCTTATCATAGTCGATGGTATTCTTGTGTTATGTTGTTGTTTTATTTCCAGATTACATCCACCAAACTAAAGGTTGTGCATTAGTAAATAATCATAGCACGAGGAGTTCCCGGTGAAGAATTATCATAGTGTCGGATTGGTGATGACAGCAACTTTGTGGGTTAGCATCTTTACATTTGGTGAAAAGAATTCTCCAGGCCCGTCACTCCACAACTTCTTATTTCCCAAAAGTCATCCTTGGGCCCGCTAGTTCGCATTTTCTAATTAGCAAAAGAAATCCTTCCTAGCCTTGCGGGCCCACAATTATAACTATTTCCTTTTTTGAAAAGTGTGAAAATTTCAAAAGATCTCATGCCAGTCCGCAATCTTCCCATTTGGCAAAAATTCTTCCCGAGGCCCGCTCGCCCACATTTGGCAAAATATCCTTCAGAGGCCCATCATCCTGCCATTTGCAAAATATGAGAAGATAGAAGGACTTATTTATATTTATGGAAAGGGGAAAAAATTTCCTATCTGATGAAAATTATTTCAGAGGAAGTTAAGTGTTTAAAATATATAAAAATTCAGATTGAACCACCAAAAGGGGAAAAATGTTGTCAGTTAACAAAAAATAAGTATGAGCTTATTTTGGTCAACAATTTGGCGACTCATAGGGATCACCTTCCTACTAGATGAAATGATGAGTTTCCTTGAAGCATCCATTGGGCATGAAGTCATGAATGATAGTCTGATAAATACAAATCTGATAATAATATATAAAATTTGATGCCTGAGTCACTTGGAACACCACTGGAACTAGATTTGATCTCACCAAATGCTACTTCCAATGTAGTGTGCACGAGAAATAAAACACCACAATACACTATGTATAAAACTAGAAATCATACACACCACATGTGGGATATGCAGAGTGTGTACAAGCACTTCTATTTTTGAAATAAAACCTACTCCTACTCCTACACTAACCCTAACAAAGAAAAGATAAACAAATCCTGCCACAAGAAGGGAGAAATAGCTTCCCTTTCTCAAAAATTTCAACCATGTAGTTTATTTGGAATTGAACATGGCTCTTATTATGAGTGAGAAACTGACAAGAGGTTGATCTTCTACCCAAATCATCAAGGTATCCACATCAATCAAAAATACCTCCTCAAGCTGATTGACATTGGACTCCTAAGAGTGTTGATGGTGACCCTTGGTGCTTTGTATATCATCCTCATGCCTTAAAGTGGGCATGGCTAGTTTTGTCTTCTCTCTTGGCTCTAATGAAGCCAAGTACTTGATTGGGCACGATCTGGTCCTTTAAATGTGCCCATGGTTTGTAATTTCAACTCCACGGATGGAGTCTTCTTGCAGACCATCTTGGGTGAATGGTATAGAAGTGATGGGATCCTCATGCTTTTTTCCTTCCTCCTCCTGAGAAGAACATGGAACATCATGATCCTCCAACCTTGGTTACAGAGGGCCATTATGAGATGTAGGATTCTATGATTGGATTTTATCCTTGATGGTAGCAGACTCATGTTATTGGAAGGTGGATGATGGAGGAGCAAATGATGTGATCTCCTCAAGATCATCTCCATCAAAGCAATCCTCCAAGTGAGAGATAATATTCCTCCTCATTGTCTTGGTGCATGTGTTTGACCTCCTCCATGGTGTCCTTTCGGATCTGCAATTTTCTCACCATCATTCCCATCATCTTTAAACATGAAGTTTGAAAGCTCAAACTCTTCTTCGACATTAGAGCTTAAAGGGGATGAATTAGGAGGAAGAACTGAAGGTTCTTTTATGGACTACTCTACTACTTGAAGCCTCTAGAAATTTATGGTTCTCCTTTTGAAGGGGAGCGCTTCTAGGTTGGAGCGTGCAAAGCTGTGGTGTGGATGGTTCTACCTCTATAAGTAACTCAGTCTCCTTCAGAACTGATCCTCCTCCTTTAGAGCTAACTAATTTTTCTCTAGAACATGCACTCATATGATTTCCTCTTCCCAATCGGAGTCATATGAGTCATGTCATTCTTCAACTATCCTGAAATCATTGAACATGATTACATTGGCTGGGGAAATCTCGTTGGTAGGGTGTTGTTCATTTATGGTACAGCTAGGAAGAGGGGACTTAAATCCAGAAGGGAAAAATGAAGAATAATTAAGGTGAGATGGAAGGCTAGGGGATGGAGAAGCGAATTCAACACTAGGGGAAGTAAATGGGAAGCTAGACTCATGACACTGCTAAGATGATAAATATCAAGAAAGAGGAAAAGAAAAACTATGAGATGGTGGACTCACCCATTGATAAGGTTTTCTTGTGTCCAATTCATAAGCCTCAATCTCCTTAATCCATTGCCTGAGTTGGGGCAGCATTTCGACCATGAAGTTGAGCTTCTCCTGCGGGCTATAATGTCTTGGCATAGGGACCAAACCATGGACAAGGTGCCCTATAGATAATTATGAATAATTTCATTTGAGTTGTGGCCCTTGATTGTACCATGCGTGCCTCCAAGGCTGGATCTTCTCCTATAAATCAGAATTCTCCATGTAGTTGATTTCACTGCATGCATATCCCTCTTGGAAGGTTCCATAGTCAAACTAATCTTGGTACTGGTCATAGGGGTAGTCATAGTGATTATGAATCTAGTCATAATGCTGATCTGGAGGAGTCATGAAATACATTGAAGGTGGGCTGCACTGTTATTCTTACAAGTGTGAGTTCCAAGTTGGGAATGAAGTCATGATTGCACAACTTCATGGGATGGTAGAAGATGAAAGTTGTGGAGAGAATAGTGGGTGGAATTAGAAGGGATGAAGGTCTAAAACCTTTCCAATATAGGTTTTTGACAAGATGGAGTCGCCAGATGTGCTTAAAAGTGCCTCCAAAGGCTTAAATCTTCACCAAGAGCACATAAAACTTGATGAAGTGAAGTGGTAAGGTTCTTCATACCTCTCCCACTAGGCATTCTGAAACTATTGAGTGTGGTCATATGATAGATTAAGATTTACTGTTTAATAATGCAAAAACTTGGAAAGATGAGAGATTCTAACAACAGTGTCCTACCTAGCATGCCAAAACTATTGATGTGAAATTACAGTACCCCTGAATGGCCTCGGATCTGAGTGGGGCATTCAGTGTGATCTACATAATATTGGACCATCTGTCAGGCTATGGGACTTGTGGACTTGAGATGGCCCTCCAAAGAAAGTAAAATTCTTCTTCCTAAACTACCTGCCACAAGCTACTCTAGTGCAGGAAAACTATCTAATCCTAATCTAACCTTCTAAGGAGACAAAGAGAGAGAGAGAAATACATAAAAATAGAGCCTATACTAAGCGGTGATACACCAGAAAAGGAAGTGGTTGATCAAAAATCGAACTGCCTAGAGTTGAGAGAGGTGAGCAAAGGAGAGGGTGGAAAATATGCACCATAAACAAGAGATGAAGTTCACACAAAACACCAATTTAACCCATTAAACATAGCTCCCAAAACCTATAACAGAGATAAGAAGTATGCACAGTATCCCCTGCAATGATGAGAGGTAAGAAGAGATAATAAAATAAGGAAAGGATGGACAAGATGCATCACAAAATATATTTAATTGGTCCATGAGTTCACATAGTACATCATCAGTGGGAAAGAGGTAAGAAAATTCCATTACAGAGCCAAGAGAGGAGGCTTAGATTCCAGATTATACCTTAAGGAAGAAAGAGAGAGCAGGATAGGAGAGAAAAAATGACAAACCCTTTGAAATATTGCCCTCCTTTACAATATATAGAAGAAAGAGAGAAAGAGAGAGGAAATAATTCAAATCCTATTTTAACCTCTCCTAGATATGCATTGAATTCAACCTACAACAATGATAGGTTCCCTGATAGAGTCCATGCCTTCACATATTGTTCCTTGCTGGGCAAGAGGGAGGTTTTTCCTTCATTATGGTGGTAGGTGAGAGACTTGATAACCTCAAAATGGTGGATTGAAACATGATGGTGGTGGGTGAGAAGTAGGTTCCAGGAGCTCTCTAAAATGTCCTTTCTCTCATGAATCTGAGCTTCCATTCGAAAGATATGGATGTCTGATTACCAGGGTCACAGGCTCACAATATTTAAAAGATTCCATCGGTATAAGTCCCATGTGGCAACCTTACGCATCTTTAAGATTCGTCCCCTTCCTCTCGCTCTTGTATTTACGTGGAACTAACACGTGGTGGCTTCCATGGGATCCTCTATGTCTTTTGTTCTTTTCCTAACCCCTTTCTTTGGCACGACCATATGTCTGACCTGAGACACGTGGAGAGCTAGTGCATGTTTGGGGACCGCTTTTGGATTTCCCTCTTAAAGGAGCATAGAAAAGATAATTGAATCCTTCCATGGATTTTCTTTGTTTATTTTTGTTTTGCCTAAGTCCCTTTTATTTGCGGGGCCATATGTCTGACCATAGACACGTGGAGGCTCTGCACACATTTGGGACCTGCCTCAAGATTTTACCTATGAAGTTACACTGAGATGATGTGTTGAGGCTTCTTTCGGACCTTCTCGAGATTGGAATTTTCAACAGTCGGTGTCCCCTTTTCGAACCTCGGACATGTGGAGGGCTGGTACTAGTTTAGGGACTCTTTTTTGGCCACACTTTTGAATTTGTGCCAATGAGGCACATGGAATCTTCACACTCGTTTAGGGTCTGTCTCTGTATTTTAACTCTAAAGTTGTGCCGATGAGACATGTGGAGGCTTCTGCTGACCCTATGATACTTAACCGATTCGGTCCTACTGATTTTCTCATACCATGAATAAGTGGCAAGTTGGTGCCCATTTGGGAAAATCGCTTAGACCTGACCTTTGGAGGCATTTCATTTGCACATGTGGAGGTTTCCATTGGCTCTTCTATAATTAGCTATTTCAATGGCTAGCTCTGCCCCCTTTTTTGACTTGTGGCCATGTGGTGATGTTTCACTTGTTTTGGGTCTGTGTTTTGGATCCCAGTTCTGAAATTGTGCCATTGAGGCATGTGGCACCTTCGTAGGGTCTGTGAATTTTCAACTACTGATGAGACCCTTTCTAGACCCTAGACATGTGGAGGGCTAGCACATTTTTTTGGACAACCACTTGGGATTGACCTTTGGAGTGGCACCATTGAAACATTTACATTTTGCAAAATGACTTCTCCAGGCCCATGGCTCCGTAACTTTTTATTTCGTAAAATTCATCCCGAGGCCATCTGACTCGCATTTTGCACTTGTCAAAAGAAATCCTTCCCGAGCTTAGGGGCCTGCAATTATAACTTTTGCCTTTTGTGAAAAGTGTAAACAATGGAAAAATATCTCCCACCACCCTGCCAGTCCACAATCTTTTCATTTGGTGAAAAGTCTTCCCCAGGCCCGTTGGCCTGCATTTGGCAAAATATCCTTCCCAGGCCTGTCAGCCCACCATTTACAAAATATGAGGAGTTAGATGGACTTATTTTTATTTCTAGAAAGGGGAAGAAATTTCCTATCTGATAGAAATTATTTTAGGGGACCTTAAGTGCTTAAAATATATAAAAATTTATATTGAAACACCAAAAGGGGAAAAATGGTGTTAGTTGACAAAAATTAAGTGTGAGCTTATTTTGGTCAACATGTCCCTCATCTATATTCCTCTTTTTTGACCTTGTGTTGGCTTCTAAAATTTTTAAAGGAGATTATTTGACCCCAAAAAATTCTTCAATTTACCAATTGACCAGTCTGGTAATCACTTGGAGGTTTCTCTTCTGGACTTTCTTATTGCTGATTTTCTTCCTCCTTTGTCTCTTAGGTCACACCGATAGTTTGTACCATTAAGACCTAATTTAGCATACCTTTAAAACATGATTCTTGATTATGGGGTTGACCACAAGGATAACATAATTCATATTCCTATGTGATATTATTATGGACTAGAACCAAGGCTCTGGTTGTTGAAGGTGTATTAGGATTGTATGGTTGAAATGATCTAGCAACGGGGGATTGTCCTTGATTTTTATTTTGACTTATATCTTGAGTTGGAGGTCTGTTTGACTAATACAGAGGCCTACTTGCATGATCTTGAGGATGATATGGTCTCAAATTTTGGGTTTGTTTCCTTTTGAGGGTAACCAACTCATTTCCTATATTCTATAATTTCTTCATGAATTCATGAAGCTCAGTCGAGGTACTAAAAGAAGAGGTAGAAGCCTCATTATAACTCTGATTTCTAGGGGTAGGAATAAGGGATAATATAATATGTCTTGATAGAACTAGGATTCCCCATTTATAGATAAATAGGCATAGGTGTCCTAGGTGCAAGTTTATTAACTTGAATTAGACAATTCTCATCTCTAATAGTTATGGCATAAGCCCCTAGTAAGATTCTCCCTACTATAAATTATATCATAAAAAATATATCAGAATTAAAAGATTTAATGAAAGAGAGAAACAAACCTTTAGAAGATGACCTTTAGGTAATTGGAATCCTATCCCATGTTCTTTGGAATCTGAAATTGAAGTCAGCCTTCTACTCATTTGGTTGTATTTTGATTGTAGTCACTTGTTCCAAAAGAAATAAATTGTCCACCTTTTCTTTAAACTAGTGCCATAGAGCCATGCATAATTGATCCCAATTATGAATTGATCCCACCCATAGGCTTCTTAATTATTCTAAACCTTTTCCTTTGAGAGAAGAAACTAACAACTATATTATAACATCTATCTCAGCAACCTCATCTATAACACAGGTATTTGCAATGTATTAAATGTGATCAATCGGAGTTGTGTGGTTTTCCCTAGTGAAATAAGGGATGTTCTTTTAAACTTAAACTGGAATTTTTTTTGTGCATTATGATAAATATGGCTACTTCCCATGAATTTTACAAAAGTATTTGGTGGTGGTTGACGATGCATTCTACTTCTCTTAAGAACCCTAGTTGATTCGAGAAATGACCTACTAGGTGGAGGTGTTGACAAGGCTATGTTTGGTGAAGATTAAGATCTCTTACCTTTCCTTCCCTTTCTTTGTCTTCCTATAGATAGCTAAAAATACTGAAAAACATCGTGTTCTCTTGTTCTAGACCGTGTTAGAATCCTTCTCATGAACTTGAGATAATAGTATTGCTGAAACAAGTTGAAATATGACCTTGGGAGTCACCAGATGTGTTGTTATAGATCCTCCAAAGTCTGAAAATTACAACAAGAGCACATCAATATTTTTTCAATAAAATGAAGACTTCCTTGTCTTACTAGGCATGCCAAAACTAATATCACCAAGTTACAACACCCTCTGATTTATCATGAACCATATATGAGAAATTAGTGTAACTGGGTAACATGGGATTTTCCCAAGGAGTGGGACCCTTGCGATTGAAACAAACTTCCAGAGAAGTATGGTTCCTCTACCTATTATTAATGCTAAAATTACTCCTATAAAATGAAATTCAACTATTCTAACACCAACCTAGAATTCCAACAGACAGAGGAAGAGATAAATGCATGAAATGTAAATCCTAATTCTAATTGAGATTAGATATCTATCAAGAAAAAATTTTAACAAGAAGAGATTAGCCTAAGCAAGGTTATACTATTGGAACTAAAATAAAATGGGATGAGGGAATTCATTTTATATTTCCATAATAGTATGCTATCTAATATGTTTATCCTCTCTCATCTCTCATGGGGCTCAACAAATCTCGGGTCTCTGAAAAGAGACATAAATCTGCTCCATCTACTCTGCTCTCTGATAATATAGAGGCAAGATATGCAATATAGAGGACCAGTTCTAGGAAAGACAAGCACACAAAGCACAAGGGTAGTATTCCTTGGGGTGATACATAGTCCATTGGATGTAAAAGTATAAGGTAATCCACACTCATATTAAATGCAAATATTCGAGGCCTACGACTCATAATATATCTCGAACAATTTTTACAGGGAGTGGGGCCTTTACATTACAGAATGTGCCCCTTCGAAATGAGTTGCAAGAATATCAGATATAGAAGAAGGTCCTCGAAATATCCGTATGGACTAATGGGTAGGTAATTTTATTTGGGATAAAGCATGGGTTGTAAGTAACAATGCAATATATAAATATATGCTACACTATCATATTATAATACATGATATAGGTAAAACATAATATATCATTACCAAAATAAAATAAATAAGACAAGCTATACTTACATTTATGAAGATACTTGATTATGCATCTAAGGGCCATCCATCCAAGGTTTACCTTGAACCTTCTACAGATAGTTTGCCATGGGTGGATCTAGAAAGACTATCTTATAGGTCAGAGCCATGAGCCTCAATAAGTGATTCGTCAAACATTGGGGGACCATCCAATTTACGAGTTGGTCCAACCCACATTGATTGCATAAATCCTATTCTCACTTAGCTATTAGTAACATAGCCTGACCTCCAAAGTAGAGCCTCCACAGTACCTCCACTAATCCCTAAGACCTCTTTAACCTTCATATGTATATTTGTGGGAACCCCAACTTGTTAAGTTGTCCATATTGCATGGGTGCAAAAATGGATGAACATGGGATCATTAAATAAAGCATACTTCTACTCATTGTACTAGGGAACATAAACCTCAAAGTGTTCTATCTCTCTTTGAATGAATTTTAGTGACCGCTAGGGTTCGTTTATATCCGTTGAAACACCCATTGGAAGACAACAGTTCTAAGATATTGATGTGGATTAACAACCACTAGGCTATTCCTTCACTTGTTGCACTAACCATAGATACTGATGTCTGTAAAATTATATTGATATAATGGTTTGTGCAGATAACCAACTACCTAGTAACTACAAAATATGTTGCATTAGATGTCACCATGAAATTTTGAAATAGTTTATTTGACAATTCCTTCTTTGAAAATGGTTCGGCTTCTAGAAGTAGATGATACCATTTTCTAAAAATTTGTGAGCCTTATAAATGGTTTTGTTTAAAAATATGCATAGCTAAGATACCTTGTTCTAACTATATATTCATGTTGGTTACACAAATCCACTCCAGTGTTACTTTCTCTGGTTGTTGGTTGTCTGCATAAACCATTAATTATATTATAAATTTGTGGGACTTAGTAAATGTTTTTATTTATAAATGCACACGAATAACACACCAGGATTTCATTGCATATTTTTGCATGATGTGTCTGATTTCTCCTCATATTTCATCATAGCTAGGAACATAGAGTATTTTCAAAAATAATAAAACAACAATAATTAAAAGCATAACTCATTAAACGTATTTATAAAATGATTGAAGGTCAATCACCATGGTGAGTTGGTTGTGTAGCGTCAAGTTGAGAGGTTTATACATCAACTCTTATTGGTCTTTGGTTCTCTGTGTAAATAAAAAATTTGAAAGTATATGTTTTCGGTTGAAATAGATTTGACATAATCACATGTTTGAGTTGTATTATGATTTGAACCTTTCCTCGTATGAAAATATTAATGTCTCAAAAGCATTTCTTAACTATGTGTCTCAACAATAAAAACAAAAGATAAAATGGATTCAACTAATTCATGAAGTACAACACTATCATCATAAATTGCTAATAATAAATAATTTTGGGAACAACATTGTGTTATCCAAAATTCACCCCTCAAGGTAATTTTGATAACACGCATCAAATTCTTTAGTCCCAAGCAATTATATTGATTCAAGGAAAAAGATCATGTTTCTGGGGTCCCCTTGGGTTCTTTCTAACTTTTCTGTCCAAGAAGAAAACCCAGCAAGTTTTAAAATTGTGAAAAAATTGCAAAAAACAAGCTTGGGCCAAAAAAAATCATGAAAAACGGCTAAGTCCTAGTCCTCGCAATAGTCGGGAAAGTTGGGAAAAAAGGGCGCGAATCGGCCGAAAGGCCGAAAGGCGGTCTGCGCAGCATTTGGGACATTCGGAACAAAGGGACGCGGGGGACGCGGAAATCCGAACTGGTCGAAAAAGTTAAAAAATTGACTAACTGTTGAAACAGGCAGTCCGGGACGCGCGGGACAAAAGTACGCGAACCGGGCAAATCGGTCGAATTTGTCCCAGACAGTCCAAAAGCAAATGGGACGCGCGGGCCAAAAGTACCCGAACCGGCCGGATCGGCCAAAATGAGTCAAGGCAGCCCGGAACAGTCGGGATGAAGGTACGCAAAGTACGCGAACTGACCGGATCGGCCGAAATGATAACTTTCATTCAGGGACGCGCGGGCCAAAAATACGTGAACCGGGCGAATCGGCTAAATTTGTCCCAGACAGTCCAAAAGCAAATGGGACGCGCGGGCCAAAAGTACGCGAAACCGGCCGGTTCGGCCGAAATTGGAAATTTCAGCACTGTGCCAAGTGGGACAAAGGGACGCGTGGGACGCGAAAAGCCGAAGCGGCCGAAGGCAGAGGAGAAAAGTCAACATTTGACCTGCGAAACTTCAAACGGCCATAACTTTTCACTCCGAGCTCCGATTTTCACAAAATTAGACTTTTTGGAACGAGCACGACGTCCTCTACGCCACAGAAACTAGATTAATTAATTTTAATGAGGATAGATATATTTAAATAAAAGAAACATATTCTCCTCCAGTCAGTTAATGCTCATTCCCGTCAAATGACAGAAAACACCTACCAGACCCAAAATAGCTGCCCGCACTCAGAAGGCCATAACTTTTGCATTTCTTAACAAAATCACACAAAATTGGTACCGTTGGAATTGTGGTTCCAAGCCCGATGCACAAAAGTCAAGAAATTCCGGATTTGATCAGAAATTGATTAAGATTTCTGAGGAAATGTGACCAGTTTCAGAACAGTGTTTTATTTGGTAGCTGGGAGTGCAATTAAGAGGCATGGCCATCATTCTTTCTCTGCTGCAGCACATGGGACAGTATGGGGAGCCTTTTCCAAGTAATGTATAACCATTCCACTCAATTTAATGCCTCTTATAGGTGGTTGAAGGACAAATTTCGGGATTTCCACTTTCCCTTCTCCTCTCCTTCTCATTTTTTCTATAAATTGGAGTGTTGGGCTCATTATAAGGGAGAGATTTTTTGGGTAGAAAATCTCTGCCAAAATTGCTTTGTGAAGCCAGTGTGTTGCGGGCCCTTGTAGTGGACTCCTTGCAAGGTGATCCAGGCCCTTATCTTGTAATAGACTGAACTGTACATACCAGGAAGCAATTAAAATACAAAGTTTGTGGATGTATCTTCCCTTGCTGTGTTTTCTTGCATTCTTCTTGCCCGTTTTATCTTTCTACAAGAATATTGTGTCTATTATTATGTTCTTGCAGGAATTCACTAACATTGTGTAAGCTTGGAATATTGTTGTGAATGCATTTTGCTAGATTATGGTGAACTGTCATCACCTCTTCTAGTGTGCACTTTCCCTCTGTATTTCACACATTTGGAGATTACTCTCACACCCCTCCTTTTCTGGTGTATCACCGCTTTAGTTTAGGCTTTCATTTTATGTATTCTCTCTCCCTGGTCCCTTAGAAATTTAGATTAGAACAGTTAGCTTATCCTGCATTAGAGTAGATTGTGGCAGGTAGTTTAGGAGCAAGAACTAGCTTTCTCTGGAGGTCTGTCTCAAGTAGCAAGTCCCACAACTTGGAGATAGTACCCATGTTATCCAATCACACTGGATGCTTAGAGTGATCAAACTAGAAATCTGATCAACATCCAGGGGTGCTGTGATTCGGTGATAACACATTGAGTGAACATCTCATCCTAGAACTCATATGATCACTCACAAGGAAAATGATGTTTTTTTCCTTTTAGGCCAATTTCGCTTATAGTTATAAATTTTTGTCGCATTTTTTCCAGCTAATCCCTAGTGACTAATTCACTTTCATCATTATTATCATCGAATTTTTGTAGTTGAGTTATTGTGTACATAAGAAAAGAAATTTCAAATTTCCCACTACTATCATAGAGTCTGTAACATCCATCCAGAATAGATTCTCCAATGTCTTTAACCTTTTCCATGTATTTTTTACTATTTATCTCAATATTTTTGAAACATCAATTCGTAGGAGAACAATAATAATACAATCCAACACACTTGTTCCAATAACTATTAGCAGCTCCATTATTACTTCAGAAGAAATATCACTTGACAAATTATAAAAATCAGTGATAACACATTCTGCATAGAAGAATTGGTTATAAGAATAGTTGATAGAGTTAATGTTAGCTGGAATGGATATGCACATTGACAATTACAATCTTTTATTTCCTCCATCCTTACGGGTATCTATTCTTCCATTACCATCACATAGTTGTTTACTATTGTCTCAGCCTTAATGGGAAGGAATTCTTCCACCACATGGTCCTTATTTAATTTTTTTTTTTCCTCTTATTTGGGAATCATATTTTCTCTTCCCTTTTCTCTCTTCACCCAATAGTATAGTCAATTGGAAGTAGTGCGATTCATGAAATTAATTTTTTTCAATAACATTTGATTCACTACAAGATGTTAATAGATTATTATCTAGATGTTTTTATTTAAAATATTGTAGAAATTTTTCTCTCATTTTTCTTTCTCCTTTTATTCTCTGGAATAAAGAATTGAATGTCCCTAATCTTAAGCCTACCAGGATAGCTCCAGTTAACAAGAAATCCCCTAATTTTACTGTATCTTCTAGTACTTATAGTTCTTAGTTATTCATTCCTCTAGCAGCCATGAACGAATTGGAAATGAATGATGTCAATGAATTTGGCTGAAAGTTATCCTATGTATCTTTAATAGGTGAACAATTAAGGCCACTAGATCTAAAAAACTGAAATTTTGGTGTCCAATTAGTCCATATATCATCGAGCAATAGTAAAAATTCCCATTTATCGTATAGATTTTCATTTTTTCCACTTTGAAAATAAAAAAGATTTGATTCTAAAAGTTATAAATTTTAAATACAATCATATGTTTTATATTTTAATATAAGAAAATTAAATGTTAATAAAAATATAATTAAATTAAAATACATTACCTTCCACTCTTCTAGTTTTTCTTTCTATGGCATTGAGGACATCCAAGTGATTTCCAAATTTATTTAGCTTTGTACAACAAATCAATATACATGGTGTCTATCCAAGTTCTATTCACTTCATTCTATTATTTACAAATACTAGTAATGGCTCTGTTACTTGCATTTACAAAAAGAATGCAAGGCCCTCAAAACCGTAGACTCTTATGTAAATACTTGTAAGTATATGAGCCCACACTATTTTTGTTCACATATTCTATGCTGGCAATCAAGTATATAGAATTTAACATCATCCTTTTCTAGGTCTTTCATATCTTAGAACTCCACAAATTTATTCTTATATTGTAAAAAGGGAAGAAGAATTGTGTCCCTTTGTGTAGGAATAACATTTATCAACATCGATTATACCAAAAGGTCAACATTATCATCATTTTTATGTCGATACTAATACTCTGGAGGTGTTGCATGGAACCTTGAAACATGAATTGAAAATACATCACCATTGAACAATAAGTAATCAAACTATTGAGTAGTTAAAGGTTATGTTATCGTGAATATAGTGGATGTTTTCATGAACAATGTAGTTGATTAAGTATTATTTTTCATCCCCTATACCTTTGATCTGAAGGGATTGATCTCCAATTTATCAAAATATGTTTGCCTCAGTATAATAAACAACTTGGCATGTTTAGGTGGTGAAATTGAACGTGTTTTATTCAAAAATTGACAAATGGAAGAGGTTTTATCAGCTCTATACAATATTTTTTGTGTTACAAGCATGCCACTATGAATGTCTTCCACATTTGAATAGAACATTTTGTCATTATCTAGTAACGACCCCAAATCTCAACCATATATTGAACAGGAATATTGTGCTTTGTCTTCTTAAGGCCTTCATTTCAAGTTTCTTGAATAAAAAAACATACAAATCCATATCAAGAATAAGACACTTATTATTTTCATATTCAATGCGTTTAACATGAACACGCAGTGTACTCGAATCAACAATTACCGAGGATATAACCATACCGGATTCTACATGTTTTCCATCTATAAAAAAAACAACCACAGGTGAACATAGTAGTTTTCAGGGTTATGTATTTCAACAAAATATTCCTTGTCTCTTTTCTTTCAGCACTCAGTGCCTTCAATGAATAGAATTTTTGAGAATGAGTGGAAGACATTTTACCTGCAATTAGAGTATGATATTTTAATAAGAACTTCACATATAGAGCATTTTTTTTCACATTGTATGATAATGAATTTAAGTATTAGCCTTTGCGATCACCAAACTCTATAGTACATTACTTTTTTTCATTGAAGAGTAATCTGCATAAAGGTTAGCCACATATAGGCTTCAAGCAGAGATGATATATAACCTTCAACTAGTTAATGTAATTGTATTATGTGGATCCCATCATTAATAGCAAAAACTATGCACGATTTTTCTTGACAATTAAAATGTAACATATTAGTTGGACTTTACATGGTGAACCCAATAGACTTACATATTTCACATAATATATATCTAGGTAAATTATAATCCATATTCATTTGTACCAAAGGAAAATACTAGTGACTGGTAGGCTCAAAAATTTCTTAATTTAAAGATATTTATTGAATAAAAAATCATGCTAGGATTTTAGTGGCATCTAGGATCAGATCTTTTCCTCTTATTGTAGTAATCACTATCTATACAACTTTAGGTTTATTTTAATTATCAATGATTATAATTGTATAAAATTAGCCACATGTTACGTGGTGGTGCATATTGCTACACTAATTTCTATCGAGAGGGATTAATACTTTCTCTTCATATCAAATAAAATTATTAGCGACCTCTAACATCCATTAGTAGTTGAAATGAATAATTTAGTGGCCGCTAGACACAACATTTTATTTATTTGAAAATAGATATATAATAAAAAGAAATGATCTAGCTTAGCAGCCACTAGGATCCTATCATTACCACTTGACATTGTAATCAATATTTATTTAGCTTTGGACTGATACTTTTTAAAATTGATAGTAATTATATCATATTGGATGGACTTCACATGGTGGACCCAATTAGTGCACTACATTCCATTGAGAGGGATCAAGACTTATATATATCACCTAATATATATCTTGGTAAATTATTATTCTAATTGGTTTGTATCAAAGAAAAATTCTAACGAGCACTAAGCTCAACAAATTCTTAAATTCAAAATATCTAATTAGTAACAAATCATGGTCTAGCTTAGTAGCTGCTATGATCTTATCATTACCTCTTTTCTTATTAATCACTATCTTTATATCTTTAGATATATTAATTTTTTCATTAATAGTAATTGTATAAAATTGGTTGTGCTTTACCTACTTGAGATAATCCCCACACTACTTTCAAACTAGAGGGATTAATAATTTTGGTTCATATCAAATAAATTTCTTAGTGACCGTTAAGCTCTATTACTAGTTGAAAGGAATAACCTAGCTACCACTAGGGTCAACAATTTCTAAATTTGAGAATAGACAGAATAAAAAACAATGGTCTAGTTTAGCAAACACTAGGTTCCTATCATTAATACTTGTCATTGTAATCACTATTTGTTCTAATTTGGATCAATCGTGTTTTCAATTGATTGTAATTATATCGTATTGGATAGCATTCACATGGTGGACCCAATTTTTGCACTATATTCCATCAAGAGGGATCAAGACTTATTTATTTTTCTTCAGATATATATTTGTAAATTATAATCTGAATTGGTTCATAGAAAATCAAAATCCTAGTGACCGCTATGCTTAACAATTTATTAATTTCAAAATAGCTATTGAATAACAAATCATGGTTGAGCTTAATGGCCGTGAGAATCCTATCATTACCTATTGTTGTAGTAATCACTATATTTATATCTTTAGATCAATTATAATTTTCAATTATTATAATTATATCACATTGGTTGTACGTTACCTTGCGGATGTAATTCTTGCACTACTTTCCATCGAGATAGATCAATAATTTCAGTTCATATCAAAAAAATGCTTAGCGGTCACTAAGCTCCATTACTAGTTGAAAGGAATAACCTAGTGGCCTCTAAGCTCAAAAAATTCTAAATTTGAGAATAGTTATAAAAAATAATGGTCTAGTATAGTGGCTGCTAGGATCCTATCATTACCACTTGTTACTATAATCACCATTTTTTCTTCTTTGGATCGATAGTATTTTTCATTGATTGTAATTATATTGATTTGGGATCAAGACATATTTACCTCTTATAAGATATATCATTATTATTTGGAATCCATATTCCTTTGTATTAAATAAAAAGCCTAATGACCACTAAGCTCCATTACTGATTGAAAATAATTTCATAGTGACCACTACACTCAAAAATTTAATTATTTGGAAATAGTAGTAAAAAAAAACATTATGATATAGTGTAGTAGCCACTAGTACTATACCAATATCTCTTTTTCATTGTAAACACTATCTTCAAAACTTTGGGTCACTAGTATTTTTTTCAAATTAAAGAAAATGCTTAGAGACCAGTAAACATCTTTATTTTTTGAAAGAAATGACATAGGGGACGCTAGGCTCGATAGTTACTTACTTTAGAAATAGTGATAAAATAACAAATCATGACATAGCTTAGCAGTCGCTAGGATCATACTAATACCTCTTTTCATTGTAAACACTATCTTTAAAGATTTGAAACACTACATTTTTTTGTTGTTTGAATGTAAATAAAACCTTTTGAGATTTTAGAATTTTAAATTTCATTATACTCTCAATTTCCCCCACTTTAATTTTCATATCTTGGACTTATTAGGTTTTCCAAATTTCTAAAGTGGAATGTGCCAAAATAAAATATTAAATACCCTTGATAGCTAATTTTTAGGGTTTTTATTATGGTCTTGTAAAACAACTCGTGAAATCATAGAACAATACAAGTAATTTATAGATTGTAGGGCCCAGTGAAAGAATCCTGGTAATTTTGGCTAGGGAACTATCAAGCACTAATTATAATCTCATTTATGGATTAACATAATGGCAGCAGTTAGGAAGCAACAAAAAAGGTGCATAAAAACTAGGGAAGGAAAAGATGTTGCAGTAAAAAAGTGTAGATATTTATTTTGATGTAGCAAAATATGGTTTCAACAACATTGCCAAGCAAAAAATAATCTCATATCTAAATAAGATATTTATAAAAAATGTATATTATACTAAATGTGCACTTTTTTATCGCAGGCGTGTTCGGTCATTCTGTCTTTAACCAATTCCTGTATTTTTCACGTCAGTCCAGCCCTATTTTTCCCAACTAAATTACACTCTGTGGCCTAGCCATGTTCTTCGATTCCTTTTGATCATTTTATCGAACCTCATTTTTATTAAATAAAACAAATAATTTGTTATGCCCCAACCAAAGAAAACTTAATCCCTTTTCAGCTTTGGTTTTTATTTCATTTGAACACTTTCAAGTTTCCACTATTCCATGAGCTCGTATAGATTGTTTTTTCCCAATAATGATGCCCAGTTGCATAATCAATAGCTTTTAAAATTTTAATTTTTAACGAGACTCCAAATATTTTTTTGGTATTTGTTACGTCTACCTTTTTTCTTTTATTATGATGATAGAAACAAACTGAGGTAATTATTTCATTGTACATTGTTTATACAATTTTCACGTTGACTTTGTGAGAAGATATTTGAGGTTAAAAAAATGCTTTAAAACTATAAAATCATATTAAGTTTTCAATTGTGAGATAATTTTTTGTGCGATGAAAGGTAAACATATTATATATACACCTAAGTTTAATAAAACAAAAATTTGAATCACTATGAATTTAAATTGATATTTATTGTTCTGCATGTCAAGCCATGAAAAAAAATCACATAGCTTTGTAGTGACGATGATAGAATTATTTTAAAAACAATATTATTAGTAGGCCACATATTATTGGTGAAAGATAAAAAAAATTATGAGGTTATCTGCCACTCTAATTTGCAACAACATTTTATATGTTACAGTCATTATGGATGGCCACAAACTAATATGTTGAACATTATGGTTGCTAGTAGTAAACACATTAATGAATTATATTATTATCTTCGTGTTTGATAGGTTACGTTGTAACATATTATTTGGATATTAGCTATCACTACGAGTTAATAAAAATAAAAACGCTATTGCGAGATTAGCAGCTACTTGGGTATAACACATTACCATATTTGTATCTTATGTATGGATAGGTAGTTACACATATTTTAAACTCTTAGGCCGTTAAAACACTACTAAAACATAATATTTGGAACATAGAGGTTGCTAAGATTTAATGAAATAAAGAAATATATTTCGATTCTAGCCTTCGCTAGGTATTTCCGTAACATATTATTTGGAGCTTAATGGTCCCTAGGATTTCACAAATTAAATTAAATTACTATGAAATTATCGGCCGCTACGTACTTTGACAACGTTATATTTAAAACAAATCTTTAGACAAGATTTAATATTTTAAATAAAATTGATTTGAGCTTAGTGGTTGCTAGCCTTTACAATGATGTAATAATTTAAGCTTAGTGTTCCTTAGGAGTTAACCCATAGTCTTTGGAGAATAAGAGTAGCAAGGATTTAAAACATTAAATTAAGATTCTATGAAGATATCATTTGCTAGAATATTCAAACTTATAATGTTTAGATGTTGTCGAAGGTATGCTTTAACAAATCAAATTAACAATTTTTGAACTACATGGCATCTAGGTGCTCCTACAATAGAATATTTCAAACTTAGATGTCTTGATCATGTAACAAGATAAGAAATGAAATTTTTAGGGTAGCAGACACTAGATTATGTTGTAACATATTATTTGAAGATATATTATTGCTAGGATTCAACAATTTTTTTTTAAGAAATTGTGAGCTTAGTAGCCACTAGGTTATGCCTCAAAATTATTTTCTCAGCTTAGCGATCGGTAGTCAATAACAAATATCTTGATGTTTTACCCCTCTAAGACACTACAAAATTATAATAGTTGCAACATAGCAATTTTTAAGATTTAACTAAATAAAGAAAGATAATTTGAGTCTAGTGTCCACTAGGAATTTCCACAACATATTATTTGGAGCTTAGTGGTCGATAGGATTTCACAATTTTAATTAAGATAGTATGAAATTAGTGGCTATTACGTACTACCACACCATAATATTTTAAAAAAATCTTTCCGCAAGATTTAACAATTTAAATGAAATTGTTTTGAGCTTACTGGTCATTAGCCTTTACAATGATCTAATATTCTAAGCTTAGAATTCTTTAGGATTTAACCCCATAATTTTTGGAGCATATCAGTCACAAGGATTTACAACGTTAAATAAATATTCTAGGAGGATAAGATCTGTTACAATATGCATACTCATAGTGTTTGCAATTTGTTAGTGGTATCTTTTAAGAAAAAAAATTATTAAATTTTGAGCTACACGGATAATAGAATATTTTGAGATTAGATGTCTTGATCATGTAAAAAAGAAAAAGAATGTAATTTTTAGCGTGGCATCTACTAGCTTATGTTACAACATATTATCTGAATATATTTTGGCACTACGATACAAATAAAAACATGTAAGATATTGCAAGCTTAGCAGCCACTAGTTTATGCCTCAAAAACATTTTCTGAGCTTAGTGATCATTACTCAATAATGGATATCTTTAAGTTGTATGCCTCTAAGTCACTACCACTTAGTAATAGTTGGAGCATAGTGGTTTCTAAGATTTAAAATCAAATATAGTAAGATATTTCAAGACTTGTATCCAATAGGTATTACCACAACTTATTATTTAAACCTTAGCAGTTGCTACGATTTTAGAATTTTAATTAAGATAGTATGAAATCAGTAGCCGCTATGTACTGCCACAACAAAAAATTTAAATCAAATATTTCAACAAGATTAAACATTTTCAATCAAATTAATTTGATTTTAACATCCACTAGCCTTTGGAACTATGCAATAAAATAAGCTTAGCATTTGTTAGGTTTTAACATGTAATATTTGGAACATAGTGGTCATAAGGATGTAACACATTAAATAAAAATTCTAGGAGGCTAGCATCTACTAGAATATGCATACTCGTAATGTTTGAAATTTTTCGGCAGTATGCTTTAACAAGTCAAATTCAAAAAGTTTTGAGCTTCATGGCATCTATGTGTTGCCATAATAGAATATTTCAAGCTTTGATATATCAATCATAAAGAGAGACAAAGAATGAAATTTTTAGCGTAGCATCCACTAGCTTAAATTGTAACATTATATTTGAATCTATGTGGTCATTTCCAATCAACGAAAAACATGTACGATACTGCAATCTTAGTGGTCGCTAGGTTATGCCTTAAAAAATATTGCAATCTTAGTGGTCGCTAGGTCATTTGCAATCAACGAAAAACATGTACGATATTGCAATCTTAGTGGTATCTAATTTTTGTTATATTTCCCTTGTTTTGGAAACAATCTCAATGACATGTTAAGTTTCTCCTTAATTTTCCTCATTTATTCTCATTTGAAAATTAACCAAGAATTGATTAAGCAATGTTGCAAACTTTTTATCAGAAACCAACTCATGGTTTCCGTTACATACTTCCTTAACCAAAGCTTCTATGAAAATATTATTTCCTCTAAAAATAATGTCATCAAACTGCAAACAAATTCTTGTTACCTGTTCATTACATTCCCCCTAGTATTTCCCATGTATAATTAACATATGTCTAGCATATACCAATATCATCCATGGTTATAATTGAAGGGTCTTTAAAAATTCCTTTTTCAATGCCCTGTCCCATCTCTAATAATGTTTTCTGCAACGATGTCATTGATGTAATGATTTTTTCGTTCCTTTTCAAGCATGATTCCTCCTTCTCCTTTGCATTGATGTGTTTATTTATATTATTGTACAAGCCATGCAATGCCTCTTCTACATTAGAAACTGTGTTGGGAGGAACTATGGACTTTAATTGAGTTTCAAACTCTTTATTTATTACACATAATCCTCTCACTACTTATACAGTTGCTTTTATTAGAGTCCTTATCAAGGATTCTAGATATTCCTCATATTGGATTTCCATTTATTTGTAAGAGTGAACATGTTTTCTGAATTTTCATGCCAAACAATGGATTTTTCTTTTGACATCTTCTTTTTTATTACCCTTTTCAAGGTTCGCATCCTTGGATTTAATTCAATGTTTACTAAGGTATATTATTTTTCATCACAATCTAGATGTTTTTTTTTAGGAAATTATGAATTTCTCTACCCAATATTGTCTTGATTCATGTGAAGTGGAGGGAGAATATTGACAACATTGCATTGGGGCTTCACTCGCTAAAATTTCAGTGTGCATAGTTTATTGTTCTTCATATGAGGAAGTTAAGGTATATGTGACAAAAGTTGGAGCTTCATTTCGTTTTTTCAAGACTTCTAAAAACTCATATCAAGATTAAATTTATGGATACAAAGTAGAACAGGGATTTGTGATTGTTCTAAATACAAATCTACCTTTATCTTCATAACCTCCTTTTTATTAATTGCTCTGAGAAGTGGAACCACCCCTACCTCCTTCATATTTTTCTTAAAAAAATTATCTTTTGTTTCGGTTATCCATACCTAGTCGTTGGCATCATGAATGTTAGCATATAGTATATTTAACTATAATTTACGTGAATTAAGGTGATGTGAAACACTTTTCATTTAGTCATATTTCCTTAAAGGGTGTTTGGGGAGATGAACTTAATTTCTATGGGCTAAGGAAACCTTTAAATCGGGCCACCTATTAAGTTTTGGTGTCCCACATAGACTGGGAGAGGGGGATGTGTTTTAATATTCTTCTTCTTACACTTTCAAGTAATATCATTGCAAATATGATATGCCACCTCTTGCTTTTCTAATTTTTCCATCGCATAATATGGTAATTGAAAATAAGGTGTAAGGATCCCCTTGATCATGATAAATTTTTATTCTGGATCGAATAATATGACTCTCATTTTCTCTATGGAAGTGAGGATATCATCAGATATTCTCGATGTCGTCATTTCATGTAATTGTTGGTAGAGAGTAGGATACAAATAAGTGTATATATCTTGAAGATGTGATTTGAAACAATGGGCATAAAATTCTGAATATTTCTCATTTAGTTTCAAAGAGCTCAAATGATACTAGATTATACAGATATCTAGGTATTCAAAAACACCACAAATAACATCAAGAAGATAGGAAGCTATGTAAGATTATTTTCAATTGTCAACAAAATTATTTCTATCTTACTAAATAAAAATTGAGCACTTTCCCTAAGGAGGGAATATTTTCATCATCAATAATAAAAGAAAGTAACGAGATCTAGGAAACACCAACCTTAGCGATTTTTTGAATTTCCATATATCCTATTTAGGGATGCCATGTTAGTACAAACTCCTAGTCTAATCCTTTTAATAAGGATATTGCTTAGATGGGAATAATCTAGATTATCTAATGGGTCAGTGGCCTAACTCTAAAAAAGATATCTTACTCTCATTTCATCCATCCACGACTCAAATGGTTTTGAGTTGTACATGGAGTCCATCTTTATAATTTTATAAAAACTTTTATATGCATTCCCAGCAAAAAACCTATTATGTTTTTCCATGATCTAGAAAATAAGGAAAAATCCTTGGACTCAACATTAAGTAGATAAGAAGCCATCACTTTTGGAAATGGAAGCACCTCTACTTTAGTTTCAATTGAATGGATGCCAGATCTTTTTATCATCCTTATATCTCGGAACCGTAGCATTTTATCTTTAGGTATATTATTTTTATCTATGGCATTAACATCAACACTTTCATCTTGTACTATAGAAAATAGAGTTGAGTAATGCTAAAATTCATCATGTATTAAGCTGGATTGAATATGGTATCTTTAATTACTCTGTTTTTCTCATAGGAATATAAATAAACATATACTATCGATGTTATTGGCTCTCCTACCATGTTAAAAAATTAAAGGGCCATGAATGCTGGATACATCATTAACAGAAATAATTACTAATAAAAATGAATTAAATGATGTTACGACAATATTCGTATGTCCCTAATTCTAAATTTTAGGTAAGCTTGGAAAATAATTTCTAAATAAATGTAAGATTTTTTTATCCTAGTAGTCATTACGGTCAACCATAACTAAATATTGAGAGCTTAGGACTCGATAGGCATCATTCACATAATTATTTTTTATGAAATGAGCATAACACCATTTTACTTGCACCACAAAGGGGTGAATATATATCTAGTTTTAACCATTTCATTTGTTAGACATCAATCTAGTATAAATGTTAATGCTATTAGTAAATTATGTCAATACAAGAACACTTGGGGCTTCAAGACTTACATAGTTCAGATTGTAGTAGTCGCTATGTTTAGCCAAAATGAAATATTTAGAGATTTTTCGTATCTAGGAATTATTCACTGGACAACTATAATTAGAATGAGCATAAATTTTGTAATCTTTACACAAGTGGTGGGTGTAAGATGTACGTAATGTTGATCAAATAAGTCACTAATTTTAGCCACAAAAACTTATCAAAAACCTCGTCATATCTAGGCTTATTTCAAAGAAAAACTATTATTGTGATGAGAGAAAAAACACCAATCCTTCCACTACTCAGAGGTACGTGTATACGTAGTTATGATCCTAGTGGTCACTAGGGTCAGCCACAAGATATTTTTTATAGCTTAGTGGGTGGTAGGAATCATTAAAAAATAAATACGCAATTCTTATCCTAGTTATTACTACAATTAGCCACAATGATATATCTATAGCTTAGGAGTTTCTACACATCATTAAAATGAAAACTACTAATGTTTTTACAAGAAAAGTTCAGTAATACATCTATTTTTTAGGAGTCAAGAAATATGTAATTATGTTCCTAGAGTTCGTTTTATTAAAGCCACAACAAAATATATAAAGCTTATTGGCGAATAATATCTTCCTTGATAAAATATTTTGAGCTTAATATTAGCTAAACACCACTCACTGGACATCATTTGTTGAACTTAGAAAATAGTTGTAATACATGTTTGCTTAAGGGATAAACCTTTAGTTATGTCTGATTAGATTGTTATAGGTATGTGTATACCTATATTTATTTATTAATAATTGTACTATATTGGCTGGACTTTTCCTTGCGGATCCAAGTCTTGCACTACATACCCTTGAGAGGGATCAATCCTTATGTAGTTCTTATTGTATATATTACAATTTATTTAGAAATTATTTGCCAAAAGAAATATTTAAAGCTTGGTAGTCACTAATCAACATTAACATCAAAACTATTAATGCGAAGATGTAATATTGAGGGGTCACGATGTAGCTACATTGGTTCCTAGTGCTCTCTAAGTTGATATACAATGAAATATTTGTATCTTACCGATCGTTAGGCATCATTACATGTAAAATTAGTAATGAAAATAACATAATCCAAAAATACATGCAGTCTTAAGGGGTCAAGAAATACATTTTCATGATCCTAGGGGTATCTGGAATAAACCACAATGAAACATTTTGAGCTTAGTAGGCACTACACATTATTAATGGGAAAACAATCTATGTTTTACTATCATTTTGAGTTTAATAGGTTTTAGGCATCTTACTTTTTATAATTTACCTATATTGGCGGGACTATCCTTGGCGGAACCAAGTGTTGCACTACATAACCTCGAGAGGGATAAAAATTTATCTAGTTATCATAATATTTAGTATAAGTTATTTAAAGGAATATATAAATTACACATTTTAATGATAAATAAAAACTCAAAAGCCAAGGTGGTCTACAATTGGTTGATAAATGAAGCCGTCAAGGTTGTAGTATAATGAATATAAATATAATGAGCACACTCTTTGTAGTGTTAGTATGAAAATATATTTTTCGAACCTTATGTATAATCTCCCTTGTCATTAAATATCACAAATTCCCAAGATATCACATCTCCCTATTTCCATATGCATATTTTCATATTAAGAAATAAAATCCCTGACATCTTCTAATTTTTAGCATCAATATATGAGTACCTTATTTAAATAAAATAACCAGAGCATGTAATTTTAATCTATAATTGAAGCATATATCTTTCTAGAACTATCTAGTAAGTGAAATATTACTCAAAATATTGTTTAGCCTAACTTCTCAAATTGCAAGTTTCATAGTTCCCTGATGAAGTGTTTTTCACGATGAAACTTACAGAGATGGAAATATTTGTATTTTTCCTTTGGTAGTCACATATATGTTTTAATAACATTGTCTTTCCCACAATTTCCTTACGCGAGAAAAAAATTACTGTAAACAAGCAAACAATTATTGGTGTTACTTTTACTATTTCATCTACTGGAAAATACTATCACTATTAGATTACTTTATTTTAAAATGAAATATCTATACAAACAGGATGATAGTGGTCCAAAAGCCCTAAATAAATAATAGCCTTAACTGAAAAATATATAATTTTCTCATCATCACCCATTTTGTTCACTACCAATAATCATTGTTGTCCATGTCAGGTATTTTATCAAACAGTTATCAGTCCTTTTGCAAAAAAAATGGCCATAATATTTTTTCCTTTACTCACAAGCATGGTACACACATATGTCGCAAATCATTTAGGAATTTCCAGATAGAATGATAGAACAATGTTAAACCCTATCAGTTGAGAAGTATTTGTAAACTAGTGTTAAATAATCAAAATATTTGAGTACTAGAAGAAGAAAAAATAGAGTTTCGTTGAAAAGGCTATGGAAAAAACAACACTTATAGAATTTCAAATTTTTTATGGGATAAAGGAGAGAAGTCATACCGATTTTTGATGCTTTCATGAAAAAAATCCATATATAGAAGTTTGCAAATCAAATCATGATCAGGTTTTCTGATAGATGATTTCACTTACGGATTTTTTCCCTCACGGTAATGTTCTCCTCAAAAGCTTCACAAATTTTAGTGTCCAAGAAATATACTAATAAATAAGAATCTATAGTTACATAGAACTAATACTTCTAACTGTCACTTTCTTCGGTGCATAAATTACAAAATACATGTGTATGTCATTAAATGTTTTTATATAAAATCACAAATTAATGGCTATTAAAACGCATACATATTTCACATATCGCGTCAAATTTTCTTTGTTCGGTTCAATTTTCAATCAATTTTTTGGAAACCAAAATATTAACCATATATACCACATGAAAATATTATAGACATTATCATAAAAATACATCATGCTCATTATCAATATTATCATCTATAAATTACATAGTGAGTATATAATTATTCCATAGTTTGACTATACTACCAATAATATGTGGTTTAATTGATGCCTCACATATTGAATTATCATATTTTGAATATCGCATGAACTTTACATTGTTTGGTTTGATGGCACATGCAAATATTAACCACATATACAACATGCAAATATTATCAATATTATAAAAAAATTCAACTAAAGAATGCCATGCTCATTAGCAATATTATCATCTATAAATTACATAGAGAGTATATAAGTATTCCATACTTTTGCTACACTACCAATGATATGTGATTCAATAGATGTCTCACATATTAAATTTTTATATTGTCCTCAACAAAAATATACATGTTTACCAAAATCATTTTTAAATTGTT
Source organism: Taxus chinensis (assembly GCA_019776745.2). NCBI lineage: Eukaryota > Viridiplantae > Streptophyta > Pinopsida > Cupressales > Taxaceae > Taxus > Taxus chinensis. The sequence continues at coordinate 823,708,206 of CM034147.1, forward strand.
TTGTTACACTAACAATATCTTGGGATTTGTGTGTCACTGATCTTGTTAGCACCCATGATGCCGATCATTAGGTGTTCTAAAATAAAAAAGAAGAATGCAAAATAAATATGGTTAAAAAATTATAATTTACCTAGGTAAAAAGACTTGCGACTCAAAGTTATAGATCCGATATTTTATCCATTAGTTTTCTCTCTTGTTACATTCCTTCATGCTCAAGTTGAAGTCTTCCATACTCATTTTTTTCAGTTTCAAACTAAATAAAAGCATGCTATTTTTTATTACCTCTTTCTAATCTCAAAAAGAGTTTATTTTTCTCTTTATATGTTTGCTCTGAATTACATTTTTATTCAAAGGGGTTCCTTGGTTTTCTCCTTCCAAATTTTCAATGTCAATAAATTTTCAATGTATTTTTCAGAAGTAGAAGTGGTTATATAAACCATCTCTTTTCCATTAAAACCAATACCCTTGAGTTTTTTCTATGTAATGTGATCCATATCTTCATAGAAAGTCCTGTTGGTGCTCAAAATAGTCTCGCCCCATTTGTGCCTTTGAAAATTTACTAATTTACGGCCTCTGTCATTTTCTGCTTCCTAATGTTGTTCCTGGTTGATCCTTGTGGCCATTTTTAATTGGTTCTTAGGTTGTAAATCTCTTAAGGTTTTGTATTTTGAGTCTTTCGTGCTTCGTTCCTTCAAAAAATCAGTTGCCCCTATGTTTTCTATTCTCCACGGTCAGGATTTGTCTTCCCTGTCATTTCTGCCCTAAGTACTTGCAGAGGAATGAATTGATGTGTCTTTGAGGAACATATTTGATCCTTGTAACATTCCTAAACTTTGTCCTCTAAGAAAATTTCTTTCCCTAGCTCAAATAATTGTTTTTCTATTTTTTCTGGTTTGACGGACGTTTCTGCCAGTCAAATTTGCATCCTACCATCGGCAGGGGCTGTGGTACCTTTTAGTTGGATGCGGCTCAGTTGGGTACTTAGAAAAATTCATAAAAATCCTCAAATCAAAATGTGTCCATGTGGAGGCACGATGCTCATTTGAAGATATACTTCTGGGTTTTCCCTTGGAGTAGCATCGGGAGGACACCTGGAGGCTTCCACTCTTTGGCCCAGATTTAGACAAATTTTCATGCAGTTGGAAGAAGTTTGGTGGAATAAGACACGTGGCAAGATCTCACTCATTCAGAGTCTTCACTTTGGGCACCATCCTGAAGTTACACCATAGAGACACATGAAGGAACTAAGCATGTTAGGGGACCGACCTTTGAGTTTCATTCTAAAGAAGCATCAGGTTGACACGTGGAGGCCTTCGCTCACTTTGCATTTTCCTCATAATTTTAAATGGCCAAAAGGAGGCTGCCTTGAATCATGACACATTGCACCTTCTGCTGAGTTTCAAGCATTCAAGAAAACCTTGCCAGAACAGGACATGTGGCGAGCCCGCACTCGTTCAAGGTATCAAATTTTTGGGACCACCTCAAGGCATGCCATGGTGACACGTGGAATTTTTGGAAAGTCAATAAGGGTGGGGAGAGATGCCATCAGAGGTAACTTTGATTTTTTCCCCTTAAGGATTAAAATTTCAAAATGGCCCACAACCTTTATGAACAAAAAGGTCAATGTTTTTCCCCGGTCAACAGCGGAGGTGTGGGCTCTTGGTGGAAATTTGGAAAAGTTTCCTTTTGAGAAAAAGAGTCAAAATTAAAAAGAGAAGCATGGCCCCACTCCAATCACATTTGGTCACATGTCAAGTTCGTTTCTTAAGGACGAAGATGCGGGGAAAATTTGGAATATTTTTCCTTTTCCAAAAAGAGAGTAAAATGGAAAAATTTGAGCATGGTTCCATTCCAATCATATTTGGACACATTTCAGGATCATATCCCAAGGGCGGAGGTGTGGAGAAACATGGAAATTTTTTCCATTTTTTCAAAAAATTGTATAAAGTCAAGGGAAGCCCCCGGGTCTATTTTAAAGTTTGAATCTACCACATGGAACGCTCAAATTCAAAGTAAAGATCAATGGCCGTTGTGAGTCTAAATCTGATTTTCCCCCCATTTCTCTGAAACTCATCCAAAAGTGTGAGTCTCCATGATTTCTTGGTCTTTTCTACATGCCAAGTAGAGAAGGAAGTTAATGTTGATATCTGAAGTTTAGTGGGAAGATCTGGAAGGTGTTTTTCACCATTAAAATGGTCTGACTTTAGTGCTCGATTCGATTTTTTGTTTTTCTTATCCCGAGCATGCAAGGGGCCAACTTTGATAGATTAGGGGTGGAAGTGGTTGAAAAATTTAAGGAAGAGTGATCTACCAGAGCAAGGAGTTGAATTCGGGAGGCATTCGATGAAATGTACCCCCTCAAGCACCTCGAGACTTTTGTAGCTCTGATTATGTGAATCACAAAAGAATCGTGACGAGCATTTGTGAATTTAACATTTTTTTCTTTCATCAAGAGGGGAAATCTATTGTAAATTCTATAAATGGCACAAATTTTTTGTGCAAATGGTTGGGAGTTTTTGGAAAGGTCAGAGACTGATTTTTCCAGTAAAATAAGCTTGACAGAGCCCGTCATTTTTGAGAAGTCGTTTAAGAAGCCTGTATATCTCTCTTTATGTCAAATTTAATCGTGTCAAGGTGGTTGCAAGTGTACAGCCATTGAAAATATTTGATATTGTTCTAGAAACTTTCCCTTGCTGATAAATTTTATCAAAATTGAGTTATTCTATGTTAATCTTGAGAAAAGTGTATATATTTCATCTTTGAATGCATGTAAGTAGTTTTTGTTGTTTTTGTTATAATCTTGTATAAAAATCCAATCCAATCACACAGGTCTCAATCCTTGTAATAGTTTAGTGGCATTTGGGATTTCATTTATCATAAGAGCCTTCATCTAGGAGTGAGATAAATGGTTTAAAAACACTTTTATTTCATTTTATTGAAAGATATTATCTGTAATCCTTTGGGTGTAGCTTAGGAGTGGTTTGGTTTGAATCTTGGTGCTTTTATTGGGTTCTCTGACTCTATTCTTCATGACAAAATCCATAGGCTATATGAAAAACTGCCAATCTGGGCCTCCATTGAACCACATATTCTAGTTGAAGAAACATTTTTAACTTTTGTGGCATTTTTTTGTTTGAATCTTTCCATTTTGCATAAGTTCTAAGGGATCTGGTGAGTCAAGTGCATCATGTCTCCCCTCCCACCAAAATTTCATTTAACAACGACCAATCATACCCATACTACCCCTATTTGTCATGTGTGTACACAAATGCACAATCCTCATCATTTAAACATGCAGAAGCAAGTAGAGTCTCAAAATGTCTCTAGTAACCTTTGCCTTGTTATGAAAGTATCTCCATGATCTGGAAGTGACAACTCGTGAGAGTCAGATCTGGTGTCTTGATCATATTTTTCCCAAGGCCTTCTCTGTAAAATTTATGCAAAATAAAGGTAATTGCATCTCCTTTCATATAATAGAGGTTACAAGATAGGTTCTTTCACCTTGGTTGAAAAGGCACAACCTTAAATATTTAGGATCAGATCATATCCTTTTAAGGTGCTACCCACTCCCTTCAAAGCCTAAGTGCCAACAAGTCAGATAGATGGCTTCCCTGGCTACAAAACGACATACATGACTATCTATCTGCCTCTGAGTATCCTGTCAAAATCCATGATGCTACTTGGTCCTTAAAGGAGATTAAATTTGGGTACCAACAAGTCCATAATGAATTTTTTTCCAAACTTGTGTTTTCCAATTATTTATCCTGCTTGTGGGTTTTCTTCAACCTTTTCATATAGTATTTACATTGCATCCCAATGAATGTTTTTCTATAAACTTGATTCAAAGCATTTGCTTTATTATCCCAATGTTTCATGTTGAATTTTCCACATTTTAAATCTTCATACACCTCTTCATATTTTGAAATAAATGCTTTCACAATAGATTTTAAACAAAGCTCTTTCTTATATTCTTTCATCACCTCCTCATTATTTCTATCTTTGTCATATGTTTGGATTATTGGAAATGTTTATTCCACTTTTGAATCATCAACATCATCAACAATATATGGATAATTTAGATTGATTTGTCAATGTGGAATGTAAGGAATTGAATTATGTGCGTCCCTTGTATTTTATTGCAAATTATAGACACTATTTCCATCAAATATCTACACATAGAGGTCCTTTTCATGGTAGTTTCTTAGCTATGTTGAAAAAACCATATTTTGTTCATATTTTCTTGGAGTTGTTTTAAGACCTTGGGATTCAAAACGTGAAAACAACAAAAATGATGATTTTTTCATGTCCTACAAATTTATTAGTTACTATAAACATGAAAAATGAAACAATTTTGTTACAACATATTTTATCTACAATTAATTTCATTTTTCATTTTCTAATAATAAATATACAATGGGTGTTGCATTCTATAAATTCGTAAAATCAAAAATTGTGGAGAAACATTGAAAATTTGTTAAGTACCTAAATAAAAAAAGCAATATTTACAATCACTCTAAAATGGGTGTATAAAATTAAATTCTTCAAAATAAAATAACATGGCATCACCTCTTTTAATTTTCTATAACTTTGCTCCCTATTTTTGTGTTGTCACCTTACAAATTAGTATACAACTTTCCATTTTATTACATTAAAATATAGACATTGATAGAGCTTATGTGGATTAAAATTTAATATTGTACCACTTAACATTAAATGTAATATGAAAAATAAAAAATACTCTCAAGTAGCATATTTTACATTATATGTTTTAATGGCCAATTAATGTTTAGGGATGCGCAATATTAATTAGGAAAAATTTCACCTTACAAAAAAGTGCAATTGTTATTCTAAATTATTTAGATAATATTTTCATAACATAATTTTTAATGCATGAAAATTAAAAAAAATCATTATTTGAAACTTAAATTTGACAAACATAAATTTTACTGAAATTAAGTCTTTAATATTGAAAATTATTAATAATAAACTACATATCATGGGTTACTTCTACTCAATATTATAGAAAATTAATAAAAATGAACTTATATTGTTAAAATATTACGAAAGATATTAAAAACTTAGAAACAACTAATACACATAATTGAATCAAACCATATAGCACCATTGTTAATCAAATAAAGACTAAACTTGAACTTTATACCATCTGTTGATCTGAGTTTTTAGCTTCCTGTCCAGATTAGTGTACAAGTAATCAAGAAACACTAAAAAACGTCAAGTATACAATGGCTTAGTACCTCGGAGATGACGATGGACGATACAAGCATAAATAAGATAGATGCATGATTTAAAGAAGATGGATCTGCAAAACTGAAACAAACAAGATTATATCAAAATATGTGAGGGTTGCCTAGACACTACCAGTTCCAAGAGGATTTTAATTCCCTTGGAGGATGTCAACCCTCGTGTCAGACAAGATAATAAAAAATCATGAATAGTAGTAAAGTAATATAAAATCAAAAGTAACTAGAATGACGAGGGAACTTAGCTTGTGCTCTGTTATGGAGATGAACCGAGCATCAAGATGGAAAGATAATGAACCATGGCAAAGGTTTCTTCCTTAAACTGGTAGCACTTACTTAATCTCTTTATTCTCTTTTTTAGGCCTAGGTATCTCCAGGTCTTCTTGAAAATATATCCTCCTCCTCTTAGTCTTCAGTCCTTGGTCCTTTCTAAAATATGGGAAAAAACCCATATTTGTAGCTTAGATGTGAGGTTTGATTTGGGGTTCACAGGTAACTGAGAAGAGTAAATTAACATGAGTTAGAGATATGATGTTATCATGTTAGAGTAAATTTGATTTTTCCATTTACATTAGTGAATTTGAGCTTCACATGGGGGAGAGCTAGGAATAGTTAAGTAAACCACTTAAGATGGGATAAGGAATGTACAAGATACACCCTAGAACCTTTGCATGACTGCAATAGGAGAATGAGAAGGTAATGGGGCCATATCAAAGCAGTGAAGGCAGATGACATATTTCATATTATTATAATGAAAAATGGAAGGGGCTAAAGATGGCATAACAATCTAAGGATGTAACTAAGTTCTCATTGGTAGATATGCTAATAGTACACTGGTCACAAGTGCAATGCATTAAGAAGTTCCATCTCTAGTTTACCACCACGAGAGAGAAGACCATGTAGTTACAATAAGATGAGATGATAGCCTAGCAGGAAATAAATCTATTTCCTGAAGCAAACAAACATATGACCACAGTGGTGGATTTAGATGAAAATAAATGATGCATCAAGAGAGACACAAATATGGAAGAACAATCATGGCCTCGAAGGAGGGCTTGATGAGATAAATGGTGTCCCAAAAGAGACACAAATATAGCCACAATGGTGGACTTTGAGAAAAATGGGTCCCTCAATGGAGAGACAAACGTGGCCTTAAAGGAGGGCTTTGATGAAAAATATGATACTCCCAAAAGGAGAATAAACATAAAAGAACAAATATGGCCTCAAATGAGGACATGATGAAATAAATGATGTCCCAAAAGAGACACAAATATGGCCACAATGGTGGACTTCAAGAAAAAGGTCCCTCAATGGAGAGACAAACATGGCCTCAAAGGAGGACTTAGAATGAGATGAGGATCTGGATATAATTAATTTAGATTGGATGGATGTGAAGGATGTAGATAAAATAATGTCAAAGAGCAAAGTCCCCTAGTAAACAAGGGGTTGTACATATGAGATGCTAAAGGGTGAGGGAAGGTTGTTACCCCAATAAGTTAAATTTGAAAGAGGTAAAGGATGTCGAAAGATCTTAGATGAGATTGTTTTAGATTTAGATGAGGTAAACGATCAGAGAACACAAGTGTGTTTATCAAGATAAGCACCATTGATGAAAAATGGAGGACATTCCTTAGGAGGAATGACATGGGCTTGATGGATATTAAGGGATGATGTGGATGGAGGGATGATGTGAGATCTGACAGATGGGATATGGATTGGATTCAAGGTAGATGTAGAAGGAATTTTCCCATGATTGAGGAAATCATCTTTCTCAGTAAGGTTGTGGAAGATTGACTGAAATTCCTTATAATGTTTGATGTCATGGCGTGAGGTATAATGATAGAAACAACTGAAATTAGGATTAAACCATGATGTCTTGGGACCATAGCGATTAAAGGATTTAATAGGAGGAAGTTTGATGGTAGATGTTTGAGATAAATGTCAAAGGATATCTATGTATGACCCCATTGAAGTGTCATGGGGAAGGTAACTCTTGTGCGTTTTGATAGGATATCTTAGGTTAGAGTTAGGAGAAAAGGTGGATGTAGATTGGACTGGTAAATTAAGTGTTTTAGAGGAAAAATCAATTTTGTTTGAAGGATTGTATTGTTTGGATGTGGATCGATTATTGCAAGATGTCATAGATGGATAAAATGATCCTGACATAGATGTTGTGGCATTGGATTGTTGAGAAGAGGGAAAACTTGAATGTTTCTGAGGATGTGCATAGTGGATTTTCAAGGATGTTTTTTCCGATCCTTAGATTTCAACTGAGAATATTTACCTCTAGCAGGGATGACAATAATTTCAACCAGAGGATCTGATAGTGGTGGTGTGGTTATTAATTGAGAAACTATCCTAAAACAAGATGAAGATGTTAATGAAGAGATAGGTGTTTGTATGATGTGATTAAGTATATCTATGTGAGATGTGAATTGTTTTGGTTTTGGCATGGGAAGATTTGGTTCTTTAGAGGGAGAAAGTAAAGCATCTTTATTTGATTTAGGTAGATGTGTTGGTCCATTATATGATCCAAAGGGTATCTTTGATAAGGTTATAGATCGAGAGGATTGGGTTGGTGTGATAGAAGGATTAGGTAAAGAGTATTGGGATATACTGGGTTATGTGGCCATGGGAAAATATATAGGTACATATGTGGGCCTTGTGATACCAAATAGGTTTTTCTTGCGAGTTTTCCATGAGTTGTATGGGAGGAAGTTGGATGGATTTTACCCTCATAAACTTATCAAATACAGAACTGTACGATTCTCCTAAAGGAGTGTAATTGGTTGTTGAGACCACGTGCTTCATTTAGATGTGGATGAGGGTTCAATGACCACAATGTTGGCCACAACCTTGAACTCATCATTATGTGTGAATGGTTTATTAGATTCAAATGTATATTTAATTGAACTTCGTTTAAGATGACCCTGATCCATGCCACGGTTTTCAAGCTAGCAAGCCATTGTGAAAGGTTCACCAAAGGTTTGGAATGATTGGATCTAAAAAGTGGAAGATATATGTTTGGCACATGAACATGAGAATAAGTCAATGAGTTCGGTTTGCAGGATAGTGAAGGATAGTGTGTTTATAACATCATGTCATCATGCAAAAAAGTCGGCGATGGGCTTGTTTTCATACTGTCAAATGGTATATAGATCAACAATAGTTGTTTTGTGTGTGATATTAACAAAAAGGTTTTCTAAGAATAGCTATGCAAGTTGAGTGAAAGAGAATAAGAAATTTTGTGGGATACTGTTATACCATTCCATCTCGGGATGAGACAAAGACATCAGGAAATTGCAAAGAAGTAAATCATGATCATGCATGATAAGACAACACGCGTGTTTAAATGCAAGGAGATGTTGTTGGGGATCTTATTTATTGTTGAATTTCTTAAATGCAAGAAGTTTCCAATGAGAAGGGTAAGGCTTAATTTGAACCGATGGATGAATCGGTTCATTACAGATTTGTTCATAGGATAAGGTGTTCTTGGTTGGTACGGTAAGGGTTTCTAAACTAGCTAACCGATTCATTAAGGCATGAATTGAATCACTCGAGGTGGTGTAAGGTTGAGATTGGATCGGCTGTGTGGTTTTAAAAGTAGTTTTATAAGGTGAATGATGTGTTTTTGGGTGTGTGGGTAGTTGGGGAATTATCTGATAAGGTGGTTGTTAAGTTTTTGGATAAGATTTTTGTGGAATGGTTTGATAAGATAGTTGATTAATTTTTGGATATGTAGGTGTTTGGGGAGTTCTTGGAAAATACTAACATGTGTCACAGGTTGGGACTACTGCATATGTTGGTGTTGAGCAATAGGGGCATGACAATAAGCGGGGATATGTGTGTTAAGAGTTTGAGATGGTTGGAGCATACGACGGGTAGGAATGTAAGTGTGAAGAGGTTGAGATGGCTGGGCAGGCCTATTAATGGAATTGTCAAAATGGGATGTGGGTGTAATATGATCAACAATTTTTGAGATTGGGAGGATTGAAGGATTATAGGATATTTCTAGAGTAAGAAGTCATATATGGGGTTAGGAGGAGATTTGAGTGTATCTAGAGGAGCAAGAGATGGTGGTGTGATCAATTTAGGAAGATTGGCTTGATGAGGGATATGAGGGTTGGTGTTAAGGTCAGGATAATTTTGTATGGCATGGTTCTCATGAGTTAAGACCATGGAGACTGGAAATTGAGTGACTGAAGGCATGGTTTTGAGTTTATAATCCTATTAGGTGAGATCATTGGAGGAAGTAATTTTATTGGATAGAGTAGATCGTTGTTTGTCTCGATTTGGGAGAGAGCGACAATAGGTGTGAAATAGAGAAACATTTGTTTATGTATGTTGTTGACAAACAAATCAAGAAGAATATTTTCTAAGATCATGATTAATTTACACGATGTGAACATAACAAAAAATTAGGTAATGAAGGTGCCTAAAGGATTCTAAGGCTGGTTTCATGTAGTTTTGGATTAGGAGATGTCTGAGATGGCTGCATGTTGGGTGTTTAAGTCCTAATCAGTTAACCAGGTGAGAGGAATGTTTTGATGTGTTAATTATGTTTGTGTAGTCTCACACAGTGTTTGCTAAGTGAAATGTAAAGAGTTAAATCCTTTACTTAAGCTATATGACCAGACAGGATGCAGAAGGTTTGTTTTAAACCAAAATGAAATGTGACGTTCGATGTATACAAACACTCAGGAAAGCGAAAGTTTGATGCATAAAAGAGAAAATAGAGAAAAATGAAAAATACCTAGAGAATCGCTTATTGGTGTTATGTGATTGTACTTGATGATGGTGTTTAAAGAAGCACCATTTAGTGACCTAAAATGCCCGGGTACCCTGAAATGGCACCGTTTAGAGTTGTAGATGAGGCCGGTAAAAATGAGTGTTTTTTTGGTTTTACAAAGCAAGTGATATTTGACGGCATTGTTGGATGGTTGCGAATTTTTTCGATTTCACCTGGAAAATAAGATAAATAAAATTAGTTGATATGGTTAAGAAAGAAGATATAGATGTTGCCAAAAAGTTACTTCGTCAAAAAAACAACATAACAATAATGAAGCTAATTAATTAAGAATTTTTTTTACACCAACAGTCATATACAATAAGAGGAAATAAGCTACGAAAGCTAATAATATATCATAACCTAAGAGATAAACTAAAAATTGATCTTCTTATTAAAGTAAATGATCAAAGAAACTACGAACTAATAAACATATAAAACAAACGGTGAAATAAATGATTAAATTCTAAGATATACTATAAACTATCCACAATAATAATAATAATATAATAATAACACTAATATAATAATAATAATAATAATCTATGAAAGAAGCTATGAAATGGACCTTACGAAAACAAATTGGAGTAAATTGATTGATTCGAAATCGATTCATGATGAGGGATGCATTTAACTCTTCAAGTGGAACAGTTCACACACAATGCGGGCATTTTATAGATTATTGGTGCATGTTCCTACTACAGTTGGACTATTTGTAATCAGACATGCAAAAGGTGTCTCAACTTTACTCACCCATATGTGTGTGACCAACAAATTGACTTCCCACCACAGCAAGCACCAATGGATCATTCTACGCTGGGAAGAGTGTTTCCAAAACGCAGATTAATTTACAAACATGATGGATCCTTTTGATGGAAAAACAAACCAAATCAAATCTTGCCTTTAGGAAAAAGCAAAGTCAAAAGTTGAATCTAGGAGGACGGGTAGATTGAAAACGGTTAGTCATATTGCACATGGACGTGGTTCTTCACATGTTCGATTACATAATGAGACTCACAGAAAATCTAAACGAGAAATAATAATCTGCTATGATATGAATTGGCTATAATTAGCTACGACATATAGGTTAAAGAGTATGAACTTGGCTAGATGAGAAATATATAATCCTTTTGGAACGAGAATATCTAATTGGTTATGGTGATACATACATTGTTTCGAGACGTGATGAAAATAATTGTCAACCAATTTCAATAAAGAGACTGTACAGGCACTGCCTACAAAGCTTGCGTGGATTTTGAACTAATGAGACTTACAGGGAGACTGTATTTGGCCTACTACAAGGAGACTGTACAGTCACTACGCATAGTATGCACGAACTTGAAATTGATCTGGAAACAATTGAATGCATCAAGCATTAGAAGTTTCTACGTGGATTTATACTTTTTTGCCAGTACTCACAAATCTTATTTGAATTTGAAACTGAGCTAGAAACATTTGAAAGGACAAAGCTAAGACTTTAGGTGAAACATAATATGATGCAATGACAACGAGATAGGGGTGGAAGTTTTGATGTTATCTAAATATTTTCAATAAATTTATTCTATATACGTCCAATTTTGTCTTTATGAGCCTATTTCTATGAAGTGACTATACAGTCAGTGCTCACAAAGCCGTGTGAATTCAAAACTAAAATGGAAATAGCTGAAAACACCACGCTTCATAATCTTGTGAGTCTATATTAATATTGACTTTCTCAAAATCTTGTTGATTCAACGGTGATTTATAATAAAATTTCTTCTTGTTGTATGTCGCTAAGACTGAAATATTGTTTATATTTGTTCTCTGTATAGGGGGAAGCGAAGGAATGACTTGGCTTGGGATGTGGGGGGATAGCTCGTACCGTGTTGGATTGGGGTGATGACAGGGCTCATGTAGGGAGAGACGAGAAGCAGGTGAGTGGAGATGGCTCGGCTGAGGCCGAAGGTTGTAGGAAGCAAGTGGAGGAGGTGTGAGTAAAGGATTCGTGGGGATTAGGAGACGGTGAGGTGGGAGCTCGAGATAAGGAAAGTGGAGAGCTAAGTGTGGGTGGATGGTTGTGTTAGATGTGGAGGACTCTGTGGGAAGTGGGGTGGAGTGACTGATTAGAAGGGAGACCCGGAGAGGGGTAATAGGGAGTGGAGAGGTCGTAGAGATCTGTGGAAAGGGGACTGATTCGGCGAGGACGGGTCGTGGACTAAAGAGTCGAGTCACTCGGTCAAAAGGAGCTATGGGGAGTAGAGTGGGTGAGAATGGGTGGGTGCAGGTAGATGGGTGAGAAATGGTTTGACCGAGGAGAGCAATTTTTTTAGAAGGAAGAAGAACTGCGGATTGGGATCAAGTAGTGGAAGGGGAAAGGATCTGTATCAGGGAGGGTACAGTGTGTGGATGAAAGTGGTGTGAGTTCGCTGGGAAGGAGAGGAATGGAGAACAGTGCAAGAGCTCAACGAGAGGTGGGAGAAGATTCTGCCGAGGTAAAGGAGATGGGAGTAAGGGGGAGATGGGGAGTAAGGTGGAAGGGAGATGGTTGAGTGGTGTGGAGAGCCAAGTCGGTGTTGAAGGGTGAGGGATCGGTGAATTTGAGTTTGAGGTAGGAGCGGATTTACCGGCTGAGTGGCTGAGGCGAAGGAGAAGAGACTTCAGTGGAGAGGGGGAAGAAGTTGGACGGAGGTGGAGTAGTGAAGATTAGTGGGGAGAAGTGGATAGGGGATAGGTAAATTAAGATAGCTAGGATATAATTTGTTTTTTGTAAATTTTTTTATAATTTAATTCTAATTTCTTTCATAATTTTTTCTTTTGTTTTAATTAATTGTTATTTATTTATGTAATTAATATTAGTATTATTGTGATTAATAATAAAAATATATTCAATATTAAATATAATAACCACATAACAAGTTAATTAAAAACTAGAATCACGTATCGTTGCAACTATCTAATGTGGTGATTGTAAAGGTGACACCGCACTTAGGGCAATAATACTAGACCTTGTAATCAGGTGAGTAAAAACGACGACAGATGCAAAATATATATCACATGATGATAATTAGGTAAGTACGGTTAATTTCTATATTCCTATCCCATGTGAGTAGATTTCAACGGAAAACAAGAATAGCGCATACCTCCTGGTGATTTCGATGAGTGACCATACCATCCTGAAATAAAAAAATATTAAGATATTGCAAACAAGCAAGTTAGAAAAGATGAGTAAAATAACAAACAAGACGACCAGATCTAGGATCGGGTCCCAGTAGGCGTGCTAAATTTTGATCTGATTTTCCATATTAGTGTACGAGTAATGAAGAAACACTAGAAAAACGTCGAGTATATAAGGGCTTAGTACCTTGGAGATGACGATGGATGATACGTGCGAAAATAAGATAGATGCATGATATAAAGAAGTTGGATCTGCAAAAATGAAACAGATAAGATTAGATCACAATATGTGAGGGTTGCCCAGACACTTCTAGTTCCATGAGGATTTTAATTCCATTGAAGGATGTCAACCCCCGTGTCAGACAAGATAATAACAAATCACAAATAGTAGTAATGGAATATAAAATGAAAAGTAACTAGAATGACGAGGGAACTTAGCTTGTGCTCTGTTATGGAGATGAACCGAGCATCAAGATGGCAAGATAATGAACCATGGAAAAGGTTTCTTCCTTAAACTAGTAGAACTTAATTAAGCTATTTCTTCTCTTTTCTAGACCTAGGTATCTCTAGGTCTTCTTAAAAAATATCCTCCTCCTCTTAGTCTTTGGTCCTCCTGTCCTCAATCCTTGGTCCATTCTAAAATATGGGAAAAACCCATATTTAAAGCCAAGATGTGAGGTTTGATTTGGGGTTAACAGGTAACCGAGTTAAGTAAATTAACCTAAGTTAGAGATATGATGTGATCACGTGGGGACCACGGGTTGAATTATTAGATGGATTGGGGAGCCTGATTGACATGGTGGTTGAGATAAAAGATTCCATTTTTAAAAAAAAGGTGTGTGATGGGTGTATTAATACCCATGGATTGAATTATTTGTGAAGTATGGGGATATGCCAAAAGTTGAATTATCAAATGGGTCTTCATGCAGCCCATTTGATAACTAATCAAATAATGTGAGCAAATAGATAGGATTTCATTTAATTTTAAGAAAAGGAGAAGCGAGGATGGAAATTGGATAAATGTGAGATGACATAGGGGAGCTATAAAGAAAAATAGGTGTTTACATCATCAAATAAAGATAGCTATACAATTAGAGAATAAAATAAATAAACAATTTACTTTGAAACAATAATAATGGCCCTAAATTTTAGTTCAAAAGGCCACTAGGATAGAAATTTTTTGACTAGAATAGAATGTGAAAATTTTAGTGATGGCCCTTCGATATGTAAGTGATCGCTATTCAAAGTGCAAATGCACACACTTCGTCATGCGAGGGATCGCACTTTATCAGTGTGAGATTTCACTTTATCAGTGTGAAATATCACACTTCATCAATGCGATGGATCACACTTTGACTTGTGAGGGATAACACTTTGATGTGCAAGGGATCGATCTTTGACGTGCGAGGAATCCAAACTCATAGATGCATGAGTCCATGACTCACTCGCACTTCAATGAGTGATCACTTACATGTCCAAGTGTGAGTTTTTTAACTTGGAAATGCCACACTTGTACATTTTAGTACGATCATAAACATTTAACCTTCCACTCTGGTCAATATTTGAATTTTTGCCTCTAACAAAAAAAATTAAGTCCCAGCGGCTACTAGGCATTACAAATTTTTGAAAGCCATACACTATTCATTTTATGGATAAAAATATTCACATAATAGTGGGATCTAAAATTTTAATACAATGTATTATATGTTCCAATATTTGGATTAAATGTGGTTTTAAAGATGTTAATATAATATGTATATTTCTATTTTATTATTCTCATTTCAATTCTCCATACTAATGTTAAATATTTAAGTGTCATTAGTACTAATTTTCTCTTTATATTTGTGGATATAGTTGAAAATTAACTTTGTTTTTTAAGATGGAGCACATGTGGATTTAGTATCCAAAGGTGTGAAAGTTGCAGAGGGATGAGTTTTTCCATCCAAAGATACACTCCATTGTAGAAACATGGGGTCTAGCTTATTTTTTGTCGCAATAATTATTGTATTCAATGGTAGAATGAGAATACCATACACAAAGTGTGATTGTGAAACCCTAGCAGAAATTGAAAACAAGGGATTCTTTATCCGATGGGAAAGGAAGAAAATGGTTAAGCATGTATTTTCAAAAGTTTCGCATGTCGGGGGTGATAGCATTCAAAACATCATGACCATTGACTCAAAGGATACATGAAACGAGGAAGGAGGTTTGAATTCTAACAGTGATAGCCATTTTCTCACAACATCTAATGATAGTGATGAATTTTCTACAACCTTCGTGGTGCTAAAACATAAGTGTGCTTAGAAAGAAGGAAACATATCTGTAGGGTTTATATCACTGGTACAAGAACAACATGTGATTTATGTAGTAGATTTGGGACCCACACAGTTTGGTGTTTTTGTGGAGACAGTGATAACTACATGAAATTATTTCTATGCAATTATAAAATACAACAACAAAGTTGCCTAGCCAATCAAAAACCTAGTTTATCTAAAAATAGGACTGCACTTCATGTGAATGAAAATTCTCAACTCCAAGAAACAACCACGACATCAAAAAATGATTTTAATTTGAATTTTAAGGTGTTGTTTCGAAGTTCATACATTTTTGTTCAAAAGAACACAATTTTTTTCTAGAAGTAACAATTAAGAATGTATGTGAAGGAGACATTGTGCACTTAACAAATTGGATGAAAATACATTTTGGGTGCATGTTCATAAATTAATCAAAAAAAATTGTAATGGTTTCTCCCTTTCTGAACAATCTCTCATCTAGTGGCATGCCAACCAGTTTTCCCAACAAAAATGTTTCGTTATGGAAGTATGGATAAATGAAATTCCAGAAGAGTTGTTAGTAAAAATATGGAGTGAATTCAAAGATCCATGGCCAAAACTGGTATACATATTATCCAAAATACACCCCAAGGTAATTTTGATAACTTGCACAATTTCTTCAGGCTTGAACAAGCAGAAATGATTCGAGGCCAAAAATTAGATTTTTGGTGATCCCTTGGCTTTTCTCTAACTTCCCTATCCAAAGAAGAATCCAAGCAGATAGCGAAAAATTGCAAAAAATTGAGAGAATGAAGTGAAAGGCCTATTTTAGTGAAAATCAGGTATGAGGGTTGTGGATGGAACCAATGCGGATCATACCAGGGTTCTTCATACCTAGTTTGGGCCCGAAATGGTAAGGAGGTAGAAAGTGCAGAAAAAGAAAAAAAAACTTGTCCAAGACACTCAAACCTGAAATAGCCTAAATACCCATGGGAGAGTGGTGTGGAGAATTTGGTAGTCAATGTCGCACCTCTCTTGGTCAACGGCGGATGCGCGAGGAAAAAGAACTCTGAGTCAGACAACGCAGAGAAAATTTTCCCAAACCACATAGGAACACGCGGGATAGTTGGGCCTCAAATAGCTGTTAGGAATATTTTAATATTGTGAACATTATTATTATTGTGCAAATAATGAGTTGGTGACAACTCGTAGAGATCTCTTAGAGAGATTCTAGGTTTGTTGAGTGAGAATAGGTATTGGGAGAGATTTGTGGGATGCTGAGTCATCATGAGAGAGATATGAGGGATAGAAGTTGACTCCTTAGTTTAAGGATGTCATTTACCTATATATGTATGTAATCCCTCCAGTATAATCTATCCCGGATGATTTCAATATTATATTCGGATTTTTATTTTCAATGTGATTGTTCCTCATTTAACACTGGTATCAGAGCGAAGTTCATCCTAGGATACTGGAGGTAGCATTGACTTCCTTGCATTGCAGTATGGTGGCTCAGATCTGACAAGAGATCAATCCAAGTTTCCAGCACGTCCCCCTGATCTGTATGCACCCTCTAACAGTGAGCACATCCTCCAGACGTCTGCATAAGGCACGAGTGCCTAGAAATGGATAGACTGTAGGCCGTGTTTTGTGATTTTAACCGTATTTCCTTGCATGTCTGTGCTATTCGTTTTTACAATCATCACCATTTAGATCCATTCAAATATGAGAGTCATTCAGATCTGCACTCAGTAGTTGTTTATGATTTTCATATTGGATGTTCCTCAACACATCACCTGTTTGAATCCTCGTTATTATGTGAAATTAGTTTTGGATTTATAATTTATAGTGGTAGAAGTTGAAGCCTTCCATTTCAGGTATGGATCTATAAAAATACGGCAATCACTATTGTGAGGATCTGCAAATGAGTACAGGAGGCACTATCTTGTATTATTATTTGCTATATTCGAGAGTGCAGAGAAACGATACAGTTTTCTAATACAAAGATTACATGCACTATAATGGAGGCTTTCCCGCATGGATCAGTCGATACGCATGGATAAAGGAAGGAGAATTGGTTTTGCGCGGGAGGCTTCATAGATCGGGTATTATTCCAGCAATGATCAAATCTATTGACAGTTATGTAGTCTTGCATGTCCTTCTCTGCCATATGTCCAACTCTGCCATATGTTCATTCACATGCCATTAGTTTAATTAAATCTTAGATTCATATCCCTTCATTTTGTGTAGTTATGAAATACTCTTTCTTTTTCGTGAGAGTCTAAAATAAGTCTAATGCCATTACCTTTGGCTATTTGTTATTTAAAAAGTAATTTTTGAGTTATTATTTTATTTTCGTTCCCCATTTGTCTCTTGTTATAAATAGTGTGTATGTGTGTCATAGTAAAAAGTAATATCTAATTACTTTTTAAATGTTATTGTCGTTTTGTCTAGTGTAGTAATTCAAAGCGTCAATCTAGTCAGTATCGTCAAGACGTTAAAAGAATTTTAACAGTGTCAAAAAATTTTAATTGTTTGTAAAAAGGGTGTATTTTCGGTTAAAACCGACACCTATTTGTGTCAAATTGTGGAGAGTCATAATGGATAAATTGGGTTACGTTGAAAATTTTGATGGAAAGGATTTTCACACTTGGCAAGTACGAACTCAGTTGACACTCATTAACAAAGATTTGTGGGAAGTTGCGGATGGAACATTCAAGAAACCAACTGATGTTGATGAAGCAACCAAATGGGAGAGTAGAGATCGTAAAGCAACAGCAATCATTGGACTTGGATTGTCTGATGCATATTTGCATCATATAGACCTTTCAAAAAGTTCAAATTTCATTTGGACAACATTGAACAAGCTGTTTGGATCCCAAACTAGAAGCGCAGCAGTGACCTTGAAGCAGAAGCTGTTTGGACTCAAGATGGATGAAGGAGAAAACATGGTACAACATATAAGTAAGTTTTGGTCTATTTTGAATCAATTATCAGGGATAAAACTTAAAGTAGAGGATTATGATGCAAAAGCTGTTTTGTTGAATAGTATGCCATCTCGCTATTCAAACATTGTTTTTACTTTGAGCAAGATCAATCCCAGCCTAGAAGATCTAATTTCTTCACTGATAGATGAAGAAAATAAGAATGTTACACCAGAAGAAACTGCAATGTATGGTAAAAACAAGTCATATGATAAAGGGAGATTTAAATCTTCTTTTAAACAAAGATCAAATTTCAGAGATACAAAGAAACATATCACTTGTTACTATTGTAAACAAGATGGACATGTATCTATAAACTACAAGAAAAGAGCACGAGATTTACTTGATGGAAAAATAGAAGAAAATGCCATGGTTGCTAATGAAGAAGAAGACAGTGATAAAGAAGAACCTTTGGGTGATGGTTATGAATCTGAAGACTTCCTTCTTTAGATAACTTTCAAATGGAGGCTGGAGGCAATGGAGGAAGGAGGTTGATCAGCGACCTCTCGTCAGGCACCATCGACGAGGCCGCGGTATTGATTTGGTGGCCAAGTATTTCAGTTGTGTGTTTCATTGTTTGTAATAAGAACAGATGTCACATTCCTGTTCAGAATTGTATTTCCTTTTATAACCTCCTGATGTAAATATGTGATAGTAGAAAGATAAAAGCACAAGAAAAAGCAGCATCATGTTTTTCTTGAAGAGGATGAACAGAGGTTCATGAGCAGGGGCTCGTACCTAGGACAGAGGTCTGTTTTTTGTCAAACAGGGGTTCGTATTTGGTGAACAGAGGTTCAGCGTACCAAGATCATGAGCATGCAGAGGCAGGCAAGTTGTAGAAGACGTGTGAATGTTTTTCTCTACATTGTTCACATTAGGGGAGTGTTTGTATGGAAATAATAATGTTAACAATAGGGGAGTGAATGTTAGGAATATTTTAATATTGTGAACATTATTATTATTGTGCAAATAATGAGTTGGTGACAACTCGTAGAGATCTCTTAGAGAGATTCTAGGTTTGTTGAGTGAGAATAGGTATTGGGAGAGATTTGTGGGATGCTGAGTCATCATGAGAGAGATATGAGGGATAGAAGTTGACTCCTTAGTTTAAGGATGTCATTTACCTATATATGTATGTAATCCCTCCAGTATAATCTATCCCGGATGATTTCAATATTATATTCAGATTTTTATTTTCAATTTGATTGTTCCTCATTTAACAATAGCCAATTTCACTACAAAAAGAAGGAATCGGAAAAGGTAGAGAATCTTGGCAAGAATGTCTCAAGAGACATGGGACATCCAAACCCGAAATCACCGCAATACAAAGGGAAGTGGTATAATGTGACTCCCAAAGTTCAAACGGTCATAAATTTTGACCCAGAGCTCTGTTTTTCACAAAATTTTGTTTTTCAGGAAAAAAAAATATCTCCATCTACAAAATTTCAATACTCATTCAAGTAAAATGAAATAAATCCCTTAGAAACTCAAAATAGCTACTCACACTCATATTTCCGTATCTTTTTCATTTCTCAACAAAATCAAGCAAGGATGGACACGTTAGGATCATGACTCCGATCCCAATGCATAATGATTAAGAAATACGAAATTTGATGATGAATTGATCATTGTTTTGCAAAAAACGTTCCCATTTCATATTGGCAATTTGGTGGTGGTTGGGGTGGCATTAAATGAAGCATGGGTAGGCATTTTTCACTGATGTAAGTCATGGAACAAAATGGGGATCCTTTTGTAAGAAACATACCATCATTTCACTCCATTTTTGACATCTTGCAAGTGGTGGGAAGTCAAATTTTGGGATCTTCATTTCTCCCTCTCTCTCTCCTCTCAAAATTCTATAAATTAGAGTGTTGGTATCATTATAAAGGAGAGGATATTTTTTGTGTATCAAAACTCTATAAAATTGGTTTTGTTAAGCCAATGTGTTGTAGGATTCTTATAGTGGACTCCTTTCATGGTGTTCCAGGCCTTTATTTTGTAATAGATTGAACTGTGTATATTAGTGAATCAATAGATGCAATTTTTTGGATGTATCTTCCCTTGTTGTGTTTGGTTGCATTATTATTTCCCTTTCAACCTCATTACATATATATTGTTTCTATTTTATGCTCTTTCAAGGATTTATTATCATTGGTTGTGTATGAAATTTTTTTGTGAATGTAACTACTAGACTCTGGATAGAACTATTATCACCCTCTCTAGTATGTACTTTGCTTCCATTTTTCACATATTGGGGAGCTTATTCTCATTTCCTCCTTTCCTGGTATATCACCGCTTTAGTGTAGGATTTTTTTTCATGCACTCTCTCTCCCTAGTCCCTTGGAAAGTTATATTAGGATAAGATAGTTTTTTCTGACATTATATTATATTGAGGCAGGTAGTTTAGGAGTAAGAACCATCTTTCTATAGAGGTTGATCTCAACTACCAATTCCCACAACTTGGAGATAGTACTCATGTTATCCGTTCATGCCGTGAGCTAAAACAAACACACATGTGAAAATAGGAGGGTGTTGTGACTTGGTGATAACTATACCCAAATTCATATGATTCCTCCATATGTAGTAGTAATGAAAAACTTTTGATAAAAACTCCTTATAGTGCCTGCAAATGCCAAAAGGTAAATTATACTCCATCTAGTACACCAAAGGCGATGGAAAATGATGAAAAAATAAGAGAAAAATAATGTTTGAAGTTGACAAAAAACCTTGGTGCAAGGAAGGATGTCTCTCCAATCAATCTCTAAGCATTTTCAATCACAATTGGAATTTAACTCTAGGTATGAATGAACCTAGCACCAAACACTTTGTACTTAATACATTCACTACAAATGCTATTAGTTATAATCAAGGTCAAAATTTTCAATATAGTATAGATAAATTGAAGTTATGTGGAATGGATTTATGTCATATATGCATGGTAAAAATGTCATGGAATCCCAAAAAGAACCTTTTATGGATACAAAAAATTTTGGATTAATTGTGAGAGGAGGGAAGTAAATGGAAATATATGAAAAAAAACACATTCCAAAAATTTTCACAACTATTGCATTGATATCCAAAATGCTGGAGAAGAATTTTGATATATCCCCACACATGTCTTGTTTAGTGGGACAAGATGGTACTAAAGTAACAACGAGATTTTTTCTTGCATGTTTTAGTTTTTTCTTACATCCTAAAAAATCGTAAATGAGGGCCATTCACTATTGGACCTTCCTCTAGTATCACAATAAAATCTCAGTGAAATATGACAGATAACATTTCTCCCATGTTTCAATAACCAAGAACAACTTCTTCACTAAATTTAAATAGTGCACAAAGATTAAGAACAAATTTGCAACCACCTCATGTCTAGAGACACTAGTACAAACAGATCAATTCCAGAAATGGCACAATGATTACATTCAAATTTTTCATGTAACTTACTATGCACTAGAGTGTTATCACAATAAAATCCTAATAGATATTTTAGCATTGTGGCATGAAAAACTGGACAAGATGAAAATTGGCATACAAAGGATGGGTAGAAAAGAAAAATCAATAAGCAAATGTTATTACTCTCCGTATCACCTTGACTAGTATTATGACACATGAGAAAATAATGGGGGTTTCGGGAACTTTTGTCTCCTTTTTTGTTTAGCAAAGATCCAACTTCACAATAATATCATTGGAATTGTGTATCAAGAAGCTTAAAGAACCACTTACAGATTAGTATCGTGATTTTTTTATATAGTAGTGGCATGTCAAAACATACATTACATGACTCAATTTAGCAAAGTGATGTGTATGATAAGTGCAAGTAATACAAGAAGAAAAATGAGCGTGATTATATAAATAATATTGTAAGAATATTTTCAAGTTCATTTAGAAAAAAACCACTAATTATCTACTTACAACTAGATATATACTGCAAGTGACAAAAAATATCACATACTATTTTTGTTTACATACATGCTTCCAGCTAGAAGTTTTTTCAACATACTATTCGTGAGTTTCCTTCCATTGGATCACATGCATGAAGATGTATATGGGAAATTCAGTCGATTATTAGTTTCCTTGTACAAATTGGAAACATTCTTTTTGCCACAAGTAATGGACACTTATAGAACTTACCAAGAGGGGTTAAGCACATTCACTTCGTACCTTATCGAGGAAGTCTACGAATTTAAGGCCTTCATGGGACCACACTTGCTAGATGGTCACTACAAGATTGTGGGTATCAACAAAGGAAATATATTTAAGTTCTATGTCATCAACAACATGTCCATCATGGAGTTTAAAGAATCATTCATGGAATCAGATTGGTCGCACTAAATTGAGACCTGGAAAACAATGGATGGGAAACCTTTCTTTCCTGAATGGGATCCTTCATTGATACCCTTTAAAGAACTAAAATAGATGGAAAACCTGTAGAGAGGCATTCAGGTATACATCACACACTGAAAAAAGAGTTCAACAGATGGTGGAGAAGTATACTAGGGTCTGAATATTGCATACTGGAAATATGTTTTATGTGCCTGTTGATGTAAAATCACAGCACCCCCGAATGGCCTTGGATCTGAGTGGGGAATTAAGTGTGATTACACAACATGGGACCATCTCTCAATCTGTGGGACTTGCATACTTGAGATGGCCCTCAGGAGAAATCCATCTTCTTCTTCCTAAACTACCTTCCACAATCTACTCTAGTGCAGGAAAACTATATAATCCTAATATAACCTTCCAAGTAGATAGGGAGAGAGATAAATACATTAAAAAAAAATCCTACACTAAGCGATGATACACTAGAAAAGGAAGTGGTTGATCATGAATCCAATTGCCTGAAATGGAGAGAGGTGAGCAATGGTAAGGATTGAAAGATGCATCACAGACCAAAGATAGATTTCACATAGAACACCACTTGAAAACCCATTAAACACATCTCCCAGAACCTGCAATAGACATTAAAGATATGCATAGTATACACTACAATGATGAGAGGCATGAAGAGACTATAAAATAAGGAAAGGATGGACAAGATGCATCACAAAATAGATTTTATTGCTCTAATAGTTCACACAGTACATCATCAATGGGCAAAAGGCAAGAAAATACCATTACAGAGCCATGAGAGGAGGCTTAGACTCCACATTCTACCCTAAGGAAGAAAGAGAGGGGGGGAAGGAGAGAAAGAATGACCAATTTTTTTGAAAGATGCCCCTCCTTTACAATATATAGAAGAATGAGAGAAAGAGAGAGGGAAGAATTCTAATCATGCATCAACCACCCCAGTAAGAGCATTGACACCTCTAACAATGATGGGATTTACTGCAAGACCCATGCCTCTATGTATTGTTCCTTGCTAGGTAAGAAGTAAGCCCATTCTTCATCATGCCCGGCAGGTGGGAGACTTGACAGCCTTGAAATGGCAGACTGAAACAAAATGGTGCTCGGTGAGAAGCTTGCACTGAGATATTTTGAAAACGTCCCCTCTCGCTCAAATCCGAGCTCCTGGTCAAAATTTATGTCCTTCCTGAAGGTCTAGGTTAGGCATTTAATGTGGGCTATCACTATTTAAAACAATCTTTCCATACAGGGTCCATGTGGTAGCCCTGTGTGTTTTAAATATTCAGCCCCTTCCTCCACTCTTAAAATTTTGTGGAAGAGACATGTGACGTTGTCTACGGGCATGCTCGGTTCCTTTATGTTTTTCCTGAGTCCCTCCCATTGGCGAAGACATTCTGCCTGACCCAAGACATGTGGAGATATGGTGCATGTTTGAGAACCACTTTTGGATTCGTATCTTGAAAGAGCGTTGAAGAGATGCATGGCTCCTTCTGCGGCCTTTGTCTATTTCTTTTGTTTTTTGGCTAAGTCCATTTTGTTTGGCAGGCCCATATGTCTGATCCTGGACATGTGTAGGCTTAGTGCACATTTGGGACCTACCTCTGAACTTTACTTTTGAAGTTACACCGTGTAGACACGTGGCTCCTTCCATTGGCCACCTTTGTTTAGACTTTTCAAGAACTGATTCTTCCTTTTCGGGCTCTGGACATGTGGAGGTTCAGCAGTTGTTTGAATCTCTGCTTTGGGCCACGCCTTTGAAGTTACACCGATGAGGCACATGAAAGCTTCCCGCTTGTTTGGGGTTTGCCTCAGGATTTTAACTCTAAAGGTGTGCCGACATGATGTGTGGAGGCTTCCGTCGGCCCTTCTTTACTTAGCCGATTAAATGGCTGGTTTTTTCCCATTGTTGACTCTGACCACGTGGCAGGCCTGTGCTTGTTTGGAGACCTCCCCTTGGGTTTTCTTCCTAAATTTGCACCGTTTGAGGCACTTGGAACCTTCCGAGGGTCTATGACTTTTCAACTGCCGATGACATCCTCTCTAGACCCTGGACACATGGAGGGCTAGCGCACATTTGGAGACCACCTTTTTGAAGGGCCTTTTGGAATTGCACTAAGCTGACACATGGGGCCTTCTACAAGTCTATTGTTTGGCCCCAAGGTGAATCTTATGCAGTGAAGTCTGAAAACTTTGATTCCTTTCTTCAATCTTCCCTATTGAACATCTAGCTTCTTATTTCATTGTTTGATGGTCCATTGTCCACCTACCTGCTGCATGAGATTTGGGATCGATTGTGAGCCCACTGGATTGAAACGGCCCTTATATTTTATTTTATGCAGGTGTCATGTTTGATCTATTTTTTTGGGGGGGGTAAAATTGGGATAACATCACCCTAGAGAATCCCTTTGTCAATTGTACCATGATGAGGAGAGATTGTTTTTGGCCAAATTTTTGTTAGGATAACGTAGTGTATGATTAAATAGTGGGTGCACCACATCTTGACATGAATAACTACTATAGTAAAAATTTTCTTTCAAATAAGGATATATATGTTGGGCCTATTTGTGATATACCTTGAGAGGACTTCAAGCAAGTAGTTGATTTGAATGTTGAGAAGATGATATTATTAAGACCTATTGATGATAACTTACCTATATGGATGGGAAAGGAAGAATGAATTCTAACACATGATGTTCACAAAAAGGCTCAAAAGATAAGGGTATGCTGGTGGGAACCCATACAAAAAGAAAAATCAGAAAAAGAAAGGTACTAGGAATGCTTAAATAAAAGGCAATGGTGGCAAAAATCAAGGGACACATCAAATATTGATATAGACAGCATCATCTGGGCATGGATTCCAAGAAAAATATGGAAAGGAGATCAAATTAAAATACCAATTCGGGGACACAAAGATATCAAGACATACCTTCAACAAATTAAAGAACAATAATTAATACCCTTGTGAGGGATCAAAGCTTATGTAATTTTCTAGAAGGAATTTATTGCCTATGGAAATACATTTTCAAATCCATTTCTTCAATATTACTTGTTTGACATAATTTGTAACTCTTTGTTGTTCTTTATGATTTATAGAATGGAAAAGCATAAAAGTAGTTGACTTTATCACACATAACTTGCATATTTATAATATCACCATCATTTTTTATATATATTTATATGAAAATAATATCAATATATAATATACATGATATATTAAATAAATATAAATTGAAAGTATTTAAATAACTACTATTTTGTTTTCAATTTTATAAATTGATCAAATAAGTTTTAAAAAGATGTACCCTAGCGATCATTATACTTAAGTGTCTCATTAGCTGCGAGGCTTATGTAACATAATGGCAGACATGGTTATATGTCGCATGGGCCCCTAGGCTTATGTAACTTAGTTATTTCTTGTCTTATATAACTTAGCATCTACGAGGCTTATATATCTTGTGTCTGGTAGCTGATGCAGGGATTAAATTTAATGGTTGTTTAGACATTTTTACATGATTTTATTTGTAACATAGTTTCAAATATTTGAAATAACTATCACACATAAATTTAATATTTACAATATCACCGTCATTTTTTATATATATTTATATAAAAACTATATCAATATATAATATACAAAAAAATTAAATAAATCTAAATTTGAAGTGTTTAAATATACTATTTTGTATTTGTTAAAGTGTAATATTGTAAAATTATCATCATCTAAAATTTTTTTGACAGGCATAGGTGGCTGTCAAATTTAACCCCTTAACCGATGTAAATTTTGGACATCTAGGTTTATGTAACTTAGCGGCCGCGAGGCTTATGTAGCATATGGGTACTTAGGCTTATGTAACATTCTACTGGTATGCCAGTATAACTTTGTATTTGCTAGGATTATTTCACCTTGACGAATCTACTCTTGTGTAAGTCAGCGGCCCTAGGCTTATCTAAGTTAACAACCTATATGTTTATGTAAGTTATCTACTGCTAGGCTTATGTGAGGGAATAAAAAAATAACAAAATAATAATCCTAAACTTGTGAAATTGAAATCTAATAATCGGAATTTAGAAAATGGACTCCAATAGTGGCAAAATTGGAATCCAATATTAGCTAAACTGGAATCCAATAATAAATATATTGGCATCTAATAATAGTGAAATTTGATTCCAATAATAGTGTTATTGGAACTAGAATAAATCCAATAATGACAATATTGGAATCTAATATTGTTAATATTAGAATCCAATAATGGAATGTGATAGTTGTTGTTTTCTTTCAAGATTGGTATTGGCTTATTTCATTGTTTTCTTGATTGAATGTGTATGTGGAAGCCATTTTTTTTAGTTTCCATGGTTTTCTAAATGGTCCTCATTCGATTCCTTGTTGGGGCTCAGGGGAAAATGAGGAACAAGGATTCTCTTCCTCATTGCATATTTTGGTTGGGTGAAGAGTGTTGCCTACTCCCCCATTTTTTTTTGTGCTTGGATTGATGAAGATGGTGAGCTCAATGGAGAAGGTGCTCTTGTTGGAGAAAGGCTTGTAGAGTTGCATCTTGTGCTATTATGATCAGACTACTTGTAAATTGTATCAATAGTTTCTTGAATGTAATCCTTTTCATTCTTAGAAATGTCTTATTATAATATAAAATTCTTCATGATAATGTGAACCTTGCAAAGATCTTGAAAATGGAAATCAAGCTCTTTCAAATTTAAATTTGTGTTTAGGAGTTCATTGTTTATATATTTGTGCTCTTGGATCGGAAATAAATGTTGAATAATTTCATTATGGATAATCCTTGTTCACTAGAATGATGAAATGAAATTCATTTAATAGTGGTTCTTGCACCTCATCTAACTATATGTGTAAAAGGATTTGGCATGATTGACTTATTAATAAAACCTCTACCTTTTGGATATAGGGTTGGTTAAAGTAAGGGAGTGAACCCCAACTAATTAGACCTTTAAGATGATTGTATAAACTAAATGGAAAGTGATAAGTTTTAAATCCATATAAATACACAATTGTGAACTACTATTTACCTAGTGCATGTAAAGTTTATCCATATTAAGTGTGACACTAACCCTTCCTCATTATTTGCAATTTTTCCTTTAAAATGGAAAAGAAAAACTTTGATAAATGAATGTATAATATTAATATACAATATTTATATAATGATAATTTATAAGGGTCATTTTCACAAGTCAAATTACAATTATGTGATTTAAATACATGTTAATTTTTGTACAAATACTAATAATCATGTTTTATTGTTAAATGCAATATATACACATATATTTAATAATATATATAGTTTTTAGCTATTTATATATATAATAATAAATGGTAGTGTTTGAAAGTATTATTAAAATGCCAAAGTATGATTTTCGGTTAGGGTTAAACTGTTACTTATTGAATAAAAAAATTAAAAGAAAAGAAAAAAAATGACTTCCACATACACATTCAATCAAGAAAACAATGAAATAACCCAATATCAATCTTGCAACAAAACAACAACTATCAAACATAAAGGCTTCTTATTAAAGCCATGGAGGAGAAAGGAACATAGTGGTTCCTCTTATGCCTCCCAAGGGCTTGGGTGTCCACCTAAAAGCCTCCAAAAATTCCATCACAATACACGAAACACTCTTATGCCTCCCTCCAAGAAGATGCACCACTCTTATGCCTCCCTCAAGAAATCAACCCACTCTTGTGCCTCTGTCACTCTTATGCCTCCCTTAAGAAAATAAAAAGATAAATACAAAACATATTTATCAACAAGGTGGACATCCCAACCCAACTCCCTCCTAAAATCCCAATAACATTTCTATTATAACTCCCTCAAGTTTTACCCCCATTTCCATTTCTCCCACAACCTAAGGATCAAAACTATTTCCCACAATCATAAGAAACATAATAAACATAAACTAAACATAAGATCAAAACCAAAATAACAAATTAATTACAAGAGTGAAGATCTACCTCAAAAATGAACAATATCAATATAAAACAAGCTCAAAGCCTTCCAAAATCCTAAATCCAAAATTTCCAAAATTTCGATTCCGCTAATACATCAATTTGCAATTACGATCATAAACCAACTAAATCATCTAACTTAAGAAAAACTTTCACTTCTTCAATTTTGCCAATTCTCCAACATCGAAGGAATCACAGAATAAATTTGAACATCATAGTTAAAATCAATACAAAAATAATTTGAATTATCAACATATATCTAAGCTGACAACAGATCATTTTCTTTTATACTTAAAGTCTATCAAAAGTTAATCAGTTCGATTAAAGATGTATATCCTTCAATTTACATATCACAATGTGTTACTATCATTCATCCATTACTATTTTTATGTACAAAGTGAAATGATGCCTATGTATTCAGTCACAATGTTAGATTAAATATAAAAAAACAATATCAAAGATTAACGATATCACAACAGATATACGAACATAAGATCAAAACCAAAATAACAAATTAATTACAAGAGTGAAGATCTACCTCAAAAATGAACAGCATCAATACAGAACAACCTCAAAGCCTTCCAATATCCTAAATCCAAAATTTCCAAAATTTTGATTCCGCTAATACATCAATTTGCAATTACAATCATAAACCAACTAAATCATCTAACTTAAGAAAAACTTTCACTTCACAGTTTTAAGGTCCAATTCTCCAACATCAAAGGAATCACAGAATAAATTTGAACATCATAGTAAAAATCAATACAAAAATAATTCAAATTATCAACATATATCTAAGCTGACAACAGATCATTTTAAACTTTTATACTTAAATTCTATCAAAAGTTAATCAGTTCGAAAAATGTATATCCTTCAATTTACATATCACAATGTGTTACTATTTCATCCCAATTACTATTGAAATGATATGTATTCAGTCACAAAGTTAGATAAAAATGAAGAAACAATAAAGTACATATGACCATATGTTCAAAACCAAAGTGAATCAAATTAATTGAAGTTGGTATGAACAGCTTTTAATGTTTCTTGAAAAATCCTTAATGCAAAATTTCACAAAATTTTGATTCCACCTAATATATATTTGCAATTAAAATCATTAATTACCAACTAATAATCATCTAACTTAGAAAAAACTTCACAGTTTTTCCAATTCTCCCAACATCAAAGGAATCACAGAATAAATTTGAACATCATAGTAAAAATCAATACAAAAATAATTCAAATTATCAACATATATCTAAGCTGACAACAGATCATTTTCTTTTATACTTAAATTCTATCAAAAGTTAATCAGTTCGATCAAAGATGTATATCCTTCAATTTCCATATCGCAATGTGTTACTATCATTCATCCATTACTATTTATATGTACAAAGTGAAATGATGCCTATGTATTCAATCACAGTGTTAGATTAAATATAACAAAACAATATCGAAGATTAACGATATCACAACAGATATACGAACATAAGATCAAAACCAAAATAACAAATTAAATACAAGAGTGAAGATCTACCTCAAAAATGAATAGTATCAATACAGAACAACCTCAAATCCTTCCAAAATCCTAAATCCTAAATTTCCAAAATTTTGATTTCGTTAATACATCAATTTGCAATTACGATCATAAACCAACTAAATCATCTAACTTAAGAAAAACTTTCACTTCACAATTTTGCCAATTCTCCAACATCAAAGGAATCACAGAATAAATTTTAACATCATAGTAAAAATCAATACAAAAATAATTCAAATTATCAACATATATCTAAGCTGACAACAGATCATTTTCTTTTATACTTAAATTCTATCAAAAGTTAATCAGTTCGATTAAAGATGTATATCCTTCAATTTCCATATCACAATGTGTTACTATCATTCATCCATTACTATTTATATGTACAAAGTGAAATGATGCCTATGTATTCAGTCACAGTGTTAGATTAAATATAAAAAAACAATATCGAAGATTAACTATATCACAACAGATCTATGAACACGTAACCATTCTAGCTAGTTGTATTATCCTTAGATGCCCATCATGGTCTAGATTACGACATAGAGTCAAAGTAATAATAATAACCAAAACACCATATAAATCGTGATGTCCACACATTTTATTTGCATGTTAACTAGAATACAGTAGTTAGGTTTACGATTATAACAATTCGGAAAAGATAATCATGATTCCTTTAGTGTTGAAGAGAAGTTTGCATTACACTACCAGTAGGCTGGTGTAACTTTTTAGCTGCTAGGATTATTTCACCTTGAGGAATATACTCTTGTGTAAGTCAACGACCACTAGGCTTATGTAAGTTAACCTATATGCTTATGTAAGTTATCTTTTGCTAGGCTTATGCGAGAGAATAAAGAATTAACAAAATAATAATCCTAAACTCATGAAATTAAAATCTAATAATTGGAGTTTATAAATTGTACTCTAATAGTGGAGAAATTGGAATCCAATATTAGCTAAATTGGAATCCAGTAATAGCTATATTGGAATCCAATAATAGTGAAATTTGATTCCAATAATAGTGTACTTGGAACTAGAATAAATCCAATAATAACAATATTGGAATCCAATATTTTTAATAATGGAATCCAATAATAGTAATTGTGGAATCCAATATAGACAAAAATGGAATCCAATATACCCAAAAACTAAGATGGATTTCTGCCATTACTTGTAATAATGGAGTCTAGATATACTAGAATATGTCCAGATTTAGTGAAATAAGTGTTAGTAAATGTAATAAAATATGATAACTTACTTATACTATTTTGTTTGCATGGGACCAAAAATATCCATGTGAACCAACTATAGTGGATAACAAAATCTCCACACACTTCCTTTTGGAAACTTTTCTCTCAAATGCTTTTCTTTATCAAAACCATCTCAAACATAGTTTTGGTCTTCAAGCTTTTGCATGCCATAGACTAATTATTTTGATGTTAGAAACTTCAAAATTTGAAAATTTAAATGTCCATATTTGAGATGTCACAAGTAGAGCTTATTTACATATGCCATATTGGCTAGGCTATTGTTATGTTCTCCAAAATTCAATGGGAACATCTTGTTCTTATAGATAGAAAAAATGGTAACAACCTTATTTCCATAATTCTTATAATATATTACACATCTCTTATCATCAAAAACTGCCTTATAGTTCTTTTCACATAGTTTTTCAACCATCAACAAATTATGTTTTTAAGTTTAGAGTATAATAAATATCATTAACATGTTTATTAAATTGTCTTATAGTAACCTCTATGCTTCCTTTTGTTGCAACCTCCACATATTTATCATCACCAAGTTTTATCTTAGTCTTGAAAATTCAATCCAATGTAGAAAACAAGCCATTATTGCATTTCATGTGATTGGAACAACTTAAATCTGGGTATCGAACCTCTTTAGGACTTATTTTTTCTTTATCATATAAAGGAAATAAATTGCATGGAGAATCTTCATCATCATTATTTGCATAATTATCACCGCTTCCTTCTTTTCTTGATTTTATTATACATTCCCGTTCAAAGTGATCATACCTATAATAATACTAACATTGACTATTTTTCTTATTATTTTTTCCTCTACCTCTCCCTCTTGCAGCTAAACCACCTCCTCTACCTCTTTCTTTTGAATAATTTTAGTTTCACTTTTCCTTTCCTTTGGTTTCTCTTAACAATTTATTTTCCTTTAACATGGTTGCTTTTTCTATTTTTGTTATTACCTCCACTCTTTTTGACCTTCAATTTTGAGGTAGAAGCCTTCTTATCACTTTCTCCAACTGTGTCTCCCAATATTTATTCATGAAACACAAGATATCTATTTAGATGATCAAAATAAAGAGTAGTCAATTCTCCACTTTTTTCAAAGATGATCTGACAACATGATTCCACATTGGTGTTAGAGACCTTAACACCTTTTCTACCAAAATCTCTTTGATCAATGCTTCTCCAAGAGTAGCCATTTTATCGACCACATCATTGACTCTTACACATAAATCACTGATAATTTCAACTTCTTGCATCCTCAAATTCTCAAATTATCATTTCATAGTCTTCAACCTAATCACTTTGAATTGTTCAGTAGCTTGATGAGATTCTTGTAGAGTCTTCCAAGATTCTTTCACTATCTTTGCATCTATCATTCTATGGAATAGGCTCTTATTTCGAGCTATCTGAATATGATACAAATCTTGTTAGTTATTATTTTTAGCTTCCTTCTTGACTTAGTTATCAATGATTAGAACAGTAGCCCAATTAGCTAGCTCTTCATAACCGGCTTATACAACATCCCATAAGTGTTAGGTTGTGGAGCTTGTTTTCATGTGTGAAATTGTTGAAGACTATACACTAAGAGTACTATACACTTTCCACATTTGTCTCCCCGAGGTTTGGGGGCACAGCCCCTGAATTTTTTTTGGACTCGAAACAAAATGTGTCTGATATACCGGGAAACGTGATTTTTTCATATGGGTGGGATTTTTGACCCATAGGTTTATGGGATGGTTTTTTCCCATGTTTTTGATACCCACAGTTTTGCAAAACTGCTTAAGCAATTGTCTACTTATGTGGTTTTGTGCATATGGTAGGAATGATGTAACATTGTAGATGTGTATAAATTTGGGTGTGAATTTTGTAGCGTTTGTTTAGCATGGATCCAAATAGATTTGGGTTTTGTATTGACAGAGTGGTGGCTTGTAATAAAATCTGAGCAAGTGCTTTTTGGTGGACGTAGCCCAAATTGGGTGAACCACGTTAAATATTGTCTTTTTGTGTTGTGTTATTTTTATTCTGCACTTTTATTTGAGATCTGTAATATTGTTTGTAGATTACTTTCTACTGTTTTGATTCTGTGAGGGATTGTTCCGCAAATTTTATCCCTTATTTCCTAACAATAAACTTATTCCTATCAAAAGAGTCACCATCTTGATGCTCCAATAATCATAGTCATTTGCAATAAATTCTAGAATGGCAAGAGAGTTAGAATTTGCCATGATCAATTGTTAGAGAGATCTAAAACCAAAAAGTAGAAACCAAATCTTTTCCTTATACCAATAGAAGATGTTTTAATAAGGAATAGAAAAGAACTTCGATATTCATAAACTTGAAATAATCAAATAACTCACAACCATAGCCAAATTGTTATATCTGGACCAAGACAAACATAGATAAACACAAACATTCCAACTTATCTTATTATGAAACAATTCACCCTTATAAATATTTATGAATTTACATATACACATACTTTTTCGAAATATAAATAATTATCAAAAATAGAACTACTCCTTTTTAAAAATAATAATATAATCTAATTTAAAACTCACCAACACTTAACCAAA